>OZ010664.1:0-686534 GCA_963932335.1 Andrena marginata | reverse complement strand
CCCGATGAAAATGAGTCCAAATACGACCAGATTCGGAATATTTTTAATTTCACGTAATTCGAACCGTTTCCAAATTCTGTAGGTAATTAAAATCACGCGTGATTAAAAATAGCCCGAATGAGGTCGTGTCTGGACTCATTTTCATCGGGAGAATTTCGTTAATCTCTTGGTAATACTTTAACGGAGATGTTACAAGAAATACAGATACTAAAAAGTTTATTAATTTAATTTCATTTAAACGTCTCATTGGATGCTCGACTACTACATTAGCAAAGAGTGGCCAAGGCAACTAGGTACAAAGCAAAATCTGAGCTTGGACTGTTTTGAAAATAGTTATTCGGAGGCACTTGGAAAACACTGTCAATGCTTTCAAAAAAATAGCCACGTGAAAACACGCGTCGCCATTCAAAGAGTTAACACGGAACACGTGTACTCTAATATTTTACCCCCCCCCCCCCCCAGGCGAGGATCAAACACCAGGAATATCTGCATTCGCGATACGCTTCCTATTTCGCGATTTCCTCCAACCGACCCAGCAGAGCTAAAACCAAGACACAAGATTTAAACAAAGCTATCCATTATATCATCTTAAAATAAATTAGCATCGAGAACGTGAAAGAATGGCAACAAGATATAAAAAGTAGACAAGAATTCAGCACAAAAAGAGCGAAATGTGTGTTCATCAACATTCAATCAACAAATACAATTTCTGTAGTTCCTCCATTTAATTATGCACGTCCGAATAAGCAAAACAGAAAAAGCCAGACATCTTTTGATCGAAGAAACACGAACGCGCGTTAGTCGTGAATCACACCTATCTAATTCGTCGTAGGATATAGGGACCCCTCCGACCTCACGCAAGTCCGTCCTTACACAACAGATAATCCCAATTACCATCGCCATAAAGTGTCAGCGGCGCGTTCCAATTGGCCGCGGGAGCGAGTCTCTCTATTTAATTACCGCAATAAATGCCGCAAAAGCGATGCTCCAATAAAGTCGACGGGTCGGGCGGCCGTGCAGCGGGTCTTGGTAACGCTCGCAGGAGGGGGAGGGGGGATGAAAACAGAGATCGAGGACGTGGCTGGAGGGACGAGCAAAAAAATTCGCGACCTTGCCAGACAACGACGGAGGCCGCGGATTCCAGACTGTCCTCTTTCCTTCTCGCTCGTCCCAACCTTTCCCCCTTCCACTCTCTCTTCCTCTCTCTCTCTCTCGCTTACTGTTTTCATGGTGGTAAGATCGCCCCCGGCGCGAGAGAGGATCGTAGGTGATTATGGGAAGCCCCCTGAGCCTCTGGACCAGAGGCAGATCAGAGGTGCCGCCTTCTACGATGACGGAGCGATCCCGTGCAAAAAATCGCCCGTCTGCCACGTCCTGGTCCTGCTCCCCTTCGCCTCGGTATACAAGTCGGCCGAAGTACAAGGTAGTCGGCCGTGTGAGGCCGATTAATCACCTGGGAGCTATGGAAATACATCTCATCGGGACATCGAGGACAATTATTTGCATCGGGACCAGCGCCTTTCGGCTGGACGCACCGGTCTATCGCTTCGGCCAGGCGTTTTGCATACTTTGTTCGGATTATAGGAGGATTGCTGGTATAGGTTGGAACTTTGAGATGTGGATGGTGGAGCTGGCGTTTGGAATGGTTGGACTTCTTTAGGCGCGAGGTATGCGAACGTTTGAGGGATGTCTGCGAATGATCGAAATCTGGCTTTTGGAACATTTTACGACAGTGATCCCCAACCTGTGGGTCGCAAAGTGTTTTCTGGGGGGTCGCTACGGTTTTTTTAAAAATATTATTAAGTTAGAATTATATTCTGAAATACCTGTTTGTAATGTATTTTCTTTACCTTTTAAAATATACCTTACCTTACATGGGAGGGGGCGGTTAGTAGGCTATTTGAATATTAAAAAAAAGTATCGCGACTCACGAAAGGTTGAGAAACACTGTTTTATGACTTCTACTAGCATGGACGTCGATCGACAAATTTGGTTGTGAATGTGCAACGTTAACTTGCTGACAAAGTTATTGATCTCCAACTTGGAAAAATTGTCGTCTGTGTAGTTTAGATACAGACATCATTTTTATACATCAAAATAAGGATGAATATTAGGGAAAAAACTAAACGAGCGATACAAATTGATTGAAACAGCAATGCGTGGGGCATAGAGATAAAACCTGAATATCTAGATACGTAATAGCCAGCACAAGTAGAGACAGCACCACCAGATATCTTATTCTTTCATTAAATTTAATGATTGTTTATTCAGTACGCCTAGTATTCCTTATATTAATTCGGCAATATTACTTGCTAATGCAATTACTTCAACGAGGAAAATGGGAAAAATAGGTGGTATTTTAATTCTTTCTCCTGTATATAAATCAATCCTTTTAAATAACAAACGACACTACAGCATATTATATAAATAATAATAACTCTGTTCAGTATTTCTAAAAGGAACGACAGAAATTCAACAATTTACTATTCATACTACATTTGTAATGTACATTTATCATAAAATGATTAATTTATAATTATAAACGTTGCAGTTTGTATTTCCAGCAACAAAAGAGACAAAAGCAAAGCACATTATACATTCATCGCATTCACCGATACTTTCCACTCTAATTGGATTGACCGTTGTACATACTAGTGTTTCGTTTATTTAATTTTCGTATTATTTAACTTCCCTATTCATTATCTCTCTCGTTACGAGTTTTACCGAAACTTCCAGCTCAATTTAATTTCTCGTAAGAGACCAACATCAGCAATAGAACAATGGAAGCCCGCTTTTTGACAATTTGAAATCAGATAGCCTAGGGATATTGAGAACTCATTCGTGTACTTATTTAATTAGTGATCTACCGCGATTTTTGGGAATCTCCAGCGACAGTAAATATATTAAACAAGAGTTAGGTTCAATCCTTTGGGTGCTTCGGGCGCATATAATAATAATCGATCTTTATTGCATCAGTGGCGCATACACATTAAATATTAATGGGTCATAAAAGGAAACATAAAGATTAATATAAATAGGTACTATACAACGGCGAGGTTAAGCAGTATATATGTTATAAAGCTAGTCGAGATAAAACGTTTATATGCATTCGATCAGTGCCACACAGTCTGCGCGGTGAACGCGTATAGGCGTTCGGCGAATATGGTTAACAGCTACAGTCAAAGGATTTCCGCACGTGGTGCAACGCGAAGAATTTCAATCTCCATAACGAAACTTTCTTCTTTTGACTCAATTTCGCCCCTTATACATTTCCCTAATTAGCTTTAGTTTCTCTATTTATTACCTCCTCGTTTATGTCAAACCATTAGCAATTAATTAATACTATTAATGGGATATATAATATCACCATAAATAACAACAATAATAAATGATGATGCTACGAAATCGATCTGGCCGGAAATAATTTATACTTAGCAACAATTTAATTTGAAATAACTTTCATCGCAGATATCGGTACGTTAATCAAATTCAATAAATTCACTCGAATCTATTACTACCATTATCGTGATTTAATCCCGATCGCGCCGTTTCCCCAACATTCTCCGGGGCGTTTCATAAAATCCGAGGCGACACGGGGCATAAATAGTCGTGGCCGTCTTGCTCGCGCGAGTAAACACATAAATAGATGCCAGCGGGCAGGGCTGGGGGCTAAGGGCGAAACTGGTCGTGAAACCACCCGGGGGAGTGGCGAGCGTCGCAGGGAACCCGCGCGAACCCTCCTGAGATATTCGACACTAGAAGCCATGTTACGTTGTCGGCGTCGCTGTCTCCTGTCGGTATCGTTCACCGTTCACCCTTCATCATCGTCAGCTTTAACTGGCCAGTGGAAGTATCGATCGCGGTATCGTGTTCCACGCCAGCCTGCCCACGCGACTACTTCCTTTCCTTCGCTTCATCCTTCCGGCTTAGCCGCGGCGTCCACGCTACCCAGCACGCACCACTTTGGTGTTCGTGGCGAACGCTCTGATAACACGACAAATGGCACTGATCAGTTCGCCCGCGGGGTTCCGAAGATGCTTAGAGTGTTTATGGGGGCGTCGGATAGGGGAGGACGCGAGGCCTGAACGACGCTTATCGGATTTTTGGTAGGGTTTTAAAGAGCCTTGAATTTATTTAATCGTCGAGAAATGGTAGTTGTGCTAAGGTCGTCATAGTTTCAGCTATTCTTTTTCCTAGTTTGCTTTCAATATCATTTCATTTCAACGGGGGTCTAGTCAGGAAAGAATGCCAAAGATAGAAAGCAAATTTTTCGCTCGCTTCCCGTTGTTCCCATGCCATAATATTTTCTTAATTAGCTAAATTTAAAGCGGCCAATAAATTCGTATTTAAATGGCTAATTACCGGGAAGATTAACGCGGGAAATTATACGGTTATATAATCCTTCTCTCCTTACGCTGTTTCAAATTGTCGTTTCCATATTTTCCAACACTTGGCACACGACACTCGCATCTGTGTATTATTTAGCTTTTATTTCCTTCACTACAAGTTTCGCAAACCTTTAAAAAGGGATAAATGCGTGCAAATAAAATAAGTCAAGAGCGAACAAATGAATGGCGGATAGCAATTTTATTTTAATAATTCCAAATCTCGCGAACCAATTATTTTCCGTCGTAATATTAATGATGTAATTTAATCGTTTTAATAAAGAATTAATAAAGTATACAAAGCACCAATATCATATCTTTTTTCGTCGCCTAGAAAACAAATCATGAAGTCGGGTGACAACGGAAAAATCGGCGATGTAAACCCGAACACCCCTTCCCCCGCCAGGGTTAAAAGTTAAAATACACATCACCCCGTATTACAAAAATCTGTTGCACCTTCTTCGATCATACACAATCGCATCGAAAACACAACCAACATTCGCTTCGCTGTACAACACCGTATCACACCAACCACGCAAAACCCCGTCAAAAAATCATTCATCAACCAACCACCCCTGAATGCAGGCCAATAAAAATTCTACGTCACCGATTGTGACATAAGAGAGAAAAATAAGAAGAATCTGCAGCGTGTCGATCCGCCGACGTTGAGCGTCGGGCAGCTGGCGTTCTTCGGCCTGTTTTTGCCACCGAGAAAAGAAACGGAGCGCAAAGGTCGTTAACGCCTGACGGTTGGTTTGATACGTCAGGAATTAGCCGAATTTCGTTCATTTTTTTCTGCCCCTAACCCCCAGCTGTTCCACGAAGCTCTCACCTTGGGAACCCTGGCGAAATTAGTTGGATTATCACGGACGTGGGACGACCTCGAACTCCGCCGGGGACAGGGAAAGAAGCACGGGGGACGTGGCTGGAGGGACTGGGAGAGGCGAGAAGGCAGGAGGAGGCGAAGAAGAAAGAGGAAGAAGCGCGAGGCGCGCGGAGCGTGACCTGCGTAGCAGCAGGAAGAGCCACCTTTGAAACAGGTGTTGAGTCGCCCGCCGGGGGGAATTCCGCGCACCGAGGTTAATGATTCGCCTTTACGACTAACAGACACCGGTTACCCGGCTCGTTCGTTCTCTTTGGCCGCGCCGATCATGTATCCGCTCGAGGGCCGCGTGATTATCGGCCCTCGACGATTGGGGAAACCGTTTGAACTTCGCCTGGCCAGCTGGGGTAATTAAAAGCATAACTTTAATCGCCGCCACGATCACCGGATCACGGGAATCGCTGGAAGGGAGGGGAGGGGTCCGCCCGATGGTGAATTTCATCGTTGCTGGCCCGCGAATCGATCGACATATGCATTTTAATTGGCACTTTCGGAACTAATGGAGGAAACGAGCTTAGTATGGAGTGCCGAGCGTGTTTGGGGGCAGGAGCGAGGTAACGGAGATCGTTCCTCGCTTTCGACGTTTTGGGGGGGTCTTGAATTACGCGATGAGGATGTGCTTCTGTAGGAACGCACAGTAATAAGAATTTTTGCAAGCGAGAAACTATATTAGTATACAGTTATGAACACTATATAGTATTAATTGATATTAATTTATTATTTAATAATGAGCAATGTCTTCGTGTAATTGTAATTCCCGAATAAATTAAAAGAATTGAATTAAGAACTGCAATATTATAAATATTAAATTCAGGTTGGGGGTCAATTTATACCAATTTCAATTCTAGGAGTAATAGAACTGTGAAAATGTGTTCAAAAGAATGCAGTAAAAAAAGTATTTCTGAGACGATGAATAAAATTATTCTTATTTTTGTTAATTTTTTTACTGTAAGACAATGAAAACTTTGGAATGTTCTTTCTCGAATGACATCTCGTCATCATTGAATTACACATCAAATTAATGCAATTATTCAAATTATTCATAATAATTTTATTTTAAAGTAAAATAGTGAAGTTATTCTTAAAAAAAGGATGTATAATATAAATTGGGAAACTGTTTGCATAGAATTCGTGGTGAGGAATCAATAGTATTTCGTATGTTATTAGTAACTGTTCTAAATAAAAAAATAATGAATTCATGAGTATAACGTGTAGCAGTCCTGTTTGAAACTCTGCCAGTAAATTCTACAGACCTCGTAGACGTTGAATCGACGAGATTGTTCAAAGATGCGATATTCGAAGAAGCTGGCTTTGAAATCCGGAAATGATTGATCATCGTTACAATTCCACATTTAATGCACTGTATACATGGGTGATGATTAATCGTTAAGTGCTGATCCTTTTATAGCAGTTGTTATACATTTCATTTCAAAGCAACTAAGTTTTCTCACGTCGCCACCATTTTATAGAAACGAGGCTTCATTATTGAAACCAGACTGCAGAAAATTCAATCCTTGTGCTTAATTATTACTTAGACGATTCTTCCACGAATTTTTCGTTATCAGCGTCAGTATCGTGTGATTATACATTCGCGTAAGAGTAAAGCTGCAATTATAATGGTTTCCTAATTTTTATAGCTTAATATATCTTCTCCCTTTCGTAATTTCACGTGCGCATCCGGTAATTAAGTTTCGTTCGTAAAGATCGTATCGAACAACTTCCTTGTCCTGTTTTCTATTCTTAATTTTCATTTTAATGAATTTAGATACGGGCAGATAAATTTCCATGCCGCGCGCACTGCAGTTTCCTCCTTCGTTCTTTCGCGTTTCTTACAATATGTGCTTTTCATAAGCGGGTATGCGCAATTTCCTTGCAACCGTGGTTTCATTTGAAAAGCAAGTAAGGGCCACACAGGATGATGCTTTACTTTACAGCACATTCCCCTATACTTTCAAAAAAGCATGAAAATATTTGCACGCAGAATATACTACGTGAATTAACTTCTGTATTGCGCCATCCAGAGATACATTGATTAACCCGAGACAAGCTCTACAAGCTCCCAATACATTTGGGTAGATTTGTAATGTACTGACCCTTTATCTATTGTTTAACTCCAACTTTCTCCGCAAACATGCATCGTACCAACCACGCAAACGCTACCCCCCGCCACCCTAGCTAATACATCATTGAACTAAAGTCCTGCACTTCTGCCGTATCCTGTCATCCCCTCTCTTACTTTCCGAAATCCTTAAAAACCCACCACATTCCCTCATCCAGGAGCATTATTATTCCGAAAGTCACGGTCCCAAAATACAACATTCTCAGTCACGGAGTCCAGTTTAAAACAGTTGAACTTCGAATATTCTTAATCTAGATTAATAAATATATTATTTAAAAAACTTGTGTCCACTACACTTTACTCGCGACGCGAACCGACATTGGCGTCACTCAGCGGGCAGCCGTGGCCCGCACCAAGACGCCCAAAAGGGATGAAATGCAAAGCAGTGACTATTTGAACAGGTCCACGGTGAGGAGTGATCGAAGATCCGCAAGAACGCTCAACACCTTCCGCGAAACGGGGGAACGTGGATAAACGATCGTCGATCGACGAGGATCGGGCCCCGGGACGCGGTATCGCGGACGGCTGTGTTCCGTTGGATGAAGTCGTTCGGCAAGGCTGGCCGGGCGTTAAAATTACCCATCGTGGTAACCCGAGCGAAATAAGGACCGACCGCGAAAGGAGGCCGAGCGACGAGGAGGCAGCTAGTCGGGCGAGAAAAAAGAGCGGGCGGCGAAGGAGCGACGAAAGAAAGGGGAAAAGGGCCGAGGGGAAAGAGCGAGAATTCGAGGGGGCGAGAGGGAAAGGTAATCGGGGCGAAGGAGGGAGGGAGTCAGAGGATGGGATAATGCGTTGCCGATTTCGCGATGACGCCGAGGAAAAAGGAGGAGCGGCGAGAGGGCGGCAGGGGCGAGAGGGTCCGAGGGGGCCTGGTGGCGAGAAACGACGGGTAACGACGCCGATGGAAAAGAAAATAGAGAGAATGGAGCGCGGAGCGGATCTTTCAAAGAGGCAATTTTGTAATTACGAGAGAGGAACGGCTCCGTGGAGCGACCTGCTGGCCGGAACGAGATCGTATCGCGTTTTTCTTCTTCGGCTGCGGGGCCCGGCTCGAGGCTGGGACCGCACCGCGTCGGGCCGCGCGCGCGGGGGCATAACCCCTTCCTCGATAAGAATCGCGACGGTCCCCTTGTGTAGATTTTGCGCGGCTTCCTCCTTTTTCGAGTTAGTTTAAATATCGTCCGCTCGGGAGCAGAGAAATTGATATTAACCCACGACTTGGGGGGTACAGGGCCCAGTCGGATTCGTCTTATTTTAATATATAATGCGGAAAGTTTATGTTTGTGTGTTTGTCTGTCACCTAAAAACTTTCGAACGATAAACACTTAGGTTATTTGTTACTTATTAATATAGCTTCCTTAAAAAAATTAGAATTGTGAATCAAAACGAGACTGAAATATAATATAAAATCTTACTTTCAAATGTGTATGAATGAAATTAAATTTTTGGCGTAGTTAACTCTATACACGGGATGTGGACTATCTCATTTTACAAGTATATCCGTGTTTCCAATTTGACGAGGGATTAAAATAAATAGAGAAATTATTGCATTTAAGCTTACGTTACCGTTTAAATTCCATTCATTCGAATTTCACTGGGAATTCCATATTAAGAGACACGTTTCATGTTGGAAAAATGTTCGTTCGTAAAAAACACAGAATGACACCAGCAACGTTTAATACTGTCCCGTAATTCTTTGGCCTCGCGATGGATATGCTGCGCCTCAAAAAGAAAAAAAAAGGAAAAGGGGGGATACAGTTGCAAAGTCCAGCATACCTAAGGGCAGACCATTTTTGCCGCAAGCTCTCATCTCGGAAAAGGAACGAGTCATCTGTTTTCTCTAACGGTGCACGGTGTTCGTAAATACTGACGCGAAAGTAGAGAAGGGAAAAATTGCAGCGCGTGGCCGTGGAAAAACCTCCAACACCACTAAATAAGTTCGTTTCACAAAAGGGACGCTGACGAATCACAAACTATATTTTTCCAAAAATATCACTTTAGATTTGAGTTGAATGGAGCATATAAAATGGAATCTATTAATGGTTTAAAGTTAAAATTGTACAGAGCTTAATAGTAGGCCCTGGATTATTCGAATATTTTATGAGTACAGTGTTACGGAGGTTCCGCGAATGCTATAGAATCCAAAAAATAATACACGAATATGAAATGAGGTACATCTTAAATTTCATTACGTAATTGAAGAGTCCTTGTAGAAAACATTGTAGTTTCTAAATTGACAAAAAAAAACATCGGAATATGTTCTACGTGCCAGTGGTAATACTATAGTATAGAATTTGATATTGGGCACTTACAGTGTTTTCTACAAGGACTCTTCAATTATCTAAATACCGTTTAATTATTCCATAATTATAGATATGAATACTAATAATTTCTTTTAATTCGATACTTCCCACGCCAGCTATTTCCTCTAACATCTAATGTATTGTTTTTAGTATTATATTTTTTTTCCAATGCAGAGTGTTTTCTGTTTCTAACCAGTATGTACCTACACCAAATATTTAACGTTATCTTACGGGGCTATTTGAACTTTATAACCCTTTGTAATTCGACAGTTCAGTAGTCCCAGTTGCCACCACCAAAATGTGCTATAGATCTCAGAATCCCGAAAAATCGACATTCCTCGTTTTCCCCCTTACTCTTTAAATATTCAAATATAAAAATCAAAATGTAGAAAATCATACACACGAAGCTGCATAGACACAGGAATGCAGAAAAATTCAACGAATGGTCCCAGACCAAGTAGAAATACGCAGACTCTATACAGTAACAGGTTTAGAGAGCATCAGACTCGCTAATAAGCTAATGCACCCTCGCTGATCTTTTCGCTGCTGTCTGCAACCACCCTTCTCACGTCATTCCGCCTCTCTTCCGCTGCCGATTCTCGCTGCTCTGTCTCCCTTTCTCGCCCGTCAGCCCGGTTGCGTGCCCTAATCGCGTATACACAGTCGCGGGTGGTTTACTTTCCCTACGTGTGTTGGTCGCTGTGTATAACTGTTCGTCGAAACTTGGCTGGTAAACGACTTTGTGGGTTGGCTGGGGATATCTCGATCCACCCGAGCGAGATATCTGTTTCCCCTTTACATGTGTATCCGATCGTTACCTTTACTGTTCGATGAGGAAACTTCGGCAACGTCCGTACGTGAGCCCCCCCCCCCCCTCCGACTATTTGCCAAATGCGAACTGTCTATGAGAGGCACGCTCCGGGGGAACTTGGAGCGGGTCAGGTTCCGCTCGATGTTTTCCCATACTTTAACTCAAAGCACTTCGAGATGATGCTGATTCAATAAGCCCCTCTTAACACGCTTGCCAGCTTGTTTGGCTGTTGCGCGTAATGGCGTTGCATAATTTATTATATCAACCCCCCCCTCCCCCCCACTCCCTCGATGTATACGAGGCGAAGATTCGCGGCAAGTCTCGCGAAACTTGTACCGATTGCTTCGAGCATTTAAGCATTAAGGCTCAAGTTCTGATAAAGGAGCAGCAATGAGAAAAGAACACAGGAATGTTTTAATTAGCGAAGAAGAATTCTCAGCAGACATTGTAAGGTCAACTAGTGCAGCTGTACAGAATTTGGAAAGTAGCATTTTTGCTACTAAGCAAACTTCAACAATTTTACACCCGTGTTCGTCGGATCTATGTACTCAAGGAGCTTGTAACTTGCGAAGACTTTCGTAAGAACGGACGTATTTCAGTGCACGCTACCCTAAAGGTTTCTAGCGAACCTATTTAAGGGTAATAAGTTAGATTGATATAGCTTGTTACGTAATTTTAAATTTAAATTACTGATTTAGAAGTATACCCTTTTGGTATTTGCGCACTCAGAATTTAATCTTGGAGGAGCCGAGTTGAACGGACTAAAATATTTTTAATTCAAATTCAATAAAATTCATTAGGTGGTTATAGAAATTTATTTAAAGAATAAAATCCTGTTTTCATTCTATTTACAAAGCTCTTCAATTACTTTAGTCATGGTTACATTAATATCTTTTTTCCTTTTTCTTGTGGAGGTGCCAATGAATTCATAAATTCCTGTCTAAAGATTCGAATAAATACAGAACGACAGGTCACGTGCAGGAACTACGAGACATCGTAAAAGTGAAGTAGTTCGCAAAGTTCGTCTGGAAAAAATTGCATTGCTGAAGTAACAGAAAAGGATACAAACTTATAATGAGGACGATCGTGTTGAAAGAAGAACGAGAGAAATTGAAAGAAGGGGGGGGGGGGCGCTAGAAATGTAATGAAAGGTAAGACGGAGGAATAAAATCGATTCTTGACGTGTGGAGATTTTAAATCAAACTTATCGGTATTCTGGTTCATCAATTTAAAGCTACATATGCGTAAAATAAAACGCCGTTTCATTTCTCTGTTTTAGATTACCTGGAAGATAAATATCATGCAGACCAGCGGGCGACGAACTTTGCACGACGCGTGGGTCGATCATGCATAACTCCCATATTTATTATTAAAAATGAATAAAAAAACTGCAACTTCTTCAAATATATTTAAAAATATGGTCTAAAATTCGGATGAATCGAATTGCTAGTTTCTTAAAAAAAAAATACCAAATTATGTAATATTTTTAGCCCCCCAAAAATAGGCTTCTCCCCTTAGATTGTATGAATAAAAATCAAATCAACGTTTTCTCAGTTAGTTGACACGATTTCGGCAAATTAAACCGAAGCAGCGAGTGAAATACCATCCTACTCTGTGACTTTTGTGGACGACTGTATATTATATTACCAACGAATAATCGGTCTGCAACGTTCCTCGTCCCGGATTCCAACAATGGTGAGAACAAGGAAGATTGAAAGATACCTCGATACGGGGACGACGATACAGAGGGAACATGGCGGGGTGGATGAAGGAAAATAGAAACGTCTCGGACCAAGAGCGAATCATCCGGCACCACCTGTGCGAACTACTTTGCGAAACAATTTCTCGCGGTAGTAGCCGGCATTGCGAAGTCGTTGGACCGTTACGATACTGGTTCGATCGAGTCGTTACAATGTCGCGGTACAATGGCTCCTATTCAGACTCCAGTGTCGGATGTCGCGACAAGTTGGATGGACGGATCGATGCCACGGAGAAAACGAACTGTCCGTCCATCTGCTCGGTACGCTGTCACGAAAACATGTTCCTCGAGAAACATTGGGCAGAAAGAAAAAAAACTGAACGGGATCGTGTCTGCGCGGATTCGAATCGATCAAAATTCGTGCTTCGTGATTCGACTGGCTTGAGAGCGGAGGATTTCTAAATTTTTGCGAGCTTGAGCGTTTGAGCTCTACACCCTTCGAAATAAATGAAAAATATTTTCTATTTGAAAATAACACTTTTCAGTCATTCTTTCGAATTTAATTGTGAGGGTGAAACTGTTTTGGCGGTTTGTAAGCTGCTGAACAGGTATCCGTGGTCTATGGGAAATATTTTAATGGTTATTGGGATTGGGGGCCATTTAAAGTGTAAGTATTGTGTTGAGTAATTTGTAGGGAGGGAAAGAAGGGAAAGGAAACGATAAAATGCTGAAGAGAAGCGATGAACAGCTGGGGAAAAAATTAATTGTAAGGTTGACGTTGATGTAGAAAATCCTTCCCGCAGATCGATCCTTTGACGGTAAAATGTGTAGTCAGTGGAGGACACGGTAACGTTATTGAGTGATTGATGACTCTTGTAATTAAACATGATGGCCGCGGCTCTGTCTGTGTCATTAAACAAGCCGCAGTTTTTTTTTGTCATTTAACAACGTGCATTCGGTGATAGAAAATGTATGGGGTATGCAATAGAAATTGACGTCGGTGCAACTAATTTTAGGGCGTGACAAATGTTTACAATTACAGCTAACGTTAAATTGAATTATAAATAACAGTTTCATTTTTATCCAAGTACTTAAAAATTTTTATTTCGACCGTAATAATTAATAAAAGTGATTTCGGCGCACTGGTTCGGTCAGTTAAAATTTTACTGAAAAATTTAACTGACCGAACCAGTGCGCCGAAATCACTTTTATTTATCCAAGTACATCCATCACAGACCTGTTGTCTGTCTAAACAAATCTTATTCTACTTGTTATTTAAATTCACCGTTTCTCAAGTGGTATTATTTACTACAAAACAGTTTTAGATGGTGTGAAGTACAACTGAATTGAGTCTATGGAAATGTTCGTTGGAAGTGTTACTGTACCTATGTGTTCTGAATATTAAATAAATTAGCTGTTTGATAAAGGGAAGCCCTAACCCAGACCACAGATCGTAGCAACAGGATGAATAATTGGTCCCCCTTACGAATCCTAACTTTGAAACGAGAAGTGTGCTGATTAGTAACTAGTTTTGGGCTTGTTCCAAAGGCCTAATTAGGAAGGTACACCAATGATTAACGAATGTTAGTGGAAAGTTGGCCATCCAGCACTTTGTCCAGTTTCTGCGTGAAGCGCGCGAGCAATAGTGCCGTGGATTGTTAGGGATGATCGGCAAACGTGCTTGACCTGACCGGCTGTGGGTCACTTTAATTACAGGCAGAAAGAAATAGGAGATTCACGTTGTGTCCCCTTCTGCTGTCAAGTCATGACTCTCCCGAACAGGGGGTCCGGTAATCGCGTCAAGCGTAATTAGCTCGGCAAAAATAAAGAAGGAAGAAAGGTGTCCCCCTAAACGCGACAAACGAAACGTAATTAACGGACGCAGCGCCGCGAGACCAGGCTGCCTTTTGTCGGGTCTCACGATCGAGGATGCGTTTACGATTAGGCACGAAGAACAATTCCCCTCCGCCACTATAATTACACCTGCCGTCGACTGACACTTTCCTGGAGAAAAGGATTTGCGTCGCGACTGTCTCATTAAACGGACAGCCGTTCGGTATGCATCGCTTAATTTGCCCGATGCCAGACCCTCTCTGCTGAGGAAGGGATTAAGCTTGCTGGTTCAGACGTCGGGATAAAAAGGAAGGAAGAAATGTGAGTGAGTGGATGAACTGATAAATAAAGCCTCAGAATCTTGAAAAAATGTGAATGTCATATTTGGGTATTTACAGGGGCCGTTAAATTATATAAGTCAGGGTAAATTTCGCGATTTTTTACTCCCTCCAACCCCCAGTATAAGAATTTATAAGATTTTTATTAAAATTCTTTGAAAGCTTCATATGTATAAATCATATAACACGGTTTCGCGTGTGCAATGGAACATCGTTTTTTAGGCTTAGTTCTCACATTGAAAATTAAGTTAAAAAATATTACGTAAGACGCTACCTGACTCCGTCTCCCCCCTTGGTAATAAAACATAAGAAATTCGCTCCTTATTCGACCTATGAAATATTCCCGTGGAAAAAGTGATAAAGTGGAACTGTCGCATCTAAATACTTAATTAAATATTGAAATATGTAATAACAATAGGCTGGCAGGGTCAAAATATGAATGACGTTGTTTGAAGTAATGGAAAGGGATTAATCGTGGTTAACAGTTTGCGAAATGTTATTTTCATTATAATATTCTATAGCTTGTTGTGCTTTGTAGAAGAGACAGTGCACCAATGAATTCTGTAATGCGAGTTGTACACGGGTTCGCAATAATTCTAGAATGAAAAGAATTTCCCAGCAAAAGAAGAAACTCGATTTCCCAAACTCAACTCATCCCGAACAGTACCTACAAACGCTAAGCAGTTGCCACTTGGAAGGCAGAGGAGAATTCCAGGAAACGTTCTCCAAACGAGGATACCACCTCGGAGCGGATTTTCCATGAAAACGTAATGAAACCGGTATACCTCAGATTTCATTTACCCGTATGTCAACGGCGAGGAACGATCGCCCTCTAATTTACCAGCTACACGGGCGTCGAAGAAGGAATGCCAGAGCGCGGTGAAACGACACCATTGACCCACACTCTCCGGTGCGTCCGCCTGAAATGTCTCGCCAGGGAACGCGGAGAAAGGACGCGGTGGATAGTCGAAGAAGGAAAAGGGGCACGCGAGCCCTGCAAGCTGTAATTATCGGTATCGGCAGCGCGATCGTTGGCGAAACCTATCCCACCCCCTCTAAGCACATCGAGGAAGAGCAACCAATGACGGAAAAACGAACGCAGACGGCGACGAACAAAAGAGTGGAAGAGATACAAGAAGGGGTCAAAGGTGATCTTGAGTGCTCGACGATACACCCGCAGACAGCCAAGAAGGATCTCTGCCCACCTTGATTTTGCCTTCCGACCCCCTCTCCCTAGTCTTCCCTCTCTGCCCCGAGTTATACGAATGTACAGGCAGGTATGCACGACTCCACTACGACCATATATGCAGATACGACCGTAAACCATAAAGACCTCATACAGAGGACCGTGGCGGATCGCCCATTGACCACCCACGTGGCTCCAGCCTCCTCCACGATTCCACCGCCACGTGCTCCTCTTTCTCTCTATCCCGACGCTTTTACCCGCTCCCTCTTTCTCTTTGTAGCGTTTTGAAGGTTTAGTTATCCCTGTTTCTGTTGCTTTAACCTGGCATTGTTAAAGGACGGCGCAGCGGTTGTGGCGCCACTGGGAGGGGGATCATTTTTTTTAGGAAAAATAAATAAAAATTCGAGTTTGTAGCTTTTGCATGCAGGAACTGTTTGGAGAGAGACGAGTTTAGGGAGTCACTCCTGTTGGTTTTTATAGCGATTTTGTTAAGGAGTAACGCCACGAAGGTAGGCTAAAAATGGTAGGATAACTTTGGAGGTGATTTTAAAGAAATTTATGAACTTTATTAAAAATCTAACATAAGGTTCTTATGATGTGTAAAGAAGAAGAAAAAACAATTTTTGCAGGTTTAAAAAAAATGACGGAGCAATAGCTGCATACGGATACGTATTTTCTATTTCAGTTATTCCAAAAATATTGACTTTTCAAGAAATAACGAACATTTGAATATTCTCGTCATCTTGAATTTTTCTAGTAAAAAAAGGAGTGCTTTCAAATGTTTGCCATTCCTTCAAAAATCAACAGTTTTTCGAAATCTTGGGTACTTCTCTAGTATTTACTGTGTAGAGTACAAAATTATTTGCCTTTTTGTTCCAGGTCCAACCGTGTGTCCATCCAAATGGAAACTCGCTGCCCGGTTCTATACCCTATTTCTTGTTGTTTTAATCTATATAACTTTTCTTGTGAATTGTGACGGTAATTTTAACTTGTTAATGGTGAAACAAATTTATCATAAAATTTATTGAACCCCATTTGAATTTTTAGTGAGGTTTTTTCACCGCACAACATCTTCCTGTCCTGAATATTGTTTTTTATTTGAAAATACAAATTATTGGCCCAGCAGGGTATTTACCTTATAAGGATACATACTCGTGAAATAATATTACAATTGGAAAAATGATGGAGGGAGGAAATTGTTTGCACGATACACGAATAAACAGAATGAACACTTAATTATATCTTTACAAGAGAGGCAGACAAATAACAGAATGCATGATAATTATTCTGTTTACGTGAAGAAATTAATTATCCATCCATTAATAGAACATAAACACGTGTACGGAAACGTTAAATCAAAATTTTCACTTGACTTGTTTTCAATGCTTTGAATGGTGTACAATAAATTAGGTACCGATTTATTTGCAGCATTGTATGAAACCTATAGTAAATGTTTTTCATGTCGATACTTCGGTAATGGTTTTAAACAGATTGGAATGTTTTGTTTCTAATTAGAAATAATGTACAAATTACAAATAACTGTTTGTGCAGATAAAGGGAGGAGTAAAATCTTTTTCATCGTGAATCATTTTACTGTCTAATATTGCACATCATGTACGCTGCGCTTCACAGTATCCACATTTCATTAATTATTAAATAACTGGCATGCAAGAACATATTATTGAACAAATTATTATTAAAACTCATATATTATACTTAATTGCAATTATACATTATCTACAATCGACTGCTATAGAATAATTTCATAAAAATTGGTTTAAACGAAACTGACTTAATTTATTTGAATAGAATCGTTATAAGTAGCTTCTATTTAATTTGCTCAAAGGCGTCACTACTTATATTTTATAAACCGCTTTCCAGCTTAGCTCAAATGCAACGAACAGTAGCATCAATTAAAGGCTTGGAGTCCATTTACATTATCTTACAGGTCCTCCCTCGTTCTTCCTTCAATGGCGCACCCAGGGGTTCTGATACCCCCAACAAAGGGTAGTTATAAAAAGAAAAGAAAACTGGATTTTATTGAATTTGATTAAATTTGCATTAAATATATTTCTATCCATTCAACTCGGCTCCCCCCAAGATTAAATCCTGTGTGCGCCACTGTCTTCCTTTACCTATGTAATTCTGACTTCTGTCCCTTTCTTTTCCCCTCCATTTAAAAATAAGCAAGTAGTACTTACACAATAATTAATTTCTGAATTAATCAACCAACTATTAAAAGAGTTTTCCGCCTCCATCTTTGAATTCAATACCGTAACATTTTCACCAGCGTAAAAAGCATAGGTAAGCCGCGCCACGCGCGTGACTCGCCATCGCAAGGAGGTCGGAGGCTGAGGATCCAGAGTCGATGTTCCGCGCGCAGGCTACGATCTCAGATAACCGAATGACTCGTATTTCAAGCCGCCGCACAATCCCAGCTGGCGGGTACAGGAACATCTCGTTTTGGATTTCATTTGCAGAGTCGTAATTTTTCCCAATTTCATAAGACTGGCCTCTCCACCGCGGTGTTATTGGGAGACCCGGTCAGCCGTAGTTTCTCGAATGGCCTAGCTAGTTAAAGCCTCGTTCACATCGCGCGAACTGAGCCCGGAGGCCGATGCCTCGGGCCGATCGATCCGCAAACACCGACGGGGGCGTCCGAGTTTGTTAAAATGAAATTCCATCAGCAAAACCAGCTTCCAATTAACCTGTCACGTTATTCCAGGCGGACAGCCCCCGACGATTGTCGGCGCCCAGCGATGAGAAGCGGGCTTTAAAGGAGGGCTGGCGGAACGGGCGGAAAGAAGGAAGGGAGCAGAGGGAGGAAAGGTGAGAGAATAGTGGCAGCGAAGTCCTGGATAGACGTCGTTTGATCCCTTTGTGGGCACGTCTCTTCCCCCACTCCTTCCATCCTCGCGTTTCATAAAGACGGATAAATGGATGTCCTCGGGAATCCTCCAGTTTTCTCATTCTTTCCTTCGAATCTATCTCGCGGAATGTTCTACTTTCGGCTCAACTCCGCTCGAGACAAGCTCAGCCAATAAACAGAGGAAATCCAGGCTTCCGCGCGACTCCCAGGAAATACTTATAATTTTATTTGAGACGTGTGTCTGGGTGGTTTTTATGAGAGGGTAGGTAATATTGCTTTCGTGGAGAAGCAAATTTCTTGGAAGAAAAGTGAATTCGTTGGGGTTCGGGTGTAGCCAGTGGCGGATTTAAGGAAAACGGCACAGGTGGCAAACGTTCTGGGACATCCTGTACACTAGGGTGGCCCTTATTTTCAAGCTGCGATTTATTTTGCTCTCACCCGCTAATATGGTTCCATTTCATAAAAAAATAGTCCCCGAGAAAGAGTATTGCAGTTGGACAACAGGAAAGGGTGCCGACCAGGCCTTAAAGTTTACAATTCAACAATGGTTAGAATTTGAAGAATTTCTCTAGAATGATAAGCTCTATCGAAATTTTGTTCAAATAATATTAAAAGAGCATTCAATTTCCTACAATTAATGTATATATAAGTTTTTCGTGCTTCCAACCAAATAATAGTGTGTGAATATACATAGAGAGCGCGGCACTTCGCGTCTCCCACCTGTACGGCGTGACGTCGGGACCCTGGGGGGCCTTTCAGAGAGGAGTCCAAACGGCAACTGTGTATAGCTACAGATTTATAAAAATAATTACATGTTAGGTACTTACATGCATTCTCGTATTATTTCTTTTCCAGATACTAAATGATAAAATCAGCGAATGGTTTTACGACTCAAATTTTCTGACACATTTTGAAACACATTGAAAAATAAGTACTCCAAAATGCGAGCTCCAAGAGTAATAATTTAAATACATCACTAAAAGGTTTACGATCTAACAGAACCTTTACGATTTGGAATATGTATATCCTGACACTTTCAGTTCAAATAAGCCTAAAAATTCAAATGAATAATAAAATGAATTAAATAGTACATAAATAATTATCCAAGAAAAGAGAATCGAAAGAATTCAGACAAACCAGAACGTACTTATAAGGGGTGGGTATTTTTCAGCAGTTCAGTTTTAATCCCAGCCCGCACAATAACACAAACCCTGTTAGTTCTACAGCGTCGAATGAATAATAAAGTTTCATTCAAGACAGCCGCACTCTTCGCGAGGTACCTATGCCCAAACAGCACACTTCGTTGCGGCAAAGTTGCAGGATGGTTGCAGTAACCTTGCGATGTTGCATGGTTGCAGCGCAATGTCGATGTATAGTTGCTGCGACGTTGCCGTGCAACATTGCACGGGGCGGACATAGAATTGTTGCTGCATAATTGCTGCATAGTTGCGTTACAATAATGCACTGCAACTATGCTGCAACTATGCCGCAACTATGCCGTAACTATGCTGCAACTATGCTGCAAGTTTGCCGCAACTATGCGGCAACTTTGCTGCAACTTTGCCGCAGCTTCGCCGCAGCTTTGCCGCAACTATACCGCAACTTTGTCGCAACTTTGTCACAACTTTGTGGCGTTAGCAAATTTTCAAACATAATATCTCCAAAACCGGCTGAAATAAAGTGTATACATTATACCTCATTGAATTCGTCTTGAAACGCACTATCAAATGATCTGTTAAAAAAAAAGAGTTCCGTTTAAAAAAAAATTGATCATCGTATCTCATAAAATAATAATACAAGAAAAAATCGTCTGCCCTAGTGAATTTGCCCCCTCCAACCATGCAATTTCATGTAAACAATTTCTTTTATATCTCCAATACGTTAGGAAATATCCAGGTGTTTATTGTTCCCGCGGACATCCTGTATAATGAACTAAAATATAAAATATATGTCGGAGAAGGCAACCATTTAATCAGTTCCAAGCATAAGTCAGAATCTATTTTACTAGTGGTACGTGTTTTTAACGTGCGGAGTAATCATTATATATACCATCTACAGTGATTTACATCCAAGAAGGTTTCGTGGCCACAACGGTAGCGCGTCAGATTGTCATGCGGGCGGTCCAGAGTTCAAGTCCTGTCGTAACCGATAACTTTTTTTTATTTTTTTTAACAGTTTTTCGTTGCCTCAAAGTTGCCGTGCAAAGTTGCCTCAAAGTTGCTGTGCAACTTTGCAGCAGGCGGACATAGAATTTTTGCTGCATAGTTGCGGCATCCTTGCGTGAGTCGTTGCCATCTTGCACCGCAACTATCCTGCAACTATGCTGCAACGAGAGTGTGCTGTATGGGTGCATAAAAGATCAGCTTGAATTTCGGGAAACGAAGGAGGATCCTCGAGGAGTTTCGCAGCTACGTAAGCTGTGGAATCGGATTGAAAGAAGGGAGGCGGCTTTCTCCCTGGCGCGAACGAATGAGGAAGAGAAGTAAAGTTTACGGCCAGGAAGCCGCGATATTTAATAACAGTCGTTCACGCGAGTCCACGAAGAAATCGACTAAACAGCTTTTCGAGGGGATTCATCCGTTTCGGTATCGGTGATCATTAACCTCTCGCACGGCCATTAGCCCGCACGTCTGGATAAAGTAATTAGCCTCGACCTTCAAAGCCATTCCCTTGGCTCGCTCCTTCGCTTCATTCTTTTACCATTTCCCTTGGCAATTTGTCAATTAGCTGCGCGCTAACATTGCTACCGTATCGATCCGTTGCCAACTGAAAATGAAAGCCATCTTTTTCGAAAAGGCAGCACTTCTGTCGACGATGTACAGTGGGGGACAAAAGTATGCGGATACCGTTTAAAGCAGAATAACTTGTTTAAAATAGCTCCAAACGACTTGAGTTTTTTCGAGAAGCTAGAAAAATTAGTTTGCTAGGTTACGTGTTTCGTCGTTACGAAAAAAATACAACTGGTATGAATAGCGAAGAAAATAGTGAAGGTTGCTTTCAACTTTTTTATATGAGCCTGTTATG
Source organism: Andrena marginata (assembly GCA_963932335.1). Classification (NCBI taxonomy): domain Eukaryota; kingdom Metazoa; phylum Arthropoda; class Insecta; order Hymenoptera; family Andrenidae; genus Andrena; species Andrena marginata. Next base: position 665,084 of record OZ010664.1, on the reverse strand, counting down.
TAAATTTAAAAATTCCGTTTGTAGATTTAAGTAAGTTGTATACGTGCTGAAAATTTCATCGAAATCCCCGCCACGTAGAAATCGAGCCACTACTAGAAAATGAAATACAAAATTGTTTTCATATCCTGGAATAACAAATAAATAAAAGTCATCAAACTTTTTTATTGCAAGTTGCACACTTTTATCAAAAAAAAATCCTAAAGATCACGTATTTTTCAAACGATTTGATGAGAATGTCCCCTTATTAAAGATATTCATAACTTTTGAGTAATGATGTGACCAAATTCCATCTACTAACTTCTTGGTAGGTAGAAAATACGAATTTCATCACACCTAAGAAATTTCCCCTACGAACCATTACACCCGTGATATAAAAGAAACGAGTAAGAGTTATTTTCACTACTAGCATTTACAAAAAGTTCTTACAAAGAACTTATTACGCATGTTCCAAAGAAGCAACGAACCCTTACCAAATAATTCTACCATACAATATTTTAAAAAATTCTATTGTTTCACGTTTACGAGCGTGCTAGAATTTCAGCAGTAAGCCACTGAAATTTAAGCCTGTTTAAAGCAATCGCGCGCGGATCGCGAGGGAGGTCGAAATCGATATTCCCAGCTCGAATGGAATTCAAGTGGATATCAGATTTTTCGTAATCGCGGCAACGGTCAGGCGGCGCGTCTAGAAAATGCTCGCGGAAAAATTGCTGCTCCCGGGAGGGGTGGGGAAGGGAACTTTGATCGAGGCAGTACGTGATCGGGACCCCTCTTCTGGTCTCCCCCCATTCTCGAGGGGCACGAGAGGCTCGGGGCGACCCGTGGGAGCCACGCGCCTGCCATGCGCCATCGTCTCCCTCCATTCGCGCGTACTCGCTTCCTGCCCCCCCCCCCCTGCCGACCGTATATACGAGCCTTCTTCCTTCCTTTCGCCTTCTCACGACCCGCTCGGACCCCGACGGACCGATTAACCGAAGGGAACGACCGTGCACAGGCCCCGCGCACTTACTGCTTCAGCGTCAGCCCTTTGCGCCGCGCTCGCGCCGGGCTTGCCATATATTTGAAGGGTATTGTTCATGGAGCATACGCTACTGGGAATATTTATTGCACTACTGCAACATTTTACCACGTTATCAGTTAACGTGTCACAGAGGTCGTTGCTGGATTAATCATTTTCGTTTTGAATCGTAATATTTATATCGGGAACACAGAAAGTAGTATGTACTGATCTTGCTTGAGCGGTGAACGGAACTTTTGTAAGCGGATTGAAATTGCGATTCCATTTTCGATTTAACCTGTTTTAGGATAGACATTCCTACATTCACTCTTAGGGTAGAAATTTCTACCGCTGTGCAATCTAATATGCTGTTTAGACTTGGAGAAAACTCTCCTCAAAAGTTCCCACATTTCGAGACCATTTCACAAACCTGGTTAGCAATTAAGAAAATTAGAGGTACATAGGTTTTCAAACATTTCGTTATTTTTTAATATATTCTACTATATTCGTGTATACTTACAGAAATTTAAAAGATAGTGTCATTAAATCGTGACTGTAAAGAGTGTAATCATTGACAATGAGTTATGAGTTATGGAAGCATTGAAATCTTTTTTGTATGAGTTTCGTATTTCACAGGGTTTCGGAACTCTTCATTCCTCTCTATTTCTGTTTTGTACAAAATGTTTCTATTTCGGGCATTTCAGAACTGTGAAAAAAACACACTTTCAACCTGACAAACGAAACACTTTCGTGAAAAAATATTGTCAACAGTGCTTGTCAAATGTACAGAAGAACAGCCGTGATAGCGACATTGTCAGTGAGGAAAATTGAACTCTGAAAGCAAAGTCCTGTAAATGCACAAATTTTCGACACGTTTTGGTGTTTATTATTATTATTCTTATTTTGGGTATTAGGTCACGCATCCTTAAATGATTATTGTAATCGTTATTTGTTCGAACTTTTACGCTTCTATTCCAGTTTATTCGAGAGTAGTTGAAAGTGTTTGAAATTACAATTATAGATTAGTCATCTGTAACTATTAATTATAAGCCATACTTAAAACAAAATCACTTGGCCTAAATCCCTCAAGGTCAGTTGTTCAACGAATGATGTTGCAAATCCCCTCCCTTAGAGTTTGGCTATCTTTTTGAAAATATCAAACACGTATGTGGGCTGATATGTTTGAATTTCTAGGAGTATTATCACTGTGAAGCAACCTTCGTTTGTTCGTACCACTCAGTCTCTCACTCTTTTCCTGCAAATATTCATTTAGTTAGCGAGATATCTCTGTTTGCACTTTCTGCCTCGAAGCGCACACAGACAGAATGAATTCAGAGCAAACGCGAAGCAAAGAGATAAGAGGTAAAGCGGCAGGTTACGGCGGGTTTGCCCCCTCAATGACCCTGGGGGAGGGGGCCAATTGATTCTGCGCTACGTATACTTAATAAACTTAATTTAGAATATTCAGTTAAGTGACAACTCCGCATAAAATTAGAGACACCATATTCGATAGATTAAATCTACTCCACACCGTCTAAAACCATAAAATGACTGCACCCCCGACGTTTTCGGTGCAACAAAACGTACGTTTGCTTGCTCGGTCTTCGCTTTAGCTATGAAACCCAGTATGTACACAGTGCTTAATTTTAACTGCATTCTGCGTTTATTACTTTTCCTTGTTCTTGTCACGATGGCCAACATGAAACTACCAAGCACCGCACAGTGGTTAATTTTCATCTGAGCCGCACTGTGGCTAAACAGTTAAGGGGAATCCTATTTTATGGGCTAAAAACATAGCAAAATTTACGATATTTTTTTAGAAGACTAGCATTTCAATTAATCTGAAATTTGGACCATGATTTTATGCATACTTGAAGAAGTTACAGTTTTTTTATTTATTTTTAATAATAAATCGAAGGGTTATGCACCACGCGTGCATACGATCATGATCACGGATCATGCTTGTATAAAATAAAACGGCGTTTCATTTTTTTGTTTCAGATTAGCTGGTAGATAAATATCATACACACCAACGGACAACGAATTTTGCGCGCTGTGATGGTCGATTATGCATACCTACTATATTTATGGTTAAAAATTAATATAAAGAAACCTGCAGGTTCTTTAAAGATGCATCAAAACATAGTCCAAATTTCAGATGATTCGAATCGCTGGATTCTTAAAAAAATCCAAATTTTGCTACGCTTTTAGCCTAAAGAATAGGATTCCCCCCTTAAGTGTGTCCCTCATCCCCGTATCTCCTTGTTCCCTTGCATAGGTATTCCTTATTAAATCAAAACTATCCCCATCAGTCGAAAATCTAACAGCCTTTCCACACCATTCATTTGGGATAAATTCATGTGTCTCTTTGGCAAAGGCAGCTTTGCTTAAAAAATACAAAAAAATGCAGAAATTAAATGAATACCTCTACTTAAAATATCAGCCTCGGGTGAAAGCTCCCTTAAAATTTACAGTGACTCACAGACATATCTATACTGATATCGTATGAAAATATAGTAAATAACAAACAACAGCCTGATGAATATCAGTAATATCTGTACATCTGTAAGGCACAGTACATGAACGTACTTACTTCCTACATGAATACCTACCCCAATGTTTCAGCGAATGCATCATTATTTTTTTTGAGTGCAGTGCTCCGGAGCACACCCTGTACAGGAACAAAGACTCACGCGCCATTGAGCGGATAAATCTAATGGCAGCGGGGTGGAGGGGTGGAATCTGGAATCGGCAAGGAGGTTAGGATCGTCCATGGCCGCAAGGAGGACGCGACTTTCCTGAAAAATGATGGGATTCAATATCGCGGCGGTCACGAAAGCGCGGCAGCGCAGTTAGCCAGACGTATAAAGAGCTACCTTCGCCCTCTATTTTCTTTATTATCGTCGCAGGGGCGTGTGTGCGGTGGACGTAAGGGGAACGTACCTTGAGAAAGGAAACGTATCTATCGGCCGCGGAAGGACCCGCGTTCCTTCGTCCCCATGGACCGTTCCATTGGGCACGATTTCAAGCCTCGCTGCCCGTATAAAGTGAAAAACTTTCCACCAACCCTGAACCACCCTCCCCCCCTCCCCCCTGTACCTCGTATGTACAGTCTAACGTGTATCGCGAAACGATCGCACGATTTCCTTCTACTCCAAACGATATTTATGGCGAGGGTTGCTCGAAGCACCAGCCACGGAGCGGAAGCAATTAGCGAGCACTGGTTCTAGGGACGTTCTACTGGAATCTAGGTGGGAAACGTATGAAACGATTGTAGAGGGTGCTGTGAAAAAAGTATGGAACCGTTTGGGGTGCAAGTGGACTTTGGGTGGTTCCTTGTGCAAAAATGTGGGAAAAGGGTGGGATGAAATATTTTGTTGTGGGTCTTCGTGCAACTGGGTAAGAGTTGGAGGAATTTACTAGTAAATATGGTATAACTGCAAGTGGAGTGAATCCGTATGAATAAACTTTTCTCAAACGAGGCTTCGCTTTGCAGAAAAGTTTTCTTCCAATATTTCAAATAGTTTTCCTCAAAAACGAAGCCACGTTTGAGATAAAATGTCGTTGTATGATTTCGAAGAAGCTTTCTTTTATATTTCTTAATTATTTTTGCGAGATGAATCACCCTGTATGGTGGTCATTTTAATAATCAAAGCTCGGTGCTTTTAAATGCAAATGTTTGTCAGTTTCGCACCATAAATCTACATGATTTGCAGATGAAAAATAGGAATCTATTTGTCAGCCCCCTGTAACAGGCAACTCCCAGATCATTGCACCGATCATTAAATCGGCGGATATCTGAATTAACTGCCTTCGATTTATATATATTACACTTCAATTTACGTCGGAGCGTTTAGCCGGGGAATTAATTGCCCGTTTGTCGCTGGTCAATCGCGGGGTATGGAGCTGATCCGTGGCGTAAAAAACAAACGCATGCGTCCGGTCGGTCGTTGATTAAATTATGGAATATCGATTCTCTCGATCCTCGCAGCGCGGTTTTATCACGGGGATGAAATGGGAACAAAGGAAATGCAAGACAGGTGTCGCGGAACGAAGTTAAGCGGATGGGACGATACACGGAGCGCAAAGTAATGGAAGTGTCAGGAACAAGTGCATTCGTTCTGTCGTTTGCACGAAATCGATTTCACAATGACTGCCTCCTGTCTTCTCTTATGCCGTAGAAGGAAGATCCAAACGATAAGCAAATACGTTCCTAACAGGGAGCGCAAGTAGTGTCTGCAGGAGGTGAACGATTCTTCGTTTCTTTCTTACTTACAGACATGTTACATCACTGGTGCTGTACCCTTTATATAAGTTCGGTCTTTTTAACGACAAGGAGGAACTTCGTATAGATGACTAAAATAAAACCTGACCTTTGGAATTTTTTTTTAAAGAACTTATTTAATCTAACTTGTTGAATCTACCAGGGTGACTTGGTACATATTTAAAAAAGTAAAAAGAAATTTTTCCATCACAAGTATAAATTGGCGTGAAATACTTATTTCTTCTTATCTATTTTCCCCAGCCCCGCACGGTTTGATCACTGAAGTTATTTAAGCGGGGAATCTTATTCTTTGGGCTAAAATATAGTAAAATTTGGGATTTTTTTTAAGAAACCAGCGATTCGATTAACCTGAAATTTAGACCATGTTTTGATACATCTTTGAGGAAGCTGCAGGCAAAATTCGCCGATCGTTGGTGTGCATGATATTTATCTATCAGGTAATCTGAAACAGAAAAACGAAACGGCGTTGTATTTTATACATATGGAGCTTGAAATTGATGAACCAGCAAAAAACAAAAAAATTATTGAGCAGTGCCCAGGGTTTTGAAATTTAAAGGTCTGAACCTTTAATTTTTGATATCCAATATTGCGCCAATTTTCTTACGTAACAAAAGAAGTACAGAACTTAGCAGTATTCTGGTTCATTAAATTCAAGCTACATATGTAAAAAGTAAAACGCTCTTTCATTTTTCTGTGTCAGATTACCAGGAAGGTAAATATGTATCATGTACACCAGCGGACGACGAGTTTTACGCGGCATGACGCATAACTCCTTCATTTATTATTGAAAATAAATAAAAAAAACTGCAACTTCTTCAAGGATGCATAAAAACATGGTCCAAAATTCAGGTACATCGAAATGCTAGGTTCTTAAAATAAAATTTCTAAATGTTGCTGTTTTTAAGACCATAAAATATTCCCCTCTTAACTGGCAAATGCAGTGATTGCAGAAGGTTTCAAATATCTATGGTGCGTGCAAAATTATACACAAAAGGTGAATAAATAATGCTGGTATCGCAGAAATATGTGTGGGAAATAGGAGCTCGGTTGTCTTTAAAAGGTGACGAATGTTACCGTATAACCGGCCGATGTAAATGAACTCTTAAATTAAACCTAGTCGTCGAAAGGAGTGGAAAAGAAGGAGAGCTGAAGCGAGGTGGGGAGCGATCTTTCCACGAGACTCGGCGAAATTACGGGGAGAAACTTCCGTAAGACGTCGAGAAACTTTCAGTCTTCGTCCCTTTCGACTCCTTATCGCTCGAAAGATCTCAATCGACCGGAAAATCAAATATTAAGACATCCACGTATTAAACGGGATAATATTATGAGTAACGATGACTGAGGCGAAATTGGAAAGCTAATGTTGGCTTTCCGGCTGAAAAAGCTAATCTAAAGCCCATCCATCTCATTAGCCTACTTGAACTGAAACACGATTTTTCTTAATCACTCGCTATCCTTGGTAAGAAATCGTACGTTCACTTTTGCACAAATGAGAAAATAATGCTTCTTACAAATTCAGTTACGTTTCGACATTCTTCATTGAATATTCATTCGAGGGAAAACTCTCACATATTTTAGCGAACGCGGACGTTTTATTGCTTTCTTCAATTGCAATTTAAAAAGAGTTCCTATTATTCGCGTCGTTACAAGAAAATAATCTCACCCTCTGGAAGTCATAATTTAACGTAATGTCTAGTATATTTAGGTTTTCTTAAATCGAATCTGCTTCGTTACATTTATTTCAGACTCAAGCAACAACGAATCGAATTTGGTCGAAATGAATCCCTGAGCAACAATAAGTCGAAATTGTAGGAGGCTTCCTCCCCCAAAAATCAAGCTTCAAAAGCCGTCGCTGCATTAAGAAAATTAATCAATTGTCTGGGAAAATCAAAGTCGCGATCGAAGAAAATGCTGTTCCTCAATTTCGACTTGTTTTTCTACAATGTATTCGCAGTTGTATTATATTTACTGCTGCATTCTGCTAATTCTGAGTCAGATATGCATGCTGAATAATATTCCAAGTTTTTCACGAAAACGTCTGCCAAATGAGAAAAATATTTCCCCACAATTTTTTCCTGCAAAATCTCGCCCTTTGAAATTGCAGCAGTTTAAATAGTATGGTCCTGCGTATCTCTATAAGCTACTTTCGGCCGCAAGAAGATCGACAGTATTAAATCTGGCCGCGTAGGTAGCTGCCGTTTCGTTGCCCTTTTTGGCGCGCAGGACATCAACGAACCGTGGTACGCGCTCGCGTGTCCGTCTGGGGGAGTTAAAAGGGAAACGATGCTGGTCGGGAAATGGCGAGGACGAGGCCGAGGCGTCGAACAGCATCCGTGCATTCGGATGAAGCGGTCGCGTGCATACACGTGGCCGGTGTACGAGGCGCCGGTACAGAGAAATCTCGCGAGTGTCCGCCGCGTGGGCGTATTTCCCAGGCCCCGGCGTCGATTCCCCTGGCCCTTTTTTCTTCGTCAACGATCTATAGGCGCCTGGGCACGGCGTTCGTCGAGTAAGATATTCGGGGCCCGGTCGGCGGGCCCCCTCGGCGTGCCCAAATGAAGGCGTTACGTGCGGCGACTCCCCCTACCCCGAAACACGCTGTCCGATCGAACGATCCGGCAAGGAGGAACGCGGTGGAAGCACGCCAAAGGGGAGAGAGAGACGAATGGAATGGGAGGAAAGCAAACGACCGTCTGAACCGCGAAGAACGCAGACGGCAAAAAGACAACGGGGGGACTCTTGGGAATCAATGGACACGATAGGGAGAAAGGCAACAGGACAAATAGGAAAACAAGCTCGAACCAGGGGAAAAAGGACGAGCAGGTCTAGCGAGAGGACAGAGGACGCGTTTCAGCCTTCCCGAACCGGGGGGGTTAAGGCTCTTGGTCTCTTTATACAGGGTGTCCCGCGATGAACGGAACGCGCGGAATCCAAGTGTGATTGTGTGTGCGGGAATGAATCGAAAATGTGCGATGAAGCTCTTTCGTACGGAGTCTTGTTTTGGGGAGAATCGATGTCGAGGGGTTTTTTAGGTGAGTGTGGAGTTACAGTCACTCGATTTTGTGGACTTGATAATTGTACTGTTGGATGCAACAAGGGCCTCGGTGTCATAGGTCAGGTTCGTAAAAAGTATCTGTAAACATTACGAATTTAGATATTTTTTATACACTGACTGTTCCAAATGCAAAGAAACACTCTATGCTTACAAATGTTCAATCACTATCGGCGATCTTTATTTTGAACTGAGGATATACACCGCTGACAGTAGGATAAATAGGCGCCGTAAAATCACACATTTCCGTACACCTGATATCACCTGACAGTGATCGAACGAGCCTTTACACCGACCTTACACCAATTAGCCAAAGCGGAAACAGTTGTGAGTTTTCGATCCCTTTCGGGAGTAAAATTATTAAAGACGAAGCATCCTTGCGAACACAACTGAGAACCCTGCCTACAAGCAGTGGCGGGCTTCTCAGCGCTGTCCCCGGAAACGTGCGCCAGTCGAGCGTCAGAGGAGAGTAGCACAACGGGCAGTAGTACAGCCACGTGATCAGACCGCGCGCCGAAACGCGGGAACGCCGCACCGCGCCGCGCCGGAGCGTTCGCTAAACGTGACCAGACGGGGCAAGGAACGAGAGAAACGGAATCGCTGAAGGTGGCGGCGAGAACGGAGGGAATTAAGGGAATTGGGGGAGAGGAGAAAAAAGAGTTAAAGGGCGTACGGTATGCGAGCGTAGGCGGTGGGTCCAGACTGGGCGCGTGTCCCGACGTTCCTCGTGGGCAGAGAGAAGCAGCGAACGAAGGACCAGGCGAGGGGGGATCGTTGGGGAGGATAAGGGACATTCGAGGGACTACCATCAGGGGGGAAGAAGGTAGGATCGCGTCCCTGGGTGGGCAGGATCGCTTCGAACTCTCAAAAATTTATGGCCGGCGCTTCGACCTACGAGCGAGAGGTGTTACTCCCGGGTTCTACGGGGCTGGGACTGTAAGATTTACGCAACGTTGGCAAGGGCAGCCTAGGGGGCACGGGGGGCTGAGTTGCGCGCTAACGAAAGAGAGATCGCGCTCGTTAACGTCTGGCTGGATAATCGATAGTACAGTCGCACTGGCTGAATAGTTTCACGATGAAAATGGGGAGCGGGAATAAATGTCGCGCATCTGATCTTGTCTCAAGGAACGTCGAATTTGATCCACCGTTCCGGGGACTGTTCGTACATCCCTTTAGGGAGGGAATGTTCCATTGGAGGTCGTTCATTTGCATTGACCTGGATCTCCAGGGAAATGGATAAGGGAGGGAATATGTAATGGGTGGATTGAAGTCTTAGTCCTAGATAGATGTTTTTGTATATTAATCGAGGTACTGTAAACTGAGGGAACATTGGCAGTTACTTAACATGTATTAAAGAAGGAAAAGGACACAAATTTTATGCATTTTCACACTTCTAGTGCAATCATAAACGCGGAGATGTGATAGGATACCTAAAGCAAATTTAAAAATTGTTATTAAAAAGAGAATCAAAAATATAAAGGAGAGTGCATTGAACATAAAAAGAAACAAATTTAAGTGTCAATGTAAATGCAGATTGGTAAAACTTTAGCTATTAGTGATGTGCCAATTTTAACACCAATTTTTTAAATGTAAAAATATTCATTTTTATATTATATAACAAAATGTTCCAAAAAACATGTCAATGTTCATCCAGTTTACGGTATATATTGTTTCGATGTAGGGATTTCGGTGTTCAACAGGGAGAGGTTTGATTTAGACATTAATTTAAGTTTGTTAAGTCCAAAATGTTGGAAAGAATAATTTCAATTAGACCTTAATTCTTTTGATAAAGTGGGTAATTTAGTCAGATTTAATAACAGTAAAATGAACTGCTGAATTTCGTCTTTTACAGTATTGCAAATTACTATGTTTTACAGGACTTTGTGATACTTTTCTGTCATATTAATAATTTGTATTTTGTAGTACATATTTTGATCTTTAAATACATGTGCAGAAGTAAAAACGTGTTGTGATTGTTATTAGCGATTGTGAGAGTGTGCAAGAAGCGTAAAAAAAGGAGAATACTGTTATTTTTATAAAATGTCATTTGTGGCTAGAAATTTTGCGAAAAAATAAAATTTTTGAATATTGTTTAGTTTCGATACTATCGACAAGAGTTTATATATTTTCACGTTTTAATTCATCTTGATTGACCTAACCACGTGCAGAAGTTTATAATTTCTTGAATTTAATAATAACATTATTTTTCCTCTCTACAAAATTTTAGAATTTTATTTTCGGAGTGATACACCTTTAGTACAATTTTAGTATTTATGTCATTAACGTAAAAATATCAGTGTATACTTTTGACAGCACAGAACAGAAGAAAAATGCTACTGACGTGTCCGTTCGTATCCCTCGAGCAATTTCATCCGACAGGATCGTATTTTCTCTGTTGCTGCCAGTAAGACTGACACTTGTCAAACTCCTCAGCTTTAAGTGAAACAAGACAATATTGTGGGGGACAGAAAATCTTATCAGAAAGGTCGACAATGACGTAAGGAAAAAGTGACAGACATATACGTACGTACATACAATGTGTACACAATAGAGTTCTACAGAGATGGAAATAATTTGAAGGAAATATAAAACTGAAAATCTTACGTTGCATCATCCACAGATCCACGTGGTGTACAATTTGCACAATTACGCAATGGATAAACTAATTATTATGAAATTTATTTCCACCAAGGTAGCACCCACTGAATATCTACGTATTTAACAACCACGCAATATCTTCCCAATATCGATATTAAATAAAGTTTTGCATACTCGGGTGATGCAATTAATATTTCCACGTAATACTTCCGATTGGAAACGGATCGTTGAATATTTTTCTGAGCGCACAAAGTTCGGGCAAAGTTGGAGAGCTCATATAAGTGAACAATGAAGCGAATGAATGGTATCGGTTGATCGTAAAATTGGCGAGCGAGAGGCAGAACGCAGCCCCCCAATACCGGCAGCCTCTAAAACGGTCGAATGAATTTTGAACGGACTATTACTCGACATATTAGGGCCAGCCCTCGTCGTCTCGGAGGAGCAACGGTGGCCAAGGGGGCGATGGAGACGGAAGAAAGGCGAACGGAGGAGCAGCGTTATTGGGAAACGGTAAATATTTCTCGGCATATACGGTGGAACGAGTATAAAAGGCAGAATAGAGTCGATCGCTGGTGGAATCTTGTTGCATACCGCGATTAGGGCGCGCATTCGTGGAGAACGTGAGACAAAAAGAGAAGGAAGAGGCGTAGAGGAGATTGAGACGAACAGATGTTGCGAGCTCCCTTCTCCAAGTTGAAACAGAGCCTTTATGGTATGTAGAAGCGATATTTGCTTTTTCTTCCTTATCTAAAGTGATGAAGCTCTTTTTTGCATAAGCTTGTAGTTTGGAGGTGTTATAAAAAGATTCTATAATGTATTGTTACTATGATAGAGCGAGAGTCGCTAGAAGGGCTGACAATAAGAGTCTGCTTTTACGAATTATAATGATAGTTATTAATGAAATAGATAAAAGGAGAATTTTACTTTGTGGTGCATTTGAAAAGGTGGGGTGAGATTCAGTATTATAGTTTTTGCAAATTACTGTTCTTTTCGTGATTAGGAATTGTAGATAGCGCGAGGATCTTTCATTTACTCATTAATGTAAGAAATAAGATACATGTATGTAAAATAGAATGTAGAATGTAGTGTATAGAATATAGAATATCGGATACCGCATATAGAATACTACCTACTTATGTAGCTTTACTACTCGGCTTCGCCCGGAATTTAGATTCTGATTTTATAATTTTTTTTATGAAAATAGTCAGATTCGTCTGGAATAGCCAGGCATAATGTGCCGAGATACAGTTCATGGTCCCAGAGTTTATCGTTCGAAAGTTTTTAGACAACAGAAAAACACACAAACATATAAATTGTCCGCTTTATAGTATAAGATAGAATATCCAATATTATTTATTTATTCTTGCACGGATAAGACCCATTTTGTATCAGGAAAAGAATATTAGATGTAAAATATCGGATATCGAATATAGAATGTAGATATAGAACATAGATATCCGTTACAATTTTATTGTACCTGCAGCAATACCAAGGCGTAACAAAAACGATGCTATTCATATGTTGCAGTCGAATGGTTCGATTAGAGTCGATCACCGCATTCCCAACGGAAAGATCGCGGTGAAAAAGTTCCGTCTTATCGTTTCCCTTGAACGCCGAGGACCGTATAAACCTGATCGTTCATGTGATCACAGTTCTGGATAACTGCATCGGTTCGAAGTAATCGTAATGTCCTGCCCTTTTCGTTCTAATACCCTCTGGATTTCCTTCTACTTTTCTGTCTCCGTTTCTGGGCGTCTTTTTTCTTCGTCCCTTAACGGTTATTTCGCGCAGCTTGAGAAAATCCAATTTAGAGTAAACGAAAGTTCACCTATGCTGCACGATAATTTTTAATATAGAGGAAAGTATACCCTTTCAACCCTACGAATATTTTGGCAAAGGAAATCTTTAACAAGACACTCGTGTATTTAATTTGCAAAAATTCGAAATTATAATAATTACCTCGACACAATTCCCTATAACAAATTGATCATTTTTTAAGCAAAACTATGTATATCTTTTATCTCAATTTCATGGAAGGTATTCAAGAACACAAACTCACACACAGAATACTATTTTCATTTAACATCACATTTGAATCAACCCCCCTCCACATTATAGACCATAATTTTCAGCACCAACATGACAACACTATTAACTTCCCTCTTACATTGCAACCTAATAAATGCAATCTAGCCTATACAACTTTGTTATACTTCAATCAGATACGCACTCTGTGGATTAAATATCATTTCCAAATACAAGGAATACCCAAACACGTAAATGATCGCACATAAGTTTTCAAGGGTACAAAAATTCGAATTATATTAATCAGGTAATCAAGTAAACGAAATGCATGACTATTGGAGTGATAAATTTTAAACATCGTTCCTTTAAAAAACATCCCCTAGCTAACCCGTCACAAGGAAACTCACCGAGAAGGAAGAAGACTACAACACATACGGCGTGCACACATCTGACAATTTTTGGCAGAGTGTCGCGTCGAATAGAGCGAGGGCGGTCGAACTGCCAGCCCTCGAGCAAGAGCATTCACGGACCCTCGTGGAAACACGGATGTAACAGTAGCTAAGAAGAGATCGTAAGCAGCGTGGCAGCGGATGAAGAAGATGGTAAACTCGGAAATGCTTTGTCCGGTGGTCCAGTCTGCTTGGCGTCGTTTTCACAGTGGCTTGGACGCGCTTTTCGTGTAAATCGCTTGCGGGTCAGGTCGTAAACGTGGCGAAAACAGGCGATACATAGCAGAAATAGCGAAACGGAAATCGAGAGGCGTGGAAATGGCCACCCATCGCGACGCGATTACGTATCGTGTGTGCACACACGTGGCTCTACCTGTGAAACCGCGTTCGTCATCGACAAACGTGTCCCAATAACCGACAAATATTTAACCCGCCGGATTCCCGTGTAGGAAACGTGTGCGCACAGCCTAACGCGGTCCGCAAGTGTTTCGCAATGTGGCTCCGTTAGTAACGCCGTTGAAAAGACATGCGGACAGTGGTTTCCCTATTTTCAAAGCTTTGGCCACGGGTTCTGCCTATTGATGCAGGTAGAGATGCGACTTAAGGGGACCCTCTGGTCAAAACGCTCGAAAAATAGGTGAGTTTTATGATTTTTTTTCAAAAAGGAGGGTCCCCTTAAGTCGATTGAAAGCTTCATAAGTCAAAACCCGTAATTCGAGGAATTCAAAAATGTATTGCAATACAATCTTGCAAAATTTATGAACACCTAAGAGCTTCGAAAATTTTTTAAGACTGGAAACTCCTGGAAGCCCTGATAGTCTTGAAAATGTTGAGTTGCCAGAGTTTAGTGCTTTGCTCTTTCTCCCTCCGTTTTGAATGCCCTGGCAAACATAAGATATTTTGTACACCTTCTAAATAGTACCAAACACACACAAGTACCCTTATTCAAAAGCAGAGAACGTGCGTTGGAATTTGTAGCACAAATAAATTTATCTTCGATCACACAACAGAACCTGCAGCTGGGTATAGAAAATTTCCTGCAAAAGTGGAGCAGTGGTGGTTCGTGCTCGTAGGACCAGATAGGGAATATTCGGGTGGACTGGAGCTCACAGGGCACCTCCGCATCGAATTTTGAAGATAAAGGGAGTAATTGCGATGGGGCAGGCAATAACCCCTATCGTTGACGTTTCGAACACCCCGGTCAGGGGATCGTGTCGTTCCGAGACTTAATCCCCCCCAACGCTCCGACAAATTAGCCCCAACCCCTTTCGAAAGGAATTTAGAAGGTCGATCGAAGTGTTTGATTTTTCCCCCGACGCAGGCTGGGGGAAGCAAGCCGAACAGCGATTCTCATTATCGGTGGCACGATAAGCGTGGCAAACGGGTAGCATTTCTCTCCCGCGGCGATTGTCCTTTTGCAGTCGATCGCGCGTATAATTTGCGCGATGGCGGAAGACAGGATGGGGAGGAAGAAATATCGAAAGGACGACCGTCTGAGGTGGGCCGAGGAGGATAGGAAAAATGGAAAGGAGGGTGGGCCGAGGAGGGGACGAAATGTAAGACCCTTTGATAAGGATAGGATCGTCCGCATGGGAATTACGCGAGTGTGTCTAGCTCCACTCGACTGGCTTGATAACGAGAGAAGTATCCTGCGGTGACTCGATAAAACGCTTCTGGGATGAGGCCCGGCTTCGCCTTTCAGAAACGCTGATGCCTCGAACAAAGGACGCGCTCCCATTAAATTCATACGGGAATTTCACGCGAGTCCGCGCCTCCCCTGTTCGTGGATCGTCCTTCGCCGCGACGAATCGATGTTCCTCTGACGGCGAGGGCTTCCGAAGCCGCAGGTACACCGAGCAATAGTCAGGTTTACGAAAGGACTTAGGTCGAGGAGGTGGGAAACAAAGGAGCCTGTGGGAGGTATTTGCTTGTCGGCCACCCCAACAGTAATACTTCGACAATAGATGGCCCGTCGAAGGCGAATTTAATCATCGCCGTCCCCATGGAATTTGCACAGGGGAGCGGTTGCTCGTATGGGCATGCACGATGCTTGGCGCACGCGTATATGGGTAAAATGGGGCGGTCGCGTGACCGCGGTCCAATCGTTATTGGGAATTTGTTCTTCTACGGCGATTACGCAAGCAATTTGTGACGCTGCGCGAAGTGAAAAATTTAGATGGGATTCTAGATACTTTGTTTAGCTGCATGAAATAATTTCGGAATGTGAATTTGGTGTGTTTTTATTTGAAACATCTACAGAGGGAGGCACCTGTGACGTTCGTTTCTGACGAAAGCTGTTATTAATGTCGATTGCGATTGTTGCGTAGAATCTGCTCTCGTAAGATTTATTTTAATCGAAATTGAGATAAAAATTTTCACAATGAAAATTTTCAATGCAGAGTTCTTATGAAAAATCATACAAATAATAAATAATAAAATTTCCAAAAATAAGTGTTTAAATTGGTGGCCAAAGGAACACTCTCCCCAAAGATACTGTACATGAATTAAAAATATTTTGGTAAAGTAGCAGTCAGTAAAACAATCCTACATGTCCAAAATAACTTTCTGACTTTAAATGTATACTACTACACATGCTTTAAGGTACATTCATGCCAGCTGCAACACATAAAAAAATATTATATTTACTGAAAAAATAGGGCACTTTGAAATTTTTTGAATAAGTAAAAGAAATTTTCTTTGCAGCGTATTTGTTTTTTGAAACCATTGAAAAGTATTTCCATAATTGGAGAACGTAATTCGTCGACCTGGTCTAGGCTGGACAATCTGCATAATCGAAGAAGCATCAAATAGATTTCATTTCCTTTCTTTGGAGCGAGCAATGTTAAAAAAAATGGAACAGTAAATACAGGCGAAGCCAGAGTCGAACGTTTCCTTGCAGACTAGACTGGAGAATCGCGGTGGCGTTTGATTCGCCGTATTCGATTGGGATTTCTATTAAAGCGGCGTTCATCGATACCGTTCGATCCAATCCACTTAAAAGTAGTTGGAAGGGAATGTAAGATAGTCGAGCACCGATCGTTCCACACCTCGAACTCGGTCCATTTCGCTTAAGAGAAGTGCGTCAGCTTCTCGGCGCCCCCCTTGGGGCCCACTTTCCACGGTTCCCGCCAATTTCCCCTGAGGATCTTCGCCGCTGGACGTACAGAGGGACGTTCCTGTGGTTATGCACTTTTCGTACACGTACCATAGTGATTTGCATAACTGTCCGTTCTACTTTTCGTCGATGGGCCCTCCTCAATCTAACTTCACGCAACGACCGAAAGGTCCCGCGGGGATTCAGCTCGAAGACAAAATAACTCCGTTATGAAAATTTGAGGGATTCCACCGTAGGAATTGGCAGTTTGTCGAGTTATTCGTCGGGGGAGCATTAAATGGCAAAAAAGGAATTGCCGGAGACCTCGAACTTTGGAAGTATATTTTCAATTTTTTAGGAAGACGAAATTACTTTGAAATTCTCACTTTCTTGAAGTATCAAGTATGGCGATGAGTGATCTCGTCATTCGGAAATGGCTGTGCAGAAAAAATAAGAAGATAATAAGTTGATGCACTTTTAATTATTACTTATTAAGTGCACCATGGGCTTGTGTGGCCGAGAAATGAACCAGTGAGTAATCGTTTCATTTTCTTCCATAATAAAAACGAAAATGGTTTATACACTGCCCGGAACTTCCATAAAGCCACCATGTTTATTGGCAAAATCTTATATTCATTCCATACTATTTATTCCATTTTGGGAGAATTAAAAACAGCATATAGATCGGTTACAGTAATAGAAGTAACATTTATTTAGGAGAAATACGGAAAAATAGAATTTATTAAGAAATAAAATGCGAAATTTCTACAATGTCGCGCTTTTTAGACAAATTCTATTTTTACGTTTTTCTTCCAAATAAATGTGACTTCTATTATCGCACCCGATCTATGTATATACTGTTTTTTAATTCTCCCAAAATGGTCTGATACACAAACTTATCAATAGTATGGAATAGATATAGGATTTTGCCAATAAACATGGTGGCTTTATGGAAATTTCGGGCAGTGTATATAAAATTTGAAACCTTTTGTAATATCACCAATTTTAATATTCGTAATGGCTTTTCGATAATAATATTTTCGTAACTATTGATGATATCGAAAAATGTTTCACAAAAATATTGAATAATTCCGGGGGGAGGAGGCACAAATTTATGTAAATAGTTTTCTCGTAGGTGGAGGAGTAAAGGAAATATTTGGTAACTTCGCTGTTTTAGATGGAATATGTGTATATTTTGCAATGCAGCTCTTTATTCTCTTTAACAAAATGCTAAAATATTTATGCACAAAAGTAATTACTCTTGGGGATATTTTAATATTAGTTTTAAACAAAATTCACGCGTCCAAAGTGAATCCTAGATAAAAGTACAATTTAGGAACAAATATAAATATTATAATCGAGAAGAATTATAGGAATTCTCTTCGTGGTCGATAGAAAATCGAAGAAAATTAATTCCCGATTGTTTGCAGAGGCCAGCGTTCCACGAGACTGTGTTGCTTGGGATTCCTACGACCCTCGGCGTTCCCCCCTATACCACTGCGATATTAAACACTTCCCTTTAGTAGCGTACATAAAAAGCAGCTGTCTCGAATTTCCAAATAGATCTGCGTTTAGGTACACCAAGGGAAAAGGGAGGGGGATATCTCGCGAGTCTCGTATTTCTCAACAAATAAGGGATGAACCAAGGAGTCACCGAAGATCGCAATCCCGTGGAGGGGTCTGTGCCGCGAGGAAATTTCGAACGCAAGATTCGAATCGGCGGGGTTCACCCGCGTAACTCCACGGAACCGTCGAGGACTCCGTTAGTCGGGAATATTCCAGCCACGTACCAATTCACCACGGAGATTTTCTCGGTATCAAATCGCGTTATAAAGTCGACCATCTCTGCTTCGTTTGCCATCGAACGTGGAACACATGCCTAGCGTGGAACAGAGAGAGAGAATCAAAGATGACGGAACGATAGTACCGGAAGCTGCTCCCGGCTCCGTGAAATCGTTAGACTCTGTCCGCACGTACAGTTCAAATAAGCAGCGCCATTCGAGCAGAGGACGAATGAATTGCTAGTGGCTTCTCTTCTAATGAGAGTGCAATCGTTTTTCGCGTCTCAGCGGCACTGCTCGAAATATACCGTTAAGCCGGGTCCACATTTGTTACCGCATCTCGGTCAGTTATCGCGGTCATAGTAACAGGTCGTAGTAACAGAGCGAGGTGCAGTAACAAATGTGGATCCAATTTAATGCGAGAACTTCTAACCTACACCTGAATCCTCGTGTCTACATTTTTCACTTTCTCAACTTCTTTCGTTTTGCTGCATTGCTATTATATCATCCGTAGTCTATGTGTCGAGTAATCCTAACTTTTATATCCTCCAGTGACAATGAGATTAAATCTACGGCTTCGCCTTATTTTATTATCCCTTTTCCAAATTCAAAAACCCTTAGAACTCACGCTATCTTCAATGCCCCAATTTATCACTATTTTACAATGAAGTCAGACTTGATTAAATACTAACCAAGCCGAATTTAAGTATAGCTCCGGCCAAAGTTTCGGTATTCTTAGCCCCGCTTTGCGCATACCTTCACGGAATCCGCGCATACGGCACTGTTTTCACGGTGAAAAAATCCGAAGATCATATAGAAGTCTTCCGTCTATGTGGCGACGGTAAATGTGAAAGATCTCATATAATGTTCGTTCCTTTTATCGTATAAACGGATGCCGTGAATGTGTGAAACGAGGCTTACACTTGATTCGAGAAATCTTTGTTACTCCAACTATTGGTTCACTTCTCTTCTGTCCATTGCAGTAACGAGCAGAACAATGACGCGAAAAGAATCACCGATACGTCGATTGCTAATGGCGAAGTGGAAAGACTCCAAGGAGCGGGCTCTCCCAGATCGCCCTGGTATTACCACGGGTCGATATTAAAACGAGCGTAGAGGGGTTAAGGGCAATTTGTACGCTACATTGTAGTTAGGAAACGATTTTATGGGGGCAATTTTGGTGGCCGATCGCCGGACAGATCGACGCGATACCGAATGAAAACGTTTCGTTGACGGCAACGCATAATTACACAGCACGCGGCTTGCTCCCTGGGAATCCGTCGGACGTAAGTTTCAGGGGTCGTTCCACCGGCGATATTGTAATTTGCAATCGGCCTTATTTACGCGGAATCTCGTAACGATGAGAGGCCTTCGCGTTGATAGTCGGACGTAAGTCACGTTCGGAGATCGAACTCTTTTTACCGCGAGAAGTCGCACTGCATCCGCAGACTTGTATAAGTTTAGAAGAAGATCTTTTGAAGATATTATATTGTTCAAAACGTTCCGGGTCTGAAATTCCAATTCTTTACACGAAATGTTCGTAATCACTAATACATAAGATAGAGCGTGACGTACCGTTTCCAGATTTTCAAGTACTTTGTCCATGACAAACGTACGAACTCGTCATTAAAATTCCCGGCACCTTCTTCAAGTTCGATTGCTTCTCCTCGCCGAAAGGTCTCAGCGAGCAACCAACCAAGCGTTAATTGAGTAATACTCTTACCTCGCTATATGCACTCGACCGAACCGAATTCTTTCGCGGTGTCAAAGAGCCACCGCGGTGACAACAATTGCCCAATGGTTTCGTGGAATTACGCGAGGTCGTAGAAGTGTTCGCGTAGTCGCAAATTGCAATTACGGTGGCCGCAGACCGTTCCGGCGCGCCAAAGATCCCATAATGAGTTTCAGTTGTAAGAGACGCGAGATGTAGCGACGTAATTCAGGGTGACTTGAAAAAGAGCGTAAAGAGGTCGAGGGATTGGTGGCGAGGGTGGGAGGGGGTGACGGCCTTCAAGCCCCTGTGCATTTTAATAAAGATTCCGGGGATCGCAATTCGCACGAGGCCGTGAAACCGAAGAGTGATAAAAAGGGGCCCGGACAAAGAAAAGTCGTCGGATATTCCCGTTATGAGACTCTAGTAATTTACCGGTGGGGAGGGGGTAGCTAACAAAAGGGAGGTTTAATAATTTCCAAAAGGGATTAGGTATTGCAAACGTACACCACAGTCCGGTCTTTCTATTCCGATAAGTAATTACCTCTTTAGCGAGGAAAAAAGTCACTCCGCCCCCCTTAAAACGACAATCGCCCGTTTTTATTCGAGCAAAGAGGAAAATACATGTGGATTTAATTTGTACATTTTCCATGCATATTTTTTCTGAAAATTGTTTTGCAAGTAAGAATGCTAGTATTATTTCGATATTATTGTTATTAATCTTTTATTAGACTTTTACTCTTATATGTCCAGGCTTTTTAAGGTTCCAATGTTTGCAAAACTTTTTGCGTTAGTGATACAAAGTTTAAAAATGTTGAAAATATAGGTACTATATCACAATCACAAATATTAATATAATTGTGTATTTAATGGAGGAAAAATAATCTGTAGGAGGATATACCATTCGAACAACACCGCTGCTAATGCTTATTACTGACGCTTCTAACCATAAGTAGAAACTGCTAGCAACAGACAGACACGTTTCGCAAGTAGTATTAACATGCGCGTGTATCGGAGAAATCTTCACAATTGATTTCCTCAGGAATAAATCGTCAAGCGAAAATGCCTTAGTCCACATTTTCGCTTCATTTTCACGCATAGAGCCACCCCTTTTCGACTGTGCCACAAATTACACTCCACTATGTACAATTGCCAAATTGCACCCCTAATTTATAATACATTTATTTGAGCTCTTCGATGACTTTACACTGAATTTTTATTCGTACCTTAGAACATTTACAGTATTATACTATTTAAAAGTAAAAGTCAATCAAATCTCGCATATCATTACTACATATACAATTACAACGAAACCACAAAAAAAAGCTATAGAGGGAGAGAAAGTTGGGGGCAGAAGGACCGCGACAGATTCACGCCGAGAGGCGTCAGATGTAGGGTTGCGGCCAGAACAAGATTATAAACGGAAGAATTGCGACGAAGGGGGCAGGAGGGTGAGTTACGAAAAGTCAGGGGGGGGGGGAGAATTCGCCGGATCAAAGACAGAGACGGT
Organism: Andrena marginata; assembly: GCA_963932335.1. NCBI lineage: Eukaryota > Metazoa > Arthropoda > Insecta > Hymenoptera > Andrenidae > Andrena > Andrena marginata. Next base: position 643,585 of record OZ010664.1, on the reverse strand, counting down.
AAGCCGAAGCTGAAGCGTGTTGCGCAAAGGAATGGGGAGAGAAGCCGGATGAGAACTCGTTGGAGAATTTTGGGGGTGATGGAAACAGCGGGGAAAGCAGGGGGTGGGAGAGCAAAATTGTGGTGATGTAAAGAGAGTAGGAAGCGGGAAGGAAGCGGGAAGGAAGCGGCGGTGGAAGAAGGGAGAAGGGAGAGACTGGGAATCGAGCTAGCCATGGAATGCAGCTGGAATGTCAGTGCTCACCGACCGACCATTCGGTAATGGTTACACGTGTATACCATAACGGATACACGCGCCAATCTCTCCTCCCCCTCTGCTCACCCACCCACGCCGTTACTTCGCTCTGGCTGCATATACGCGCGTTATCCGCCGCTTTCGTGTCTAAGCGTTTCGCAGCGCAACGAAGCTGCGAGCAGCCTCTGTGTACATTTACACGGGACTTGCCACGCGTCCCACTTTCGGTAGGGCAGTCCTACGATCGTTGGAATGTGTACCACGTTCTATGAGAGCCAGTCGAAAAGTATCCGTGGGAATCCTTTAACTTTGGATAGTTAAGGTGCGAACAAGATGAGATTTTACACGAGACTTTTCTATCATGAGAGAAATATCTCAGAATAAGATATATAGAAGTATCACATTTTGGATTGCAGCATTAGTTAGATGTTGTGCGCCACTCTCAGTTAGATGAAACGTATACCCTGAAGCCCTTTTTCGTTTATAATTGCCTTGGATTATACTTTTTAAAACGTGGCAACCCTAATTTGTCCCCGTTCCGTCCGCGAATGGAGCCACTTCCACGGTATTATCCCCTTCCATGCTGCGCCGCTATGAGACAGAGAAATTAGCAGACCTTCTCAGGAAGACAGTGGTTACGAATTTTTCACGCATGACATCAGCAACGTTGGAATAATATCTGTATTTTAAAATGCATCAGGTTGTGTACAATCTTTATGGGCATTATCGCGCCCGTTTATTCCACTGGCGTGCACAACTGTCACTAGAGGTATGGCGTATTCGTAAGTTTAACGAGAGACATAGGTACGTACCATCAAACAGGTATAAAAAAGGAAAATGTGATTAGAAGCAACAAGATTATTATTAAATATTAAAAAAATAAATTATTAAAATATTTCACTATCTTTACTTTGCAAAGTAATTATACTTTTTTTATAAAGCTCAACTCACGACCTTTCTATTTCCCTCTGGGTAAACCTTTCCATTTCTTCTTGCAAATAACATACAATTTTACAAAGAAAAGTACTTTTCCACAAAAACTTCAAATTTTTTATTTTACATTTTTTCGCAAATCTTTGTTACACACCTATTAGGATTATCCAACCCAAATAGTGTTGTTCTTCGATCTTTAGCCTATCAATTACAAGAAAAAAATATTTCAATCAATGCAGTACAGTTTGAGGTATAAATGATTGAAGATGAACAAGGTCTGGGTTAGGTCTCTGGGGTGTAAGAACATAAAAAACATATGCGGTGTACTTGACCCCTGAATCCTCAAGGGTTAACCCCAGAAAGACACACGCCGATACATAATCCAACTGCCCCCCTACTTTAAGGTCTCCTACCCAACTCCACAAACATTTAGGTTTTACTCCTCGATCCTCCCCCATCGCGTAATCATTCAGCTCAAACTTCATCTACGCTGATCATCAGCGAACTCGCTCGGGCGTGTCGCCGAAAGAACCAAAAGGCTGCCATTTATCCAGCAAGAGTCTGGAGGAAACGTTGCCCTTCCATCAACGACGCGGAAACGAATTAATTCGCGCCCGCGCGGGCACGCTATCTGCCAGCAAAATGGCGTCGCGTTTCACGTAACCCTAAGCCTGTAAGTTTAAAGCTCGGAAGGTGGCAGGAAAGTTTAACGAGCGCGCAAGTTGCACGTCGCAAAGGACGAGCGGGGAACTGGGTCGCGCGAATGGCTCTATGTAGTTTGCGGTGACGAGTATGTACGTATATCGGTGTCGAAAGTGGCTATTCGCTGGCATTACGAGCGCAGCTTTGGAAATACATATATCCATCGGCTGGGGAGGGACACGGCAGACCAGGATGTTCGTGGACGGCTCGTAAGCACGTATACCGGACAAAGCTCACGAGGCTACATCGCCCCTAGACCTCGCGATGTATCTCCACCTCCACGGGCACCGGAAGTAATCGTTTTAACGTGCAATGGCAGCGATCGTTAAGTACCGCGGGCTTCGTCTTACGTCACTGGCGAGATCGCGTTCTGTCTAGCGATGGGAACAACGCGACTCGAAACGCACTTTGCCACGAGACACATCGAACCTATATTCGGATTCTTCCTACCATTTCGAGTTTCAAAGATGTGAATCGTTGGGAAGTTTCTCTTTTCGTTATTTCTTCTTTGTAATTCTGACCTATCGGGGATGTATTACCTACGACTCGAGATGCTGGTCGAGTAAAGAGGATAGGTTAAAGCAGGCTTGAAAGCAAAGAGCTTCCTATCATCTAATCCCTATTCCCTTTGGACTTGGTTCGTGAGAGATCTTCCAGATCTGATTAGTGACATGGACGGTACTTCTAAGACGTTTGGGAGACATTTTTATGCCCAGGAAAGATGGAGCTTTCAAAGGTGAAGTGGAAGTGTACCTAGTTAAATCCCTTCAATATCAGAAGACAAAGGAAAGATAGAGCGTAGTACTTGGAACATCTTTCTGCTAAAGTTACCTTTCTTTTTACTATTTCTTTAGATTATAGACCGCTGTGTTACATTGGCTTGTTTATGGTGGTGAAGACTCGGAAAATACTTGGGACTGCTGGGTTTTGGAAAATGCACGCGGAAATTGGTGGACGTGATGGGTTTGATCGCGATATTTTCAAGGAAGGAGCATTGAGTGCCCATCGCTAGTTACGACCATCCTAAGACTATCTACGTATGTTACTCGGCTACGCCTCGACACATTGCCTCGACCCACGCGCCATTGTCTTCTCTTTTGGACGACGCTGCCTGATGTAAGAGGGAACGAGATACGTATTTGCGGATACGTTTCAGCGAGGAGAGAAAAATTAAGTGGAATTATAGGCAGATAGGCAGATATGTACGTAGGACGATGCTGGATATCGGGACCCGATGCTGAACTCTTATCGAGCAATAGGGTTCTTGAGAAGCTATGGAGGAGTGCAATTAACGGGGACTATAACTTTCCTTGAAATGTTAAGAAAGAATGCTGCGTTGTAGCGACTACTGCCAAGAGACCATTTAATTGAATTGCATAGTACAGAACAGCGGTAAAAATTTCGAAGAGTAACAATGGAACAAGAGGGCAAAGAAATGTTATAAAAAATTTTAAATTTATTGCTTGGTATCCTAACTTACATTCCGCGGTATTGGAACAAGTGAAAAATTTATTTTAACATGCCCGTACTTTCTATTATTGCGAAATAATGGAGAATTCACAATTAAAATACATTTTTCTTTATGAAAAGTAAGTATAAGTATTAAGTTCCCACTGGGCAGAGATGAAAAGTCGGTTAGGCAGAGGAGTCTAGTAACACCACCACTGTTTAGAGTTTAAGAGTCTAGCCCTACCTCCTGTCAAACGGATGTGAAAAATTCTTATTTTGAAATTGCTTGCAGATCATAATTATATGCAGAATATTATATCGCCAGAAATATAAGGTTTCATTTATTGCTTATACGGAAAAATATTATATTTTTTAAGTAAGCGGTTTGCTGTTCTTGTAAAAAACGTGAAGGATATACGGTAAGTAAAATACACATGTCCACAAATCAAAGTATTTTAATATACAATTTTAAAGATAATTGCGGCGAAAGTCACTAAAATCTTTAAAGTGGCCACAAATGCCACATAATAATAATAATAAAAAAATACTGCAGCTACCCTAAATTTGAAACAATGTCGCGAAAGTGGAGGACGTCGGATGACACGCGTGCACACGTAGATATAAGCTGGAAAACACGTCGAATGGGCACGATTGCCCATCCAACGGAGCCGGTATTCCACGAGTCTCACGACTTCTCCTCGACGTGAATCATGCCAGTTCCGGTCCGACCCACGCGTAAGTGTCCCTGAAACACCCGCGCCACGGTCTCATCCTCGTCTCGACGCGTCGAGACGCGTCTCTCCCGTCTGAACTGGTCTCGATTACGCCTGAATTTATGAAACGGTCTTCCACGACGATCCCTTACGCCCCTCGGGAGCCTGGAATTATAAACTGTGTTCCGAAGTTCAAGTCCGGCGACCTTCGGGCGCAGTCGTTGCGCGGCATGGTCGTGAAGACGCAAGCGCACACGCGATGTCGTAAGTCAGAGGGACGTCTCGATTGATCGAGGTGTCGTTTTGATAGGAGTCTCTTTACTCGCGACGAGTTTCGTGTTAGAAATATTACAAAGGAGTAGTAGGGCTGCCGCGAAAGTGTAATTAGGCTATTTGTCTTTATACTCCGTTTAAACGTTCCGTTGGGAATATTTGTCCATTCTTCTGTTCCCATTTTGTCGCACTTCGCTACCTCGAGGTGTAGAGAGATTATCAGAAGTAGTTAATGAGAGGTAATGTTGCAACTTTTTTTGTGCAAGAGTTATTGTGTACACTGTTATCGTGTAAGAGTATCGCACAGTCGACTCATCGCGAACCCATGTCGTACGTTCTTCCTTTCCCTAATATATACACTTTCCTATCGTTAAATACTTTTATCTCCAGCGTTTGATCGTTCAATTAAGCTGGAACATTCTCCGGAGCAGGGACAATCTTCCCTCTGCGACAAGGATAATCATTTCCTTACGCTGATAGATCATTCTCGGCGATATCGTGTATCTACACGAAAAGAAATTCCCTCTTTATCCGGCTAGGCAATTTCGGACATAGGGAGTTAATGAAAGTGCCCTTCCCTTTATTGGCACGTAAAGAGAACGAGGAGAGAAACGGATTAATTCTCGCGCTGGCGATCAACCGTGCAAGATGGAGACGGCGTACGCGCCATCCAATTACGCCTCAGCTCCATCCTAAGCTCGTGAACGTAGTTTAATCGCGACCCACGTGACCAAGGGGAATCAAGACGTTACCTTCGATACGTTGGGCATAAAATCATCGACCTAAAGAGCCGTCAGCTACGCGATTCTTCTCCGATTACACTCGAGCTGGCCAAGCACAACGATAACCGTCACGCGAGTACATCGGCACAACATTTTGGTGTGGTAGTCACGGAACCCGCTGGCCGAGTCATCGTACCCCGCACCTCGGGTCACTCTTAAACGGTACGACTAAAATCTTCCTTAAAAGTGAAGAATTTTCCCCCAGTATTCATCTCTGCCAAAAGAAGAAGGCGAGCAGCGGCTGGCACGGAATAGTCATAAATGGGATCTCGACGCCGAAAGCGTGCCTTCGTTTCCACGGAGGAGGGGGGTGCCAGAAGTGCAAAATTCAAAATGCAAACTCGTGGAACCTACCCCCCGACCGCTTTTGTTCGGCGCTGTACCGCGTCTCAAACTACGTAACCCCGACGTGACCGCGTCTAAGGTGGCTAGCGGGAAGGCACAATGTGCAACGGGTGACCTGACGGGGCCACGCGTACCCTGTTATAAGCCCCCACGCCCCCTTTTAGCCCCACACGGCTCGTAATACGAGAACGGGACTTTGTGTCACGTAATGCTGCTGTAGCATGAAACTTCCAGCCGTTCCGGCTGATACGTGAACTTACAACCCCTGAGAACGCAGCGGGCACATCCGTGTGCAGACCGAATCGTGGTCGACCGGAAAGGATCGGCTTTATCTTCGATCCTGTTAACTCAGGCTGTCGAGGAACTGTTCTTCCGCCAGCTTTTTTCACTCCCCGCGCCGCCCCGCTTCCGCGCTCCCAACGATCGATGCGTTTAACGAGGCTTTTGTCACGAGGGGTTTGCAGATCAAAGGAGCTCGTTCGACAGATAATTCAGCTGACCCAGGGATCGCACACTATATTTTCTGAGGTAGTGTCCGACACCGCTCGGGATCTGATTGCGCCAAGCATAATTGGTGGGACTGTGGGCTCGTTATTGCAGAATCTTTTCGGATAAACGATAGATTTTTCATAATAAAACTACGTCTTACCCCGCAACGGCTATAGAGGGTATATGTTAGAGTTGGATGTCACGAAAAGTGCAACCCCATTTCGCCCTGACTGCTCGCAAACAGAAAGAGATAGATAATTTTTATAGCGTTGGATAGGGGAAGGAACACTGCATCTACAACTATGTGAACCGTTATTATCAGTTGAATCTGAGCGAGCTGACAGCGTTGCGAAAATTAACGAGATTTGATTTGATTTCAACTCGACGTAAACGGGCACGGCCAGACAGAATGTACAATAGTTTTCAAGATATACTGAAAAATAAGAACACACTCATTAACCATTAGGGGGTGTTTTCACCTCGAAAACCCAAAAATAGGCATAAATAAAAAATTGCCTGATACTTTGATTGGGGTCTGGGTCTACATCCATCAGATGCAGATGTACAATTCCTTTATCAGATGGCATCAGAGCCACAACCGCATTTCTACGTGAAATATGCAGCATAATACATTTATGTCTGAGACTTTTTTATCAGCTGCGCGATATTATGTTCCCCAAGAACATGGGTGGGTACGTTTTTCGTAACAATGGGAGTTCCTGTCCCATAAATAAAGAAATAAGTAAATCCTACGTCACCATGGAAGATCGTCACCGGAAACCCATGAAACATTAATTCAGCCATGATACAAAACACCGTATCGAATGGTCGGGTCCTGACACAGCAAACATGCGCGAAAGCAGCAGCATTTCGACAGTCATCGGACGTGGCCGATGTTTCGCGTTGAAATCGGGGCCCGGCTGCCCCGATATTTTCTCGTTAGAGGTTCCCAGCGTTCTATTAATTACAGGCTATCGTTGCCGGATCGCGCCGGGCACGCGGGGTTTTCGTCGGCGTGCAACGACGTCGAGCGTCGTTAATTCTGGCCGGCGCGCCAGCTCTCCGTTTCGAATCGGCTCGTTGATTCGGCCGACGAGCGGCCATTTTTCACGCATGCCCGCGTCCTTTTCCGGCAACGGGTCGCGGAGGCCCGCGTAACGTAGCCGCGGCGATATCGCGCGCGCGCCTTTTTTCCACGGCGGGACCGCTGATGAAGACGAACAGCCGCCGACAAGCCGACAATGCGATAGACCGTGAAGCCGCGATAACGCTGCTGCCTCGTTGCCCCTGTCACGCACTTGCCCGCCAACTTGCGTAATTATGATTAAGAACGGCGCGCAGATAGCCGGGTCGTTTGTTCGCGCGGCCCTACCTCCGCCCCGACCCAGAGCGTTACAGCTTTCAACGGTATTGGCGCAACGTTCAGCGCAGATCGCAGATAGAACCGAAGGCATCCGTTTTGTTCCGTTCTGCTGCCTCCATTTCAGGTCACCGATGTTGTTCGGCGCGCGTTGCGCGTGACGTTCATTGTTCCGCGGCGAACGGTGTTTACGAAACGCGGCTTGCATTATCCTGGCGGATCATCCAACGTCGTCACCATCGACAGGCTTCGTTATAGAAAGACGAAGGGATCCGAGGATTTCGGAGTTGATCACTGGTGGCCGTAGGTTTCCAGGTGTGAGTCGCGGCTGTTTAGACTTTTAACCGTAGGATGACAGTAAACAACTGTGGGATATGAGACTCCTATTTGAAGGAAGTGATTTAACAAACATTAGAGATGGATACTTCGTCAGGGAACGTAGGTCCTCGAAAAACCAGCACAGTTTAAAAAAAATCGGTGTGTTCGGGTAACCGAACATCCCTTGTTAGTAATATCTTCGTGATTTGTCACGTATGTAGAAGTGTTTTTCCATGAGTGTGTCAAAAAATAGCCGACGACCGTATCAGTAGTAAAGAAATGAAGACGCCATTAGATCGAAAAAGACCCAACCTGAACGTCGTATTCCAAAAGCGCAAGACTTATACCAGAAAGCCTCGGCCAGCAAAATGATCAATCCGATGCAATCGTGGCACCAACACCTCGTGCCGCCTCTCTTTCACAACGAACGCACTGGGGCGTGCCATTTACCTCCAGGAAACGGAAATCGAGTGATCGCTAGGGTACCTGCCCAAGGTCAGCTTAAAAAGCCTATCCACGGCAAAGGTTCGCCGATCGCCACCCATTCTCGCGCGTTTATCGCCGAGACACATCTACAGCGCCGGCGCTACGATCGCGACGCGTCGCTTCCCGCGCGCTCGCAATTAGCGCGCGATTCGAATCCAGCCAGGAGGGGGAAGGTTTGGTGCAAGGGCGCGGGGGAAGAGAAAGTGGACACGTAGACACGCGAACAGAGGACAACGGGGCGTGGAGCGCCGTAAATTTATGTCCAATTCCGCGGCGGATACGGAAACGACAGCCGAGCGGAATTTTCGCACGGGGATTTTGGCCGGCGCGGGCAATAAAGCTTCGATCGGCCGGACGGGGTACAACGTCGAGAGGAACGTGGCTAGGAATCCGTATGGACGGACGGTCGCGCTGCGTCCTGTACACCGAGCCGGGAAAAAAAGGGAACGGGAGAGAGACAGTTGCGGAAGAAGCGCAGGGGCGAGCGAGGGGATAGGGTGAGGGGAAGGGACAGGGTGGTGATAAACACAATTGGAATTGAATATCGAAAAGCACAGCGAGAGGAATCCTCGCGCCACAAAAGGTCCGGCGCGACGTATTTAGGGCGGAACTGGCCTAACCCGAAATTCGACCCTCCCCCCTCCCACCGGAGCGTGGAACGCTGTTTCGACGATTTATGCAGAGACGGAATTATTTGTGACGCTTGCACGCCCGCGGGAAAATACGGGCGGCGCGGCGGCTGGAGTGGGGGGAGTGTACAACAAGGCGGAACGCGTAGAGAGAAGGGCTTGAATAATGAAATCCGGACACAGAGCAATTTCGGATATCCTCAACTGATTGCGTGCATATTATACGATGAAGTATGCAATTGTGGACGAAATAGGTGGAAACTGTAGCCGGGCTACGTTCAACAATGCGCAGCGCGTGGCCGATTTAACGTCGCGTTTGGCGTTACAAATCTCGCGCCTTTAATTCCGCGGTTCGAGGGCATTGTGTGCGGAGCTGCTCAGCGGAAATGGACACATCACTGTCGTTTCTGCGGTTGAAGATGGGGAAAGGAATGTTTAAGCTTGTTGGAGATCTCTACCGTTACTGTTGGAGCCCTATGGCCCTATCGGGGACTTATGCAGGTAGGTTCTATAGAGGTCCAGCAAATAGTTGACACAGGTCTTGCGCGTAGATCTTTAATAGTTTCTGATTAATTTAATAACAAAGATCGTGTAACGGACCGTCCTTAACTTGGGTCAAGCTTTTTGGGAGCAAGAGGTCGCGAATTACTGACGTTTTCTTACAATGGGAGAAGAGGAAATCAGATAGAGTTTTACATAATATTTTTTACACTAATTTTCGATATGAATAGCATAAAAACGATGCTTCATCGCAAACACAAAACCGACTTGAATGAATTATATAAATATTTAAAAGAATTTTAATAACTGAAAAAAAGCAATGTAGAAAATATTACGCAAGGAAGGGGGAAGAGGTTAAAATATAAAATCTTACGAATTCTCTTATAGTGGGAGAGGGAGGAGATAAGAAATCGTCAAAATAACCTTACGTAATTTAAGGATGGCCCCTAATAAAGATTTACACAGAAGAATGTATGAATACCTCTTTTGCCTCCCATTAAAAGAAGAAAATTTAAATATGAAAGGCATAAGTAATGAAAAGTTGAAACTCGAGATTTTTAAATCAACAATGTGACCCAACCAACCTGTCTTGCTTGGAAGAAATTTTAATATCAATCCCATTGTTAAATATCTCGTAATATATTAAATTTCTACACGAAGGACCAAGCACGAATGAAATATTCTCTGCCCCTCTATCCACCTGCAAAGTTACATTAAAATCATTGCGTAACACTTCACGTAACCCCCTCGTTATCCATTTCCATGGAAAATGGCACTACATAATATAGGTATGACACCCCGATACTAACGACGTTTTTAAAAGTAGGAGCAAGTAAAGAAGAACGAAACAAGGGTGATGGAGGAGCGAAGAAAAGATAGGAAACCGATGGTACTGTAATTTTCTTGCCCCTTCGGAAGGCGGTGTATCAAAGGGTGTGCAGAGTTGATCCTTTTTCCTTCCTGTTATCCTGCACCGGCCACGACCAAAACGAGTACCGGCGGTTCTTGCCAGAACCCGACAACGCTGTTTTGTTCTCGTTAGACACCTATCTTTTCGTTAATGAATCCTTCCCGTAATTAAACGGCAACGGGACACAATCTTCGGTGACTCGTGTAATTAACGACAATTAGGGAAGGGGGCGATTACGTGGCAGGAGAAGATGACGGGAGGAAACGAAGACCATGGAGAAGCCTTTTTAGTAACTCGTCAGACGTCTACTTCGCGACACCGGCTGTATACTTCACCCTACCCGCTCATTTGCATTAACGAAACTGCGATCGTTTGTGACATTTTAATTGCGCATACATAGCGTGCCCTTTTCAAATCCTCCGTTTATTATATCCCCTGTAACTTACACCGTGCGTACAAGGATTCAAGACTATGCAGGTATTTACGCACAACGTTTACAGAAATAAAAACTATGGGAGAAATTTTTTCGTTCCAATGCATGCTAAGATTTGAGTATTTACTTTTTGACAGATATTTATTTACGTAGCACATCGCGTTATCCCTAACACGGTAGATTTCTCGTCGCAGCTAGGCGCGATCTGGCCTGGCAAAATCTCCCTAGAACGTGGAAAAATCAGCCGACGCGGAAGTAAGTATATACGGAAAGAGATGAAGGTGTCCTACGGAACTGGCTACCCTACACCCACAACGCGCTCAGTTTGAAGAGTGCCGGGGATACGCGGCACGGCCGCTGGTCCTCGGGATCCTGCGCTACAGTCGAGATAATGCAAATTTATCGATATATTATTCGCCGCTATTCCCCAGCCGTTCGTTTGGCCGTGTGGTGTGGAAACGCCACGGACGGAAAGAAGGCTCTGCGGGCGATCAAGGGCGAGGGATGAAGCCGAGGCGCACCGAGGTAGATATAACGGTGAGCTCTTCAAAAAATCCTGATTTCTGTTAAATTATGAGCTCCATCAATTTCTATCCCCGCGCCCGTTGCGGGCGTCTACGGGGCGGTGGGTGCGCACCGGCTATCTCTCAGCCGAGAGTTACAGGGCCAGAAAGAAAGCAAGAAAAGACGGAAGCCGTAAAGGGGGAGGGGACGGTCGGGGGTGAGCGACGCTTTATTATACTCGTACAGCTACCCCTTCGTTTCTCACGGTGTCCCGCAAGAATCGTAAAAGAAGCCAACGTCGAAGAAATATTACAGCCGCGATTTCGTGGCTTGCGAGTGGGGGGTGGATGGTCTTACCTACACCGGTACTGGCGATGATCTCGTGGAAGTCAGACGCGCGATACACGGGGGACACGAAATCCGTCGTATATAGGGCTCGACTGGCTTCTTGGTGTCGGATCTTCTGGAAATTTATATTTCCGAACGTACGATCGATAAAGGAAATACCTACTTTAAGAATTTGTTTGCTGGCTTCAGGTGGTTTTACTGAATAAAGTAATTGGCTTCAGTGGACGGTTCTGTAGGTAGCTTTTGATAAAAGAAAGCTACTTTTTCGAGACAATAATGTAATGTATTATTATGTAAATGTAAATAAAGCAGAAGGTTTTATTTGTATATTTGCAGGGTAAAGAGAAACACAGGAAATGTCCATTTTTAGTGAATCTGCTATAACGTAATTTTTGTTGGTGGCAACTGGGGCCACAGAACTGTCGGATGTCAAACATTAATTACGAAGCTTAATCCCGCAGATATCAATAAACTACAGTAACAATAACAACCTAAAATATAAAGTACCACGAAACTTTCTTCCAGACTGAATAGAAAAAACCATCACAACACGGCGCCATGACTCCACGCGCTCTTCAGCATCGCGAGCTGCGTGGATGCATCGATCGAGATGAATAGAAGCGTCCTCGCATCCACGCGGAAGCTTAACGCTCGCGGGAGGCACATACTTCTGAATCTCCGATAAGGGAGGCGTGACTGGCGTCACCCTCGGCCGGGGGAGGGAAAAAAAAGAAGGAAAACGAACATTTCTCTTCGTGATACGACGTAAAAGGGTAGGAAAGTATGAGCGAAGCACTCCATCGTGCGCTATCAAGCTATGTGCATCGCATAGTTCCTTGCAAAAAGTTTCTCACGAGGCACCCCTGCACGACAGAAAGTCGCGTCACTCTCGCCGCCAACCCCCTCCCTCCCGAAGCTCAAAATATCGCGAAAGTAACTCTCGCGGAAGCCATAAAGTCCCCTCCTCAGCCAGGCGGAAGACGAACGCGCTAGGGTACGAGCGAATCCTCGGGAGGGCGGAGGGTATTTTCCAGGTGGACGGTGTCTGAAAGTGCATCGAGACGCGGGCAAGTGTGAGACAAGTTCGACAGGTGTTTTTAAAAATCTTGGCCCTCCGCAACGGCGTCCCAGCGGCAACCTCGGTCTTCCTTCTGCCGTCGAGTTTAATGGATTCCGACGGGCAAGCCCTCGGGTTTACACCTTTTTCTGCGTCCAAATGCCTCTCCAACTATTAAGAAACGCGCGGGATAAAGTGCAGACCGTAGGTGTCGGTTAAAAAAAGGCGCAGAAGTTTTCGTGCAACCTTTTTCAATTAACCCGGCGGTACAATTCCAAATCTTCTATTTTAACCAACCCAGTTTGATGGGAGGTGGAACTTGTACGTGTATACTTTACTTGTTCGTTGCTTACAATCAAAATCAAGGGGGTGGGGTGTTCAAAGATAAAATTTCAGAGTCCTATAAGAAATGTCCTATAATAAGTTTGTTCCCCCATTAATATTATGAATCGTTTTTATTACTCAATAGAACAATTAATATAACTATAGCTCATACATTATGTAAACCATGTATCTTCCTTCATTACATGAGTTCATGGAACTCATGTAGATTTCTAGCGTTTTGACCGAAAGAAAAAACGAAAAACATACAGTAAAAAAGCTTTTTAGACTTTATTACTACAATTTTGAAGAATATGTAAAAAAATTGTTGTAGGAATTTTCTAAATTTTTGAAATAAAACAACTAAAAATATTCTTAAAATATATCTGAACGGTTATCACGGAAGGCGATAACCATCTATGGTATATATATTTAATTATATTTTAAGAATAATTTTAGTTTTTTTATTTCAGACGGTCCCGTCACAAATTCTGATAGCGCCCGTCAAGACCTCTAATTTTTACAATGGTACAATGAATGCTGTATATCTAATGTAAAAATTGATAAAATTCAAACAATCATTTTTTTGGTTAAAATATGTGGTAATAAAGTCCAAAAAGCTTTTTTAGCAACTGTATGTTGTTCAGTTTCTTTTTTTTTTAATTCATGAAAATCAGATATTTTTCAAGCGTTGTGCCCGGAGGGTACCCTTAATTTCTACGATCTTAAATTAATTTAGTTTTCGAATTATTTGCCCTTGAGAAGGGCCCAATTCTCTAAAGCCCCCGCGACGGTTTAGTCCTCCACGCTGATTACCACTGTCATAATCGAGGCTGACGCGTCCCCCGATGTGTCCTCCGGCGAAGTACCCGTCGCTCCGCCGCGCGGGCCCAAGTATCGCAAAACTGCGAAAGTAGTTTAAGAACGATAAACCCTTGGCGGAGTGGTCACTTGGTAGAGGAGGGCACTTGAAACGAGACCGAGGGTTATTTTCCAGATGGACCAAGTTTCAGAGTGCATCGCGAAATTGTATATTACAATTGGGAGTTTGCGAAGTGATTCCGAAAATTCAACGAGGAAAGTCCCGCGCAATAACGTCCTTCACCTTTACGAGGATCGTTGAGATTTCAAAGTTGCCAGGCCCCCCGTGATCGTCGCTCCAGGGGAAATATATACGTATGTATATAAAAAAAGGTGGGGGGTTTCCCTCGGATCAAATTTGGAGAGGTAAAACGGCGATCCCAGCTCGGAAGTAAAGGCGTTGCAAAGTTTGATACTTACTCCCTTCGACGACTGAAACGTGAGCACTTCCGCAAGATTCGATTAATCTCGTCGATATTTCGGCGAACCGGGCAGTAAACGAAGGATCCGAGGAAGGTAACGATCGGATATGAAGACGGAATCCTCCGGTAAAACGCTTCCAGGACAAGATCTTTCTCTTGTGAATCGATATAAAGCGGGGTTTACGCGGACCCCGCGGTAGCCTGCGCTTATTCCGCTATTTCTCATACGTTACAGGCTTAATCCGTGGAATTTATCAGCTCTACATTCGTGGGACTGTCCCCGCGTCTTTTCTCCGCAGCTCCTTTTTAATATCGCCCGTTCCTGTCGACTGTTTAAGCTTTGCGATCTCTAGCCTCTGGAGTCTGTTCTTTCAGAGCACCAGATTGGGTAAGAATCGTGGGCAGGCGAGACAATGGAAAATAAAATAGCGGATTACGAATAACTATGGAGGTTTGCCAAGTGTCTTTTCAACTACTTGCATTTTTTCATTAATTATGTGTAGTTTTTAATGAGTTAGTTTAAAGTTCATTAAAGAAAGTCAGCTCTGTTTGCGGGGGAGTTTTATCGATTCTACCCTTAAAATAACGAGCGAAGAATCTGCCTGGATGGACGATGAAAATGGAATTTAAGTATTGTTGAATTAAAAAGAGAAATAATTTTTGCTCTAATTATTAGAGGCTTTTTAATGTGCCCGTTTGGAGAGCTCGTTTCACCGGCAGCGACGCAACAATCCAAATGGGAGAATTGGGGGGGGGGGGGAACTATCGATCAGTGGACGAGTGAGTTAGCAAAGTGAAATTGAAAAGGAATTAGTTTAATTTCACCAAAATAAACCAACACACCCCTGGGAATGTCTGTTGCAGTCGTATTTGATTAAACACCTTCGCGTAACCGGTAGTCGCTTGAAAAATTCCAATATTTCAGCTTAATGGAACGGGCCAAATAACTTATTAACTCATTTCAAATATTAGACCAATTACCGAAAATTTTCGCAATTTTCAAATCCACTATTTCACACGCGACCACTATTCGACCACGCCGGCCCCGAATTTCCAAAGGGCAGCAGGAGACAGAATCCCCAAAAGAGTTTGGAACGTTTTCTTTTATAATGGAAACCCTCGCTTTTCCACGCGTTAGCCCCTTCATTTTTACCACGGCGCGGTTTCACGTCACTCCCACCGTCCATGATAAATGATAAAGGATGACGTGGCCATGATTGCGAAAGTTAACAAGAAATCAACCGCGTAAAGCAAAAGGGTATAATATCGACCTGACTGCGTGATAGCTACGAGCAGCTCGCCGGTCGCTTTTTCATTTCGGATTATCGCGGAGCCAACGGTGCGAGTTTTTGAAAAATTAGTTCGAACCTTCTCTACTGCCGCTGGTCTAGGATTAACGTTGAGCCTTTTTTTATGTACGCCAGACAAAGGGTGCAAAAGGGGGACAATAAACGACGAGGGGCACAGAGAATACCCGATTGGTCTCGTCGGTTCACCGCTCGTCAGTATCTTCCACAAATTTGGAAGGAGAATTCTAATGAACGATAATGGGTGGCGAGACCGTCCAGGTCCAATTACTGTACAAAATAACTTACTCCCTCCAAAATTGTGCAATGGGTGTAGATATACCTGAATAGTAAATTATAGTTTAAAATCGGCAGTGTTCAAAAGCACAATATTTCATATGGTTAAAGAAAAATCGATGAAAATTTCATACGAACGTTATCATAACGACATGATCGCGTCATAATTGCAAAATAATTTCGAAAAACGAACGGTACAAACTATCCCCTAATTGTAACTGTTACAGTTTTTGAGAAAGTCCAACTTGTTTTTAAAATTCTACAAATAAATTCGGCATATGCAAACTATCATTTATAGAAGAGCAACGGTTATTAAAGCGCAATCTACCGGCAGAAGATTTGTTATAACGAAGGGTAACCTTGATGTTGCACGTGTTTATAACAGGCCGCCACTTGTATTCAAGGGTATTCGCGTTAATTACCTGTGCACCAACGATTCAGCGACGCAATAAAGACCGTGTACAATTATTAGTACCACTTGACCAAGAGTTTAATGTTAATCAAATAAATTTATCGGTGTTTCAATATACGTGGATAGAAATAAAATTCAGATAATCCGTTATAATGACGGCATATTCGGGCATAATGGGGGTAGCAGGCAACAAAACTTTTTCGAAAACCGTCGATTCCATGGATAATTGGAAAACGAGACGTTCAGGGAGGCGGCATCAACGACGACCGTTAGTCGAGCCGCGTTATCGTAATCGCGATTACGACCGCGGCCAGTCGATATTTTATTGGCGATTGGCTGACCGTCCGATTCCATGCGGCTGACTCGCTAATTACGACATGCCGGTGATATCGCGCGGAACGAGAAATTCGGCTGGTTTCGCGCTTTAAGAGTTTTAGGGAGGAAACGGTCGATATTGTTGGAGGAGTACAGCGGAATCGAGCAAACTGGCCACTGGCCAGCCACCCAGTTCATATCAAACAAGCAGCATCGGCCATTCCAGAGACACTGACTGGGAATTGATCGACATCGAGCGGCCGGAAATTGCATTAAAACGAGATCGCGGGAAAACCTTTGCCAAATAGAAATTCAACGAAACTGCTGGTGGAGATTTCTCCGGACGGTTATCGGACTTTTGGGGATTATAGGTACGTATCGCTTTTCCACTTTTCGAAATCCCTTTTTGTGTAGTGTAATCTAGATTTAGTTATTTACGTCGGCATTAACGTGGCTTTTTATATCTTTTTATTCCCTTACTTTGAGTGTCTATTTCTATAATTTATGTTTATTATTATTGTTATGTAGGATACATTTTTTCGATTGGTCACGTATGCTTTCACATACATATATCGTTTCTGCGCTTAAACTCAATTTTTTCGGCCGATTTTAACAGAGAAGGGTAGGTGGAACATGTGTCATTCGTATATCAAACGAGGCGTCCTGCCAACCTCTATAAAGATAGGTACGGACCTAACTGAAAACCGCCAAAAAGGTCGCACGTGCCGTTTCTGAAATTCCTATGGCTTCAAATATCTATGCCTTAGCGAAGAAAGTAGGCAAGAATGGTCCACGCGGCGAGCCGAATGCGGGCCGAATATGTAGCACGAAACGTTTGGAGCGATCAAAGCGACGGAATGCGGAACGACGTCCGTGATGAAAAAGATGGGAAAGGTAAACGGGGGCACGGGCGCGTGCAGATCGAAATACAAAGTATGCCATGCATTCTGCATCCGTCCATTTCATTTCAAACCCAATTTCGAGGAAACCAACAGCCCGCCCTGGTGTGCGCATCCTCTGATATTCTCTTGTTGCGCGCCATTGTATGGCACGCTATCGCCCCGCAAGCATTCTACGCATCCCGATCCTGAATTCTAATTACAGTCCGTTAATTAGCTGCAAGGCCGGCCCTTGCGCTGATTACCATTCGAAAGTCCTTCCCTACGATTTCGTTCTTGCCTTGATTCACATTGCCCCGTTGCCATTGGAATTGTTTCGCCACGGGGGCACAGAACCCGGAGGCAATAGAGGGAGGGTTCGTTGTTTCATTCCTGATGCTACAGCTCGCTGATGGCTGACTGGAATAATTTTATCGTAAACGTTGGTATTGTTGTTAGCGCATGTCCGCACATCGATGGCTTTCAAACTATGGCTTTCAGTCTCCAAAAACCTTGGGGGCTGTTGCATTGTGGCAGGGTACGAGGCAAAAGAGTTGCAAAGAAATAATATGTTTTTTTGAACAGCTACCTTTGTACTCTCACTCTATACGCCTCGTTTACAAGACAATGCGAGGGAATTTGTTATGGATATTAAAATATCCATAAACGCTGCTTTGTTTAATGGCATTGATGTATCGAAGTGATTTTATAAGGTGGCTGTTATTGTTAGCGAGTAATGAAAATAGCAATATCGATGGTGTTGTATAGCATCAGTATGAATTAATAAATTAATACCTACAAACATTTGTGACATTGTTTACTTTCCATCCTTGTCGATATAATCCATTCTAAGCAGTTTACTTCTCCATATACTTCGTCTAATGTTCAATATGCAATGATACGAGGCATGTTTAACGACAGAGATTAGACACCGACTGGGGGTAAGAAAATAGTAAATAATGTTTGCTGTACAAAATTATTTTCTACTACGGAAATATGGAAAAGTAATGTTGTAATTCTATGTAATAACCAAACTAAAATTGTTGCATTAAGATTATACAACGTGTCTTACAAATATTACAGTTTCTTCGTATTGATTTTCTTGTATAATATCTTCATGCTTATCTGCAATCGATTCGAAGGTTGTAAATTGTTCAATATCTACATATGCGCTTAAATTTCATTAATGTTATATATATTTTGTCTATATTGCACGTGGATTTCAATTTTAGACATGGTACCATCGATTTTCTATAAAGTTACAACCCAAAATCTTGGACGTCTCAATTAACTATTACGAATGTCTACCACCTATCTTCTTAGTTATTCAAATTAAAGCTATGTGAATTATTCAACGAAATATCTCGTTTTCAGTGCACCTGATCCACGATTCATAATAGTTACCTGCAAATCGAGCCTCGCATTATTCGTTTGATCAAAGCTTTAGTCACAATAATTGGAAACATTTCGCGTTCTACACAAATGGCGTGTTTCTATTTAAACAACGCATAATAACATGCCTCGTATTACTACAGTTACACTAGAGTTCTGTATTTCCACGAGTCTCTGTGTAATTAATTCTACGAGTAAATCATCGTTTATAGCCTGTACTAGTTACTGCGGCTTTCAATTAAAAATGTTCGTTGAGTTCTTAAAAAGTAACAAATAGAAATGTAAATGAAATATGAAAAGTAACATAAATAAATAGGCATACAGCAGTTACAGTATTGGATAGAATACAGCGAATTTATTTTACTTAGTGTGCCCTCAAATTAATACACTATTGATATTGCACTGTTTTATAGAATATATTATCGATATCTTGTAAATCGCGACGATACTCGAATCATGGGAATAGAGACGTACTATTCAGTGCCACGCAATTACTGACAGACGGAAATTGTAATATTAATATTTTCAAAATACTTAGAACACTAAATTATTTAATACTGTGAAAGAAACTTTGGAATGCAGAATACATACATTGTTTAAAATAATTACGTTTATCTACTCAGGTGTCTGTATTACCAAATAACGCATATATCAAAGTAATCATTCGTTAAAAACATATCGAATCCACAGTATTTCTTGTCACTGACACTTCACTCTCCTCAACATTCCCCATTATCCTCTAATTACTCCGGGCAGTGCTTCAACGACACCAAACTATTCATATTCAACACATTCTCTCTCCAATGGCTTCTACATACTTAAAATACCATTCATAACAAATTCCTTTTCCCAAATACGGTGGAACCCTCTTCCCGGAGCCTCGACGAACCATCAACATCCCTTTCTGTTAACTTATAATGACGTTGCCCTTAAATGTTTCATCCCTCGCCGTTCATCAAACAGCGAACTCCGCGGAGGGGATGTCTTAAAAAACTTTACTCTCCTTATATCGGCCCCGCGTGTTGAATATTTACGTGAGAAATTTCCCGAAAGAGCTGACAAGTGCACCGTCCACTCTGTCGCGTCGTTACTCGTGAGTCCCGTGAAGAAAAGGGAGGAGGGGGGTCTGAATCTCATAAATACGTTATACCAGCTTTCAGAACCGAGTTTCCTGGCTTCCGCAGCGTCGTCGAGTTCCTTTCCTACTACTCCTGACCAGTCAACTTCCAGAATTATCGGCAGAACTTTTACGCCCGAGACCAAGGAGTCGATCGCTCTGGGGAAATCTTGCAGCTCCAGACAGTATAGAACAATTAGACTCAGGCCATTCGCTGTTCAATAGCGCGGCCACTTACAATTAGTCGACCATTTTTAGAGGGCGATCTTAATCAAATTCCGCTGCCACACCATTTTGCTCACTCCTGTTGTTAACTCTGCAGTGGTCGCAATGGCATGTCTATTACTGACTAGTACTGCAGAAATTTTCTTTATTGCAGGGCTTTTGTTCGCGACAATGTATCGATTCAAATAATCATAATCAAGTTTATTTGGCATTATTGTTCTGTAATACAAAAATTCAAATAACAGACGTCCAGAATAGAAACCCAAGATTCTGTGAGCTGGTCCAGAACATATGATTCACGCTGTGTAAATTTATAGATAATTTTCGTGATTTTAATTCGATCCAAATAGCACGAAGGTATTTATAATGCAAATAATTTATTCGGACCCACGTAATGATGACCGCGCTGTGCGTTAACATTGGAAAGACCTTCTGGGGGTGAGTGAACCCCATGAATTACTATCTGCATATATAGTTTACGTATGTCGTATTCCATTTTTATCGATTCATTAGTGTATTTCGAAACTACGAGCTTTAAAGCCACTTGTAAAAGTGTTCTTCAGATTTCTTCCTCGAATTCACCTTTGTACATTAAGTCCTGCAGAATTATTTTTCCTATATTTTCCTTCTTTTAATTGACATCCACAAATTTTTACGTTACTCATGAATTATTTTGCCTTCCATTGTCCATTTCTTCCATAAACGTACAAACGATACAGTTGAATTCTTCATTCTGCTCGACCCCCCCTTCGAGACAAGAAAAAGCACCCAGGATACTGTAAACTAGTGATGAACTTATTTACCCTTTATTGGATGAACAATGAACAATGAACACGATGAGAGTGCTTCGTAAAGAACGTAACCTATTCCTCGTTATCGCGCCGGCATTCGCAACGCCACCACGGATCCCGTCCAGGGAACAATACGCCCCCCCCCCGGCGTGCGCAAATAATTTATAGATAATTTTCATGATTTTAATTCGACCCGAATAACTCGTATTAGTAATGCAAATAATTTAGCGGAGCTCGCATAACGACGGCCGCGCGCTTTCGGCAACACCCGCGACTCCCGTACTGTTTGCGGTCCCGGAATAATGTTACGGCCGCGTATTTAACTTTGCATAGGCGCGCGTGCTGCGCGATCCGCGCAATAACGATTACACCGGAAACGTACGAGACGCGCGGAATAATTTTGCGAATGACGGTTAACGAAATATCGACAGAGTCGATTAATTAACTGCGCGGTAGGGCGGGGGGGGGGCAGGGAACTACAACCCGGAGGGATCGATCGGTTTCCATTTAATCGCGTGCAACGAAATAAATGTGCACAATTTTTTTAAATATTCATCGGTACCAGCTATCGCGCAGAGATTCGGGGTATTCTGAATTCGTAATTATTCGAAATCCTGACGCTTGAATCGCAGTTTAACGCATTTCGTGTTACACTGGCTAATGGTGGCTGAAGTAAAGCTTTCATTGGAGAAAGGGATGTATTTTTGGATTTGATGTCGCGAGAGAAGGAAAATTCGTTTTTCCTATGGTTCAGTAGCGTGGCCTCGGCTTTGATCAGTTTTTGCAGTTCTGGTGGGAATCCTAAATTCCACTGTGGATTTATATTGCTTGGTGGAAGGTATAGTCATAGTGTATAATCATCGATAAACAGAATGTGTTTCCTGTACGAGTTGGGGGCATTCCAGAATTCTGTTTTAGTCTCTTCTTCATATCTTCACTTGGTGCAGATGCTGTTGATTTAGTAAGGGTAAAGAATGCCTCGATAGATTTCACTTAAAACTTGGCAGACCCATGCAAAGTACATCCAACCTCCAATAACAATTTCCACCACTAATCAAATTTCAGCCCACTGGCGAACAAAGCGTTCATTGAAGGACACGTTCATAAGTGCAGCCGACTAAACTCATATTTGAATTACAAATAGGACCCTGCAGCGTTCCACTGGTAAAACACCCTTCCCCCAATCGTGAGAAGCTTTGCATCAAAGATTTCCCCAAGTATTCGACTGATACACGCTATTAATCCAAAGCTCCTTGGACAGCCAGGAGCGTTCCACCGGCTGCGAGATTTGGGCTTCTGTTGTTCTTGGCCGATGGCCCTTTCTCAACGAACCCCATGGCTCGATTGTCGATGTTTCGCAATGGCGGCGGAAACGGGCGGGTCATTGATACCCTCTTTTTTATCCTGCCGCCCCTCCGCGCTATCAAACAATGATATTTTACACAATGTCACCGGCTGAGCGAATCGGTCGTATTCATACGTCCCCCCGATCCCGCGCGGAAATTCCGCTGCAGATCATCCGGCACGCCGTAAACGCAACCCGGAAGTTTCATCCGTTATTAAACAATTTCGTTGCATCCACCGGTATCCAGGCGCTGTTACGCATCGGTGGCCCTGCAGTAACAGCGTAACGTTTCGCCTGTTTCGCGGCCATTTCCACTCGTCCGTTCCAAACGCCGATCGAATTGTACGATTCTTTCACTGGATTTTAAAATCAAGATTCATTCACCTTCGCGTGTTCGCATTAGGGGGAGCTTTCAGAGGTGGCTGGGCCCCACGAATTCCTAGGTAGGCTATTGATCGAAAATGCATTTGAAAAATATGAGTTTCGAAGCCTTTCCTGAAGGTGGTCTTCAGATTTTTTACTCAAGTTTAAGTGGGCTATCTGCGAATAATACCCCCACAAATTTATAGATCCTTTGTACTTTATTTTGCACTCCACTGTTATTGTTTCATAAGAGGGGTAATTGGAAGTGTAGGTATTCAGAGATTACAAGCTTAAAGTTGTCCAGGCCTTTGCACCCCGAATTTGTGTTTCCGCCTCAAGTTTACTCCTAATAGGTGCGCCTGTGACAGTGCTAACTTAACTTCGCCCCGTGCGCGTCAGCGACTACGGGGGCTAAAAAACGCGTGAATGAAACGGCCGCGAATGATCGTAGACGCGGTAGCGCGCCCATCGGCGTATTACTATTCCGTTGAACGCGCCGGATGTCCGGTGTGGACGCAGGAAAACGCGTCTCGCCGATCAGGAAAGGCAGCCGGTACACCGCGCAGGCTTTCACGCGTCGCCCCGTGTATATGCACGAGCAGGTATGTGGCGGGCGTACCTGCTGGCCAGCGATTCGTGTCTCTTCGCTTCCGCTTCGCGTTCATTCACAACTCTCTTTCGCCTCCGCCTACGCGCCACGCGTTTCCTTTTCCTCCCGTTCGTATATCCGTGAGTCATCGAAGAAATTCTCTCGCCTCCTACTGACGTTCACGACAACGCGACGCTCGCTGCCGCCGCCGAATGCCTGCGTCTCGCTCTGCTCCGCCAGCCCTTTGAGGCCGCTCCGCGCCGAGGAAGAGGGTGCACGCTCGATGGAATACGGCTGCTTAATTAAGGGTTGTCTTTGCTCGACAGATTAATCATCCACGTTCGCGCGCTCCCATCAGGCTCCTTTGGCCAGCCAGGGCGCTGTTATTAACGCGCGAATTCTTTTCAGACACGCTGCCTGATTTCGTGGCACCTCTTATCGAGCAGGAGTATGCAGATCACGTTTTGCTCGAGTTATTTAAGCAGCATTCGTTTACTGTCGCGCCGAAGACGTCCTGTGTGCCTGCAGGGAATTTTGTTTGGGCGGGTTTAGCAGCTGCAGTTGCACAATGGCGAATTTGGCCGAAATAATGGCCAAAAGTAAAAACAATTTTTTTATTTTGAAAATCTGTTTATTGTACTTGATTTATGAAATATCAGAGCATGGTTTTCCATTAAGCGAATGAAAAGTGGGTGTCGCGTGGAAGAGTTTCTCGGGAAATAGTGTGATGATTTTTGGGCAATTTGCCTAATCAATATTCGCGCGAAGCATATCACGTTACATTCACAAATACATACGCGCATCTTTATCTACCGCCAACGTTCCCCGAGCAATGCATTGAACGAAACGTCATCGATATCGTTCGAATCACCAAAAAAGAGCTCGACACGCGGAACAATGGTCGATCGATTTAAACGTCAAGCGTTGCAGCTTCTGTGCCCCTGCGCGTTTAAGAATTTTTCGAAACACGATCCGCCAGCAACGATTCATCGTCGCCCATTTCGCAGTTAATGCGAGCACAATGGGGATCGACAAACGTGAAAACAAGCTGATTGATTTCCGGCGTAAAACCGCGCGATTCAGAGCAGGGAATGGAATGGGCCAGAGGGGCCGATCGAGTCTCTTCTGTCTCCCCACCCTTCCCCCAAGCGGTCCCAATTCGACCCTCTTTCGCTAACGTATCGCGTTAACAAGCCGCCCGTACAATGGCCATTATTGTAAGGTAGGGAAGTAACGCGACAAAAGTCCAGCTCGTGCCTACGTGGTCTACCTACACCATCGAAAGGAAAAGTGAACGCGCGACCATCGGCTACGATCCTTGAATTCTTTACAGCAACTAAACCGACGCAATCATGACGAAGCTGTATATGTATACCTTGTAACGCTATTGCCACTCTCGCCTCTTCTTGTGTACCTACATCCTGATACATGCTCGAATTAAGGGGAGATCGAAATGATGAATGCATGAGATTTTCGACACAATAAACGACTATACGCGAACGTTCGTAAATCACCGGACAAAACTTGTTTTTTGGAAAATGGAAATTGGGATATAGGCAGACTTGAGCATTATTCAAATCAATTTTAATTTGTATAATCTTCGAATGAAAATCTATACTTATATAATCATTGTGTGACTGATTCATCACCGCCCAGCTCAAATCGCTGACCCTAGAAACATGAATTTCGTAGGGCACATTCATTTTGAGACGTAGGTGCTCGATAAGAAGGGATTTTTTGAAATTCCACCCGAAGAGGGTAAAATGGAGTGAAATACGTTTTCTCGGTCTCTTTATTATTTGGTAGGCATGATTAGATATCAATTTGGTTTTTACTTACAAAGGTTACCCACATAAATGCCTAATGTGCAGAAGAAAATTCACAGGATCTTAAATAAAATGAGCCCACAAAACTTAACGCCTCCCACCAAACTATTTTCGTCCCAAAGTGGAATCCCTTGCTTCAAAAATACGAAAAGTACGATGCACCGTGCTTCCAAATAAAAAAGAAGCTTCCAAAGCTGCCCCTCTTAATTCCAACACTTGACACGATGTCTGTTTAAAACGTGATGTCAATCTTTGTTCAAGAATGATCCAGATCCAGCCGTTATTCCCCAATGATAAACAGGAGGAAGCTGTCTTAATTTCAGCGAAGAATTCGTTCGATTCGGCATTGTGTCGAACGGAGCTGGGGGTAGTCACGGTTTCTGCACCCAGCAAAGCTCTTCTGCGCAAACTGGTCTAGTCGAGCATATTGTCGGCGAACTGGAAGATCCCGGGTCACCCTGTCAGCCAGCTCTCGCAAGAACATATCTGCCGTTGAAAGAAGAAAGATTCCGGTCACGAATCCTCTCCAAGTTGGAACGAGTCACTCTCGCCACGAAAAAAGATCGAACCCGTTCAACCGTTCTCCCCATTCTCAAAATGAAATTGCGCGATTACCTTTCGTTTCACGCTTTTCCATCGTCGACCTCGTACCTGCAGCATCACGCCCCCGGCCCCCACACCATAGAATATTTTGCAATTTTCAAGGTGAAAGGAACGTAACGATTTCTCAGCTGGGAAACGGCGAACGCGAGTGCCCCTCTCTGCCACCCAATTTATGCGCGACATTCGACAATGCACCCGTATTATTTATATTCAAGCTTGACACGGTTTCGACGTGCATTGCAAATCGGGTTTTCGACATTCTACGCGTGATCTTTTCGCAGACGAGTTGATGTAATTCTTTGCGTACGCTGTTTTTTTTTAAATTTCGGGGGAGTATTAGTTTGGTGATTGTTTTTAGTGTGTTGGAACTCTGGCGTTTCGATGGTTTAAGATTTTTTTATTTTTGTGGATAATGTTTGATGGTATAATTAATGGGATGAATGGTTGTAATTGTAATCTATTGTTATGAGTTTGTGTGTTTGGATAAGGAGAGATTCTGAGGGTGTGGGAAAAATTTATTATTAATGATGGGTCTTGTAGGCATGTCTATAGAGTAAGGATCTTTTCAAATCAGACACTTTTCTGGCTTATATAATAATTAGCATTTATGTGTATGTACACTTCACAGGTTTAAAAAGGGCAAAAGATAGAGATAAGAGATGATGGTTTCATTTTTGTTCTTCTGCAACATTCTTGAAGTTACTTTGCTCATTTGAGACAGACATTTCATAAAAGAAAACTCAGAAGAGTGATAATTTTATTAGCATTGATTGGCGAGGGATTCTGTTGTTAATATGGTAACACTAATTGAACGTTGTTAGAAGATTGAAGTTCAGCGTATGAAACAAGGTTGAAATTTGTATCTCTATAATTCTTCAAGGATTTATGCATCAAGCTATCCTGCCACTTGACGTGTCACAAATAATAACCTTTCGTCATAGACAATATCTTTTTATTTCTTTCGTATCACCAAAACATCTT
This sequence comes from Andrena marginata, assembly GCA_963932335.1. NCBI lineage: Eukaryota > Metazoa > Arthropoda > Insecta > Hymenoptera > Andrenidae > Andrena > Andrena marginata. The sequence continues at coordinate 617,095 of OZ010664.1, read as the reverse complement.
CAGCAACAGTTAATTGATCAAAATCAAGTTCAGAATAGAAGCAACATAAAATTAGAACCTAATATATAATATATAATGTTTGTAACATATTTATAGTCACAAATATGGATAAATCATGACAACCATATTAACGCATGTTGCTTGGTTTTTCTATACCTTTAGAGGTAGGTATTACTGGAATACCATACCAACTGAGAAGTCAATTATAAAATTTGCATAATGGAATAATAATATTGATCAATTTCCGCGAGTACCCTCAAAGGCAACTGTTGTAATATACATAATTATACGTTAAGTACGTGTTCATTTAATTCCCCCGTTATTCGCGTGAATTACGAATTTCTATGGATTCTAAATGGGTATCGTATAACTATCTAGAGTGGTCACTTTGAAATGTCATCGTAGTGGTCAGAGGTAGAATTGGCGACAGGCAAAGTGCGGCTTGGTGTGCTGTGGTCGCGCCTACAAATTGCCAATAATTAACGCTGGCCAATCATGAATTATCAAGAATGCCTTTGTCACGAGAGAGCTTAAAGACGACCAGGTGCAATTCTTTGTGTTCATTCTTCCTTTTTGTAAAACAGAAAAATGAAAAAATAAAATCAATCGCGTTTTATGTGTTTATAAAAATTCCCAGAACGCACTGCCACTGTAAGCTTTAACTTGGTGAATGATAAATATTTGATACTGTGGTTGATACGCGCAGGATACCAAAATTTTGTATTCACTAACTCTGTCTACACATGGGCGAATCACAAATATTTAAATTAAACATTTCCAATTAAATCTTCTAAGCGAACGAAATTCAATTTAATTCATCGGGATAAAATGTATTTCACTATGCACGATTTCAGGCACGCTTGAATAGCCGTAATTTTTTATTATCAATGTACATAAATCGAATACCGCGAGAAGTATCATGCAGTAACATTTATTCCTGTTTCAGAACTATCGCGATATTCATTATAGCATAAATTATATTCCACAAAGCAGTAGGTAGGTATTAAATAGCAGTCAAATTGATATACTTAAATGCATAAACATTTGTACCATCGGTCATAATATATTTTAAATGGAATTGCCGAAATTCAGTAAAACATAGCCACCAATCTTTTGCTACAAAAAATTAAGTGCCACGAAAATAAATGATAGGTTGAAAGAAAATTAAAAAAAATACAGACTTATATCCCAGAATTGACATGACAAGTAAAGTTTAGTATCAAAAATATCTATATAAGAATACAGAAATATAAAAATACTAATTTCAAAGTTTAATTTAAACACCAGTATAAAGAATTGATTCGCCGTATAACATCACAACCGCAAATTACGTCCAGCGTAAATTGATAAATCCGACTACAAATCAATAAAATCACCATCAAGCCCAAAATACCAAAAGCTCGCACAGCATGCTCACTGCACTGGCCCACCAAAATTCTTCGTCCAATTAAACGAAAATGCACGACTGCGCAGAAATTCGAATACCGATATGCAGGTTACGCTATAGCTCGTTTCTTTCATTCATCTTTTTCTGCACCGTCGAGCCTATCTCCAGATGGCAAATATTTGCAAATGGAATGCAGCACAGAGCACAGATCCCCGCGAATGGGGCCCGACTATCGAAGTTCGCTCACGTTGCCGGCAATTTTTTTCCCCCAATCGAATATCAGCGACCGGGCGCAGCCAAAAACGGTGAAAATAATGTGTGACGTTCGATGGCGGCGAGTCACGTGCGTCGAGTATCGAGAATGAAGGGCGAGAGCGTACTCCGCGCGAAACAACGGGACGAGAAATCGTGGAAATTCGACTTGTCACGTACCTATGCCCCCCTTGGTCTACCTGTACGGCCACGTACGTGACAGCCGCCGATCGTAATTCACGAGCATCGAGTCCGCCAACGATTTTTCCAAAAGACCCTAATTCACGTGGCAGAGCGATTCCCCTGCAATTGCTCCGCGGCTCCCTAACGACGACGTAACGTCGATCGTTTTCATGAAACAAGGGGAAAGATGAAAGGAAAGCCACAACCCTTTCAAACGAGCTGAAAGCCAGCGCAAGGCACGATGATTCGAGTATTGCTGCTGGTGTCATGCGAAAATGGGAAAACGACGTCGTTAACTGCTCACGCGCCCACTGTTAGGGATATTGCGGTGGGCTTGGCACAATCTGATCTGTGTACCAGGTGTGGTACCTACACACCGTACAGTGGTCTAGATCGTCAGATCTAGCGTGAACTAGCGATTCGAATAATCTGAAAGTAACACCATGTCGTCCAAAAAAGTATTTAAAAAAATTTTGAAAAACGTTTTTCTTTCGCCGGGTAGTTTTTTTAAACTCTTTTTATAGGAGTTTGGAGGTTTGGCAAATATCAACAACGAAAGGAATTTTATTTCAGAATTCACTGTACCATGTAGGATTAGTATGCTTAACAAGCTTCTGGAGCTTTGGCAGAAATATACGAGATTTTAGTATACTCACAACGTAAATTCACAATCAACATTTTATGGTCGAGAGTTTCATGCAAAGGTTCATCTCTAACCGCGTGCATACCTGGTAGGTATTACCTACAAACTTCAAAGGGAAATTGCGGTAAATAAATATGTAAAGTAACGTTTAACGAAGATTCTGCATAACCATCCTAAAGCTAATTCTGTGAAATTGGACGAAATGCAGAGATACATACACTTTAAATGAATATCTTTGAACTAAAAACGTGCAATAAATATTCTAAAACCTACCACTAAAGTATTAGTGGACGAATTTCACCTTTATTCGCGGAGAAAAATGTATTTTCCTATCGTTTCTATGAAAACTATGCATGCACATCTTTCCTTTGCATTTTGAAAGTCTCTCCAGCTTAGGTTTTAAATGAGAAAAGGAGACGTCATCTTTTTGAGCAGAGTAGTAATCAGGGGATTGCCAAACGTGCGCAGAGTATGGAAAATTGTAAAAGTTGCCTGAATAAGAAAAAGATAAAATTATGTAAATGGGTAAGCGGTCTTGGCTCTTTCGGAAGATGTGCAAAATCCCTGACAGAGAAGTGTCAGCGGATCAGGCGTTAATTACGTCGTACAATTTCCACGCGATAACACGATTCGACGACAGAACTTGGTCAAGCGCGAATTCCCACTAAGAGGAAGCCGTGATTAAGAAAGAGGAGCAAAGGAGCCGACAACGTGGGAACCGAGGGCAACAATATCGCTTTTTCCACACTTTTTCCGTGGACCGTTTCACAAAAATTCAACGCCACGGTGACTTGCAAACGGTTCGAGTTCTGAGCCCACTAACAGCTTCCAATTAAAATCTTTTCTAACGTTACTATTACGTACCGTACGTTCGGTTAAAAATCGAAGACGCAAAAACCCGTGAATTTTGCATTGCCTAGTAACATTCGCGTTTACAAATTTTTTACCCGCTGGCTAGAGCCCTTCGACCTTAATGCAATGGAAAAAGTCGACAACAAAAAGTGTTATATACAAAAATTTCGCAAAAAGGCTATGATTTCTCAGTCTAATTAAGGTAAAAATGGTTTTTCAACAAAGACGTGGCGCTTTGTAAAAAGCTGGACTTTTCACAAAAGGGCTGTTTTTGCATACATGCAGTTTGAGTGAAGCAGAAATTCCCATAGGATATCGACACCGACATTCTACGCACGGACCTGCGAACTTTGATGGTCACATCGTAGCCAGGCCATTCAACCGAAAGCTCGAAATGCATTTCAGCGAAATGAGGAACGAACACGGAGATGTTCATTAACTGTAGCACCGTTGGATTACACGACTCTCCAATTTTTTTCCCCCATTTCGAGCCACTACAAGATAAACTTTCCGCGCTGTGTTCCAACGGCACTAGTCGGACCTCTCGAAAATCGAGTTCCCCCGCGGCGAGGCTGGAGATAGAATTGTCAGGGGAACGGTCGCGATAGGTGGACGAAAAAGTGTATTAGGTGGTTATCTGGCGGCAAACGTACATCGAAACAGGAACAGAAACGAAATGAAGATTAAAGAGGGTGAGAGGGGCAAGGGGAGGCTGGATGAAAACTGTTGGCCCAGTCTTCTTGCCTTTCGAACCAAGCGAGTCGTGACCTAAGAGACGTGTCTTCAGTTAATGGCACTTCAACGAAGAAATTGTCCCGCAAAAAGGTGGGACCCGTGAGCAACGACGATGACTATGCCCGAGACGAGAAGCAACAATTACTGGCTCAAACGAGGAGGAAATACAATATATTGTAGGGAAGATGTGAGTTCGGTTAAACGGAGGATTAATGATGTCTCTGGTCGATCGATCAGCGAATATGTTGGAGGACAGAGGGTTAAACTAATGCACTGGGTGTATTCAAATACGTATAACGAAGGTGGAAGTAATTTCCAAGTTTTAAATAAATCGAAACAATTAATTTGATCATCGATGCAATAGATTTAATTTTCGTTTTCACAAAATACCATGACCTATTTACTACCTGGCTCGACTATCAGTTCACTTTCTCAGTGAAGCAGTATTTCGATAAATGTTTTAACTCACAGTTAATGGATATTAAGAGAAATTATTTATGGACATGCATTTTAAACGAAACTGCCTTTCAATATTAATAAGGGGATTACACTATACATTCGGACCATCAATTTAGCTCAAACTTTGCACGGAGTTAATCCATACCATGTATACTGAAATAATAACATATTAAACACGCAAGACAAACTATTCCAAATTTAATGAAGGAACTCTATATATAAACTGCTTTGACTTTTCCAACAGCATTTCCTATACACTCGGGTACATATAGGTGAAGGGTAAGGGGAAAACAGGGAATATCTATTTTTCGTAATTTCGCGATTTATAGCACACTTTGCTGGTGGCAACTGGGACTACGGAACTGTCGAATCACAAAGGATTATAAAGTTCAAATGCTCCCGTAAGATAAAGTTAAAGATTTAGTATAGGTACTGGTTGAAAACAGGAAATGTCCACTCTTCGTTGGAAAAAAAGTGAGAAACAAAATATCTGATAATTAATAAAATGAGTTGCTTTTCGTATTTTGATAATAATACGAATGAAAATTTCTTATTTCGTTTCAGTATGCTGCCCTGTTGAAACTTGAAAGAATATTAAAATATTGTAAAACATTTTCTTTTTTCTGATGCCTAATTAAGGTACACGCTTACAGGATAAATGTCCCGTCAACCAACGTTTACCGTAAAGAGAATTTTAATTATCCTCCTCTAGCGCGATAGACGCTATTCTCGATGGAGAATCATGAAAACCGCGTTCTGCGGAGAGTCTCGGCGGGATGACGACGTGGTGACTCGAAAATGGAGATGATCGATAAAGAAAAGTATTCGAGACAGAAGGGAGGCGAACGGGAGCGCGCCTTTTGCGGATGTTACGTGAAGTCACCGAGATGAGCACCTGCCGATCGAGGTGTCACGGCGTGGGAGGTCGGTATGATGCCCCCCTTCCCACAGCTTCCTCTTCTCTTCGCCCTCCTCTTCCTTTATCTCCCGCTTCTAAAGAGGACTCGCTACGGGAGAAGAATAACCGCGTCAAATTCCTACGGTTCAGTCGAGCGCATAACTTCGCGAGGTAGCATGACGAAGTGTCCTGGGGATGATATATAACGTACACCTCCCAACCGATATGGAACCGTTCGGTCTGTTCCTTGCGCTCTGGAATGCGTAATCGTGCGCTATTCGTTACGGGCGACGGCGGCCAACGCGAAACGATAATGCCGTCCCCGGAATTCCACGCTCTCGCCGGAAAAAGCTTGTAACGAGCTTGTTTTGCGTGCATAACAGGAGAATCGAGGGAATCGAGGAAAACAGAAGTGGAAAAAACGAGGGATTGCAAATTATGATTCGATCGACGGAGAAGTGGGGATGAGAGCGGAAAGTCAGGGGTGGTACATTATGTATTATGTCTCCGGTGTAGTAGAAATGGGAAGCAACAGGTATATAGCGGAAGAAAGGGAAAAAGAATAAAAATTTCAAAAAGAAGTGGATAAAAGGGCACTTTAAATGAAATTACCTTTCCTGGTCCTGGGAAGAGGAATGGACGAAATTCAATTTTTGCACGTAATTAACGCATACCATCTGGAACAATGGCGCACCAGGCGTGCTACTTGAAATTGCGCGGGAAAAATTTAGCAAAAAATTTCGTCTTTTTACCTTATGCGTAACATGTTTTACATATCAAATCGACTTCAAAGTAAGAATTCGCAATTCTAATTCATATTAATATAAACCTTTGTTTTATTGAAAGCATGTCTTTAATAGATAGTAAAAATTAAAAATATATTAATCAAGGTTTACACTAATTATGATGAATAATCCTGAATTTGATTTCGATTAATTCGCTTAGTTTCGATCGAGCAGAGCTCTCGAATTCTGAGGTCCGCCGCGGTCAACGGACGATAATTGCCTCACCTCGGTCCACTACACAGGACGGCGATAGAGCGGTTTGCTCGACGTGAGAAACATGAAAAGCTTGAATTAGTGTAGAGGAGGAAAGTCGGCGAATTGCGTAAATCTCTCCCTCGCTGATCGAAGTCGGATCGACCTTGGTCCCTTTGTTCTCGAGCTGCCGTCCGGATCGGCGGTGATCGAAAAATCCAAGCCGATGTCTCGGCAGGTGGCATAAAAGTTGTGCCGGCACTGTGGTTAAACACCAGCCGTCTGTGAAGGTTCAAGGGCCGAAACGAATATAAGGGTGGCGATCTCGTTAAAAACATCTGCCACCGACCGCTACCGTTATCGCAGCAAAGGCGTAGGATGAAAGGAGACAAACAGAGGCCTGTGCCGATTCCCTCCTAGGGGCATCCCGAAAACCAAAACGGGATCGTGGTTCCTCTCAGAATTGGTCGGTCAATTTCTGATCGAAAATATATGTACTTCTCGTGTGCCACGTCTCGATTAAGCATGTTAAAACACCGACCGCCAGTGACGGTTACCACTGTCAGCAGTGGCTAAAAGTGTGCCATTATTTACTTCATTTATTGCTGTGTTATACATATACATTTACCCTAAATTATGGTAAGAAATCGTTGCACAAAGGGTGGTCTAACTAGGCATAGAGTAATTCCTTGTGCAAAAATGAATAAAAAACATGCAGAAAGTTTTTTGACACGAGCCTTCCTTTTCGTGAAAAGTGAGTCTGAAAGTTCGTCGGGTATGCGATTGCGCATGTCTAAGAGGCAGCTGAATTTATCAGTAATTATGGAACAAATGCGGAAGAAACGAACCATTGGACAGAAATAAAGTCGAAATTGTGGAGAAGCAGAATCTGATAGCAAAATCTTTTAAAAATTGAATTAGACGTGAAACGTGCAACAAACTCGCTGAAAACAATGCTTTCCTCTGAAAAAACTATGAATCAAGGTCATCAAATCTTCAAATGAGGACCTTACAGCCCGAGGGGTGCAACTCCATCTTTACCAGCTTCAAGTAAATTAGAAAAAACTGTTTATAAAAGTATTGCTTTGACTTAACATTAAATAGAGAACATTAATTGAAAAATATATTTTTTCACTCAATAAATAGTAGTTATTGAGTTGATATGTGATATTTTTAGCAAATTTTTAAAATCTGGAGCATTCGGATTGTGCAAAACAGTAACGAGTGCAGATTCAAAATTTCCAATAAATCGATCTTTTGTTAGCGAATTTGCATCGAACGATGTAGAATTTTTTTACATATATTATACATCATAACTCAAAAACTGTCACCTCTTGCTGCAAGATCCTCAATTCCACTTGGACCATCTTTATATCCCAGTCAGAGCCATGCAACTTTTTTTCTCCAGAGATAATAACGTTAATGTAAATCGAAGCAATGATTTAATAGAATTGTAAAGCAACAAGCGCTACTGGTTCAACAAACTCGATTAAATCAGATCACACGCATCGACAGTGCAACGAGCGGAGGCTTCCCGCGCTTTTTGCGCGGAGCCCATCGCAACGCTCCCTGAAATTCGGCACTCCCCCGCCCCGCTGGTCCAGCGAGATCTCGTTTCAAAGATTTATCGTGATTGGTGCAGATAGAAAGCGACGCCGCGTTAAATCTCCAGAGAGGAAGTCGTGCGCGTCACGCGAAGCCAGGCGGAGTAACGAGCATTATAATGGACCGTGCCCATCTCGTGAGGTTCGAACGAAAACTGATATCCACTCGTCCACGAAACAGCGGGAAGAATCGTAAACCCGTTAAATTGCTAGCGAACATGCTCGCGCGAGTTCCTTAGGAGTAGTCTTGACTTTTTAACTGCGCGTTTCGTAAAAGATCGTCGGCCCTTGGGCGGCGAACGAGTCATTAATCGTATAGAACGCCCGAATGCTGAGCTATTTAGGAACATCAGGATCGCGTCGAAGCAAACGCAATGTGGCTTCGCGTCGATTAAGATCGGCTTGAATGGGATCGACGCGAGCGATCGAGAGGAGTTCTCCGTCTGTAGGACGAGCCGAAACGTGGATTCGTTTGCCACCTGTCGATGCCAGCGCACGTGCCACCAGCTGGAGCTCTGCTGCTGGACTCACGTGTCGTGGGTGATGATCCGAACACTGCACTTCCTTCGATTACTCGATCGTAAACACGAATGTGATGTTTAACAGTGTGGTATAGAATTTGGCAGCCTGTGGCATACTTAGAGAATTGCTGAGATGGCGCGAAGCGGTTCTAGGAGAGATACAGAGATCTGTAGTTTGATATTGCGAGCTATCTATTCGTCTCGCATATGTAGATAGCTCACATTATTGCTTATCGTTACTTTTGGATGAAAGGCTGAGAGTGTGATCTCAATATGGCAGAGGTACATTTAATTTTATGTTACAATTGGCTATGTTCGAAGCATGTTGGAAGATGATGGAAAATAATTGAGAGGACTAAGTCCGATCAGGTGGCACTTTAATTCTGCAAAATTTAGATGTTTTTCATGATAATTTGGCAAGCTTGAGGTGGCAATGGAAAATACTTATAATATTATAAGTAATAGGGGAATACTTATAAGTAGCTCAAGGTAAACTAGGGGGTTTTTAAAGATTAATTTAATCAGCACACTTTCTAAAAATTTAACCCTTTTCAACACCAATTTATTCAATCATCCATGGACCAAAGATATTTGTGCTCGAGGCAGTGCTTATTAACTATGGAATTCTGAAATTGGAAATCATACGGTGTAGTAACTTCGCTACTTAGGTACTAATTATGAGGCAATTCCTTTAATTTTACACACGAAAAATTCTTACACTTACATAAAGTATAATGAAATTAGCATACAGTATTGAAATTACACTTCTATGTTTAATACAGTTGCAGCGTTTACTTGATAAGTATATTACATTCAGATTAACTACATTAAACTCCGCGTTTCTTTCTAAATTCAATCCACTCGTAAGTAAAGTTCTCGAGGACCAAAGAAGATAGTCTTCGATTTACAATGCCTCCCATTACTGACAAAACAAACTTCACTTCACGCCTCAGAAACTCCAATTGCAATTCACCGTAACTTTCGCTGCACTTCGATTGCATCTGTTACGGTTCACTCAGCTACGACTATACCCATCGATGACTCTGATTATCATAATTATATTCTTGTTCCTCTAGCGAACGAGTCAGCGGAGACGCAGAACTCGGAGGAGCCCGATAGAAGACATCGTCGTAATCCAGCCAATCCGCGGAAGATCGACCTAAATAGATCATTTCCTGTGTCCCCGGACGTCGAAGAGAAGGCAAAGATTTACGCGCGGCTGATCAAACCATTTCGTCAACCGTGATGTTAAAACTTCTGTCGTCACCTGATATTCGATTAATTTTTCCAAGGCGAAACGACCCTGTAAATGCTTAAGCGTGTTACACAAAACCTAAAGTGTTATGGATCGGCTTGCAGAAGAAACGTTCAGCGATTGATACCTATAGTTTTATCACACAGGGTGTAATGGTTCGCAGGATATTGGAAATAATTCACAGACAGGCGAAGCTCGCAAACAAATTTTTAAATAACAAACATCTGGAGAAGAGTTTCTGTCTACGAAATTATCAGTTCTGCGTGTGTAATATTGTAGACAATATTTGGATTGATTCAATGACTACCAGAAGTATTTTTTATTTATATAAGAAACAAAAAGAAATTGTATGACTCCTTCTGCAAGACCAAATTTTGTTTTCTTTTCTGTTTATTATCGGAAATAGTGGATATTAAACCGCTTCTAAAAACTGTAATTATCCCTTCTTTGTAACTAAGAAAAGAGAAATTTACGTTAGTCGATGCTCAGATGCAAATATGGTTATTGGAACGATAGTTTTCAGTCGATTGTTTGACGATTACGCAACGACGTTGAGTTTATTGAACAGAACGAAGGGGTATGTGTAAATTGCAGAGTGCCGATTATAGAGACGCGACGAGGCATACATAGAAACGGGTCAGAGGCTGGCGCCACGACAGGCATTAGCCAATGAGGCGAACAAATTATTCTATATAGCATAATCGCTTCTCCTACACCGACTCTTCCTTTAACCTGCATCCGGTTCACGTTGCTACTCAACAACATGTGACCCCTTCTTGGAAAGCCGCCATTACCCGTTTTACCCATATCAACTAATCGATTCCACAATTTACTCGTTAATAGATTCTTCTACCACTCGTCCTATCGAGCAATTTTCTCTGTTGCCTGTTTGCTCGTGCAACGAAACATTTCCCTGCTCCTAATGGGGTTTCTTTCGCATCAGAACCATTTACGGGGAATGCAATGCTGATATTCGGTAGATTGCAACTTTTTTGCTAACTGGGCAAGTGTTTTGTAATTTTGTTGGTTTCTCGGGTGCTTGTCATACGTTTTCAATAATTTTCTCTTAGTCCGCGCCATCTTAGCTTTAACCTCGAAAAAGCTTCATCCACCTATCTTATTTCTATCAAAAGTTCTACTATTTTGACACAAAAAAGTCCAGTTTGATATTCCAGTAAAGATATTTTATGTAAAGACTGTTTAAGTCCTGTATTTGAACTATTAAAATTCCGTTATTAGGTTTTTTAGAATGTTGAAATGTCTACTTCATTTTAGTTTTACATCCCTTTCAAGAACTCGATACCTTCGAGAAAAGGCGATTAACAAAGGGATGTGATGTAACGATGTTATAGCCACCACCGAACCAACTTGCCCAACATCTCGAAAATTTGGAACGCTCCGCTTACGACAGTGATTAGAACAGGCAAGATACGCGGTTCACTCTGTACCGGTATACGGGTAAGAGCATAGGGGCTCTATCGCCAGTTTCGAGACGAATTACGATCGAAGAAGTGCGGTCGATGTCATAAAGCTGTACTCGTAAGCGGGCACTTCCTATCTGCCCTGATGCTTTCACAAGCATTTTGGTTATCCCTACCAATGATTTCGAACACAACTAATTCAGCGTTTCAATATCAATCACACACGTTTACAAGTATTCGTTTGACATGAATATTTGTGAACTAAATGAATGATAAAGACCACGTTACGAAGATGATAAATTCGTTGCCATAAACGATCAAAGGATATGTATATATCACTATCACTAAATAATTTCCAGAATACCTCGTGTTTCAGACATATGTGTGAGAATAAAGATTCCGTCCGTTCTCCAGAGAAAATTCTACAATTTTTATTTATTTTCGCACAAGGACTTATTTCCTTAGAATTCCTCCATATTTGCTGCTGCATTATGCGAATTCCTCGCGACGTGTGCACGCCGCACAGAACTCGAAGAATTTTCAAACTCGATTTCCTCGAAACCGGAAGCTCCCTTAAAGAAACTTTATTCTACACTTTTAATTCGCTTTTGCGTGTAAAAGCACTTCCTCGGCGCCTGTACCTACCACTCGCCACATGAGAATTTTTAATCTACTATTCTCCCACCATGCAAACTGTGTTTGAGTTTATCATTCGTGCACGATGCCCACTGATATCTGGCCACCTTCCACAGCTATTTATCTGCGCTCTCATTTCAGATCCGGTACATGATAAATTCGGCCCGCGGAATTCTACGATATTACGGCAGCCGGCAATTAATGCGCGTGGTGGCACGCGCGTATTTTCTGCTACGCCGGCAATCGAAGCGCTAATGCACGAACGCTATGCCATCGAATGAAGTCTGATTCACGCTGAATGCTAAGGAGATAATTCACGGCGGAACGACTGGGCGCAGGTCCCATCCGTTTAATCGCTTTCGAAGATTCTCGTTGTTCGCGAATCACCTGCCTCGATGGATTTCGATAATTGAAAGGGCAAACAACAAATTCCTCGGGCAGGGTAACGAGCCTGCGCGAAACATCGACCAACTGTACACGAATGGTGAAATGGTTCACTGTGTGTTCAGTATGTTTTAGTAAACCGTTAGGTGGAATCTACGTTCTGTTTCTTTGATATTTATCTTACAGCGACAATTTATACAAATAAATTATTTCGCTTTTTTATGCTAAATATTGATAGAGTCACGTCAGGTACTTACAGCAGACGTCGATATCAAGGCCAGAGAACTTTGCAATTCTGCAGCTGGACTTACCTAAAACAGAGGAAAGTGTGATTTTAAATAATGCATATGGTACTTACTGACACGAAACTGGTCGTCGCCGTAAACTAGAAACTAGATAATAATTGAAGAGTAGGTGGAAAACAAGGAATGTCCATTTTTCGTGATTTTGTGAATTATAGCATACTTCGAACAACAGAAAAGGGTGCCGACCAGGCCTTAAGGTATTAATATTTCATTTTCTCGATAAAGCTGTTTTGTGACATTCCATGTTTTCTCCCCTTACCCTTCAATTAATCCCTAATGATGCACCCGTGTACTGAAATTGACAAGGTTTCCCACTTCTATAACAAATGGGCTGAAATAGCGAATATGTGTAGGGGAAATACTCGGGCCGAAAATTTCAGCGGGACACCCCGTATAATGTTTCCCGCGTAACAACGAAAATTAGAGAAAAAGGTGCTCGTGGGATATAAAGGGGTAATGCACGGCAGCCGGTGTGCGAATCAGGTTTTGAACGTAGTGTTTTCAGGCGGCTGCCAGCCGCGCACGTATGTGCTACGTGCGTGCGATTACCGTGCAACTAATGCATCGAGCGCGATTTTATCGGCGTAATCGGCCATAATGCTCGCGTATCTCTCCGCGTAGCGTAATTCTTTCACCGCGCCGCGCGCCGGGCGCGCGAGTGTGTCTGTCGCGATAGTCGCGATAATGAAACTAATCGATTAGCCGCCCCGACAGGGCCCGAGAACCGTGGGTACGACTATGCGCGGGAATCGATGCCTCTGGGATATGTTGTATCGCGCACATTAATGGGCTAACACGAGGGATACGTCACAGTGTTGATAAAATTTCAGGCACTTTAATTCAGTCGAACAAACTTCCCCGCGTCACTCAATTATCTCGAGGGCTGCTACTTACAAGCAATTAACTTCAGACAGTAAATACATAGTTGCGTTTATCTTTCCGAACCGAGAGTGCATTGCACAGGGTGTTGCTAAAATTGCAGATTAATGTACGGCGGTGGAAATATTTATTGCATCGCTCGAATAAACAGGTTATCAGTGTTAATTACTTCTACCTCTTTTCTTATTAACACTATGAAAATATTATCACATCTCTAAATAGTATCGCAAAAATTTCAAATCAAAGTTTTATGTTTACCCAAAAGTACAAATTCCGCTTTTATTTTCATTAATCGAGCATTCCAAATGTAACAATCAATCAATGGGATATACTTCGAAGATATATGTAATATGTAATATTTAATAAAGGAGACAAATTATGGAAATAAAATAGCTACTAGCTCCTTACGTTCGCCACACATATCGTCGGAATATTTTTAAAATAATACTATTTTAGTTACAGACCGTCTACCTCGGCGCTAGCTTCTCGTGCATTTCAAAATTCTCGCCTATCCCTTCGTAGAAATATAGGAAACATTGGAACATGCATTGAAACACTTAACCGAAGGTGGTGCTACTCAATATGCTGTTCACTCCCCGACGAGTAAATATACCGCCTGGGCAAACGGAAGGCAAAAAAGTGTCGAGCACAAGTACCGCCCCCGAACGGTTTCTGAATTCGGATACGATCTAGGATCTTCGCGAACGAAGTCCAGCCAGGAGTTTTTGCTCTATCTGGGCAAGATCGAAGCTCGGGGAGGGAAAGCGATTTACGTAATTTCTATGGGGAAAGTGACAGGGCCCTGTGTAGAAGTTATAGCATCGATTTGCATACGAGCACGAGGGATCCATCTTAATCGGAGAACGGTCTGCGCGGGACGCGTTCGAAGTTCCACATTCGTAGGAGGAATAACGGTGTGTGGGATAAGAAGAGGACTTGCTGCAGCAGTTCTTGTGTTTAGGGCCTTTTCACACGGGTCACTTCTGTGACTCAGTAGTGGCGTTTCGGATATAGGTACAGGTTCACTTGGCAGAGATTGTACATGTGATGAAAGCCTTTCACAAGTGTTTCGTGTGAAAACACCCTAATTGGTCGTAAAATCTTAAAACTTTACACCCCTTCGGGACACATACGTCACAATGAATTTTTGTGATTATCTGTGGAACAATAGGTGACACATACCTATTTGCGTTGTTTTATTCTTTTTTAGTTAATCTGACTATATACATACTAGTAACTTTGTTTGGAAATCATGAGAATAAGCAACGTCTGCTGGGTCACAGACCTATATCCCAATTTTTAAATTTGACGTAGAACTTTCACATTTGATCTGTACCTATATGCGTAGCCAAGTACAACGAATTTCTGCAAGAAAATATAATATAATCTAAATAGAAAATAGTCGGGTCGAAAGGGTTTATAGTTACTGGTACCACTTTTACAAGTATCACTACAATACTTTTCAATTAATACTAATAGAAAAGATTCTAATCTAAAGAAATTAATGGTCTCATTAAGAGGACAATTATGCTATCTATAACTGTTACACTAATCACTAACAAATATATTACTACTATCAAAATTCCCTATGGATTAATAATGTTATTAATGCCAGAGAGATGTGGAAAACATAATACAAACCACTCCATTATTCATACATCATATTTTAGATTATAGCAAGTATTTAATGAAGATCCTTATAGCAGAATATGATTTAACAATAAGTTTGGTAATATTGGAAGTACTTTTATATTAACAAGTGTACGTCTGAAATCGCAAATGTCTGAATATGAAGATCTTCATCATCCCTTTTTAAAAATTCCGTATTGTTTCATATCTCCAGATAGGTATACATATTTTATGTCACTCGATCCCTTTTTTACTTACCGGCAGACAAGAAGACTCTTGTCGCAGCGCGGCGGCACGATTAGCCGTTAAAACTTCAGTCTACATTTCCACTTGTTCGTGGCGATAAAATTTTACCTCCATTCTACATCTTTCGCGCGTCGTCCGCCAAGTTTTAATATCTAACGTAAACACGATATGATACTGCGAAAGGAGCTCAAGAAAAACGATACTTACAGGTGTGCCCGTAAAAACCGTGCGCGAAGGCTTCGCTGTAAAACCCATAACAAGCTGCTCGAACCCTCTGTTCTACATTCATTGTGCCATTCTACGAAATATATATTTCCACAAATGCAGCACAAATGTATGGTTCCTATAGAATCAGCAAACATAAAAAATACGCTAAAAAGAAAAGCGTAGAATCATTTAGCATTTTCCTTAAAACGACGTATTCCAATAGGCTCTACTAACCATGTAAAATAGGAAAAAAAAATTTAAATGTGGGTTGGTCCGTTGTTGCTCTGACTGTCTCATATAACAATTTTTTTCCTGATTCGACGTTAATACTTTCAAGAATGATGTCATGTCAAGGAACTTTAATTTTCAATATTTAATTTTTAATTTTACAAAGGAAATCTTACTCCCCTTAATTCACACAATAATTTCAAAGTTCGACCAGGGTACTCTAACCAAATTTCGTAAGACCACCAAAATCCTGCAGGGCGTGATATACCTAAGGACAATATAAAAATCAGCTCCTCTCATCTTACATAAATGAGAATGTCAATAATAATAAAATTCCCTTCCGAGGCTAAGAAAATACGTTTTAACGAGACCGGCCCTCTCCCCTCGGTATAATAGATCCCGCGGGAGGATATTTTTTAATATGCACGCTTTCCCCCAGTCAGGTATTTATTTCTCGAAGAGGGTCCCCGCATTATTTATCATGCACGGGGACAGCTTACTCCGCCGGCAAAGGTAAATCTTCATTCCCTTCCGTAGCTCTTAATTTCACGGCTCCCCAGAAAGTCGTGGCAACAAGCAGGGGCGGGCCCTCGGCCCCGTGGAAACGCAAATTCCCCGTGAGAAATTCCACCTTTGATTGCGTCGCGGCGCGGAGGTGTACCACGGATTTATGCCGCACGCGTGTGTCCCTCGCTCGGGGGTCGGTCGAGCACCTTCGAGCCTGCTCAGGAGACCAGCTCGGCGTTATATCGAGGGCGGCAGGGATGAGAAGGGAGGGGCAATAAGAACGAGGATGCGAGACCGAGGTCGGGCGAAAGCGAAAAAATAAGCCGCGCGAAGGGAGGGCACGTGACGACCGAGTAACGACAAAAAAGGACAACGTGGCGCGAGCCGTCTCGGGGAGAGAAAACATTAAAGCGCGAGGATGAAAGAAGTTCCTTTGTGTTTCCCAGGTGAGCGTTATAAATGAGCTCTCCGGAGGGGGAGGAGGGTGCCTGAGACGAGGGTGGCGAGCCAGAGGACTGCTGCCCGACCACACCTATGCCAACAGAAGTCGCTCGAGGACCACCGTCCGACGTACGATTCTGCTTTACGAATGGGACGTGCCTCTCGGTGGTTTAATTGCACGGGGGTGCCGTGGAACGTGGTAAAAATAAATGGAAATGGGGGGACAGAATTTTCTTGTAAGAGACTTCGTTTTGGGGAAATCGATTTTTGGATACTCAACTACGACTTGTGAAAAGCTGCTTTGTGAATTGAAATAGATATATTTTCTCTGGACTGACAATTCGGTTCGAATCGTCTACCTACGTTATTAAAACGTTCGCATTACTTTCCCCTACACGAAAATCGCCCAACTATTCATTTCCTCTGTTGGCAAGGCTAAGAACGTTATTATATAGCTTTGCAGCTACTGTCGAAAGGTAAACGTGTCCGAGGTGCAACGGGACAAAGGAAAGGCCTTTAGGCCTCGATCAGGTGGTCCAGCTGAGGCTTGTGTCGGACATGGCCTTTCGCAAACCTCCAAATTGCCACTGCGGCTCATTATATTCGCGTCAGCGCCGACTGGCCGCATCACGTGCGGTCGTGCGAGAACAACGCTATAGGTAGCTAGGCCTTTTTGATCTCTTCTTTTTATCCCGTCGTCCCGTCTGGCCTCGTTTCGTGCCCACTTCGCTCTCTGCGGCTGCTTTACCTCCCCCAGAATAAATTGATTTTCAAATTTCCAAGGACTCCCGTGGACTTATCCTATTATCCGTTTATCCGAAATGGGATCGCACGGGCGAAGGTTATGCCTTGAAATATCGCAGCTAATCGCTTGAAAACCTGATTCTATAAAAGAGATGTGTACTAGATTAGCAAATTAATCGGCCGTTATGATATCTGAGCTAGTATTAAGAAACCTTAGATAGCCTGCTCGAATGCCTTTAATCGCGTTCCTCTTGTTTTAAGTATGCGCAACTATTATTTTGTTTACTAAGCTTCCTGCTGACGACATAAATTAGTTTTTATATTTCGCAACGCGGATATAGTAAATTAGCCGGAATGCTCTATTTTGTAAAAGCGATAACCGCGATGTAGGTCAACAAAATGGTAGCGATTAATGTTAAAATAATTTCTATTGGGCAGTACCCACTGTAGCTGCCACAATTTACTGTTTAATTGCAGTCCCATACTGCGCAACGAAAATAATTATTGGCGTGAATATCTGTACGATAATATTAAACGTGAAAATAGCTTTCTAGAAACGATATCGACGTTAATAACAAGTATTACGAATTAGAGGGTGCATCGAATTCCATTTTATATTAGGTAATCAAAAGTCAATGAATACAGGAATTATATGCCGTGCTATCATCGAATTCCACACTTATTGCTCAATTGGGAAGACTTCATCACTTCCTCCAAATACAATCGAATCACCTATGCTCTTAATAAATCCAAGCATAACTAAACAGCCAGCCATCGGTATCTCCGTTGCAATATTTCGTCGCGTTAAAGAGGCCACGGATTCATAATTCAGAAATGTGCGTATCGATGATTAAACGAATGTATGGTCCATCTTAGAAAGACAGACAGTTTCTAATACAGAACGAAGCGAGATAGAAAACGAACGCGTGGTTGGTGGTCACCAGGCCATTCTAATCCAGAAGCACGACAAATAACACGCATTGTATACGCGAAAAGGAGCCACTCAGGTCTGACAATAAGTCAAATAAAGATGGGACCACACCCACGCGGATCCTGCCTAATGCCAGCAGGTCCCATCAGCGAGGATTTTCTAGAAGAACGCGAGGAAGAGGCGACACCCCGGTGTCGATTTCAACGATTCCCATGCACCGCGGGGTGCAACTGCTTGATCCCAAATAAGAGGACTCCCGAAGATAACTATCCTGCCACACGTAAAGGTAACAAGGTATCGCAGCTTTCGATCGAAATCGAAGAATTTCGGGCGTCCGATTCTCGCGTGACTCACATCTAAATCTGTCGATCTTGGATTCAAGTGATTTCACATCTCCAGACCGTCGAACCGCGGCGGAAGGCTAACTCCAAAAAGCTTCGCTTCGATATCTTTTATTAGACATCTTACTCTTTTTCTGTTCCTTCTACTGATCGTGGAGATGATAGGAAACTGGGCATAGAGGTGTAGGAAGTTTAGAAAAACGTCTATTGTAATTTCATATTTATCTACAGCTCTCAATGAAGCTACATACATATAGGGGAGAGTTGCCTATATCCTAGCACTTAACATATTTTACGTTACATTTCGTGTTTGGCACTAGCTTGATATTTAAGCTTTTGTTCAAAACAAATTAACTTTTTATTAATTTTTTGTGACATACTGTAAATGGTAACCGGTGTCCTAAATCGGTCTCCAATACGAATAAATATTTACAGAATAAATAGTGTAGAGATTGAAAATATCTGATTCCACAACTACGTTTTTTTTTTCTTTTAAGTAAAGATGAAGGAGCTGGGGATCTATCTTTCTTTCCCAGTAAATTAAATACTATCGCAGCCATAATATAATTAACTACGCATAATAGAAGTTAACCTAATTATGACACAGTTATTTAAACACCGACGAAGTCTATAAGAAAGTATAAGATGGTCAGACTGTTAATAAACTTGTAGATGCATTTTTTGACTGGAGTCCTAAATATCCAGACTAAACTTCGCAGTGTCGTACGTTTAATCGGCCAACCCCAGGAAGAACTCGGGGAAAAAATAGTAGGGGCGCAATACACGATAGCACCTGTACTTACGAGGCTCTCCAAGATATTAAATTTCGTGGAATGCGTGGAAGACGATGAGAAGAGCGCAAGACAACGACGGGACTGGAAAAAAGTTATTCTGAAATGCGGCATGGTCGAGAATACGACTCGCATACACCGTGTCTGGTCTCGAATAATGTCTTGAGAAATCGGCATTAGGCGAGATCACGCGGCGTAACTCAGCCCGCGCACAGCCCAGTGTCTGCAGTGCATCGTGTGTGCATTTTAAAAATTTGCGAGGGAAATTTGCTACGAGAATCTGGTTACACGATATTTTACTTGCAACATAAATTCGGCTCGAAGGTGGACAAATATCGATTGACACCTTTAGTGGCACAGTAGACTTTAAGGGTTTCGATACCTAGGACTTTTAAAATGTACCAAAAGATTCGAAAGCAGGGCAAAAGTTGTGTTATATTCTGAATGTTTCAGCTTCTCTTCCCTTGATTTATTTCAACATTGAATCGAAGAATGTTTCTTCTGTACTACTCAACATTGAGTATTCACGTGGCTATTTGAAATACATATATTCACTTGGCGGAGACAACACCGACTTGATAAAGCTATAAGGAATTTATGAATATATGTATAAAAAATACCAGTTACCAAAAGTCGAAGGTACTTCTGCGAAAAGACTCCAACACTTCAAAGACTTCTTACATGTGATGCTTTTGCAGCTCACAACTGATATTCTAAATACATTCGCTAAACAGAAACAACACTAGTTCGAAAAAAAAATACACGTAAAGTCTAAATAAAAATTAATGAAAGAAAACTGTAACTTCTTTACAGATGCATAACAACATGGTCCTAATTTCAGATGAATCGAACCCCTAGTTTTTTAAAAAAAAGTTCTCAAATTTTGCTATATTCTTAGCCCAAAAAATAGGATTCGCCCCTTAAATTCAAAAAGTCGAATCAGTAACTGTGAATAGATACTTACGATGGCCATCGCACAGGATCAGGATTAACCAATAATAATAATTAACTACCCCTGTCGCATACTCAACACGCAAGTATTTACATATCTAGATATTTTGTTTCCGTTTACTGACTTAACTCGTTGAATAAACAATAAATACGAATATTGCACTAAAACAGTCGTTCTTGTATAAACATGGAGAAATATGGAGGACTCGTGGAAGGGACGTTTCGAGGTCTCGCGGCCCTCGAATCGGTTGACTTTAATGAGGCGATGCGTGGCTCGCAAGTCGTACCTCGAGGCGGAGCGGCATTAATACCAGTAATCGAAAAATCGGGGCGCTCGCGTGCGCTCGTCTTGCACATGTTACAACGAGCTGCCGATTCCAACTACCGGGGCCGTTTTCTTTTGCCCGCCTCACCCCCTTCTCACCCTGCCCTTAATCCTTGGCGGCGTGTTCGAGGGTTTCGCCGGTATCGGTTGCCTCCCGAAATCGGCTCGACTAGAGAGGACCAACCGCGGCTAGTCGGCAGACATCAGCTGTGCTCATGCAAATTACAGCTCGACGATGCAACGCGTCCATATGGTGATCCACTATTATCCGCACGCTCGCTCTCGACGCCACTCGTGGCCGCTCCCCGGGAATAGTTTTCGTGTCTTCATCAGCGATACTATTATTTTCGGCGCTCGATCACGGCTAGTAAACCGTTTAACGCTGCTAAGTTCGAAAGACACCGTGCCATTTTGGAAATACGAGTCCATGTGGAGTAGGCACCGAACAGAAATTCGGGATTGACGTGGGCATTTGTAACCTTGGACATTTTCGAGAAATATATGGATCGATGAAAAAGGGTTCTTTGGATTACGTCTAGAGGAGAGTATCTGTGTTCCTTTGGTATCTCAAGCCTTTCACAAAAGCAAATGTCCCCAAATACATAGTCGACGTATATACCTGCTTTTTATTGTCCATGAATGGCGAGATTACGACAAACCTCTCGACAAGCTTGCCTTCACTTTACGACGAACTGTCGGCAACTAATAGAATCTTCGCAGGCGACATAGTACCTTAACGTCCTCGAGCATTCCCGATCTAATTTCTAATTCAAGAAACGGTTGACACGCGAGGGCGCAGTTTTTCGTTTCAAATAAGACAGAAGTCAACGACGAGCCACTCCATTAGCATTCCAGCTGACTTTGCCCAGGCGAAACTGAACTACAAATTTGTCTTTGATCTTTACAATCTGCTTTGATCTCCGCGCGGCTTGCCAATTCGACTTCCCACGTTTCCACGGACGATCGGTATTCAAACGCGCGGCAGGCGCCGGAATTCCTACAAGCGAGCGGCAGAGAAGCGCATGATCGGGGCTGGGTCGACGCGCGTATATATTCGGGATAATCTTACCGAGGGAAAATGGAATCGGACCCAGGGACGAGCCTGCAAATAAATGGATCTCGCAGGACGTGGCGCGTCGTCGAGTGTAACCTAGGCAGACCTCGAAGATCGAATTAAACGATTCGTGCTGTCCCGCGGGAGGGAAAGAACGATCCTGAAGCATGGCGTGGCTCAGCGATGCAAGGGAAAGAGGTGGAAAAGTCGAATGCCTTCTTATCGAGGGAGAGCATCTCCTTTCTCTTTGTTCGAGTGCACGGTGAGAAAGCGTTTCGCGAAAAAATCGCGGCGACCAGGAGAATGGACGCACACGGGGGATGATGGTGAAACGACGGTAAATACAGGACGAGGCAAAATTAGGAGGCTATATTGGTGTTGGATACGGGGGCAAGAAACGTCACGTATTGATTAAACGTTAACTAGTTGATATATTTCGGTGGTGCTTCTACTAACAGCAACGGTCCCAGGTTAATATTAGAAAATCAGAGAAATTATATATCAGGAAACTTACTAGACTTTGCAAAATAGCTAAAAATAAAGGACACGTCTTCTTTGAGCTGCGGTAACTCGGTGTTTAAAGGTGAAACTATCCAGCCAAAATGTCACCTTCAAATTCCTTAAACACCGTGATACTTTGTTTTTTCTTAATTCTTTTAATTGCTGAGCTGTCGTGCGATGTCCAAATTAGGTTTTGGCGTTGGGATAGTAGCTCTTAGCCACTAAATAAGCAAGTCTACCTCTGCAGGAATCTACACCCCGACTGAGCAGTCCTTGTCAAACAGATACCCAAGCGACTAACGGGCGTTAACGGAAATCTAGTCACCCGACATTGAAAACGCGGACGGGACGAAAATAGAAGTGGAAGGAAGAGACAAAAAAGATGGGAAAGCCGGGGAAGACGTAGCCCGCCGCGACATGTAAATGCATGGAAGAAATTATTCATGAAAGATGCCAAGCTCCGGGTGCAACAAGACGAAACGAGATTCACGGGACAGGTCGAACTAACGACGCTCGACGTCCTCGTCCTCCTCGCTGCTGGCCAGATACGGATCGGTGCTAATGCCTATTTTATGGGTCAGCTCGGCTCGCCTACCGTGGTCACGTAGCAGCAATGTTTGCACGGAGTTCAGAAAAACAGAAGGGAGAAGGAGAAAAAAAAGAACAGTGTGTGAGGCGATGCCTCGAGTTTCCACTGGAGGAGGAAGCCATCAGCAGCCCCCTTTCATCGCCTAGGATTCAGAAGCACACCATCTCGCACACCCACAGCATCCGGTGGCTATTCACACACCTTCCTGCCGATCCTTATCAGCACACCTCGCGATCTTATCGTCGCTCGCGCTGATCGCTGCGCGACGATATCACGCGGGACGCATTGGCTACGGTGCTGGATGTGCCAGAAAGTGCGAGAGTCGCGCGTCGTTTCCTTGTTTGAAGCGTTTTCCTCTATCAATCTTGGGAGGCGATCTGTTCGGTTCGACGCGCATAGAAATTATTTACGAACTCGTGAAACCTTGATGACTCCATTTACGTGTCTTTCTTCGTACTTTGTTCAATTTAGTTAAACAAAAATGAGGGGGAGTACATATCTTTAGATATAATATGCGACATTGATTTCCTCAAGATCACTTGTTCCTCATCATTCATATGAGCAGACATTCATCCCTTTTGAATTATCAACTACGCGTATTCGAATAATCGACCGTTCGCATATTACCTTCACGTCGTATCTCTGTTCCCGTCTACTCATCGTTCTACCTACCCTCATCTTTGGCCTTTATCCACCGTTTGCTCCTGTTCCCCGCGATCGCCCTTTATGCTCGATATCTACCTGTGTTTACATCGAAGGCCCTTCCATGCCCCGGTCGCAGGGGCTATCGTTCCGTTATACAATCGGGAGGAACACCTCGATGGCGCGGCGTCGAGCCGAAAACCGCTGAGCCATGCGATGCATGGCCTCAGGGACTCATAGATGGATCATACCACTGTCGAGCTGCAAATGAGCTGACGAAAGGACAAGTGAACGGCTCATTTCAAACAGCAGCGTCGTGTTTGCGTTTGATAACAATGTGCTTCCAACTGGAAATTGATTGCTGATGCTACCCTTAACTACGCTTGGGATATGCTGCTGGAATGTAAGCTATGTTATGGATTTAAATCGGTGGGAAATTCCTTCGTACGTGTACTGGCAGAAATATATATTGCGTTGCTTGAATATTTAACATTCTTTCTACTTATCACACTGATTACATTCGTATCGGGAAAATATAATTGTGCATTTGACGTAATAAATATTTGCGTGGCATCGCGTTTAAACTCTGAGTTGTAAATGGCACTTTTCGTTCCACTTAAAAAGCAACAATTCTTCCAATGTACATAATTACAATTTTAAATATTCTCGTGAAATGCCTTCTTCCCTGAAATCCCCATGACAATGAAGGCTGCACCACTGCAGCCGGAGCGCAAGAACCCACCAGTTCCGCCATAATTTCCACTCGCAGCTACTCATTAAACATCACAACATCCGCAAGCAAAGTTTCCCACTGTTCGCAAAATTAACCCTCGGTCGGCGGATACAGGGTCCATTCTGATCCTAATTATTTATTTTTTATATGTTACTTATCACGGTACTTTCCATCAACACCAACCGATTTTTTTATAGAAAAGCATTCTATATTTGCCATGTTCTCTTTACCCTCACACAAATATTCGGAACAATAGTTCAAGATACTGTAAAACAGCTTGCCAAACTTTAAAATAATTTGTCGAACAGCTTTGGTATGAAAAATTCACAAACACCCACTTATTTATCGGCCCTACAAGGTAGAATCCCCCCTTAAGACAGCAAGATTGAAATTTAATTTAAAACTTTATTTTGAGAACAGCCTAGTATAGAATTATGGATCAAAATAGACGTTGCATCCGATGTATGACCAAACTATCCGCCGTCGACAGGTTTAGCAAACTCACTGACACGTTCGCCTTTGCGGGCCCTAACAAGTGTGCGCGATAGAGCTTGACCTATTCTTGAGTCGCGCGATGGATGCGCCGAAGGACGACATTCCGCGAGGGAAACCGTGTTTCTCCCATATTGTAACCGTCCCTGGAAGTAGATCGTATCTCCTCAACGAAGACTCCTCGATCTTGCCATCCTTTCTCTCCTTCCAGCCAACTCGCCATTCTTCCTTCCTTCCTTCCTCCCTTCCTTCCTTCCTTCCTTCCTTCCTTCCTTCCTCCCTTTCTGCTTAGCGATCCCTTTCCTACCACTCCCCCCCTGTGCCCCCTCGAGACGCGAGTTTCTATCGACCCTGCAGGCTGCCTTCGGCCACGGGTCAGATTATACATTACGGAGCACGTGCCTGCACGCGACATGTTGCAACCGGGCCAGAGTCAAGGAGCAAAACCGGACGGCGCGCCGCGCCGCCGCGGCCACGCTGGAGATGAGGAGGAAACGTTCCTGAACGCCGACCTTATTCAACCGCGGGACGGACATCTGTTAAACTTCTCGAATAGAGGGTGACGAAAATTAGCGTACCGTGTAATTGCTTGCATTTACCGCGTCCTCCTCTATGGACGGGGTATTCGAGGCATTTCGATCCCCCCACGAACGCGAGGATTCCTCCTCCAAACGCTCGCTCAAAGTGCTGGCAAGCAATTGGCGAATTGTGATGCGATCTTTCGGTACGATACGCTACCAGCTTTAAGGTTCTTGATTTGTTTGTTGTTGTTGGGTATCGGCATTTAGTCGATTCTTTGTGCGATGGTTAATTCGAGGCATCGAGATCAAAAATGGACTAACCCACATTTTTTAGCAGTAAATTGGGAAACTCCATTCGCTATAAGTGAATGTTTACTTGTAAGTTCTAGCAGTTTAAAAATAACAATAGCTAAATAGATTCGTATTAAATTCCAACTGCCAAATCGAATTCGACTTGCACAGACGTCAAAACCGTCCCCTGGAACGTTTATATAAAACAGTACACATGGTCCTTACTCAACGATCCCCGACCAACAAAACAGAGAACCGTAATCGCATCTTCATCGACCGCGTATCCCACGGGTCCAAAAATATCACAACTCTTCGTCCACACACGAATTCATTTGCCGCCTGATTCTCGCTCGATTTTCCACAGGACGCCACGAAGGTATCCCGCATGGGGGAAGGGTGGTGATGGTGGTGAAAGGAAAAAGATGAAGAATCCAAGAGTTATCGAATCTCGCGGCAACAAAAACACGTGTAAATAATCGGCAAGGATGGAAAGGCCGAAGATTTCAATTAGACTGTCCAGCACAATGTAGCCGATGTAAAACCTCGCGACTAATCAATCTTTTAAGGTCCACAAGCTGAGGATAATGCAACCGTCGAAAGATGCACCCACTGGATCGCGCAACGGTGTCGGGTGCAGGCGGGGGAGGGGTTGGAATAAAAAGAGCCGAAGTAAAAGCGCAGAATCGAAAGCAATTTCAATCGGCTGGATAGCAGCGCCTACAGGTAAACGTCGGACGTGAACGTTCGAAAAAAGGGGGTTACGGCGGTCGGGGGATAGGGAGGGCGCGGAAAGGGGAAGGGGGAGCCGGTGCTGCCAAAAATCCAAAGCGAATCCGTCGAGAACGAACGAGCCTCCCGGCCGCAATTTCACGCGATCGAATCGGCCCGAACCAAATTAAAAACTAATCGTTTTCCCGCACCCTGCTGGCACGCGCTAGGCCGCCGTGGCTCGAGCCACGTAGCCTAGCTTCACGGGGGAAAAAAAGGAAAAGAGAAGAACACCAGACAAACGTACATGACTGGCGTACAAGGACTGATCCACGGCACACGAACAACGATCGTCGACCGGGCGCACAATCTTAGGAAGGCGAACTCCGTCGACGGTAAAATTGTTTTCTCTCCCCCGTCCGCACCCTGATCCCTGTTTTCTGTTGATCGATCTCTGTGGCGGAGGCGGCGCGTCGAAGCTCGAGCACGAAGCAGGCTGACCGATTCGTCACGATCCAAGGTAGTGGAAGCTTATGGATAGATTGCGTAGGCTTTGTTTCACGAATGAATTTTGGGTTGCAGTGGTGTTTGATAAAGCGATCGTGCGTGCCGATGGAATTGGGGATGATAGTGGTGGTGTGGTGATAGAATTGGGGATGATGCGTGATCTACTTGTAAGCTTTCGGTGGAGAGTCACGTTTACCCTGGGAATGTGTAGTGTATTGTGGGTTGAGAGTTGTAAGGGGGTGGGGAGGTTGGTTTTACCGATTCAATTAAAAATTTAGGTATAGTAATGTGTTCAACGCGTTGAAAAGCATTGAAAAGCGCGGGAGAATTATTAGGTTGGAAGTTTCGTATTTTCTTCGCCCTTGATGTATGCACTCGTAAACAAGAAGCTATGAGTAGGCATGTAAGTTACAGTGGCAGATTGATTTTAATCTATATTGTGACAGTTGTGGCATATGTATGCAATTTTACTAATTGCTTTAATAAATTATTCCCGGGATTGGTCATTTATATTGTTCGGGTTCTTACATATATATATATATATATATATATATGTATGTAGATCTGCACCAAATATATTATTACACTAATAGTTCATGTAAAACTAATAGAAACTGTTGCCAAAATCAAAACAAGTACACACCAGGATAATTTTACATATTTCAATGCTATTCTATGATATTTAAATATTTTTTGCTTCTGTTTGCAATAATAATTCTTCGAAGTATGTTATTCGTCTTCCACCTATACGTTTTCTTCTTACTTTGATCGTGGTTAATCATTTAACTGATGCATTTCACGATAAAACCGTCTAATTACAAACGTCACGGCATGCATTTTTATGATCTCGTTTACAATGCTTCGAAAGCATACCTCATAATTGCACGTTCCAGAAAGGAAAGAGCGCGTTAACTTGCAAATTTTTTGACAAACGGTCAGTGACCGCAAAAAGGAATATTCTTCGGTTTGCCACAAGTAGGTATAACGAGAAATAAACGTGGCTCACAGTTTGCCCCGAATCATAAGACTTTAAAGCAATCGGTACAAAATACACAAACTCTATTAGTTTTGCTCCCTAAAAATGCATATTTAAAAGAACATACAAAAAATCAAATTATTCATTTCAGGATTTTGCTAGACAAATTCCGATCCTATAAACTAATTTTATTGTTTGCCTTAAAGTGACAGAAAAGTTTTGTCACGAAAATAGCTAATTTTATCTCGCATCAACAAATTTAAAATATCGACAATTTCTGTTCTCGCCTCTATACAATTGAAATCTTTAACTACAAATCCAACACAAAAAATATATATTCATTTACTATTTACGATGCCGAGAGGCTGGAGAATGACTATCCACGTCGACCGTAATTTCTTATGATTTTCTTATTCGTTCCAGTGAAGTTCGCGATATCCTCCCACGGGACCTGCGAGAAATTCGTTTTCCAAACGCCTGGGAAAGTTACAGCTACAAATTAAAGCCACTGTTACGACTTCTACTTAACATTTCTCAGAATAGAATTTTCCAGTTGACACCGAGGAATTATTTACGTTTATCTTTGCAGACCGAGCGTTTGTTAACCGCGAATTTAATCGTTCCAAACGAATGGGTTATAACTTCTCTATAGGACAATTGTGAACAAAATATCAGTAAAGTGTCTATCTTTGTAGTTTAGCGTACAAAAAACAATGAATTTAACCATTCGAATCGAATTGTTTGATTACACTGTGAGTATAGATAGATAATTTAGAGTTACAACTTTTCCACAGAATAATGGTTAAAATAGTCAGTAGTTATTCAATATCTCAAATTTATATTTATTTCTGTGGTCTAGTATCCGTGAACGACGCATTTGCGCGTATTCTTATGATCTAGCATTTATAAACAGCGAATTTAATGATTGAAAGCGAATGATTTATTACGCATTGTTCCGTTTTTAACCATAATCCATGGGCAGGGATAGATTTTCTATAGAACGAGTGCGATAACGGTCAGTGCGTACTCGCGAAACCCCGATGTCGCTGCATCCACCATTGGTGAATAAACGCGCGCACACACACACACGTAACGTCATACCGTGCCTGCTGCGGCCGTTTGATTACAAATTACAACAATCGATATGGTTTAAATTGCAGGTTGCGCCTGCGTGTTTTTTCGCGAGCCAATATACGGGGGCAGTTAGCACGGAACGGAAGGAAAAGAAAGCAGAGAAAGTCCCGTGTGTTGTCCGTTGCACGGCATTTGCGACGGGACAAACGTAGGCAATCGGCAGAAGCGCCGAGTACAAAAGTGTGTAACTTATTCAGTGGAATCGAGAGAAAAAGAACTTGAAATTTGGACGACAACTAAACAAATAAGGAGATAAATATTGTATTACGTAATTTGTATAGCGGAGAGCAGATATATCAAGCTCGTGTATGTTCATTTAACTTGATCAAGATACAGTTACTTTTAATAAATTGCGCCAAATGTTCGATTGATGATCAACAAAAACTCAGTTTCGACACTTAAGGTGTCATTCCGGTTAGACGGGTGGAAAAATCGATTTATATTTTTAAACTCTTTCCGAA
The DNA here is from genome assembly GCA_963932335.1 of Andrena marginata. Taxonomy (NCBI): domain Eukaryota; kingdom Metazoa; phylum Arthropoda; class Insecta; order Hymenoptera; family Andrenidae; genus Andrena; species Andrena marginata. The sequence continues at coordinate 587,754 of OZ010664.1, read as the reverse complement.
AAGACATATCCTCAAGAACGTACTGTTAAATTTTCATACAAAAATTCAGATTATTTTAGCTTCTACAGAGGCATTTTGTAGGGAGCGCAGAGGCTCGGCCTCTGTAGATAAAAACTTTCAACACGTTTTTCTCGAAACGTTATTTTTTCACATCGTGAAGATAAAATCTCAAAATCTATCGAACCGATTGCTTTATAAATTTTACTGCTTATTCTGCACACCCATGACTCTCGCAGGGATTACAAGCAAGTATTTTCGTTGAGTCTAGCCTACTTCAAAATCGAAAATGGCAAAATAAAAAAGCCGAAAAACATTTTTAAATCGGTAATTATAGTCTGAGCAATGATTTTTCGGTTCAGACAAGTCTAACAGCTGAAATCGATTTATTATTTACTGTAGAAATGTAGTTTAATAAATAGAAAAATCTTTTATTCCATTACTATAATTATTTTCGTGGCAATAAATTCCTGAACATCGCTGAATTTATCGGCGCGCTAACCGGAATGACCCCTTAAATATGACCAAAATACTGCACTTTATCTCTCACTTGACGGATACAGGGTCCATTTGGACCCACCCTATATGCATACCAAGCTATTAATATTACGTTGCACCACTTCTTTACAAAAAATAAAATTTTCACATTACAATAACATCAAAATCTAATATAGAAATTTATTCTGGTACATACATGGATGCGTGAAATTCTACATGAGTCGAAACGTACCCTGTGTCAGTCCACATATGTAATTTAACACGTAACAGTAACTCCTCCTGCTTTAATCACGAGAGCAGTTCCTGCAACATTGCCAAATGCCTTAAAAGACCATATAATCAAGTGTGGAGACGCGTGCCAAGCGTACCTGTGTCGCCACCTGCCGACGACAGACCACGCCAGTTGTTACATTACCTCCCTCCCTCTTGCCCAACGACGACAGCAACAACACGAGCTTTCCCACGGACAAACAACATCGTCAAGTACATATCCGTTGCCGTGTCTCTTTTCCTCCATCTCTCCAGCCACCCTCCTCTCACCTGCTCCCCATATCCCTTCCTCCATCCTGCAATCTCGTGACCCTCCGCCACTTTCATCTCCATTTAGACGAACCGTGTCCCTGTTTTTGGACCATTCCTCCAAACGTACCGCCATAAAACGCCACCGTTTTACAACATCCCCGCGGTCTGATCGCGTTTAATTAATCTGCCCCCTCGCCGTAGCTCCTTCTCGTTTCAAACAGCTGGAGAACGCTCGAGTTTACAGCAAACAAAGATTTCGCTTAAAAGTGTCGCTAAATCGCGGAAAAACTTTCGGTGGGTGTATGTACTGTGTACATATTTAGATTCGATGGACGCTTAGAAGTTCGACGCTCGGTTGAAAGTTAAATGGAACTTGAATTTCGACGATTCCCGTGGTCGTTCGCGGTTTCGCGCGAGATCGAGGTTCGAGGACCGTTTGGAGGTCAGGTTCGGAATGGCTCTGCGTTCGATTGCACGAAAGATTGCTTTATGGAAGAAGAATGTGTTCACTCTACTATCGTTTATGAAATTACAGTAAGCACACGAAGAGTAGAATATTATCGATAATTAAGCGCAGTGAATTAATAGATCCAAATGATGGTGAAGAACATTTTTTTACATTTTCCGGGGGCTTTCTATTAATAATCGTTTTTAAAGTGGAGGAAACGACGAAGGGGCCTGAATTCCACAAAATATGGGAACAGTCTGTTAGCGGAGGAGGACAGTGTCGCGCGAGTCGATGGAATGGGGAGAGAAAGGAGAGGAGAAGCAGCAGACAGGAAGCAGCTGGACGTCGAGTCGCGTGCCCCGCAGGAAACGCAGGCCGATCCTGGCAAGGAAGAGTGTACACATATACCGTTGCTTCGCCCCCTCCGAGCATAAACACAGGCGGGGGAGGATCGAGTGGCTCCAAAGAGACTAAAGTCTAAAGGGGCTTTTATTGCTCTATAGAACCACGTCCTGACACGTGCTCCGAGGATATCTTCGTTAAACGTTTGCCAACGGGACTCTTAATGGCACGCGACGATATCCTCCAGGTGGTCCAACGTCTCATTGCTGTGTGCATAGCTGCAATGTTCGCGAAGATAGGGCGCGACTACGGACAAAGAATACTACCGAAATTTTAAAGCCCACTTCGCGAACTGCTAACGGTGCGAGGATAATATTTAACCTCCGAGGAACACGAGTTAACTCGTTACATAAAAATAGAATCAACTGTATCTCATTGAAATATATCTACCGAAGAGTAGAGGAAGTGTTAATGAAAGCCTAACGAATACATTTCTCCGCTGTATCTTCGGTTCTAATGAAAAAAAGGCTATTAAGGCTAAAGCGAAGGACTAAGCGGGAAAAAGGTGAAAAAAATTGTCACTGTGTCTAGTAAAAGATAGACTAAATTCAATTTATGCCATATAAAAATTTAAAGGTGAGTTTATAAAACTTCTAGAAGCACTGACTTTTTAAGCTCCTACAAAATAAGATTTTTAAAAAAGTATAATTGGAATTTGTGAGTATTAAAGGAAATTATTAAGTTGATCACGTTACGTTATCCACCCTGTATAAAGAAAACAGTAGGAAGGACATTGAATCATTATATTTAGCTTGACATAATCCAAACACGATTGAAGGAGAAAAGTTATTACGCAGCCCAATGAATATTGCATCAATATTAATTCCCAGTCTTCTGATTAAAGCGCCCATAATGATTCTCTGGCAATCGTCACTTACATCTAACGAAATGATAGATTCTCTTATGAATACAGAACAGTGCATCCATTTAGCAAAGTGTTCCGCGTATGCGACCCTAAGGGATCGTTTCACCCCTTCTCTGCCTTATTTCACATAACACTTGGGAGATTTGAAATATTTACAAAAATGCGTTTTCGAATGTTCTAGTCCCTATCCACCACCCTCATCTATCGTATAAAATCAAACAGGTCTGTTCGAGAGAAGAAGTTATCAAGAGTTTCTATTCGCACGCGACGCCAAATATCAATCGCTTCGCAACGTTTATGTGACAAGTTTTGAAAGGCTAGTCTAGCCCTGCGAGCATGCAGCGGGAAGAGGGTTCTAAAGCGTCGCGGAATCGTTCTTGTCGCGGTCGTTTTGCTATCAAATTATCGAATGCATTGAAGGGGCAACGAGGAAAAAGGAAAAGGACTCGCCCTCCCACCCGCCCCCTAGACGGAAGCAAAAGGAAGAGGAGGAAATGGGGCACGTGTTCGCATGGCTATCCGGTGAAATAAGAGACCGGAAGCATCTGGGGGGAAGCCGTATTGTTTGTTCGAGTGCTTTATTCGGTCGAACCGCCCCGCAGCATTCGATGGCTTGCCCGTCTACGGGGTGACTCGAGCAACACGAGCGCAATCTTGAATCGCCGCGACGCAGTACTATATATCCCCCTTCCGCCTCGTTGCACCCCTCCCCCGAAGACAAAAGCTGCGTGCGACCTTCTGCTTACTAGCTCGATTGCCACTACGCGAGCTCAAGAGCTATTCAGTGAAACGGTAGCTCCGGTACTACGCCCTTAAAAATGGAACACTGGCGCGATCTATGTTTTGGATACTCGAAGACAAGCTATCTTCGAAATTTTGTTTGATGCGCGAGTTACGAGCTTAACGGTTATCGAAAGGCTATATTACTTTTAAGATGTTGATAACTATAATACCTTTGTCCGCTTAGTATGTTTTGTCAATTTTTCTACTATAGAATTATGTGATAATAGAAAAAAGAAAATTTAATAAAAAGCGAAGTGCAGCCAGTATGCTGTTACTATACCCAAGCTTCATTTTAAATCTCCCATTTAAAAGTGTGCATCTCAAAGAGGGTAGTTTATATCGTAACTCTGTTTTTTAATAATGCCAATTCGTTGTTAAATGGTTCGATTATTTCCTAAAATTCACGTCCATTTAAGCACGACCCAAGTTCACAAACGCGTGGTTATATTAGAGAGAGATTGAAGACCCGGGGACAACTTTCCAACCCTTGCAGTCTCAGCTGGCACCTCTAATGCAGTTCAAACCACTCGATTGAACCCTCGTCACGATTTCCTTGCTGCGAAACACCGCCTACCATACCTGGCTGATCACCTCCACGCAGTCGCCACGGCAAAATATGCAGTCACTCAATCAACGTAATCTGGTAGCTTATATTAGACCAGAAATGGAGAAATATTTGAATACGTTTAATTCTAACTTCGGGAAGTTCCTTTTTCATAAAAATAAAGTACCTACAAACCCCTCTAAATCCATGAAGCTCAAAGAAAAACCTTCACCCCCTTACGAGTCAAATCGCCAATTACTCCCAAAGACCTTTCCCAACAAAAGACCACGAAGAACAACATTCGAGATGCATAAAGCTCCCGAACGAAGGCCAACGAAGTCATGTTTTCGCAGCAGCCTGAACTGTCGAATAAAAAGGCTTCCCTTAACCTGCTAATTTCCATTCTCAGTGCAACCACTACGCGTGACTCCGCAAGCAGCTCAGGAACTAATTATAAAAAGTTTACGCGGAAGTTCACTCGAGGCATCCGGCAATGGCTCGCGGAGCCAAGAAAGTTGCTGAACGCTTGTGTAAAAGATTTTCCGTTTATCCTCAAAGAGGAAAAATGTATACATACACCTTTTAAAGCAGATTCGCTGGCGAAACGTTGCCTCGCATTCCACGCCGCGGATACTTTGGTAAGTATGGACTTCTCCTTTCTTGCTACCTAGGCGAAACGAGAGAAACATCTGGTGCGGGTGGCAAAGAGCAGGCAGGTTGCGTACAGCCATTCCACGCAGACCATCCCTGCCTTCTTTCGACTCACCTTTCTTCCCCACCCCCTTTGCAGCTCCCTCCCTTCCTTGGACCCACCCCGATATCTCGTTACTAACAGCAGCGAACCCACCTGGACTGCAAGGGTTGCGTATTAGTGGCCCCTCGCCATGTTTTTATGCGCTTCTTTCCCCCACCGTGAGGATGACGGAGAAGAATTTCTGCGTCGCTGAAAAGGTGCGCGTCTACTCTGCACCCTTGTTAACGCGAGCCTGGGGAATCGGGGAAAGGGGACTGGAATGCATTCTGCGAGGGTTTTTAAGAATCGTAAAAGGAGATTCTAGAATTAAGGAATAAATATTGGTAGATGGTCTTTGGAGTGGCGAATGTGTGTTATGAATATTGTTGTTCAGGTTGTACCAGTGAAACTGAGAGGTGATGAGGGGTGGAGCGACCAGCTTGTTGCTGGCGAGTGGACGAGCTGTATGTCGAATCCGTCAAAATTTGTTAAAATCTCGCACGGTATTTGAAAAGTGTTTGTGCAGAGATATGGTTCAACATGTATTATTTAATAATGCATTTTTAAGATAACGCAATTCTGCAGCAGACAAAATTTTACGCTTCTACTGGAAAAGACTCAGAGATATATACCCACATTTCGTCTAAGAAGCAAATAATTTGGAAATTTATGACAAGATTAATAAAAATTATCTTGTCAAAGGACGAGAAAGATCAATTTTTCCTGCTGATACTTGTATCTTTAGCTCTGTTACAAGCTCAAAAGCAGTGCAGAAAAGAAACGAAAGGAGAAATGATGAATGGCTCGATTGGATTTATACGACGAATGAAATAACACGATTAATGCAAAACTGATGCACGAATGGGAAGATATATCGAATATCAATGTGTCACGCTCTTCTGCAAAATCGCAATGTCCTCTGAATGTCAATTGAAACTCCATGAAACATGAATAACAACTATGGAAAATGCAAACAACTTTTACAGCTACATTCTCCGTAATTCATTCAAGAAAAATCAGTGGCAGCAGAGTTTCAGCAGATATCGACTTGTTTCTAAATTCCCCAAGCATTGTTTCGGTGTAATAAACTCGATATATTCAGCCCCTTAAGCGATATATACCAGTCTCGAAATTTAAACAGGAAATTCCTCGAAACGGAAACGTTGCAAAAATCGAAACTTGATAAACCGAGTTATTAAAAGGTGGGTACAGTAAAGCAATAACAGGGGAACCACCTCGTATATTAATACGACGAGATGCCTTTGAATACCCATGCTAAAATTTAGTACCCCTTTTATTAGCGTAAAAAGAAAACGATGCATGTGGAAGCACATAAATGTTGTAGATAGAAACGACTACGATAAGCCTTCTCAACATGTGGAAAAGCTCGATGGAATCGATTTCGTGGCCGACAGGACCAAAAAAAAAACACGACGGCTGGTTCGCGACGATATGCCAATATGACAATAAAGGGAGCTCCTTTTTTCCTCCCTGTTTCGATATAAACAGAGGTACAATGTCAGCCCAAAAGTGCCGACAGATGGGATTCTTCTCTTATTCCCCTTTTTATCTACCTCCCCTCTCGCCGTGAATTCACTCGAGTACATACGAGACGCCTGCGAAACCACCCACAATGTCTTCCATTCATGGAATTTCATCGTTTTTCGTTAGTTCCCACTACACAAAGAGTGCGCGCTCTAGAATCGTACGTACCAAACCATGAGCACGGTTATTTAGGCGAACTTACGAGGGAAGCGCAAGAACTCGGGTCACAGAATTCCCCGAAATTTTATAATAATAATAATGAGAGTAATGCGTCTTTATTATATAATAGAAACACGAGCAAACGCAACGATGCAATTCAAGACAATAATAGAATAACTTGTAGATATACTAAGAACTGAAATATCTAACCGTAAAAAGAATAAAAAATTCAAAAAACGTATACCTATATATGCTTGGAATTGCTATATAAATTCCAGATAAACTACCACCGTCACTTACTTAAGAAATGGGTTTTCGAACGCGTTTATCTCGTGAAATTTCAAGTGCTGCGTCCTGGACACCCACTAATTACATATATACAACGTCCGAGCGAAATAGGTGAGCGAAACTAATGGGAGGATTTAAATTTAATATAGGTATGGACGACGCACATGAAATCAGGCAATGCAGAGCTTAAGAGTTATTCACGTAAATCCGCGAAACAGCTGCACAGAGCGGAGAATGTGGGCACGCAGAGACGCTGGTGAACGGAACGCAGAAAGCGGGGAATACGAAGGAGTGAAGGGCCGGTGGAAAATTTATTCTTCGAGCGATTTCGAGGGTTCGGCGGTCGATCAAAGGGAACGAGTGCTCGAAAACGAACCAAAGACCAAAATCCTATCTGGCCGCCTAGTTGTTATTGAAATGGCATTCGCAGCTGTTTACGCTGTCGCGCATGCAGCTCGTCGCCCCACAAAAGGGGTTTCCCTGCTGGCTGACAATTTCCACGAAGGTGGTTGAAAGAAGGGGCAAAGAAAACGCGCGTCAAAGGTTTCACACCGCGATCGGCTGTTTGGGCCTGTGCACGTACGCGAAACAGTCTCGCGCGCGTCCTAAACACGCGAGACGGAGACAGATGATATTTCCTGGACAGACACCGCAACCTACGCGTGGCGACAGGCTTCTATATCGTGTCAGCGAGGAATCGTTGGAAAAAAAACGAGATTGACAGGTGACACAGTTCATAACATTTGAAATATGAGCGCAGTGACCCCTGAAGCCACGATAGAGACACGATGTTGAAGTAACCATTTTTTTCTGGCAGTCAAATGATTATATTTTAAACTGAGGTGGGCACATATATTTGGCAATATTGCATTTATAAATTAGCAATTGCAAACTTAACAATTTTCTCCGCTTTGCGTTGCAGATTACGTTATTTTTTTTTTAAGGGAATATTTCGTGGCTTGACTCTTTCTTGGAGGGAATTTATGCTGCATTAAACTGCCTTTGAACTTGTGAATGTTTAATGAAAAAATAAATAGAAAGTAATGGAATAAAATTCTTTCAAACGTCGTTCCTTTGGCAGAAAATCGATTTGAAAAGCTCGCCTGATATTTTACGAAAAATTGCTGAAATGAAGCAGTAAATCTGATGCAATCGAGAAAAAGATGGCTCTTTATACAAAAACAGGTAAGTTAAAATTGTGAAATAACTTTTTGCAGGCGAGATTTAGTTATCGAAGAAATCCATATTGACGATCCATCTACTGTGTGTATACTTGGTTAAGAATTGTTTCCATCATCGAACAGTTCTTTTACACGGTTTGGCAATCCAAAACAGGGTGAAATTAAAGGAAGAAGTGTGCCATGTAGACGAAACGACAGAATAGGGTAGTGGGGTAGAAAAAAAACGAAGATTTTGATGGTAATGAAACTTTTACCTCCCCCATCGATAATTACGGGTTAACGAGGCGGCTGTAAGTAAGCACTCGTTCGATAATTGGTTGCTGATCGATTCGTAGCACGAAACAACCCGCAGCCAGTTCACTTTCAAACACGGAAATCTGTCTCAGCTGTTTACCTCGTAACTCTCCTATGAGAGAAGATCGTGTTTAGGAGAAAAAAAGTCGTATACGCGTGCGGGTTTTCGTCGTTTTGAAAAAATTACAATTGGTTGGAATAGCGAGGAAGATAGTGCAGATCACTTTGTACCCCTTTTTTATCTGAGCCTGTAATGAGAATGTAAAAAATGCCGTTTGTAGATTTATGTAAGTTGCATACATGTTGAAAATTTCATCAAAATCAGTTAACGTAGCTATGACATACAAACAATTAAAAATTGTGGAATCGCAGTTTTCGGCCAAAACTGTAATAAACCTAAAGATTCTTACATATTTCGATGCCTGTCGCTTGTTTCTAGATCAGACGATTTCGACTACAAACTTCCTGATAGTTAAATAAAAAAAAAATAAGTTAAACGATTTTATTTAGTTTGATTAAAAATGCACTAGAAACTAATTTACATAACATTGTGGAGCAGGATTGATTCTGTATGAAATTGAATCGTATCCTGTTATGAAATATCCTGACCCACGATATTATTTAAATTACTTTTTAGTTTTTAGTGGATTTTGATGAATTTAAATAAAATTATTTATCTTAAAATCACTACAGGAGACGAGCTTTCATCGCACGACCTTACATTCCCATCTTAAATCCCAAAAATCACTCCCCCTTTCAAAATCAAGAATAAACACTTTATCAGATGGAAGTACCCTGTTAATCCGATAGAATTGAAGAGATAGTAAAATACAGAGGCGTGAAATGAACAGTGCAAGGACGCGTAAGTCCTCGAAAATACCGAACAGGTACATCTAAACACCTCCGCGTCTGAATGCACAGGGCCCCGTATATAGATTGCAGATTCCCTGCAGCGTCGTATCCCTGGGTAATCCCCCCGAGCGAGCGACAAGCACGCACGCCATTCTATATAGATATCCTCTCACGATTTTCTCGTCGCCCTTCGGTCGACCGAAGCCCCATTCTTATATACATCCATCCGTTCCTCCCTGAATCGTGTCCGTGTTCAACCAGCCCCGTCCCGTGGCTCAGGTGCACTCCGCGTCTGTCTCGCTTCTGCGCGCTTCGGCAGCGTTATCCAGGGCGGTTGCAAGGGCCACAAACGACCGAAAACGACGGTGGGTAGACCCCCAGGTCCGTCCACGACCCCCTGAATGGCCGTCCCGTTCCTGCCCTCTCTCTCGCGGCCATTCAACAGCCCGTTAAAAACATAAATTTACAAACTAACCCCGCAAATGCGATTGTCCCTCCCGTTAGGCGGTTAGTCGGTCTCTCCTATAAACCCATAATGGCCGATTCGTGATTCGAAATAAGTTAAACTGATTTACCAGCCTACGGAGCCCCGGCCGTTGGTATACGGCTACTTTTAACGACGCGACAAACCAGCCCCCCCCCCCCCCCAATATAGCACAATGGGTGGTTGCTGGTGCCTTTATTGTCCCTCTGTCGTGGGCCCTAAACCTAGTTGCATCGCACCTCCAAGTCCTTCGGCGAACTATGCCTGCACCTCGGCGACCACTTTCCAGCTCCTAGCCAGCAGGACGAATCTCTGTAGGTGCAATAGGTGACCGTCGAGAGTCCTTGTATCAGGAAAAAGTGACCTTTTTCTGTGGTTCAGGTAAACGTTTCTTTGGTACGTGCTGTGTATGAGTTTCTGAAGGAACTACGCGTATTTGAATGTATTTGGGGGTAGTTTGAAGGAGGGGGTTGTTTCTTTAATTCTTAATAGCACCTTCGGAGACTAACGGTTTTACTTTCTTTTAAAACGCGCGATTCGGGGTTTGTTGGCGTTGAAGCTTCTAGCTTGTAATACTTAAACTCTTTCCCTTGATATATTATCGCACGGTAGCCATTTTTCACGTCCATTAATCAAACCGTCGAAAACGGACTCGACGAATTAGAGGCGGAAAAATTCAATGCCATGTGAAATCTATACTTATATAATCGCTGTATCGCAGATTCATCACCGCCTAGCTCAAACCGCTGACTCTAGTAGACACATGAATTTTCGAGGGTATATTCCTTTTGCGACGTAAGTGCTCGATAAGAAGGGATTTTTTGAAATTCTAACTCGAAGGGGGTGAAAACGGATGAAATATGTTTTCTCGGACTCCTTATTATTTGTTAAACCCGATTAGATATCAACTTCGCTTTAACATACAAAAGTTACTTACCCACACAAATGCCTAGAAATCAGATTCAGCATTTTCCCCTAATCAACCCCCTAAGGGAGTGAGAAGAGGATAAAATGTATTTCCACGGATTTCTTCAAATCTCTTCAGCCCGATTAGATATCAACTTGGTTTTTAATTCAAAAGAATACCCACATAAAAAACAATTTCATGATTTTGCCCTAATCAACCCCTGGGGGTGGTGAAAGGGGGTAAAATGTGTTTTTATGGAGTCCTTAATATCTCTTAGGCCCTAAGCGAAGCGCGGGGGTAGTTTGCTGGTCGAAAATAAATTTGGAAGTGTTTGGTACCAAGATATTCTAAGACCTTTCAGCATTTCCGGGACTTTGGCAATAGCAACAGGTGACGAACTTAAATCTTTTTTCACCATCCCTCCCCAATTGTCACCTGGAACCACAGATGGTTGTATAAAATGTGGAGTATCCAAAAGATTCATATCACTAGACCGAAATTCTGTGAAACACGTTGCGACGTGTGGGGAGGTAGAGTATTCTCTCTGAAGAGCTTATACAAATGTTGGGCAAGTGTCGTCGCCCATTTGACGTTCGCGAGTACATAGCATCGCGAGTGTAGGTACTTTGTTACTGGACACGTTTATTCCGTGAAAATCCCTAAAGAAGTATTTCATTTCTCAGGGACTAACCCTGTTTTTATAGCTTAAGCTATGTACAATAAACCGAGGGAGAACTTTGTGCCGATTGCAGGCTTTCCTGTTTACTGCGAGCAGGTCAAACACTGCACGAAGAAAAACGACAGAACCTTCTCGTAGACCCAACTATGCAGGCTTCGAACATCTATCCTAATACATTAAGTTGTTTAAAAGTAGGTATACACGTTTTTATATGCAGAAAATGACATATAACATCAAAATGCTCACTTCTGTACGTTATACTTTACTATTTTAAACATGGGGAGGAAAGGAATACCTAAGATACTATAGAGATGAAAGAAATATAATCTGAAGACTTATGAAGCCTGAACAAAATATCAATTGAAGCTCTTTCGTTAATAGTCTTGCACTAATTGTAAGTAAGAAACTTACTTTTTTGTTAGGTGATCAGCTTTCTGTTAATAATTATTATGTATCTCCATTTAAATCTTTCAAATTTGAACACTCGAGGGATCGCCAGAACCTCTATAAAAACAAACAAGTTCATTAAAATTTCCAAAAATCATTTAACCTTAGTATCGAATACAAATAAAAAAACAATACCAATCAACGGTTTCGTGTTCACGCACGATTGCATACATATATCGAGGGTCTGGAAGAAGCAAGTATTCACAGTTGATTTTCTCGTAAAATTTTAAGTAACGCATGTGACCTATGCCTACCAAATTTTAGCGAGATCAGTGAGTAGAGTTAGCGCTATTGGAGATCCATCGAGGATTTCCCCTGGCAAGGTTATAAGAGACCAGCGAGTAGCCGGTAAGAGGGCGTAAATAGAGACACCAAACGAGGGGAGAATAGGAAAGTGGTAGCTACGGGCCGTGCCCTCCTCGTCGTGAAGCTTAACGACGGTAGGCGTGGAAGAAACGAGTCGCCTTTGTCCTCCACGCCGCTCCAAATTATGTCGAGCGGGCCCAAAATCACTCCGTAATTGGCAAGCTGTTTGTTTTGTCACAGGCCGCGCCGACAACAGATGGCCCTGTTCGAGGTTGCTTCCCAGCCCTTATTACGCTTTCCTATTACTGCTCGACCGAACGAAATATCGATTCGAGCATGTACACCTTCAACCTGAATTGCAAGGTGGAGGTTCACACTGTGAGTAAAAGGTACAAGACGAATTGAGACGGCTAGCGCAACTGCGAAGGGGTGATTTTACGTGTAAAGGTAAATAAGAAATGTGGCGTAACAGTTTCTCGCACGAATTGAAAATTCATGGGGCATGCCTGTGTTTTGTGATAGCTACGGGGAAAAATGTACCGGAACCATAATGAAAAGAAAATAATTTTTCCAATGATGGGTTATTGTTTCTACAATCGATTTTCGAATTCAGAAGTCTCTAAAAGAGAGATTTAAGATAAGAAACCTAATTTTAGCGATTTCTTCTGACTTTTGCAAATTTTAGGATTTAGTAGATCATTGAATGTAAATATTTTGTTAGTTAGTTGCAAAGTGACTATCGTTTAGGTAGCTTTGAAATTTTTCTTCGTGCTATTAGTAGTCCCAATAAAACTACATTTTCCAATTAAAAATTTGGAAACGTCGAATTTTACATTTCCCTGTAGTAAGTGCGCAGAGATTAAACTTGATACAATATATAAAAGTAAATTGGAACTACAAATTTAACTTTTATCAAATTTATCGATGAATCCCAAATATGAAAAAAGGTCTTGACACATGAATTTCCCCAGAGTTAATTTACGTTGCAGCTCTGCAAGTGTAAAATTCTGGGATTAAGGGGAAAGGTAATGGTGATTGATACACAAAGTATTTTATTATGTTGGTTGACAGGCTAAGAGTGCAAAAACAAGAACAAGTGTATAGTAGTTGCCGAACACCTGTGGAATTACAAAAAGGGGAGTGTGATTCTAAGGTCGAGGGTAACTACGGGGTAGCAAGAAAAAAGGGGGGCATCGCTTAAGGAGCTTTCGTAACCTTCGTCAGTTGGCGACACTGTACAGCCCTCAACGCCGTTTACGCAACCACCCGCGAGATGGTAGCACTTGCAAGCCCACTTTAGCCTGCTTTTATTTGAAATTAACTAACTTAAAAAATAACAATGCTGATTAACTAATATATGAATTTTAAAATTTAATACAATTATTTAAGCAATCTAAATGGAAACGACTGCACATTACCTGCAACACTGTGAAATAGGTTAAGGTGTATTTTATTATGCTGCAATTGTATGCTGCTTCAAAGTAGGCCAACTACTTAGATTTATTCTAAACGCTTAAATAGACATCCATTTATCTGACTCCTGGATAATACTATTACATTTTATTGTCACGCAGATAAAAATGTCAAATGCGTTCAACTATGCTTATTTGCCTCCACAAAAGAATGACAAATAAATTCGAAAAATTATAGGACTAAAATAACTCATCGTCAGAAATTCTTTATTCTACAATGACACTTCGACGAGTGCAGGGATTCTTTGCTAAGACAAAATTTAATTTATATCGACGACACGCAATTATAACGAATTAATTAAACCCTCCCTTTTTGTTTAACTTACCAAGTTAAGCAAACTTATTGCCAGAAAACAGACCACAAACTTCCCCCTAATATAAACCATTCGTTACACTTTTCAAAAACTACATTCTAAAATACAATTCGCCTCCAATCCTCAGAAGCATCAAAGATGACATCAGCAAACCTGTACAGCGAAAGGCACTGAATATCAGAAACACGCCGAAGTGTCTAATTAAGCAAAACAAAATGAATGGTTGTGTGAAAGGCAAGAAAGAAGAAAAGAGAAGAGAAGGAGCAAGGAAGAAGGGATATCTTATCGAGCCCTGGTCGTTTCGAGGACTGGTATGCGACTCGTCAGATCGATGTCTGCTATCTTAAATGTTCCCCAGATCGGACATGTTTTGTTTCGACTCTCCCCCCAATTAGAAGTCGTTTGGGCTCTTAAGTCGGTCCAAATGAAGTTCGACTGAGCCTGATGGAGAGAACGATAGGGTGAGGCCCGGAGACATAACGATGGCTAAGATACCTTCTCTTAATTTCACGGTCTATTCGACTCCTAGGACGCACGCGAAGTAAACGGTTCTCAATCCTTGTAGATAACGCGGGGCCTGCAAGTCTGGGTGGTAGCGACCGCCATCGTGAAGGGAACCGACGAAGATAGTCGATGACCACGAGCTCCTCGATCCACATAGATAAGCTCGCGTATTTAAAAATGCTTTTAACAGGACTCCCAGAGTCAATTGTCCCTAATAGGGGACCCTCGTCCTTGCTCAAGCCGCCCGCCCTTCGCCTGGAGTTGCACGCTCGCTGGACAAATTTACCAGTGTACTATTTGGACGATTAGTTAGCCCTCTCCGAGGAATTTACCCTCTTGAAAACGAGAAGCTTCAGGGCTTCTGATAATTTCGCAGGTAATATGGCGACAACTTGGTTGGCCTGGTAAATAAGTTTGGCGATGTATTTAAGAGGCTGCTATCGTGGTCGTAGCGAACTGAAAATCGCGTACAGTGGAATTTTCACTTGCAAATTTCTTCACGAATTCGTCGACCAGAATCCGCGCAGACAACTTCAAATTTCCATTTCCAGCTGCATAAGTTGAAACAAATTTTCGCGCGCGATTTTTAGTCGGTTCGTATGAAACTGTTACTTGAGTCATTGGACTTGTTTCAGTTCGCATGTTTAAAGTAAGATGATGTCGAATGTATCGTAACTTTCAATCCTCGCGTTGTAGAGAAAACTGTAAGACTACTTTATCAGTTTTATTACTTTCTTCTCCCTTTGCTGGTTCCTGTATTTTTCTATTCTCTTCGGTGCTCTTCTGTCTCCAAGTCTTCCTCATATTGCAGTACTTAACTTTATTAGCGTAATAGGCTAGTTATCTTAGTGGCGTTTCACTTTTTCTTTCCCGCTTCTTCCCTTCATTCTTCCTTTTATAACTTTCACATAATGCAATACGAATTGGCGTAATAAAATCACTTGTACAACAAAAACAATTTGTCAGCTCCTTTCCAGTTACCTTGACAATCACTATACCCAAGTAAAACACGATTTTATTTAAAGTGAAAAAACACCATCGAAATTGTAGTACAAGAAAGTTATTATTTTTTAACTTTTAGTGGATTTTAAATAAAACCGTTCAACTTAACATTTTTTTTACATATATATTTTGTAGTATTAAGGTTTAGAATCATAATTGTAATACTTCTATTTTCATTAACGAGTCCCTTTCGAGACTTACCTATAATGAAAACCACCTCCTAGTCGTGAAAGGGACATTCTTGACTTATTTAAAAATTTAAAAATAGTGTTATTTTTCGTTATTATTCATGAGTTTAGAATATATTTTTATTGAAGGCATATAAACATATTTTCTATTGATGGACTTCTGTTTTGAATACCTATAATGATATTATCAGAAACGAACGCTAAAAAATCGTCCCTTTTATAGCACCCCTCCGCTGCGGCTTCTACAAATTCGATTTTGGAAAACAACTTTTATATACTTCAAACTATAAAAATCTTCGGATTTATCATTTAAAAAGAAATCTTATTGCACTCTTTGTGAGCTCGAAATTATTGAAATTTCTCACATTTAAACTGTTTTGTAATAATCTACAAGGGTGGAAATTTGTTAGTGTCAGATCCAGGGAACATGGTAGGACTATTCCCATTGTAGTTCCGATATTTCTCTCTCCGTTACTATCCCCGCGTATGGTCGCGCGTTCTCGTGGAGGTACAAGACACCCTTTATCATAAGGGATAGCCTTTCAATTTGCACTTCTTACGGCGCTGTTTCAAGTCGTTGACAATATACAGCAGCATTGATAGTTGTCTCGATCCAATGGTTGAGTAACTCATAATATAAACGAAGTGGCGGACAGGACTTCTGCAGCAACCGAACACATCGTCGGTTGCGCAGACCCCGACGCTCGCGCAACTGTCCAGCCTCGTTTCATTGAGCGACAGCACATCGAAACAGTCGAGCGTTTCGCGAAAATGAACGGCTCGTTCGTAACGCACGACTCTGTCATGGCCGAACAGACAAAGGCTCATAAATGAAGCAAAAGTGTTCACGGTTTAAATCACCGCCAGATAGAACGTATCGCGTGTACGGGCGCGTACGTATGTATGCACAAGTTGGCGGTACGGTCACGGGACTGCGGCGAGGCATGGGGGGAGGGCACGGTGGAGGCTCAAAGAGATCGAGGCGCGCCTGAGAATGGAGATTTAAGGGTCCGACGTGGGTGTGGGTGGCTGCAGGGTTTCTGCCGATGGCGTCGTCCTCATCGTTGTCGCCGCATCGTTACATTCGCCGCCAACGTGACGCCCCTGCGCTTGTTCCAACGGGGATCCCTCGCGTATATACACGGCCCTTCTACGTGGCATTTACATTATTCGGCCCCGACTCGAATCTAATATTATGAATCACGCGCCCTGTCCAGGCCGTGCATAATGGGGTCGTAGGTCGGCACCGCCTCGCGCGGAATTCTTCTTTGCCGTCGCTCCGGAGGAACAGGAATGGAACAAAGGCCTCCCTGGGCCCCTTTCCAGCCGACGAATTTCTTCGACGGACAATAATATTGCCGCCGGTTACGCTTACAGGGCTAGGGACGGGGATATTAAGTGATAAAGCGTGTTGGGACGCCTCGCAATCTTCAAATGGCAGATCTAATTTTTCTGGCAGATTGAATTATTCATTGGTGTTGCGTGATCGTAACAAGTAAGCTTCTTGCTAGAATTGCAAATTCGAATGGGGTGATTATCGCGATGGAGCTGAGAAAGTGAACCCCCAAAGAGTTTCCAAATACTATTGAATCTCTCAGATCTCTTTCAGAACACCGTGCCAAAAACAGTGCGGGGACCTTCGATGGAGCCTTCTCCGCGATAGTATGCAAACCGAAATGGAGAACACGCGACTTCAATGAAAGAAATACAAACGAAACCACGTGCGATTCCCTCGCAGGGCTGCGCCACAGAAAAACCATCTGTCGTGTCAGCGCTGCAGCGGCGCGAAGGCAGGGATACCCAAAGGGAGGTGGACAAGCGAGAAAAAAAAGAAGATAGTCGCGGGAGGCCGTGGTAAATAAGCCTCCTCGTGGAAGACTGACAGTAGTACGATTTATTGTCGAGATTTAGAAATAAGGTGGAGGAAGGGGGGGGGGCCGGCACGGTGAAGGCTATAACGAGACGAAGGAGACGAAAGAGCCGAAAGTGGAGGCGAAACGGGGTGGAGGGAATTTTCTTAAATTGCACTTTGTAGCTCCTGAGAGACCTTACACAGGGATTTCGACGCCCACGGCGAGGGATAACGAGGCGAACTCAGTCAGGCCCTCTTCGTGGAGGTGAGACACACATCAGTGGGTCTTTCGTGGCAGCGCGCGGCCCGCAGGGACATAATTGATATCCGGGGAAGAGCAAAGGAGAGAGGAGCGGGCCTTGGGACTCTCTCAATGCGCCGTGGAGCAAGGGGAAAAAATTACCTTACGGCGGGGCAAACCAACACCAACGAAAGAAGGACGGAGGACCACCGAGATCGTGTCCGGAATCGCCGACTTGCCGAAACTCTGGCAAAGGCCACCTAAGCGCCCCAGCTACGTGTGCCCTTCTAGTCTCATCTCTTTCCTCGCAACGTCCCCGATCCTTTTCCTTAATGGCCGGTTCAGCGCTGCGCAAACATCGAGTGACCACCTTCGTCCGAGCTAATTGCTAATCGCAGCTCGCCAAAGGATCCTCCTCCGCCTCTCTATCTCTCTTCCACTTGCGTCCTCTTCGCTTGCGTGCGTGCCCAATACGCTAAAAAATGTAGCTATGTGCGCATTATTCGGTAGGACAGTGGATTGAACGGTTCGCGTGCTCGAAATCTGTTGCGATAATCTTTCCGGCGAAAGACAATTCCACCTGCCCCAACGTTTCAAGCCCTAACAGCGAACTCAACGTTTGGACGTTGAAGCAAGATGTTGATACATTTTGTGTTGGAAGACTACTTCTGGTAGATTATAGATTATGATGACGTTTTTAACGTGGATTCGTTGAAACTGTTAGAAATTGAAAAGTAAATGTGTCTATTTTTTGCCGGGTTGTCAGTAAAGTCTTCCTAAACTGTATTACCAGAGTCACCTTCGATTTTGACCTGCTAGCGTTACCTGTATTTTAATTTACACATCAGGAATTTTTGGAACATATTTTTAACACTTATAACTGGGAGAAGCTCGAAAGAAAAATATTCTCTAGATCAAAAAATCCCTTCAACCAATACGAGCAGTTTCAAATATGGCTGTTAATATTGGAGCGAAGAAATCAGCGCGCTCCCCAAAATTATTCACGTGTCAAAGTGTTCTAAATTCCTTAACGAAAAAAAGAAATAGGTAAACCACAGGGACCAATAATCGAGAAATTTTTAAAATAATACAGGAATGTTTAATAAGCATCTCGCTTCAGTGTTGTAAGCGTTAGAATGTAGCGTCGTATAAAATATACTCAGCCCTCGTTATACGACAAACAAGATTATCACGTTTGTTCGTGGTCGTGTGAAATAATAAGTATGCAGGTGGTATATACATATTACATATAATGCAGAAAGCGAGGTGCATGCACGGAAATCCTGGTTACCGCCGTTCGATCCTGCCAACCATAAATCATACTACCTTAGAAGGAATGCTTGCGATTCCAAGCTCCTGAATAATTGCGTCTACCCTTAACCACCTGCGGGTTTAATCCTATCATCCTGAGTCGTCTCTTACGGCGAAAGAACTAAATTCCTGGTATTCAACCATGGATAACAAACGTGAAGAGCCGAAAAATATGGATACAATTCTAATTATTGCTATTCAGAAAGTACTGTACAAAGTATTTTTTATCTAGTATCGCGGTCTACAATTTTATCATAAACGAACCAAACGTGTTTGAAAAGTTTCATTGGACAACATTAAATTCTAGATCGTTATCATCGATTTTATTTTCAAGCATTGATATGCCTGTATTTTCATTTCTGAGTGCGTAGTTCTTTTTAATTTTTATTTCTTTTTGCAATAACGAAAAAATCCGACAGAAAATTGTTTTGACCAAGAAGAAATAACGTTTGAAAGATACGCTCGACCGATCAATCTGTTTGAAGAATATTCTTCCTAACATGAAGTCTATTCGTGCAAAGGATACGCTTATATTCGACGCACAACGTACACTAAACACCCAATTGTTAACACCGAAAAAATATCCAATCTAAAACTCCCTAAAAACTTATATAATTCCCTATTTATACTAATAATACGCCCCATTCTCAAAAATCATTGGAATATCAAACCACCCGCGCATCGCCCCCCAAAAACAGGGATCCCGACAAAAGAAAAACGAACGAGTACATCGTTAAACACAAAACAATTGAATATGCATGTGCTCGCATTCGAGGGCACAGGAAAAAGCAAAACAAAAATACCGAACATTTCGCCCATCGTCCGTCGATGTTATCGAGGACGCGACAAGAGTCGAGATAATTTGCGTGCACGCTGCGATAGGCGCATCCTTTGCGAAAATGTCGATAACAGCACGGGGTGAGCGCGGTTTTGCAGGGCTCGGGACTCTTTCTACGCGTCGTTTAACCTACGATTCGAATCATGCCGATTTGCACGCGGACAATTTTCTGCCACTCAACGTCAGATCTGCTTACCTCCCCGGGACCGGAGGGAAAGGAGAGTAGGAGGGAACCACCAAAAACTTGTCAGCAAGCTTGAACGCGAACAAAGAGCTGTCTGTCGGCGCACCGTGCCTTTACACGGCGAGATTATCATTGTTCCGATATTTATCTAGCAGTTTTGGTCGCATTCCACCCCCTGCCTCTTTACCGTCGCTGTGGCGCAGCAAAGACGAGATCCCCCAACCGCAGCCGTATTTTTCGGATTTGACAAATAAACGGACAATGAAAAGCAGCAAACTCGGCCCCATCGTGTAGAATAAGTCTATTTAACTGTCGCAAACCTTTTTTCCGCTACACCCCCTCTCTCTACCTCCCCTCCAGTGTTCGCTTGTTACACGACCCGAGCTCTCGCTTCGATGGGGAAAAGATAAATATCTGGCATGTCCGTGAGTTGCTTCCGACACGGTCTCTTAAACAAATTCTATCGCCCGATAATTCGATAAATTCGGGGGAATTTAGAGCGGATTTCAGGGAAATGGAGGACGTCGCATCTGTTTCGTGGCAGAAATTCGAAAATTGGAGGAACAGTTTGTTTTAAAAGACTGTCCTGGTTCGAGCATACGTTTAGGGTGCACAAGATGTTGTAGGGGTGATGGTGCAAATCGAATGGGGATGATTTTTCGGGGAAAAGTTAATAGGAAATGGAGAAGCGCCATTTTCTGATAAATCGATCAGATTTTCCATGCAATACGAGGAATTACGGTAAATTGAAATACGGTGTAGGCTATATCTAGTTACGAATGATCATCCTTACGTAGATAATGCATCATTTTGTAGAGAAGGCTGCACAGAATCGGGTCATATTTTTTTGAACTCTTAAAACGCGGCATGGAAGTGGAATTTGCAACTCGAGAATTTGTTTATCATTTTCAGATAGCAGAAATGATTTTTTGTAGTGGCAAACAATATTCTGAAAAGTCAATGCATCTCAATTTGAATAAAACAAGAATAAATTCCCTGCAATTGACAGTTTTGGAAATAAAGATTCATTTGCAGCACTTGTTTTCGTGAAAATTTGCAAAAATTTAAATCTCTGACAGATGTATTTCCAAAACAATGTTAAAACTAATAAAATGATGACTCAAATATCCTCTGATTTCAGATGGACTATATTATACTTGATTTTCATCAAAATCAGAGAAGAAATGCTAAACTTTTTCATATTCTGTTGCATATGCCGAGAAAATTGAAAAATAGGTGTTCGAATATTATGACTTTATCGTAGTTTGAATGTGACCACTCACCACATTGACGAAATCCTGGAAAGTCACCGCTTCGACACGTGATTCCTTCGCTCTGGTGAGGAGAATATCCCGTTTATTCGGCGGTATCTCGGATTTCCATTCGGGACTTTTCAAAGCCGCTAAAAAGTCCTCCACTGGTATCTCGCCAAAACCCTCGGGATCAAACTGAGGGGAAAAAAATCAGTCATGCTCGGGCTGTGCAGAGCATAAGCGGGTTTCTATCAACGAATATGGCGGCAAACAAATATACGTACCTTATCAAACAGCATTCGCCATTTCTGCAATCAAATGAAAGAACGTAAATAACAGTGATCACTTTTAGATTCGTCCAAAATTATGTAAAAAATTTTAAATTTAATGTTTCGCATTTACTCGTCGCCATTATTAGGCACTATTAAATACGGAAATTGATAACACTGAATGCGGGAAATTCTTGGTCATTATTAGGGGATTGAAAATCTATATCTACTTGCCTACTGTGTCATTTTTATTGCACTCAATTATTGTTATCATTTATGTGATTCGATTGTAAGATTACATTTTGGAAGAGCTTACTAAAATTTGATACAGAAAAATTTCAAGTATTAACTTTATTTCATGAAGAGGTAATGTCGATCGTCGTCGTCAATAACATGTGGCATTAATAGCCAGCGATTATATGCTCGCATAATAAATCAGTGTATTGGAGAGAGCAAATCACAATGCATTATTAATATATTCTCAATGTTCCTGCGTTCACATGAACCCAAATGTTTACTATTACGAATGCAATACCGAACGAAAGTTTATAGTATTTCAATACAGTTGGTGCAAATAGAAATAACATTAATAGTAACATTAGTAATACACGCCTCTTCCGTAGAATAGCAGCAGTTTCTTTATCGAAACAAGCTTGTCCATATAGAAAATTAAATTTAAATTCATTGGCATAATTAACTGCATTATATTCAACAAAAACATTGGAAAAGAACCAAAAAAGAAACGACAAATACATACATTACATCCCAAAAAACTTTTTTACTACCTGCCGTTCAGTTTCTTTTTTGTAATTCATGAAAATGACGTATTTTTCAGGTGGTTTGACTGCTATAGGCTATAGAATAGTTTCAAAAGTAGCGAAGCACGGGAATTTTGCTAGTTATTTATAAAAATTGTACATGTAGGGAAGCACACGTACGTCATTGAGAAGCTCCCGTCGATATTCGGACTCGTCGATATCGATTTCGGAGGCGAGATCAGTGTGATCGGTGACGTATCCATCGTAGTGAGCGCTGTTCGCCTCGCTGCGTGCATATTCGTCCTCCTCCTCGACGGTACCGGCGATAGTCGGTATCGAAGCACCGCCTGCCAGTAGCATTACCACTCGTGGCACGAGGTCACCGGATAAATCTCCTCATTCCACCCTCTTTCGTCCGTCTCCTGAAACACACATGGATGGATCGTTCACATACCGCCCGTTGTTACAAGCCTTCCACCACAGGCGATATATAGGATAGACTTTACATCTTAAGGGTGAGCTAAATTAAACAATAGAGCAATTATTATTACTTTACTAAAATTTGTAAGCATCGTCTTAGAAATTTTGTGTAATATTCCTGGTATTCATTGCCAGTTACATTTGATTGCAGAACCCGCCGTTTTGGGCAAAAATGTTTTTTTTTCCCGCCATTTGTATTTAATTATAAATAATTATTTTTAATATAATTTTTTACGGCGAGTGACATTTTTTTCTATTTGTCGAATAACAAAAGCCTTTTGTAATCAAGCATTTTTTATTTTTGCTTTTAATAGCATTTTTGTAAAAAGCATATTTCCTTGGTATAATAGTAATGATGTGGGTGATTTAAAAACAATTTATAAGTTTCACCGCATCTTTAAAAAGTTTTACGTTTTTACTGGTTATTTTACCTTGTAGACCATATACACCCTACCCATTAGCAACATGAATTAGTCAAAACTTGAAATATCATCGTCTACAGAACGCAAATTATTCTTCTAAGTATTTCTACAAATATTCTTGCAGCTATTCATTTACTATTAATAATTTATACTGGGCGGTTAGTGTACATGTTGTTAACATTATTTATCATAGTAATAGCCAGTGGAATAAATATTTTAGCGGAAATATCAATTTTTGTGGAATAATTAACTGGCTCTCGCAACTAAGAATATCCTAAGATCCCCCAAACCCCAAATGTGATTGTAAATAAGTTTGTTGCATTCCCGTGTGTAGGTAGAAATCAATTTCCATCATATTTAGTTTCAACCGCAGCCGCTAGTAGGATGGCGATCGAATTCCATTCTGAATCGATAACGTTGCATGCGACACGAAAATGGTAAGACGGATGGTCCTCCGAACGTGTGGCAAAAAATTCGGTGACAGGTCAAGGGGTTAGCTAAGGAGATTTCGGAAATATCTTTCCCTAATATTTGAGATGCAAAATAGTTGGAAAGGAAATTCAATTAATTCTCAAACTTTGGAATTTTTATCAGTTACGAGTATGCACTAAATGAGTGAACTTTTACGAGTGGATACTATAGGACTCTGTAAGTTCTTATGGGATAATCAGCAAACGTGGAGGTACAAGCAATTTAAGCTAATTGTTAGGAACTATCGAGGCGATTGCTCCAAAAATATCGATTGTTCTTACATCCCCCTTGCCCTTGAAAATATCTGTACTGCCATGTAATGAACATTCTAGTACAATACGCTGGTGCGATGCGACGGTGCCGTTTCCATGGCAATGCACCGTCGATAGGACTTGGTACAGACCAGTCATCCACTATACGTTAGCTATTGTGTATAATCTACAGATACTTTTTTTTATAAATTGTGCTTGTATTTATCGATGACTCTACGCAGACCTGGAGGAATGACTGCTATAAGGGGACACCCCTGCCATTGGACTATAAAATGGATATTTGGTAATGGTGTCACTGTGCAATTTAATTACTTGCATCGAAGTATTGATCGACCACTTCATGCTTTCTGTACCTTAAACAAACGACAGCCTTTAAAATTACTAAACGATTTCTTCAATTACGAATTATTCTAAACGAGATAACCACTTGTATTCCAAAGAAAATATATAAAAACATTTTTTTAAGTTAAACAATTTTATTTAAAATGCACTAAAAACTAAAAATATAATTCTTTTCTTGTACCACAATTTCGATGATGTTTTTCACTTTAAATAAAATCGTGAAGCAGGAACATTTATTCTGTCCTGAAAAAGTTAAAGTTGTGACCATCAGATATCCTGGAAATGATGTGAGGTAAATAGATCTGATGTTGTAACTATAAAAACCACTACTTCCAATTCCTTAAATAATACTACTTAAAGAAATATACATTCCTAACTTTTATATTTTACCGTTAAATATCTGTTCAACGGTACATGAACCTCCAGAACTTTTATTAATCGAACAGAATTAAACTGTTAATGTACAAAACAGAAAAGAAATGATTTAAAAGTTAAATGTCCGATAAATAACTTTTATTTACAAAAGTAAACAGTTCCAGTCGACCCCTGGGAATAACACGTTTCCCTTTAAACTAAATCCCAAGCAACGGCAGGTACCTACTCTAAAAAATCTCGCCTCGATGGGTTTTCGATCTAACGTAGGTTCTAATACGATACGCAAACCTATAACCGCGATGCAACCAACGCGTCCACGCGGCCGCTCATACCACCCCTGCACAGTCACTTTCCCATCGTCCCCCACCGCCCCCTCCACCCCCTCCCTCCTTTACATCCCCGTCCATTCGTTACCCTCCGTTTCGGCGCAACGTCACTGAGAACTTACCCCCTGCACATACTATCGCCCTACCAATCCCACGAAGTCACCACCCCTACACCCAGCACACGCTCGCTCTCTCCCCGTTCCGCGCCGCTCCTCTGTCCTCCTTCTGCGCCATCTTCTAAGCGCGATTACGTCCCGTGCAAGCAGACCCGTTTTGCACGAGACGTTGCTAAGGTCGATGACCTTGAAGAACGTCCGACGATACCGTCACGGACGATGCCTCCTACGCGCGTGTACGTAAGTATATCCCCGGTGTCTTCTTACGGCTAGCCCCGTCGCGGCGTTGTATTACCTCGGACCCTTAGCCCCGAGCACGAAACATCGAGTCTATCGTCCGTCTATCTCCTACTTGTTTCTACCAAACTATATGCCACTGGCGAGAGTATCCATATATTATTTATGCGGTATGTAATTTTCTCTGGCCGCGCTCGATAATGCTTCGAGCAGTTGGTAATAGTTGAAGCCCCCTATCGCGGGATCATTCAAAACGTTTGACACCGTGGAGAAAAGGTGGCTGAGGCATTAACGAGCCATATATGTTACTCCGTACCGGAACACGGATGTGTATGTACATGTGCGCCCTGGTTTTTCACCTTTGCCCGAGTTCGACACCTATCCCTACTTTGTAGTACATCCCACTTTCACCGCTTTACCCAGACTGCGGTCTGCATTTAGTAATTCGTAATTGACACGGACCGTAGCTGTGTGATGGTTTAAAAAAGGCAAACCAAGTTGCGAGTATTTACTTAGCTAGTCGTGGGAAGCATAATATACCCGATTTAGTAGTAGATATGGTATATGGTATACTGAATGTATCTTACTGAATAATCGTTTGATTAATATTCCCACCTAACCTATTTCTTTAAACTTATAATTCTATTCCTTACTGCATTTATGTGTTTCACGTTTTTTGAACATATAGTAGTGACGTCACAGTATATAAGAAGCAAGAGTTTGGACTGTACCTTTTAGAACGTGAGTATGGTGATCGCGATGTGCTCTTCCACGAGTGCGTATTCAGAGGCGAGAAGCAGGGAATGTCGCATGCTATTAACCATAACACCATACTCTCACAGGAACTTCGGTTCGCGGTGAGCACGTGTCAAAGAAATCGCGCGCGGCACTTGGCACAAAAGTACAATCGCGTTTCGGAATAAAAACCTCATCACAACCACGCACAGGTTATTTTAGAGCGAGCACTGGCCGCGATCGTTCGAAACGTTAGACGTTTTTCGACTGCAACTTTTCAATTTTCACGGCAGAGGGACGAAATTGAATTCTCCATCTTCGTTTTGGCGCCACATTGTTTGTCAATCACGAGCATCGATAAAACAGTTCCAAAATCGATCGACGATCGCGAACGAGTGCGAAGCAATTTCAGAGCGTACTTTCGTCGAGGACTCTCTCGATGCACGGTGTGACCGCGAAGTACTCCGCGCTGCCTACGAGCCGCCTGTTTTCCCTCTTGTGTCAACAAATCGGCACGAGCTGATATTTAATGTTGTCATCGGTGCGCAGAGACGTGGAATTTAAAGTGAAAGATGGCGGTTGGACGGGAATTTCGGCAGAGCATGTATATAACCAGGAACTACGTTAATGGACGATTAACCGGCGCGAACGGTGTATGAAATTCGATGGCGGCTGCGCTGCGCGAAAGAAATCGCTAATCGAGGCGAATCTGTAGAGAACGTTACGTCGACAGCCAGGCGAAAGTGCGGTACGTGCAACGGTAGTTGCGGTGCCACGAGAAACTGCGGCAACGTGCGCAAAGCGGGTTCGATCGATAATACAGGTTGCCGCGGGACCGCAATAGCCAATAGCAATCGGAACTCACGGGACACACGCGTGGAACACGTGGAAACTGGAAAATGCGGCCACGATTTAATATATTGGCAATATAACCGATGTTGTCGGCGGGAAACGCGTTACACGACTGACGAGCAGTTTGCCACCCTCGTAGCTTCCCTTTCCTCCTGCCCTTTTCCACCCCCTCGATTCGTTTCACCCCAGACTCGTTCGTTCAACCCCAACGTTCAAGAATATGCAAGCGGATGCTAGTCATCGTTATTGGCGCTATACAAATTGATAGCTTCGAGCCAGTCTTAAATTCTCCAGTTTTTTTTTATCCGCCATATTAAACGTATACTTAAATAACTTCTTTTAGAATGAACTGGTTCTTTACATTATTGTTTGTGCTTTTAAATGATTACGTAACAACGTAAATTTGATGTATACAGTTCATATATATGAATAAAAAATGTAATAAGGTCTTGAAACTATGTTGAATTGTCTTTGTAGTTTTAAAGTGTTGATCGTAATATTATAATAAAAAGATATTTACCCATATTTATATTTCACATATATGCGCAGCATTTGTGATACATTAAGTATATATTGTATTCTCTTTTCGAGATTCGGCGAACTCTGCGTGCAACGGTAAATTACTTTACAATTATTGTTAAATATACACTACTGTTAATATACTGTAAAATACATTATTTAAAGATTCCCAGTAAGTACTTACATTACTCGTAGTACAGGAACTTATGAAATTCTGAATATTTCGTGATTTCGTTCTTAGCACAGTTTAAATCCTTCGATCTATTTTAGATGGCGCAAAACACGGATTGGCCGTGTTTCCCTTTCACCGTCATCACCATGACGGAGAAAGGAGTTAGGTTATGTTGGATTAATTACTTGGTTGCCAGTTTCAAACATATTATAATTTCGATTTTTCACCGTAACATGGAATGAGACGAATGCGAATGCAGAACGGGAATATAGAAACCATGTCATATTTGCGCGATTGGAGGCAGGCTTTACGCGCTCCTCATGTGTACAGAGTCGCTAATAGTACTTTCCGCATTCAGAACCAATATTTGGCCCTAATTTTCCTACTACTAACCGTCCCTCTTTTCCTATTCGGGTTTCCTTTGTTACGCGGAAGCGTACACTCCTCGACGTCGGATCAATTTCTTACACAGTGCCGATACTACAAGTACAATAAAACATACCCTTTGTCGACTCCATTTAGAACTTTGAAGGGTATCACTTATAGAATAGCAATAGTGAGTGATCTTGATCATGATTCCAAAAGTACGGACAGGAGACACATGTGGCACAGTATTATGAAAACCGGAAGCCTGTTTTGGAATCCTGACGACAATTTCCTTTCTATCGTCTGGGACGATAGGAATCATATGCTAATGTCGTCCTTAACTATGAAAGGCCGTGGCATGGAGTTATCCGAATTAGTCACCTTCGATGGACGTTTATTGACATTCGACGATCGTACAGGAGTAGTGTATTTCATTGAAGGGGAAGAAGCATATCCTTGGGTTATACTGATGGACGGTAATGGGAAAAATCCTAAAGGTAGATCACCCTCGCTGTACCTTAGTTCCATTAATGTATAAAATCTCGCGTAGCTACTAATCTTGAATTATAAAATTATTTACAGGTTTCAAGTCTGAATGGGCGACCGTCAAAGACGAGCATTTATATGTCGGTAGTATAGGCAAAGAATGGACTACGCCGTCTGGCGAATTTGAGCACAATAATCCACTTTGGATAAAAGTAATATCCCCTCGCGGTGAAATTTATTCCTTGAATTGGATTTCGAATTATAAACGGTTAAGGCAAGCCATAAATATCGAGTTTCCAGGTAATTACTTGGCTCTTCGTATAAGCATCTTAGAATTATGATTCTTAATCGTTGATCGATATCTTTCTACAGGTTACATGATTCATGAATCAGGAGCTTGGAGCGATATACACAAGAAGTGGTTCTTTTTACCAAGACGATGTTCCAATGACCGTTATAACGAAACTACAGATGAAACCATGAGTTGTAACGTTCTATTAACCGCGGACGAAAATTTCGTAGATATTAAGGTTCTTATTCGATTACACCCTGGATTGGAAGATCGAGCTCTGGGTACAACAGTGTTGCTAAAATGTTTTTTTTTAGGTTATCACAGTTGGCGATCTGGTTCCAATCAGAGGTTTCTCAAGTTTCAAATTTTTGCCAGGATCTCAGGATTCAGTACTCATTGCCCTTAAAACGGAAGAATATCAGGGCCAGACTGCCACGTACATAATGGCATTTACCGTGGAAGGAGTGATAATAATGCCGGAAACTAGAGTGGTAGATAAGAAATTTGAGGGATTGGAATTTATATGACATTCCAGTTAGCAACAGTACGATCTAATTAAAGAACTGTAAATACATGTACAGATTTTGTAATTCCATAGTATTATGAAATGAAAACGCTGAGCTAAGTAATTCACATGGTTCTCTGTAATCAGTATTGCCCTCCCCAAGTAGACTTAGCGTAACGTTCATAAACTTCCATACCACATTTACATGGCTATGCGAGTAACAGTCACTTGATAGTTGTAAATACGTGTATATACACTAAATGTTTCACGAAGCTAATTTATAATACATATGTAAGGGACAAAACTGATGTTAAAAGCAATGTTATACAGAGTTCGAGCAATAAAAATTCCATGGTGCTATTTTACACGTTGCCTATTATGTTACTCCCATTAAAATAAAATGTCAATTGACTCGCCTCAGTGCCTTCCTGTTTCCAAAACTTTTCTTTAAAAAAATGACGTTGGGAAAGGTTTCATAGAGTGCAGAGACACACTGGCGGGGTCGTAATGTGTATAGCCTAAAATCAATAATATCTATATATGAAAGCTCGAGGTGGTGGCAGCAGCATTGCGCTATACCGAGAGAATTTAGTCAACTCGTGGCACCGGAGGAAGAAAGCTCCGTTTCAGACGTCAAAGCCAAATTTCTCTGACTGGTTCTGAATTTTTTTAATCAATTTCCTTAAATTAGTGGTGACAACGTGCAGGCTATATAAAGCAGTCTTAAAAAGAAAAGTGAAAGAAATTTTACACTGCACTGATATAAACATCATTGATAAGAAAATATTTATTAAACTGACACACATACTGCCAGTAGACAAATGAAGTCTGAAAAATCGAAAGTTCGAAACGAACGCGCCAAAAGTTGTTCGCAAGTGAATGTATAAAATATTCGTGACTAAATGTTACAGAAGCTTCTCTTTTCTTCCCGATACGAAAGAATTTTATTATGTAACACCTGCGAGCAACGTTAATTCCTTTAACTACAAGGAACAGTCGTGATACAGTTGATGTCTGACAAATGCGACTGAAATCCACTAGCAACGGCAAAACTGGCGTCTTGTATTAGCAGGAAAACTCTGTTTTTCGAAGAGACCCAGTATCAGATTATGACAAACGCTTTCACCTTGGATCCTCCTTCCCTGCGCTGTCCAAAAATGGAGAAAATAAGCATGGTCACCGGAAGAATGTTTTGCATACTTATCCAGGATGATACGGAAACCGTAACGCGCCTGACAGTACCGTGACGTAAATTCGCCGACAGCAATACGCATTAGCGCTGCTCTAATCATTGAATTCTGCTGGAATCGAGAAGAACGTCAACGGAATATCATCGATTTGTCTGGTTTGGGAAAAGTGCCCCTCGTTCTTTGTTAGACGCATAATACCCAGCGAGATGCCTCTCACCTGGCACACGCACGTGACTTTCACGTCGCAGATATCATAATACCCATGAGCTTTCCTCGAGTGACATCGGCTGGAATAACAGGAACTAGGTGTACCGGGAGATTAATCATGGCAAAGAAGTTGGACGAGACGAAGGAGTGGCGTACCGCTAGATTAGGAATTTCCCTTCTCCTTAACAACGAGACCAAGGAGGCCGAGGACCTATTTACCGAACACCCGCATAGTTTTCACATAAAGGCAGGCCGCTGCTTCGTTTTATTCATGGTATGCGAATCACAGATTATTTATTGTAGTTTTTATTCCATTTCTGCTATCATAAACGTCGCGCAAAGAGGTGTACTTATTTCCTGAAAGTGTCCTGCTGCTTTTTACGATTAACTTAAAATAATCCGCATGCTACATCGCGTGACGCTCTATGCGCCCCAACGTATTGACCGTAAAATCTATTTAAAACGGTGCTAAGTGTAATCTCAACGGACCGATCTTGAAATATAAATGGGGATCGATAAATATCGAATGTATTTCCAGAACGCATTAATGACGTTCGAGGACGACAAGCTCCAACAAGCCATGACTCTATTGAAGGATATGGAAAGGGAGTGCGCCAGTGATATAGGATGGCTCAAGTCCATGAGGTGCAAAGTCTTCAGGGCGGACGAAACAGGCGTAATTATCCTTAAACGAATTTCAGCTCCGTTTGAAATTAGATGCGCTTAAAATACATCGGACTGGCGTAACGAACGTTCACTGGAGAATAAATGTTATAGAAAGACTACGTCAACAAATTGGAGAGGCAAATAATCCTAGCAGACTCGCAGGTCTGTTCGGCGATTCTAACGCTGCTTCAACAAGATCTCACTGGTTACGTACGCGGTGGTTGGATGTTACGTAAAGCCTGGCGGGTTTACCAGCACGCTCACACGCAAATATCCCAGCTCTATCAGCGCACCTTCGGTACAAATCCGTCGGGTATGCAACTGCATTAGGTCATTATTAACGAATGCTTATCAATCTGTGTTGTGTTCGATGTATTTCGTTGGTGGCAGCGCCGTAGAATTATGTCGAGCCACGAAATCGGAGCATGATCCTGATTTTACGAGAGCAGATCCTCAACACGGAAATACAAAAGATTATGAAACTTTGGGAATATGCGGAGGCAGTGGCGGATTTAAGGAAAAAGGCCCAAGTGGTAAACTTTCCGAGGGGCCCATTTTTTCGGAAAAATGAAGAGGTAGTTTACTAAAAAGGGCTAAGTGTAGTAGTACAGAAAAAAAGTATAGTGTTTGGATAAAATCGTAATTTTTTTTATAGATGGAGCCATCTCTTTCAGTTTGCGATTTATAACACAAAATAGTGGATCTTCAGAGGCAAGTTCACCCTCTTGGAGTGAATTTGGGCAGCAAAAAAATCTCTTCTACATATCCCCAAAGTTTCATAATTGGTTAAATGTCCGGCTTGGGGATCTTCCCTTGTTAGTCGAAAGGAGAAAGTGGTATGAAGAAACAGGATTGCCGAACATTCTTCTTCTTTCTTTTTCTTTTCGAACGCTTCTCGAAGTAAAATGCCAAACGTACTCCTGCGCGAGGATTGTAAACAGATTCTCTGAGTATTTTGATTTCTTAAATACGATAACAGAATCAATTTCAAACACTGTGTAATGATATTTGATGTTTTTAACGAGGAATAATAAATTTTTGCTTAATGTAAAAACGAAGCATTCAGATATAAGAGTGTTGGTAGTTTAACCTGTTATCTAGGGTGTTCTAAAATTCGTAGATAAAATTTACTTACTAACAAGGTACGTTCGGCAACCCGGAAATTCAGAAAATTATGAAACTTGATGTTCAAGTAGAGTAGTTCATCCGTAACGCAACTCTAATTTTTGTTGGTGTCATAGTGCAGTTTTTTGGGGTGAAATCATCCCTTGAAGAAAATGTGGAATTTTCTTTTCCGTAGAATCTCTCGAGAACAGTGAAAGATATCAAAGAGGTGTTGATTTGAAATTGATTTGTCGTGATCAAATACCAATTTCTAAATGCATTAGAAGTGTTCCTAGTTAACGGATTAACAACGAAACGAAGCGTTCCTTTTTTTGTAATTTTTGTTTCTGACAGGGCTCGACACGAGATGCAGCACACCCTCGTGCAACGGTTCCTCTTACTCCCTGCAAAGCCCACAGAGTCCAGGTTCTTCGGAATGGTCTATACCGTCTTGCAACGGTTCCACGAGCAACCTGATACCAGCCTCGTCCCCTTCAGGTCTACGAAGCTCACTATCAATGTTCTTCTCGCTCACTGGCATCACGTCCGAACAACAAACACCGTAATTGTTGCTTTTTCTTACGAACATTCCTCGCTCCTCCGCGTCGAGCCATTTCTCTTCCGTTCACATCGACCGCAAAGTAGAATGACCGTGAACCTTTCTGCGGAACCATCCGTCCGAAGTACCGAAAGCAACGTGCAACACTTGTCACACTCGACGAACGATATGTACACGACTCGATAACATTTATTCACGATTCATTCTATCAAATCATATGCCTTTACTGTCAACGGCTAATCGAAATTCTCCCGGTGGAAGCCAGAAAAAGCAGATACGCGATGTACTTTACAGGTTCGTGGAGCCTACCGAGGCCTCGCGACTGATGTCGGCAGTTAGCTTTGGTTACGGGATTTATCAGCTGTGCGTCAGTCTGCTGCCACCGTCCCTTTTAAAAGTCATCCACTTTCTGGGCTTCGAGGGTGACAGGGAAGCAGGACTCGCCGCGCTTATGTACGCCCGCCTTAGCGAAGATATGCGTGCCCCACTTGCCACGTAAGTCTCTTTCCTATTCTTAAAAAATGCTATTCCTATTCGCAAGAAACTTGAAATCTATATATAGCTATGTATGCACAAATATTCACGGAGAGAACTTATATTTAAATGTGGAAGTTCGCCACAAACGTCCCAAAGAGACGAAGTAGAAACGCTCAGCATGTGGTCAGCCATGCGTAAGGCGTTTACACTGTGGATGAGTCTAACGTTATATAAATTCTTGTCAGTAAATATAGCACTACATTATTGATTATAGTATTTGAAATTTATTATTTCGAAAATTCGTTCCTTCATTGCTAGAACCAACTTTGAGTGCGTAATATTTTTTATTAATCATTTTATCGCGTGTACGACTACAAACTTAGGTGTTTTTAATCGTTTAAACAAGCTAAAGATGACCTTCGCACGATACCAATGTTAATACTATTGATTATTATCATTTATTCTTGCGTCAGTACAGTTTTTTACCTTTTTTTACGAAAATGAACAAATCGTATTATTATTCAAATATTCTATTTCGCCTTTTCGGTACTGAAGTTCTATTAATTTATCGTTTCCGTTGCAGCTTATCTTTACTCTGGTACCACACGATTGTGCGTCCATTTTTCGCTCTCGATGGAAGCAACCTCAGGGCTGGTGTCAATACCGCAAAACAATTGATCGCAGAGTGTCACCCAGAGTTTAATAATTCAGCCCTCTTCCTGTTTTTCACTGGTCGCATAGAGAGACTCGAGGTAAAAATATTTCTCTCAAAAGGTTGGCTGTCCTTTAAAAAAAACTGAACCTTTTCGGTAAGCATTTCGTTTCTTTATAGTCGAACGTGAATGGTGCTCTTGAAGCATATGGAAAAGCTGTCGAAGCCTCGAACCAAAGAGAGGTGAAACTCTTATGCGTGCACGAAGTGGCCTGGTGTCATCTCATTTGCCTTAATTACGAGAAGGCTTACTTATCTCTGGCGCAGTTACAACAACATTCTAGATGGTCGAAGAGTTTCTACGCTTATTTAGGAACTGGTAAGAGATCTTTTTTCCTCCTCCTTAGTTACTTTCTTAATTCAGAAACATCGTTTTGTTCCTCCAAACCTTGCAATCTTCACGATCTCTGCTCGTAGTTTGCTGCGGTGCAATGGGCAAGTTCGACGATCTATCTGTAATTTACCGAAAAATTCTCCATTTCGCCACTCGAACGAGCAAGGATACACAATTGGGTGTATTTATTCTACGAAGAACACCGAAACTAGTAGATCAAGAAACTGGACAGCCATACACGATCCTATATTACAGACTGCTTGTGTATGAGTTACTTTACTTGTGGAATGCGATGCCGTCCTGTTCGTCAGAGTCATTACGAGGAATACTTCTAGGTAATTCAGCAAAATCTCTTTTGACAAAGTGATTGATAAGTGGCGCAAAATTTGGCGAAATACGGTTTCAAGTCAGTCAGGCATTCTCTACCGGCCCCTTTTGTTTGGAAAGTTCTGTGTATCTCACCCTGCCCTTATATCACTTCACTAATGAAAATTTATATTTCTATACTTTCTGTTAGATCTTCGCGAGAGTACTACCAATAGATGAAAATTAACCTAAGCACGACTGTATTCGACAATTGTAAATTATGCGCATTTCGAATCACTTCCAAATTCGATAGACGCATTATATATGGCGTACGATGAAGAATAGTCACAGTGCTGTCGAGTTTAGGCTCATTTTCATCAGGGAAACGACGCCAATTCGTTAGCAATACTTTTATGAATATCTAATAGAAAATACAGAATTTTAAATTTTCATTAGAATAGAAGATAATGAATTTTAAGAAGTAGTTGCCGCGAATTGAACGGGGCCAAGTATCTAGGACCGAATCTAAAGTGAAATCTATAGAAAATCCGCAGGCATAGAGGTGTAAAGATTTCGCGGATAAGTGGTATGTAATTATCTTCTGGTGCGTTTATTATCAGAATGTAAAAGTAACCGTACGGACGAGCCAATGGTTGGGCTAGCCAATTTGATCGAAGGAGCAGCTCATGCCTATCTCGGTGACAAGGATGCGTCGATTGAAAGTTATCAAAATTGTCTGCGACGTCGTAATCCGTCCAACGACGCGTCCGACCAACACGTCAGCGCTTTTGCGCTTTATGAACTTGGCAGTGCACTTTGCTCCATTAATGTAAGTAATAAAGGAAGTCACACGTGTGAATGTTCTACGTAACACAGATTCAGACACCAAAAACAGAACGTTGTGAGAGACGGATGATAGAAATTGGGCATTTTGGATACCATTTTGAAACGATAGAGTTCTGTAGAACTGTGAAAAGATGACAAGAATAATCACTCTTCAAAATAATTAGGGATAAAATTTACAGGTAAATCAGTCGAAGGTTGGTAAAAATCACTTTTCTGTTCCGAATGGTACCGAAAATGACGATTTGCTACATATTATCCTCCTTTGAATATATTATATTCGAGGTTCCATTGAACTAGTTTTCCAAATTACAGATTTTGTTATTCGATTCCAAATTTCCTAGCTTAGACAAGATTAAAGTCGCTTATATATCAAGTATAATTTGTATATTACAAATATTCTTTTATATCTTTGAATATAATTAGATTTTTGGGTCTTAAGTTTCTCGTGGCTCACCCTGTGTACGTTTGTGTAAAAATCACAAATCAATATTAAATGTAAACAATTCTGAGTTGAGAACGAAGTTAAAAAAATGCAAGTACTGAGTAATTTACTTCTTCATTCTTCGCAAAATATAGTTTTTTAAAGCAAAAGATGTTAACTAAAATTGCTACGTTTACCATGTTTCACGTTTCCATTTGAAAATCATCTTATCTGATACGTAATCGTTACGGAGTGTCAGCATGCAAACTTCTTTTCTATTTCACCGTTCGATTAACGTATCGTCCGCATAATGTTTCAGAATGCCGAGGAAGGGAAAGCTGCCCTTTTAAGAGCTCAAAACGAATACAAAGATTACGACTTCGAGAGCAGGCTCAACGTTCGGATCCATACTACTTTGAGAAATTTTATGAACTGACGTCGAGTAAAAAGCCCTGAGATTTTGTTTATATTTTATTACACGCAATACTTGTAGCGTCCACGTGCTGGCGAATACGTTCTTACATAGCGCGATAACGTATTGTCCTCGAGAACATTCCGTATATATAATTTACCCTGACAAGCCTGTACACATAGGCGATTTAAATTAACAGGACTCAATAATGCAAAATTCATTTCCTAGAATACGAAGAACTATACCAAGTGTGTTCTTTCATTCCGTCTATGGGGAGATAGAAGTCGCAGTAACGGAAATTCATCGCGTTTAATTGTATAAAATTGAGGTCCACCTTGTCGTCGTAAATTCCCTTATGTACAGAAAATCATTTACACTATTATTGTGTACATAACCAGTCTACGGCCGTGTATATACATATGTACTTATTTACCCATATACAGAGGTAATAAAGGCGTACTTCAATGAACACTCATAAGAAATGTCGTCATTGATTATACAGTTTCCATTCAATCCCTTTGCCGTTGCCATTCCACCATGAAGTAGTTCTATAAAAAGCGATGGGAAAAGTAGATTGCGATGTTCAATTATAAAAAAAATACGGTATTTACAAGGAAAGATCCTCAGCTCGGAAATTGGGGATACGTACTTATGTAGAGGATGTGTACATCGAGTAACGAAAATATTCGGATACTTTTTAAAATCGCATTACTTTTTTAAAATTAATCCAAACGGACTTGAGTTTTTTGAAAAGCTAGAAGGATTAGTCTGCTAAGTGACGTGTTTCGACGTTTTGAAAAAAATACACTTGGTCGGAATAGCAAAGAAAATAGTAAAGATCGTTTTTTCAACTTTTTTTGTGTAATGAAAATGTAAAAAAACCGTTTGGAGATTTAAAGAAGTTGTATACATGCCTAAAATTTCATCAAAATCGGTTAACGTTGCTCTGAGCTATAAACGCTGAAAGATTGCAGAATAAGGTCGAAAATGGCTGATTTGGGGAATTTCACGATTAATATTTCGGAAACTATTGAATACCCGTAGCTACAATTTTGGATTTTTTAAATTCGAAAACAACTGAATCGATGACGTCGCCCGCCTGAAGCCGTTCTCAAAACCCCACCTACCAGAATTTAGCTGCTTAGTGCGAGTTGATTGGACAGGTTGGAGAGAAACCCGAGAAAATTTCAAACCAAAGAAACTGTAGAGTATCGGTTCGGATCCTTCAAAAGGTTAAACCTGTGATTATGAGGACGTTCCGATGAGCGTACAAAACACGTACTGCTGCTCTAATGGAGGAACCTGTCCAGCTACTATACTGAATTCCTCTCGCCAATCTCCTTGGTACTGTAAATTCATCAAACCCTTTGTATTTTGCGTGATTACATCATTGTTAGGTACGTTCCCGATCAAAATCGTGTAATTTCACCCGTAATTAGTATGCCCAGCTTCTATGATCTGATCTTACGAGCACTTCTTAGTTCTTTGACACAAATCTTCGTAGAAAGAATTGTATCCAACTGCTGATCAATGATCTACAGTGACTCACAGGTTTGCTCACAGGAATTTAGAAGAATAACTAACTGTGAAAGACGCTATCTTGCTTTTGCTTCTCAATGTCTAGGTTGACATTATTTGATCCGTAATTTTGCTATGAAAAATACGACTACACGCATAATTGAATCTAGTTATTTACTTTTATTATTACTCATCTTAAATGTATTGTATCATTTATTTTCTGAGTAATAAAAATGTAAAAATAATAATAAGAATGTGGTCGAACCAAATTGGCAGTCTGTCGTAAACGAAGATTCTAGTAAGGTAAACATGTGCAAACGGCCCCTATGACATATTTTGTTGTTATTGTTTGCTAAACAGTCTTTAAGGATAATATGGGGATAAAAGCCTTTAAATTTATCATTTTTTTTATTGGTTATTACTTAAGATGAATAAATGAAACAAAAGAAGAAAAATAATTCCGAAAAATTTTTCCGAATTGTAAATCAATTATTGCAGGCAGAAAAAAAATTTATTCTTTGGAGGTAGTTTTTGCAAGCAACCCTTTGAGTAACACACACCAAAAAATCAGAAATAATACTCTATTATTTAACTATCGTGTATAAATGTTGTAGTGCAATTGGTAATGTTTATTACGAATTATTATACGCAAGTAACAGTAAAATATGATCCATAAAAGTATCTCATCGAAATATCCAAGTGAATTGCTTTTGACGGATCCTATTTACGGGTTAAAGAAGCGATTAAAAAACGATTAAGTATTAAAGCACATAATAAAATGTTAAATAAAAATACTAGCGCGTGAAATTTTTCAGCGATGTCTGTGTCCCACCTGTGTGACAAATATTCCGCCAATACGACGTTTAAGATAATCAGATCTGACTTGGTGAATCTGAGATCGCACTTGAATACTCTCTCGGTAATCGATATACTGTTATTATACATGTACACTTAATTATGATCCTTTTGAACTACGTTCTAAAACCACGTGCGTTAGATGGAAGTGAAGAACGTAATGGAGACACGGGACGATCTAAAGAGTAAGTTGAAGGAAGTTGGTTACGCGATACCAAAAATGTCAGAGGCCATTCTGCATTTAAGGAACGAAGTATCAGAAGGTAAAGATACGACGTGTTGATCGCAACACTATGTCATTTGTCTTTTATTGTTATAATCATTAGGTTTCATCACCGTCGGAAATGGTACAAACTTATATGGAGGAGAGGATAATTTATTGTCGATCGCTCATCAATTCGACAAAATAATAATTTGGCCAGAGAATTACTAGAGATTATTTATTAAGGCTTCGTTTCCTAGGTGGATCATACGTAGAATTAATAAATAGAATCGCCGAAAGGACTGAGACTTTGTTTTGATAAAATTTTTAGATAGGGGAAAGGACAGAAGTTAGGGTAGAGTTTGGAGCATTTTTTTATAAAAACGGTAGATCGGTAGAATTCGGCTTAATTTTTGCAACTATAATTATAGTACGGATTACTTGCGTTCTGTCAATTATAGACAAAATGATTATAAATGAAAGATTTTTGAAGTAAAGGAGCTTATGCAGTAAGAAATGGCAAGATGGTTGAAAGCAGTAGTTTGAAAGGTTGTGGGAAAGGTTTAGGAACATTTCTGAATACTTCTGACGATAGCATAATTGATATAGGCTTATATGGAGGGTGGAGTAAATTCAAATTTTCAAATCGTGAATAATGCTGGGATTGACTAAACAGTTTAATCGATGAAATATTGATAAAGAATATCCGCTAGATTTTAATGCTCACCGTAAAACAGGAATGGATACGCACACGAAGGCGTTGCTGAAGGTTATGTCTCCAGAAAGTGTAAAGGATTTGGTGAGGAACGAATTACAGACATACGACGCCGACAAAACAGGAAGAACCGATTACGCTCTAGGAAGTTCAGGTTTTGAAGATATGTTTCTCGGTTTCCAATATTTACGATTAAAATGATTTTATTTGGGGGGTACCTAGGCGGCGCGATCCTCTCGACGAGGAAAACTGAGACATACTCGGCTGGTGCACCAGTACTGAAACTTTTCGGTATACCTCTTTGCCAACAACAGAATACACCTCAGGCTATACTTCAGGTCAGTGGAGAATATTTTTAATATTAATAGTCCATACACGCACATAAAGTGACGTATACAACTTGACAAAGTTCGCTGTTAGGTACATAGCGAGGGTAGTAATCTAATCCATAGGGAGGGAATACGGAATATTTTTTAAACGATTGCAGATGGAAAATAGAATCGCTTGGAAAAATTGAATTTGTATATTTCAACCTTTTCTTCTTTATAAAAGTTATTAATTGAAAGTTGGTAGGTGTATAAAAGAGATGCATTTTGTATTGCTATCCAGTACACAAGACACCCCCTCCCCTCTGCATTTTTTGGGAAAAAGTATTTTTGTAAACATTGTGAACATTTGCATTTTAATTACATTAAAGCTACAAGTGCTGATCGTGACCCACCGAATCAATTCTATTTGGAAAACACTAATTTCTATTTGATGTGTACCTTCGTTCCAAAATCGTTCCAAAGATAGAGTCTGGCCTATATGCATTAGTAGTATATATAGTATTAAAGTTAAATGAAACAGGATTTTCTGTTTTCTTCTGTACTTTGAAGTATGTATTTACAGAATGACGTAATCTTCTCTATGGTGATGGTAAAATAAAAAGAATATTTTAATCATGGATTGTGTAAAATAAATTTTATATATTATATTAGAAATTACACAGAACATATGGATTTTTATCAATGTTAATTAACGTCAGCTATTCATTTCCAAAGACTGGTGTCCTCCCGGGTGAATGCTGGGCATTTAAAGGCAACAGTGGCAACGTTGTTATACAATTACTTGGTTTTGTGCATATTTCTGGAGTCAGTCTGGAACACATTCCACAATCGATATCTCCCACAGGAGAAATAAGCACCGCTCCCAAAGATTTTTCTATTTGGGTAAATTGTAGCGAATTTTTCAATTTGAATATATCAAATATCGAATTTAATCGAAAGAATAATTACGGACGATAGAATCTTGTTAAATACAGCGTTTAAGTATAAATATGTATCCTTTAAAGACCGATTCAAGCATACATTAGTATTAGAAATTTGCCTATCAATGTACCGTATGTGTATAAACATTCATTTTTGCGTATGTTAATATTGCTTTTATTCTTATAAATATATAAGTTGTTCTGGCTGCAAATTTATATTTAGAGATGGCAAAGAGTTGTGCAAATAAAATTTATAGTGTTAGCAAAACTATTTCTTGAATCAATTATCAGTAAAGCTTCGTAACGCTCATTTTCATTAGTTTATCAACGACTTTCGAGAATAATCATAGTAGGACTGTTAAACGGAATTAATAATGTATAAGAATATTACTCATAAAATATACTCATTGTGTTTGGTATTTTTCTAGGGATTGGACAACGTGAACGACAAGACTCCTTTCTTCTTCGGCGAATTCATATACGACACTAATGGTCTTCCTGTACAATACTTTGAGGTTCAGGTAAATTAATATTTCCTGGTTCCAATAAAATTACAATTTGGTACACATAATTTAGCATTTATAATTTGCAGAATGAATCCAAAAAAGCGTATGAAACAATCGAATTAAAGGTTCACTCTAACAGTGGTAACAATGAGTACACCTGCATCTACAGAATACGGGTTCACGGTACCTTAAAGCAGAAAAATAGATAATTTCATCTCGATCGAAAAAGTAGAAATTCTAGCATTTCTTTTGCGACCAATGAGACTGGCTCGATGAGATTTCTAAGATCGCTATCAATGTAGTGTAATTAATAATATAATATTATTTTCCATAGGCTTTTCTTATCTATGTATTATACATACTTTATCATATAGTAAATAAAGATATATACATCTCGTATTCATCAAGCTAATTATAATTATCCAAGTTCCTTCAGCAAGTTTCGTTAAAATGGCCAAAAATTGTCAACTTTGGCAATCTGTATTTTTTAAACAAATTCGAAACCAGCAAAATGATGACTTAAAGCCCCCCTAATTTCACGTGAACTACGTTATTTCAGTCTCATCAAGATCCCAGGCGTCAGCCAAAACAGTGAATAAATTGACTCGGCGTGGAATGATTTTCGCATGAATTGAAAGAAGCGAGAGACAAGTGAAATGAAAGACAACCGATAGGTCAATTCAACGTAATCGTCATTCAATTTATTACATTTGTACATATTTAGTCTTGTTCTACGTCTCTATCGCCGTGCTCCTTCGCTCTTTCACGCTCGCACCCACACACTCATTCTTTCCCCATTTTCCTGCTTCCTCTCCCTCTCTCCCATTCTTTAGCCCATTCTCCCTCTCACTCTCTCACCCTGTCTCGCCCACCGTCCCAAATTCAGCTGCAAGTCGCGTGTCTAGGCTTCCCCGAAACAGAAGGACAGAGCGTCGCACATGCATACGCGGCATCAAGCAGACAAAAAGGACGCATTTCTGTAGACCAATGTCTGGTACGTTAACTGCCGTTATTAAAATAGCACGTTACATCTGAGGGCGGCTAACCGTCTAGCTTTACGCGTTTCTTCATCTGTCCCTTCCCGTCGCTTCTCTCCTTCATCTCCCTATATTTTTTTGGTTCCTTTTCCTTTTTCCTCTTTTTTTTTTTAAATAGACGATTACGCGCTGCTTTCTCTAGGGGCGAAGAACAGACTCGAGAGGCACGCGGCAACAAGTACACTGAATAACACGTTACAGCTTCCGAGCACGTGCCACGCGTGCACGATTCCTCCTTGTACTTATTTCGAAGACCCGCGTCGGCGCACCTGCCTACGCGCATATAAGCGGGGGACACGCGCGCACGCGCAGGTACGACGGCGACGCGTGTCCCTTTCGTTCCTCTTATGTTTCACATTCTTCATCTCTCGTTTTTTAGCGCTTATTATCTCCTTTCCCATTTTACTCGCCGCGGACACAAGTGTTTCCGCGTCACTCCGGTGCGCGCATAGATTATAGAATTTCCTTATCC
This sequence comes from Andrena marginata, assembly GCA_963932335.1. Taxonomy (NCBI): domain Eukaryota; kingdom Metazoa; phylum Arthropoda; class Insecta; order Hymenoptera; family Andrenidae; genus Andrena; species Andrena marginata. Next base: position 544,878 of record OZ010664.1, on the reverse strand, counting down.
GTTTACATACTCCTCCGTCTCGCTAATGATACATGTGCAATTGATCGGCGAATCTTCTCGCGCGCGGTTACACGATCATCCCGTAGCTAGAGTAAACTATAATTCGGAGGTCAGTCGTCTAACGCTATCGAGCTATCGAGACTCGGTCGTGGTGCCATAGAGACGCGCGTATTTATATATATATATAATATATATGTATATGTATGTATATATACTTGTGTGTACGTACTCATATATGCACTGTGATTGTACGAATACATTTTTATAGTCTAGGAAGTTTGATTAAAAGGTCCAAAACGCCCAATACGCAGTAGTAAAGCTGTTGACGGAACGCGCACCATAGTAACGTCACTCAGAGTTTCCCAAGATCTGTATACACTACGCACTCGTTATAAGCCCGTTTCTATCATGCGTTGTACGTCCGGCGACTATCCCCATCCATCTCTATCGTTTCCTCTCGCTCGCTCTTGGGTTTCCTCACTCGCGCCATTAGCCGTGCGGGATAGTGTCCACAAAGCGCCGTGCGCTCCCCGCCAGTCCCGTTCGTCGGGCTTATAACGAGTGCGCACTGTACATAAACGTTTACAGTGTTCACTGAACTTAGTCCGACTGAATGCTGAACGGGAATTGATTAATCGCGTGGGGATCGAATTTCTCCTACGAATTTCGAGCGGAACAGGCAGAACTTAGCGTACCGGGATACTTTGGACCTCTTAAACAAGGTAATTTTGACTAACCACAGTCAACAGCGTTTACCTAGTCACGTCTACTACGTTCCAAGGTTGCGAGATCGACGAGAAACAGGGAAATCCTGATGGATCCTCGTGTCGGCGAAGTTTTATTTTAATAAGACGATCAACGGATAAACGAATCGTTCCTCGGCGTTGGTCAGCAGCTGATTCGATACCGAGCAACTATTGCTTTGGATTTGGTAACAGTTCATTACTATTTACTATGATTATCTATTGAACGATCGAAGTGCGTTCAACAGCTGCTGATCGACCCGGGAACAAGAACGCGGGTCCATCGATCATCCCTGTTTCTTAATTGATCGCTCAGCCCCGTCGCGTACTGATAGCGGCTATCGTCGAAGCAACATGGCGCACAGCGCTCGTCAACGTTTCATTTAGTAACCTAGAACTTCGAGTCAACGAAGAAGTGTCGCCGATCGCCCTTTCAAGTCGCCTGAATTCGAGGCGCGGGCACCACCACCGCACGAAGTTCCGTCGACGTTCGTCAACGTTAGAAGGCATAGAGTTTATTTTACTTTACTTTACGTTTTTTTGTTCTCCCTTGGATTTATCCCCGACAATCGTTAAATATTACCGCACGCGGTAGTATCAAAATAAACCACACCGAGTGTAGAGTATGTAGAATATTCGTAAGTGTATGTATGTACAGAAGAGTTCTTCTATTATATGCGTACGCATCGTCGATAGAAAGGGTGTAGAGTGCCGCGCTGGAGCAGCGAGGACAACGGCTTGGCTGTCGATGGAATAGATCGCTATAGAGTGCTGAATTCCATAGAATTCTCGTGTATCGGCATTCCGCAACAGGCCTACGTAAAAGTAAATCAATTACACACCTCTTTGTGACGAGAAACACACTTTAACACTTTCAGTGGCGCAGGGTTTAGCAAGATACCGTTTCAAGGCGGTCTTGTTGCGTAAAGTTTGTTTCACCCGTCCCGAACCGACATGCGGGGACGCCGGGACGTTACTGTCGGTGCTTTCCAGAAAATATGAACGTGGAAAGATGTAGCAGATGGAAATCCCCCGTCGCCAGTCAAAGTGTTAAGCGGGAGCTCCTCTCGCCGAGCTTGCTATAGATACCATTTCCATCGACGATGTACACATATTTATTTAATAACACAATGTATATACATTTTTGTGTGTATTTTTTCTTCCCTTTTTTTTTACTCTTTTTCCTTTACATTACCCAGAGCCTTACGCATTATCCTCGTTTTTTTTTTATTAAAAAGTCAGCTACGTCGACTAAAGTTCTCCGCTTTTTGCTGCTTGCTCTCGTCGCTGTCTCCGTTGATGTTCTGTTTTGTCGTTATAGGAAATACACTACGATTAAAGTATATCACAGATGTTAACGAGAAGAGCGTCCTACGAAACGCGTGAACAAAACGAATAGAAGGAAACGAGGTGAATACCACGATCGTTGGTCGCCGCAGGATTATCCGGAAGTACGCGGCAGCTGGCATCGACATAGCTTTCCACGTGAACACGTCGATCGAACCAATTGACATGGGGGATAGATTGTACGAGTTTCAATTTGTATTAAAGATTATCACAACGTCTCGGATTAAAGTCTTAAGGCCCTAATCACGTTTACCCACGAGCTCGACTAGACATTATCGTAGAGTTAGCGCGAAAAGACATAAACACCGTTTAATAACCTGACTAAGCCTATGAACTGGTTTGTACCATACCAGCCCAATCGCGATTAATATTTCTCTCGGCCACCCCTCCCGTCAGCTGTACGTTGGTTCTGAAAATATTTAATACGAAGGTCTTACGATCTAGTGTTTAACGATTCTTCGTCTTCCTCGTCGTCCTTTATTTTTTTCTTCTTCTTTTTACAGCTAAACCTCTTCGCGTCGCGGAGGCCTACGCTACGTTATTTTTTTTTATACTCCGAAAGTTTTTTATCTAGGATTTTTCTGGCACTTCGGTAAATGACCGTTATTCATCGTTTGGCACCTTTCGTTCCTCCGTCGAGAGCTACCACGATCCGCCGCGGCTCTCGAAACCCTCCTGCGAACGACACGCGTTTAATTTCACGAGCTGGAGAAAAAGGAAAGGCGAGAAAGTGTGGTCCGATTAATTGCAATTGTCGCGTAGACTCGACGTAATCTACCTAAGAGCTACGAAATCCTCTAATTACCGACGCTTCAACTACGTCGTCCTCCCATCGCTACCAATTCCTACAGATCGACTTCCACGATGTTTCGTAACGGAACGTAAGAGCAGTTCCGCTGGCAATAATAGATTGTCATAGGTTTTTCTTCCTTAAGTACGTTATACTTGCGTTTATCGCGCGCGCGCTTCTCTATATACATTCGTTTCCTCCCTACAGTTTCCCTCCCTTTATGCGCACGCAGCGTCGAGCTGCCCGCCGATTGGATCATAGTTTTCGTATCTTCTATATCATATCATCCCCTCCGTCCCCCCTAAGCTTCCCGATCTCTCATAAATGCCTCGGCGATTTCTTCCTTTTTTTATCGTTTTCTCTTTTTTTCTTTTTCTTGGCAAGTTCACGGCGGCAAAGTGACTAGAATATAACGACTATATTGTCATGCACTACAGTCTTTCTTAGAGCCCAGCATTGAACCCTCGCGGCACCCGTCCATGGCACTTCGCCGTGGATACCATGGCCAGCCAGCGTCGGCGCGTAAAAATTTATACTTCTTTCGTTCTCTTCCAGCAAACCGTCCGACCGTGCGGAACGATTCTTCACTGGATCGTTCGGGATTAAGAAGGGTCCAGAGGTCCGCTGGAGGACGGCCTCTCGAATCGCTCGGACCTCTGCTCGGCCTCTTCCGTTTCGTCGGTGGCATCTTGTGCAGCGGTGCCCGTGGGTATCGTTGTCGGTGCGTCCAGCGTGTCGTCGCGTTGCGCTCGTTTGCGGTGACCGTTGCTGCTCGTCGAGTCCGTATCGTCCACGTATATCCTGACGTCCGTGGCGATGGTCGCGCAGACACCGTCGGGCATGTGCACGACGGCGGTGCCGCTGCCGCTTCCGCTGGCGCTCGCACTGCTAACCATGCTGTCGCTCATGTTGCTGGTGGACGTGGGTAGCGCCTCGTCGGGCTTCTCCTCGGCCACGTAGATACGCCCGTAGCTGCCGGCTCGTGTCGCTGCACCGTACTGGTCAGCGACCCCGCTTGCCACCATCGACGAACTGACACTCTTCAGCTTGGACGGTCTCCTTTCGTTAATGATGGACTGCACGTCGATATCGTCCATCGGCGGCGCGGACGCTCGTTTCTCGCTCTTCGACCTCGCGTCGTCCGATCTTCCGCTGCACTTGGACGTACCACTCTCGGTGTGATGACTGCTCGTCCCGCTGGGCGTCCTCGAGGCGCTGCTACCGCCGGTGGCGTTCGTGTCAGACTGGGACTGCGTGTCGCTCGACGGCCTGTGGCCCAACGTCGCCTTGGACGGGTAGATATTGGCCGTTGGCAGAAGATAGCGCTCGCTGCTCAGCTTCGGACAGGCCAGTCCGGTGACCGAGCCGGTTGGCGTCACCGGGGAGGAATTCGCTGGCGGCTTTATCACGCACAACAGGGACTTGTTCTCCTGACCGTCGCTGATTGCCTGCGAAAGATAGAAATGGGTGATAAATGGCTGGCTAGGAGCAGTTCATCTCTGACGGCATTTTCTACGGTCTAAGATGTTCTTGTCAAATATGAATGTGTTAGATGCGATCACTGGCAAGGCAGATTTTATGCAATGAATCTTTATTGCGGATTATAGAGATTTGGGAGTTATGTGACCGTGAACTCATTCAGGTGTGTACAGGGTGTTCAAAAAGTGATAGTCACTGCTTTCAAGGGTGAATCTGAGAAACGGCTAAAAGAAAATAGTTTCATCGAATAGGTAGATACAGTACGCACTCGTTATAAGCCCGACGAACGGGACTGGCGGGGAGCGCACGGCGCTTTGTGGACCCTATCCCGCACGGCTAATGGCGCGAGTGAGGAAACCCAAGAGCGAGCGAGAGGAAACGATAGAGATGGGTGGGGATAGTCGTCGGACGTACAACTCATGGTAGAAACGGGCTTATAACGATTGCCTACTGCAGAACTTCGAAGCACGAACACTTTGAGTCGCGAAAACCTTTTGATAAATGCCCCTTCGAGTCGGTCTTTTTTTGTATAAAAAAAAAAATTTTTTGTATAAAATATAGAACGCGAACTCATTATACAATTTACTTCCGAATTAAACATTTAGTAAATTTCCTACAATACTTTCGAGACCCTCTAGAACATATCGGCGTGAGAGTATACCAGAACTGTGCACCAGATGAAAAACTCCAGGCATGAGGGTAAAAGTATACCGAATACAACCCTGGCACGCCTCAAAGAAGAAGGAGGAAGAAGGTTAATGTAACCACGCCTGAAGTAATTCAGGATCTTTGTAAAAATGAAAGAAAACTGGATTTCATTTGATAAATTAATTTTTATAATTACCTAATGCATTTTATTGAATTTGCATTAAAAATATTTTTATTCGGCTCCCCCCCCCCCCCCCAGATTAAATCCTGAATGCGCAGTGGCTACTGAACTGACTACTTTTGCCCCTTATTACTTTTATGCCATCGATACGATAGATGACAAAGAATAAATTCGGTGCTTCGTGTCCTCAAGAATTATGTATACACTATATCTTTGCGAGGCATGATACGTTGACGCCAACGTGCACTTTAATAACAGTCATTAAAAGCATTACTTGTAACCGTTGGCGTTGCGCGTGACCGAGATCACGGCTCGCTGCGGCGTAGCTGCGTTGCGAAATGATTCGGGGCACGCTTAGAGTGTTCACAGGCTTCTCGAAAACTTCGGCGACTTCGAAATGCATCGGCAGTAAGGATCTCCTCTGGGGATGGTGCCCCGAATGAAACGTTTGACGACGCTTCGACTTGAACTTGGACGGTCTTGAATTGGAACGATGATACGAACTGCGACGTGGCAGCGACAAGGTGAACGAACCATCTGTGACATATTTAGGGGCTGGTCTATAAGTGTTGTAACATGCAAGAGAGATTATCTGTATCATTCACTTTCACCCTTGATTCACAGTGTCTGGGTCTTTTCTGACCCAAGCGTAAATGTCTCTTTTACTACACCTATTTGTACTTTTACCAGAAAAGTAGCAAGAGGTCATAGTAATATGTAATGTTTTTTCACATTTTTATTTTTAATCCTCCGTGGTCACACCTTATAATCAGAGATTGATCACAGCATCATTTTTGAGTTACCATTTTCGTGTTTTTTAATTTTTTAACTTTTGAGTAACATACACTCTGATATATTTTTTCTCGTTTTTTTTCTAGAAATGTAAATTTTGATATGTTGAAATTTGTATTTGAAAAAATAGTTGTGGATAAAAGCGATTGTTTTCGGTTAAAATTCATTAAATTTTTAAACTTTATTATTCAGGTCTAAAAATATACAGAAATGTTGGCAAAGACATATTCTGGGTTGCGATACATCCCATGTGACCACGAAGGGTTGGTAAAGATTTTGGTTGAATAACTTTCGCACAGAAGTAATATTAATAAAGAATGGTCTAACAGTTAGTGCGTGCGTGCGTGCGTGCGTGCGCGTGTGTGTGTGTGTGTGTGTGTGTGAATAATACCTCTTGTCTATAGCTAGAGAGTCACGAAAGGAAAAGAAACAAGAAGTAAAAATACATCTAACAGGCATTACTTTAAAACATCTTAATTCCTGTAGAATATTGAATCTGAATGTTTGCAGTCTCAGTTAAATCATATTCTGAACAAATAAATAACTTCGTCTTTAAAAGTACGACCAAAAACGTACCATCTGCGTTCCTCTCTTGCGGTGGACTGTAAATAAAATTCGCTGGCAGGGAACGAACTTTAGCGAGGCCAGGCCTGCTAACGGGTATTTTCTCGCTCGTCAGTAAAATGGATTCACGTTCTCTAACATCGTCGTCATCTCCAACGCCACCGTCGTCTTCCCTTTCTCCCTTCGCGTTATCATCGTCGTCATCGTCCTCCTCTTCTTCCACTTCCAGCAGCTCTTCCTGCTCCGCGGCTAATTCTCTTTCCAATTGTGTCTCCATGTCGAGTTCATCTTCCATCTTGCAAAGGTATCGCACGTTAACACTTCGTGCCTAGCAAAAGAACCGTTGCATTACGGTTACACCCTTACCTGTTTGTGACTTTCCTCGAGGTGTTTCATGAGCACGGCAACGACGACGTTCACAAGAACAAATTGCGCCATTAGGACGAAAATGACGAAAAAGATCGGGGCGATGATGGTGCTTACGCAACAATTCTTCACGCAGTCGGCTGCCTCGTCGCAATCGTCTCTCAATGTATCCTTCATGATACCGTTCCAATTGTCACCGGTGGCGACACGAAAGAGCGTCAGGAACGCCATACCGAAGTTGCTGAAATGGGCGTGCTCGCCAAGGCCCTGACAAGGCATGTCGTCGTTGCATTCTATAACCAAGTAATTAATAATAAGGAAACTATAATCGTCTTCGGGCCTGCTAACTCGTCGCTTGAAAGCGAGTTAACTCGCCGGGATAACTTAATAGTAAATACACATTCGCAAATTTGCTATTTAAAGCTGCGGATTCACCTGGAAGCTAAGCTCAGTTAAGCTACACTAAGTTTTAAAAAATTAGCTTCGATACATCCTTACGGAACCGTTTCCACCAAAAGCTAAACCAAGCTGTGCTATGTTTTTTATGTTTTATGGCACAGCCAGACATAGCATAGCTTAGCTTTCAGGTAATCTTCGGCTTGTCACTCTGCATTTTTGGTTTCTTGAATATTATATTACAGTCTTATTAGGAAGAATAGAGTTAGTACTTACCTAAACGGCCAAACAATTCCACGCCAAGAGCCGCGAATATGAAAAAAAGCAGGAAGAATAGTAGACCCAAATTTCCGACTTGCGGTAACGCCTGCATTACCGTGTCTAAAAGGGCTCGTATTCCTTTTGCCATTTTTAGCAGCTTCAAAACTGTGAAGAAACGCGTTCACAAGTTTAGAGTGCTCACTGGTTTCAATTACGTATAGGCAGAATACTTATCACCTGTCTTAGGTCATTCATTCAATTGCGCTATTCTTTACTTTCGTTTTTAATTTACCTCTAGCAATTCGCAGGACTCTCATCACGCGAATTATGGTAGGATTAATTGGAATGATTTTCGATTCGACCTCCTCAAGAACGATACCAACCACCGACAGTATCACGATTCCTACGTCCAATTGATTCCATCTGAAACCATACGGTTCTTTTTGGTACTATCGATCACGTGGAATTGAACACCCGCTATCTTCATCGCCCAGGAAGAAGGGGATGGAATTAAATGACACATACTTGTCCTTAAGATAAAGGTGAAGACCCAAAGCGAGAAGCTTCATGAAGGATTCGAGGATGAAGACAGCAGTGAAGAAGTAATTGAATATCTTTAGGGCATAGGTCAGGGCCTTGGGCATCATGTAAAACTCCATTGCCATCGTGACAACGTTCAGGCCGATCACCGCAGCGATTGCTAGGTCGAAATACTTGGACGTCACGACGTTATGGACGAACAGCCTGGATTTCGAGTAATTCGTGTAATAAGGTGGCTCGTGCATCTCTGAAAACCAAATGTCCGTGAAAATCCTTCGTTTTGATCCTTGATTCCTCCAAATCGATAGTTTCTTAATCTTCGTGAGAGAGATTTTCACCAGTTTTGATAGTTCACGTGAAATTAGGGGGGGGGGGGGGAGCTTAACTGATTATTTTGCTGGTTTTGAGTTTGCTTAAAAAATACAGGTCGTCTAAGTTTGCACTTTTTGCGTATTTTCGAAACAAATATAAAACCAGCAAAATGATGACTCAACCACGCCTCCCTAATTTCATCAAAATCCCTCTGATGGAGTCCAAGAGGCGATCGATTTGATGTGAAGTAGGGCCGCGATAAAATCGAGCCTCAAACACTATTCGTCTTACTTCGACGTTTCTTCTCCATCTGCAACGCCCTTTTGGCAGCCCTTCGCACGCGTTCTTCCTTCTCCTGTTCCTCGCGACATCGGTGGAAGTTCTCCACCACAACACCCACGAACATGTTCAGCACGAAGAAGCCAACCAGCAGGATGAACGCTATGAAGTACAGCAGCCTCCACTCAGAATAATTTTCAACTGGCTGTAATAGAACGAAAGCAACACTTTGTATCTCATACATATAAAAAGCTTCTCTTAAAAACAAAATGTTAAAATTGATATACTGCAACGAACTGTCGTGTAAATGGAATCCACGATACAATAAAGTAAGGACGTATATTTTAAAGTAAACACCCAAGAAAACCATGACATATTAAAGAATAATTATGTCCACAACTTATAACATTTCATACCATCTTGCCCATTCCCTGACAAACCTAAATATAAGGGTTCTGAAATTTAAAAAAAAATATTAACTTCCAGTACCCTTATGATGGAAATCTTAATCTAGCTAATTAATATTTTCATCTCTGCAAAAGCGTCGGGTCTTTAAAAACGTAAAACGTATGGAAATAAAATGAAGTGCACTGCAGCCAAGAGCCTTACCTGTTGATCGACGCCGACAGCGTCGAGCCCGGTGTACATGATGTTTACCCAGCCATCCCTTGACGATAACACGAACAACGACATCAGGGCTTTCCCAAGATCGTCGAAATTGTATTTCCTATTCAGCCAGATGTTCCGTTTATCGAGCAGGCAGTCCGTCTTGTTGCGGACATTCTTCACGTCAGGCCCGTCGCAATAAAAAAAGGCACCCTTGAACAGCTGCACGCCCAAGATACCGAAGATTACGAAAAAAGTACAGCATATCAAAACGATGTTGCCGATAGGTCGTAAAGAGGATAACAATGTCTGTACAACCAGCTTCAAACCAGGGGCTCGATTGATCACCCTTAACGGCCTCAGCGACCTTAAAAGCCTAAAAACCTGCAAACAAAGCGATATAAATAATTAATAGGGCTGTGTTTGTAAGCGATTAAGAATATTAGGTACCGAGTTTGCTCGTTTCTGAATTGGGAATGGGATTGTAAAGCCGAGGTGGCGGATATTTTCAGATTTTGGATGAGGTGGATGTGGTTAAAGTACTTAGTTTTTATATATTGAAAAGTTCGACTAGAAAATGTCAGGCGTACCCTCAATATTCCGAATATTCTTGGACTACTCGAGGAGAGCAGAGACATTGATAAATCGATTATGGAAATGATCACAAGAACTCCGTCCATGATATTCCAACCGGAGGTAAAGTAAGCGTCCGAGCCATACAGCATGCCAGATGCAACGACCTGTGATAAATTACAACCCTCGTTATGAATAACTCCCCTGACGTCGAAGGGGGAAATGTCGCTGGCTGGTCGAGTTTGTCACCTTGATGAACATTTCAAACGCGAACACTCCAGTAAAAATGTAGTTCGCGCTGGCTAAAAAAACCCTCTCTCCGCTGTCCGGTGGTATGTTCGGCCGCTCCATTGCCAAGGTGATACAATTCAGGCCAATGAAAAAGAGTACCACGTTATCGAACCATCTCTGGTCAACCAAAGATCGACATAGTACACGAGACCTGAAATGCAAACGGTGCATCGCAACAGTTACTTCTGAAATATCATTTACCTTATTTACTAACTACAAATATAAAATGGAAATATGCATTAAGTTCTCGAAGCGACAAATACTGGACAAATTAAAGTGGTTCGTTGAATATTTCCGTGTCTCTGGCTTGCATGGAATAAAGAATTTTTTACAAGATTCATGAATTCAATTGGCTGTGGTCGTTACGTGAAAACTCAGAGGGGCTTTGCGACGACTCCGCGGGTATAATGTGACAAAGGGACGTTATAACGCGTACCTATTATTTGGCGGGAAAATGTAGAGCGAATAGTCGTCACGTTCTTTAAGGCAACCTTTGGGTTCAAAAAACATGAAGATCTTTTTAATCCTCTCGATGCTGCTCGCGCTCCCGTGGCCGTTTAAAGACGGCGCCTGCTCGTCTGTGCGCGGATTGTCGTCCTCTTGATCGGGAAGTAGTTTAATTCTGGGCAGTGGGCCAGTCTCCACTGACAGATTATTGATTGTACGCGCAGCTGAACATTGCATCGACACCTCGTCAGCGGGCAAGCCCTTCCCTGTCGACGACTGGACATTCTCGTATCCGCGCAAAGAGTTCCTTCGCGAGAGATCGTCGATCCAACGCATCTTTAAAGCATGTTAATCAGAGAAATTAGATTCATTTATGTCTTATACGCATGGGCCTTGATATAGCTATACATAATCTCCATTCTGTCATAATTCTGATTTCTGTTTGTAGCTATAGTTAAATACATATTTCAAATTCAATTACCCTCCACAATAATCCCTCGACTATCTTGAGAGTCAAAAATTGTCCCAACATGCCCTAATCTATATAATTTAAAATTTAGTGTTCTGCGTGGAAAATGATTGTTGAATAAGCCATTTCCTGTCACTGTTTTTTAATGCAATGTAGAATATTTCTTGTCTTAGGATTTTTCTCTACTTTTCCTATTTTTTCTTACGTCACTTTCCTTCGCCTCCTCTTCTCTATATTTTCTACTTCATTACTTCTTGTTAAACCTCTTTACTCACCTGATTGGGCGTTGCTGTATAGCGTCTTATAGAAGAGCTACGACTTTTAATGGAATTATTGGGGCTGAGGCTACGATTATTGCTTGTTAGGACGGTCGTACGATTGTTCGGCGTGTCGCTTTGCGTGTCGTTCTTTATCGAACCGTGTAAATAGCCGCCATTGAAGCTGAAAAATAATTTGACAAGTTTTCCAATGATAAGATTACAGGAACCATCGAATATCCATTTTTTACAGTCAGAAATTTAATATTGTTGTTCCTTCCGTAATAAAATAATACCTATTACCTTTTAATATGTATATTGCGAGAACTTTCTTTAAAGATAATTAAAATAAGAAAATAATAGAAAAAAGGAAACTCCGTTTCGCTATATTGTTGCATCCATTACGAATAGAGGATCTTGCAGGAAAAAGGGTGCAACTCCATGTTTGTCAGTTTTGGAGTTATCACATGTAATATACGTAAAAAAATTTATTGCAAATTTTGAACCTGCACCCATTACTATTTTGGGCAGCTCCAGATTTTAGAAATTCGTCAAAATTAGAATTAGATACTTATCAACTAAATAACGACTACTTCTTGTGTTAAAATATATAGGTATTATTCAATTAATGTTCTCTTTTTAAAGTTAAGTAAAAGCACTACTTTTATAAACAATTTTTTCTACTCGGAGTTGGTAAATATGGAGCTGCGCCCCTTTTGCTGCAAGGTCCTCAATTTTATTCATTTAGTAACACGAATTTCACTTAATTCCTTGTACATTTATCCCCATTTATTTGTGCCTTACGTTGTGTTGAAGCCGAGGGTACTTCGACCGTTGTTCAAAACTATGGCCCTTCCAGAAGGTTCGTCTTCCGTTTGTGACCAACGTTTCTTCCTTAAGGATGGTCGTGATAATTTCCACGAGTAACCCCTTTGTATTCTTGGCGGACTATAACAAGATTGGGAATGAAATTTAAAATTTGTATTACCCGTTACTTTCAATGCCGTCGAATGCACAATCCGTTATGTCTCTCGTTATGTTCTTTTTGAGAATTCTTTAATTAACTTTCATTTAAATTACAGTGAACGTTAGATTGACATTGATTCTTGTTGTAACATGGCAAATGGCAAGGAAGGAAGGCAACGGAAATTTTCCATAGAATTACATAATATTGTTAAAAAATATTTCCTTTTTTTTCTTTTTGATCATTTCTTTTGCGATATGGAATAAAGTGACACCTTGAACTGGATGACTCCCTCGTCGCAGGATTAACTGCAGCAGTGACGAGACTTATCCGTCGTTGAAATTCGCCCGCTATGAGATTCTTGGTTGGTATTTTGTTGGAGACGTCTGGTAACTTTAACAGACCCGAAGGGATGCTGCACTGGCTCTGTAAAAAATACAATTTTTCTTCTGGTAGAGTGGATTCTTATATTTAAAATTTCGTACTAAAAAGACGCGATAACTTTAAGGGTCGATCCCTTCAAAGTTAATTTTCGCAGAAAAAAAATTGTCCGTCGCATATTGCAATGTGCTCTACGTTCGCCCGAAGTTTCATTAAAATCTTAATTGTCGTAATGTAATTAGTTTGATACATTTCTTTTGCTTTAAATAGTGTTTGTATTATATATTATAATGAGATGAGGACACGTACCCCTGAACGATCGATAGATTCGATCGACAATGCCGCGGTTGGGTAAACAGCTCGACAGTTTAAATCTCTGTAGCCAACGTCAAGGGTGGTGTTTGGCGAATCCTGAGGCGTGGCTGCTGTGTGGGTAATTATCGGTGGCTGCCCCACGCCGCCCATCATTTTATTTTCCTTTTGAATGTTACACTTCGGCTCATCGATCTGATGCCTCCAAACGGTGTTCTGCTTTTCCCTGCTGTTGTTGTCTTTATACTTGCGCAACTCTTCTGCACTCTGCCACGAGTTCTTACGATCCTACGTGTCAGCAATAATTTCACCTTATTTTACATTTCACGCAAAGCGGGGTATTTTCGTCTCAGAAAAGATGTATGAAATAATCAAAGGAATGACTTAATCTTAAAAAATAAAATTCGACTAAGTGGTCTTAAAAAAAAATTTACAGCGGGAATGTTATATTTTGCGATGCATGAAACGTGTATGTGTTCATTTTACAAGGGGAGGACACCATGAGGCACACATCGATTTTGAAGAGCCTTGGCACGATGAATTTATGTCGAAATTAAGTAAATACGTGTCCAAGCGTTTCTGTCAATGGGCCTTAATAATAGAGTTAACTTAATTTCGACATAGATTCATCGTGCCAAAGCTCCTCAAAATCGATGTGTGCCTCATGGTGTCCTCCCTTTCTTAGTTGCAATAAAATGATAAAAGCCTTCTCCTGAGTATCAGATTTGGATTTGAGAACCGAGGGTCGAATATTTTATTTAAAGAATTTTTAATGAAAGACTTGAAGTATTCTGTGCGTAACCTTGTACGAGTCCAAAGAAGGAATAACGCTGCTGCACCAGCGAAAACATTCAGATATATAAAAGAAACGTCATTAATTTAAGTCAGAGGCAAAGATGGCTTAAGGAACTTTGGTCAAATAATTATTGGTTTGAATACAATCCCAGTGCCAAGAAATTTGTGAAACTGGTTGAAAACATTACAAGTTAATGTCGTGCAAAATTTCATCCTAATTGCTCATTAATTATCTAGGACTAGCTCCGCCACCGAGTTGAACACACAATCTAATGTTGTCTGAAAAGCACTGGGAAGACTTGCAAATATGAACAATGGCCACTGCGCAAACTGTCAACAGTCAACCGTCAGCGAAAGAGGAGTGTGTACACAGTTCTCCCTTTCAGCTTGGCAAACGGATCGTTTCCTGAAGAAATTGCTAAGGAGCACGGGGAACGTGTGCTATACAGCGATGTCAAACATCGAAAATGAAGGGTTAATTACAGGACTAACGAGGGCCAGTCGCGAAGCCATCGATTTTTATGAAACTTGTATAGACATTCAAAATATAAACAGTGAGCCTGAAAAAGATGATTTTCCTTAACCCCTTTGTCTCATAATTTTCATATCAACGGGTGAAAATGGCCCCCGCAAGTGGGCTTGGAAAAAGTTGAAAAAAAAAATATTTAGGAAATTGTTGGGAGTAGGAGAAAGGTGTAAATGCGAAGCTTTTGTGCTTTCTGTAAATTGTATGTACATACATGAGTGTATGTATCGCTATCAGTGATCGAATGTGATCTTGATATCCTGGAGGATCCTTCGTCGCTCCCCATTCCTGCTTCCTTTGCAGCAAGCCTAGCCATTTCTCTTTGTTCGCGTTCTCTTCTTTCGTTCCTCTGCATAAAACTTATTATGTTAGAACATGTTATGTTTTAAGCAACATCTCTAATTTCCCTTTCACGATAAGTGATACTTCGACACCTTCATGGTGAAATATAATGCAATTATGGAGCATATAAATAAGATTTGAATAGTGGTAAATGAATCGAGTTAGTAAATGAATTTTCAAAGACCAAGGTCTGGCCGTGTGCTGTCATACCTCCGAGGAGAATCCTTCGACCAGAATCGCGACCAGTAGATTGAAGAGAACATAATTTCCAAAAGTCATCAGCGCGACGAAGTAAAGTGCCGCCCAGTGGGAGGTTTTCTGCATGCCGTTGAACAGCACAACATTCCAGTCTTCTTGCGTCAAGATCTACGTAAAGAGGAGAAGAGGAAAATCTCTAGTGTACGTGACGCGAACGAGTTCCACTATGATTTACGAGACGAATGATAGGCAGAATTTCTAACATAAAATAGACATTAAACGATAAATCCTTTACATAATCCGATTCTCTTAATTATTTAAATCGATCTTTACATCGTACTTTACGTTTCATCGTAATTCTTACTCGCACTATTATTACAGTTCCCTTTTAATTACCGAATGATCATTACCAACCGAGAATTTGTCTTTGTATCCATTGTGGAACTAATCTCGCCGGTTTATCTGCTAATTGGACCGATCGAGAGTGCAACGAGAAAAAAAGGCTCGAAGAAAAGGAAGCACCGATCACTATCGCCTCGTATATATTTTCCTATTTTTTTTTATTTTTTTTTCTGTTATAGAGATACTTGCACCAATTTCACCACGAATTTCTCTCTGTGCGGCAGTGCGTGGTAAATGCTTAAAGTGGTTACTCGGCGTGTGACGGCTCTTTTATTCTCATTTTCCCGTCGCAAAATATTCCCATACAAGCAACAAGCGTAACAACGAGATGCGGTTATTGTAAAAAAAAAATAAGAGGAGCAAAGTAGCAACACGCGTGTTGAATCCCGTGTAATCGATTAACTCCGCCGGCCGACAACCACGGACCGTGTTAACCGCGCGATAAACAAATCATTACCCACGCCCGTTCATTTTCTGCGAGCAACGAAAATCAGTGTAAAAAAATGTTCAGAAAAAGAATACAGCAAAAGAACAAGAAAACAGAGAGAGAGAAACAGAGAAGGAGTGAGAAAGAAAGAGATAGAAACATAGAGAGAGAGAGAGAGGGAGAGAGAGAGAGAGAGAAACTCGTGACCGCTTTGGTAATCTGAAATAACGCTCCATCGAGCCATAAATGTATAAGTGACGCGAAACTGGATAGAGAAGAAGTGAGCAGAGGAAACGAATAAGAGAAATACGACTGTAGTCAACGATGGATACATAATAAAGTCGCGAAAGCACTTGGGTCTGTATGCAGCACACACATATTCACATAAATTCCCATTGATCTCGCTGAAAGATACAGGAATCCCTAAAACGTGGCACCGTATATAAGCGATTGTCCTCGCACAGCCTCCGCCCACGACCGTTGCTTGAACCTGAGAAGCCACGACCTCACTATACGTCCATCGGTGACCATCCGCGTCGGGGTTTTATCGAGAGAGCGAGCTGGGGGTCACGAAGGGCGGAGAAAGCGACGGAACTATTAACGCAGCAATAAGTAACACGTACGCGGATGTAAGATATGTAGAGTACAAGAGGCACAGAGATATAGAGCACAGATATAGGTACAGATATAGATATGGGCGGAGGTACAGGTGTACAGACTGTAGGCATAGGCAGATACAGAGAATAAATATAGACAGAGATAGATATAGATGTAGACATAAACATAGCGTAGCATAAATAAACGGATGCGGAGGGTGGTAAGATACCTTGTGCTCGTGGATACTTAGCGCGTATACAGTGTTTTCTGGCGTAAGAGGGGGGAACAGTGGTACCTGAAAGACCGTGACAAGGGCCCAGACGATGTCGTTGAAATGTTTTCGATCACAGCGACACATTGGGTGCCGCGAGACCACCTCGGCACAGGTGCAGGGCCGACTCCGGTCCGCCCACATGCAAAACTTACCCCCGAACAGGTACATCCCTAGGATGCTGCAACCGAGACAATCCGTCGGCCTAAAGTATCACCGCGATTCATATCAATGGTAAGGGCGAGGGAACGGGGATACCGGTGCCACTTCACCTCGCGAAGCGTCTCCAATCTCTTATCGGCAAAATCATCCATAGAAGAAGAGCGGCGGCGCAATCGTCTCAGTTCGACCCCGTCACAAACCCCTGCACTCGCATATCTAGCGTGAACGTCCATTCTTACGCTTGCTCTTCGATATTCTACCGCGGTGGTTTCTTTTTCAGTGCTGTTTTTAGGAGTGAAAAATAACGAGGGTTTGGAAATGTTCGTTGTTGACTTTAGAGGCACGCGGTACTCTTTCTAGTGGGTGGTAAATATTTGATGAATTTTGGCTTGGGGATTGATCGTCCGTGTAGTTCGAAACGCTCTTATTTATGGAAAGGTTGCTGAGGAGGAGGGTGTAGCGCACAGTTATCTGGTAAAAGTAATGCACGAGGTTTTGGATCACCGATTTTATTCTTTAGCATATAGATGGTAACTTAAGGGGTCATTCCGGTTAGACGGGTTGAAAAAATCGATTTTTCTTTAAAAGATTTTTCGAATGTACATATTCACAAGAATGTGACCACGGAGGGATAATATTGCGGTACAAGTTAAAGCGAACTAGCCAAGAGTTTTCAAGAAAATCGAGTACACACCCTCCCCTTTCCAAACCATGGCTATATTTATGCGCTCATATGTAAACACGAAACCTTAATCAAGTCACAGTGCCAGCTCAATGGCAATCTGCAATATATTTCTAGTAATTTCTTAATTATTTCATCCGATTTTTACCAGCCACATTCAAGATTTTATCAAATGCGTAAGCTGAAACGTGACAACTTCCCTTGTGGGATTCACGAAGCAATAACTTAGCAGTATTTTCATTGGAATGGCATTCTAGTTGGAAACCGCCATCTCTTGCGAGCCAATTGAGATTGGAATCATGTTCAACTATCGATCCAACGTTGTGTGTTTGTTTGTTCTACTGTTTTATTAGGATTTTAAACTTCCTTGGCATGCACCTTTCGAGATATTTTCGTCTTTTAACAAAAATTTTACCAGCCACTCGTGTCTTGTAAAGAATCGTCAGTGATGGAAAAGAAACTTTAATTGTTAAATTCCCACTTTTAAACTCGTTAAATGCTATTAAAAGTAGGCAATCGATACGGAGAGAAATAATCTCAAATGGGAATGGACCGAATCGAACTGACAATTGGCACCAAAAAAACTACGATTCGATTTCGATAGAACGGAGACCCTTCGCTGTCAGCGATTAAGCAGGTATGTCGGGTGAACAGCAAGAACAACTGTCACTCGAAGCTTGTACAGTCACATTCTGCAACATCGGCGTGTCCGTCCACTTACGCAAAGTGCACGTGTCTTGGCGAGTAACAAATAGGCGAACGCATGTAATATACTTATGTGTCGTTACCAAGCGAATGTTGCATAAGCTGCGTGTAACTGTAAGAAACGATACATCGATAATGGTAAAAGTAACGCGAGAAACGATGCTATCGAAATTTCTTTACCAAAGTTACATATATGTACATTTCATCAACTTCTGTAATCAAGAAAAATCGCTGATCAACAGTGGCGGATTTAACGGACGGTCGATGAGCAATTATAATTACAAAAAAAAAATTATAATTTTATCGAAACACAGGGTGTATTCTTTTCTATTTCCTATCATTTTTATACCACACGCGCGTAAATTTATTTGTAATTCTGTTATGTATACGGGGTGTCTCAGGACGTTTACCATCTGGGCTTTTTTCCTGAAGCGGAGGTTCCGGTCTAAAAATCGATTTTTTTTTATTTCATTTTTAGAATGTTCAACCTTTTAGGAATACGTGTTTAAAACGATTTTTTGAAATTCGTAAAATTCCCGAAGTTTCTCTCGAAACAGTGTTCTCAAAATCGGTGGAAACTATATCTCCATAAGCTATTATCCGATTCAACTGAATCTTTTTTATTTTGAAGAATATACTTCTGGTTCGTGGATGAGCCAGTAAAAATTAAAAGAAATGAAAATTTATAATTTTTAAAGGCGTTGAAAAGACGAAAAATATAGGGAAAAAGTGATTTCAAACTTCAAGTGTCGTTATTTATATGTTTTGACGCCTCGACTTTAACGACTCTCCAATGCCGTCCGCAATGATTAATTATAAAACAAACCCATTAAATTATCTGTAGTAGCTTTCCTTTAATTAATTCCTAAAGATCACCTATTTTTATGAGCTTCAGACCGGAACAGCCCCTTGAATCCACCACTGCCGGTCGACTACCTTTCTGACAATTTTAAATGAAGCTACAACGAATGTTCTTCTCTTTCGATGCTTTTCTCTTGCAAAAAATTGTGAGTCTCAATAATTAATACTGTCTGTTCCTAACAAACAGCAGCATCCTCTCGAGAAACGCCGTTGCAGAATGTCACAGTGAGCGGTTTTGTTAAAGGGTGAAAAAAAGGGAGAAGAAAAGAAAAACGGCGAAGCGTAAATATATATATATATTTATATATATATATATATATATATGTTTAACTTCTAAATATAAGTGAGGTAAAAAATTCTTGAATGAACTTTGGGCGGCTGGCTTGCACAAGTACTCACTAGCTATCGGTATTAGCAGTATCTGTAATTATTGTTATTACGTATCTGATACGTCTCTAGTAATCGTCTACCTGGAGTGGAGTGGCTATGGTAGAAGGTATCGGGTGACATAAAGGTGTCTATCTACAGCGGCTGTACGGACAGATATTAAAATGGCAAACGGAGGGGACTCGTACGCGGTCACGCGGGTGAAACGGAGTTTGGTCGCGCGAGGAACGCTGAGTTCCCTCTTCGGTTCGTCGGACGTGTGGCGGAACGATCTTTCGATTCGCAACAGATTTGCGGCGCGTGTGCTTCCTGTCCGCGGGACGATCAATTCTCTGCCGATTGTTTCGTGACCGATTTCGAACAGTAACGCGAACGTCGATAAGAGAGACAGAGATATAGATGACAGAGAGGTGTACAAAAGTGAGACCGAAGAGTTAAGGCCTTTTCACGCGTGACGTTTTAGCGGCTCTGTTTGGCAGTAACGGGTGGCTGTTTGTAAATGAAATTCCGGCGAAAATAGATATTGTACGAACGTATTTGAAATGCCAGCTGTCAGATTGTTGGACAGAAAAGTGTCACGTGTGCGAAGGCCCTTTAGAGTGGATAAACGAACGTGTGCTCGTGTGTGTCCTGTGGAAATTTAAATATCGATGAGACCGAATGTGCTGAATAAATGACGCGAGAAGATCGTGACGCGCTACACTGTTAAAAAATTCACGGCCCGCGCCGAGGATTTATTAACGTTCGTCTCCATTGCGAACAACGCTGTGCCATCTGCGCGCAAGGACTGTATCATTGTGAGAATAATTTTCATCGCCTGCTATTTATAGATCGTATACGGTGGTTTTTAGTTACGCCGCGCAGGGAACTCCAACTGATCGGTAGTCACTTGAAACCGCTGACTTTGAGACGGGTTGCTTTTTTTTTTAATTTTTGGCTGCTTCTAGGTACTTCTGAAGGGTGCGTATTGCACGGAATTATTCAGGGATTCTGCTGTTCCTTTTCAAGTTCAAGTTTTGCAGTAATACTTTACGAGTTCAGCCTTGAGAGAAATAAAGGGATCATTCATCGATGATGTTACGAGATTTCCAAAATTAAGTCCTTTGGGATTTAGAGTACTTATTCGAATTATTCGGCAACTTTATGCTGAGAAATATGAAAATTCTTCTTTTTATTATTATTAAAGGTTACACAACTAGGATCATAAAGTTCCAGAAAATACCATAACAAATATCACAGTATCGAAAGACCTTTTAAAGTTAAACTCGTGGTAACACGAGTACAGAATCGCCAGATTTGCAAGTCAGCTAGAAATGCACAGACACTCTTTTCTCAAATCAGTTTTACAATGGTCCCTAAAAGTTAAAGGTCCCTGCGGCCATCAGCTACCATTCGCGCGATAAATTTCCTTGCGACGTCAGCGCCGGTTTTTATAGCGTAACGGGGGCATTGTATGATCGAATGTGAGCATTGCCAGAGAATGTGTGCGTATCGAAGAAACGGGTAAGGGTCGACTGCGATGAGAAGCAACAACGAAGCCTAAGGATACATATCAGCATGCAAAGCGTATACAGAGTATGGACGATCATCGGCATGCACGACACGAGCGTAAACAACCAATCGAAATTAAGCGATCAAGATTGATAAAAAGCGCATACACGAAAAAGGTTTTAGTGTTGACTCGGTTAAATCCAGTGTCGATAACTCCTAGCAATCTTCTACCAGGACAGAAATCGCGGAGTTTCGCTGCTTCACGAGCCAAAACAGAGTGAGGAGAACGTGGCAACAATCTAAGTCAAAAAATGGTGCACTTACGACGACCACAACAACGACAACAAGAACAACAATATGGCAACAAGGCCTAAGCAACGGAAAATGCGAAGCTTCGATATAATTGCACTTATTTCTCGAGACACAGTGTTCCGTTAAAGAACTTATATCACAGTTTCGTCGATAAGAAACGAAGATAATAATCAGGGCCCCGAATGCCTTGCATTCAGCTCGACAATTTTCATTCTATAGGCCTTTTCACACGAGACACTTGTGCAGCTCGAGATTCGTACTGCGGTTGCACTCGTTTGGCTGAGTTTGTGTTTCTGAGAAATTTCTGAACAATATTGATAAGTGGCTCGTGGGAAAAGGACTTTGCGATTATATTTCACGACGTAACAGTGAAACTAGAAAATTATCTCGAAATGTGCGATGTAAGATCTTTTGTTCAGCGACTGACGTTTTCCGAACGATTTCTACAAGTCCCATACGCGAACGTTCTTTTATATGTTTCCTCATTTGTGTACGTTATGGTTTGTATGCTTTATAAGAAATTTCAACCGCTTAATAATCGCGAGGTCTAAAAAAGTATCTCGAACGAAGGACTTTAGTCATTTCTCGTAAGGGGTGATGCAAATATGGATTTTCTGCTACATTTTCAAATTTCGTTTAAATTTAACTTTAATATAACAATTTTATATTGAAGTAACTCCACTTCTTTCGTAAAACAATTGCAGAAGGGATCTTCTTTACGTTTTACAAGGCAATCGATATAGCAAAGATACTATTTATCCTGCTAAAAGCAATTCATTTACATTTTATTCTCTACTCTTTCGCATCCAGTATAAGTAATTTTAAATTGTAATAAACATCTAACTTCGCGATTAATTAAATGCCAATTCGATTTGTAGTGTGTTCTGCATTCCAAACGAGAGCGCATAATACAAAAAGCCTTTTCAGTTGTTAGAATGTTGGTAAAATCTCTGAAAATCGCGTGCCATGTCACTTTTTATCTTTTAAACGAAGAATACTTGTCTCATTCGGTACGATTTACTCCTTCAAGTATGTATAGTTCTATCTCTTAAATACACGTGCCATCATAAATTCGCAGAAGCTAATGGAAACTAGATTACATTTATACAACATAATGTCAACACAGTTGCAAGTAGGAACCTGGTACCTAAAACTTTCGAAGTATCCAAGTCACCAGAAATGAAGGTAATACAAATTTTACGAGATACAGCTGATACTCTCTACTAAGTAAATAGTCGTAGATCGTTCAGTAATCGGACTGGAAATTTGTTTCAATATCAATACAGTTTTACACCGCAATTTAGGTTGCTCAAAAGTACGACTACAGCTATAGAAAATAGAAAGTCTTGGGAAAAACTACAGGATACTACATAAAGAGTAGTATCTAAATAAAACTCTGAAAGAGCATACACAAATGGAATCCCAAATTCTGAAAACTGTCACTCAAAATCCCCCCGACTATAATGAAACCTTGCTCCGTGATCAGTAACTTTTCGCTGCTTCTGAATGACATTAATAAAATTCCTTGTGACGTGGAAACCAAAATAATTCCAACAACGTTACAGTCTTTCGATCTCTCGAAATAGTTGCGATATTCGAGGTAAAATCGCGCAGTACGCGGTGTAAAATAAAAAGGATTGCAACGATAAAAAAGCATAAGAAGGTAATCTCTTAAGGAAGCACAGGAAATGTTGCACATCGATTTTAATATAACTTTGTAAGTAGATAGGAAAGCAAAGAATACTTCACCAATGCTTTTAGTCTTCTGCACAGGCAATCGATATAGGTATTACGAGATATTTAATAATTGAAATGGTACTTTAAGCTGAAAGCTGAAATTGTTGTTTTGCAATCTACAAATCCTAAGCTCTAGGTTCGTTCCATTACTTAATGAATTCGTAAGTAGCTAGTATTCTATTAGGTACTCCTTTTGCGTTTAAATTGATATTTTCATAATTTGAAATGGAAACCACAAATATTCCTTAAGTTTTCTCAAAATCTATGCGCAACACTTGGCGGTACACCCTTTTAACGAGCGTCTCCGAATTAGCGCGCTTCGATCGTTAACGAACCGAGAGGATTCGCGTAGACGACCAATAGGCACCGTACGGAAATCGCAATCGGCCAACAGACAGAAACAAGTGGTGGCAGAAGCATGTCGAACGGCCAGGCTGACGCGTGGCGGCGATGCCGCGGTAAAAGCAGCCTCCGGTACGGCTAAGCGCTCGCTAGACGAATAGAAAGAAGCGAAGAAACGTTAGAAAAATTCGGTCGTTCGAAATGAACCGTGGCCTCCTCCTACCTCGATACGGCTGCATGCCATTTAGGGGTTCATGTATCTCTCATACGTTACCTTCAGGCCTCGCGAAATCATAAAAGCAGATGTACTACGGTCTGCGGTCGTACGAGTTTTAGCTCTGAATGACGGAAAATACGTGATATACACGCATGTATACAGGTACTTAGCATATGTAGATGCGTGTGTAACGTTAATATAATATATGTATATACTCGTGTATATATATATACATATATAAATATGCTACACATTATAATAGTGGAAATAAAAAAGCCCTCGAGAGAGATACGTGAAAAAGTATCCTTTGTAGGTACCTGAAACACCGTCACAATAGCCCAGAGTAACGAGTCAAAGTTTTTCCTATCACACTCGACGTCAGAGCTGCCTTTCATCGTTTCACAGAATTTGCAACCAAACAGGTTCATCCCGAGAATACTACAACACAACGAAACGTGCAATGTACTTCCTTATCCGTAAGTATATAGAGACAAATAGATATGTGTATAGAAAGAGAGAGAGAGAGAGAGGGGGGGGGGGGTGGATGGGGAGCAACAAAAGGGCTAATAGAAATAGGGTAGCGCGGGGGGAGACGCAAGGGTTTAACGATTCGATTCGCTCGAGAAAGCTGGATTTTGATTGAATGGAATAGAAATCATTAAAAAGGAGACGTCTTATAAAGACTGACGACGGTGCGTCTAAATCTGGGTAAAATTATGAATTATTTTACAATATTTCTAGTTATCGAAGGCTTAAGCTACTATGAATAAAATTCCCTTCTTTTACGTTTTAATAAAAATAACAATGTTGATTTTGAGTGACATCGGGAGTCTAATATTCACTTGGTTGAAATTTGAAGTGGACGATAATAAATAATTACATTCTACATTTGGCGAAGAAAAGGTATGCTTAGTAACCTCTTTACTTCCGCAAATTTTCAATATTTTCCATAGTTTCCGTATCTCTAGTTTTCATTTTTCAGAATCTCTAAAGTTAAGAAACCACGATATCAAAACTTTGAGCTTTATTTCGCCAAAGAAATTCTTCTTGGCGTAAGTTAAACTCTACACAATCTAAAGATACCGATGGCTTTAATTTCGATTTCACGGCTTCGCTACTAAATGTTCCAGAATTTTATTAATTTCCAACACCTCGCAAAGTAGCTTAAGCCCTTAGCTCGAACAATTTATGCCCCATCCAATGGTACTAGAAATTGGCTCACTGAACCACTAAAAAAAGGGGGGTGGAGGAAAAAGGAAAAAGAACAAAATGTTTGGAACAAAGCCTGTAGGTAAACCGCAATTAGATCCCAATCGATACTTGGACGAGTATCGGGCCATCGGATAGGAAATCTCGCGGGCTGTTACAGCTGTCTAGAAAATGGAGATAAGGGCGATTGTGGCGATTGGCCAGTCGACAGTCGGGATGGTTAAACGCATCGTGAGAACGCGGAGTAGCGAGGGGCTGTGAACGCAGCATAATCAAGTGACCGGAAAAAGGGGGCACAATATCGTTCATTCGCAAGCTGTCTAATATCGATGACCACACCGAGGCGCACGCACTTTGTAGACGCTTCAGAGTACATAGCAAAAAAAAAGAACAAAAAAGAACGAAGAGAGTGTGAGATAGATTAGAAAAAAAAGACAAAGAAGGGAGAATAGACTGGGGCAATTGTAAGAAAGACTTACGAGTACACAAATAATTAATAAGTAATAGTAGATATATATATATATATGTATATACATATAGCTCTCATACTTGTCACTAGATAGAAGCACCATGCACACATGAAAGAACAAAATATATATGTATATATCCATATACGTATATATATATTTATGTTGATATATATATATCGATAATCCATATGTATAGCAGGGAGTCCTCTAATATAAACTGTAATACACGTTCGATGCCTCAAGCCATGAGAAAGGGCCAACAAGACATCCCTCGTAGACGTGCCAACAAAACACCCAATCGTCATTACCATTTAACAACGTCAGAAAAACGCTGCGCGGCAAACGCAACAGAGTTGCTACAAAGTATGGGGGGGGGGGGGGTGGAGGGGTGGCGAGAACTGCTTGGGGGCGGCTCGATCATCTATTGGCGAGATGCAGTTTTAACGCGGCGATCCATAAATGCCGTGAGAGAGTGAAAGCGCATAAAGAAGTAGAAGACAGGAGGAATAAGTTGACCTAATACGCTTCGCGTGCCGTAGGGCGGTGATATCACAAGCACCAGCACCTGTGGAAGCCCCGAAGCGGACAAAAAAGCTGCTCTCAGATCGCAAGCGTGAACGAGACCCGGCCGAGACGGCCAGCTTGGCACCGCCGATGGTCCCGTTCACGCTTAAACTCTTTCTCATTGGAACTATCTCTCCGCGACACGTAAAATCTCCATCGATAATAATCCACTGGCTTTGACTCGCTTTGACGATCATGCAAGACGCTAGGCTGATGAGGTGATTATCTGAACCGGATGCCGCGATCCTCCAACGCGCGCGCGAACACGGGGACGCGCCTCGAGCCGCGGCGCGACACGTGATCGTCGATCTGGCGGGAAACGCGATTCTGGAACGTGCACCTCCGACTATAAAGGGGCGGCGATCGCGACAACTTCCGTTACTGCTTCACCGAGGCGGGAAGGGGACGACTTACCTGAATATAAAGATGAAAAGTACTAAAAGGGAAAAGAATACGGCAACGTTATCCATGGTACGCAGCATCACGAACAGCTGCCGTCTCAGGTTCGGCAAGAATCGAACTAGCTTCAGGATCCTTAGTAAACGGAAGGTCCTCAGAACACTCAAGCCGGAACTGCCGCTTCTCTCCTCGACGAACGCTTGGCAGATTTCGATCACACTGGGTAAACAAAAATGACATTTTCTTTGTACAGTCGTTTGAAAGGGTTCGCGCAACTAGGGAGAGGGTGAGGGGAGGAGGGGCTAAGGTTCGTCTCAATCTTTCGTGTCTTTTTCTTTCGTTTACTGCAGTACAGTATGTTGTTTTAATTGATAAAGTAGTCTGTAAAATAGTAATTGTATTTTCAGAATTCTAGGATATTAGCGCCTCCACAGAGAGGAAAGTAAGTTCAGACTTAGTTTTATTTTGAATGATAAAATAATTTTTGTTAGATATAGCTTTTGAATTTTTCAAAATTAGCTGTGCGTGATACTAGCTTGCATAGCAATACCAAATGCCCATTATCACAATTTTAAATATAATACACAACTTTGTGTTTCCTTACAAACATTTGTAGAATCATTTCTAGTCAATGAATTTCAACTAACTCTCACTAATTCACAAGATAAAATAAATATCGCAAAGCAACATCTTGTATTTTTCGTTTTGATACTTTGCTGGCGACAGGCAATAAATAACGAAATAAATGTTTAAATGAGAAACTAGATAAAAATGATTCTGTCGTACCTGAGCACAACAACGACCCCGTCAAAGACGTTGAATCCGTTGCTGATGTAACCGAAGGGGCCCTCCGCAATGACCTTGAGTAACATTTCCACGGCGAAAACGGCGGAAAACACAATATTGCTTATCTCGACCATTACGGTCAATTGCTCTGGCTGTCGACCGACGAACAGGAAAAGGATACCATACATTTCAAAACTGTCTTTCTATTCCTGCCGCTAATAAACACGGTATAGAACAGGGGCGTCCAAACTCTACTCTTGCGCCGAGGAGCAGCCTTCAATGCTTGTGAACGAAGGCAAGGGGAACGGCAAGAGCAGCAAAAAAAATAGGATTGTCTTACGGATGGACTACTTTACTTGCTCACGAAGAAGCATAATTTTCTGAATTTTAGCGTTGCCTAACTTCTCTTGTAAGTAGGGCTAAAAGAGATCTCCGTGATTAGCCGTGGCTCGGTCCCCCCAAGAACAAAGAGCAAATACTTGGACGCCCTTGATATAGAGACGGTATATCTGTCTCCAGTATAAGCTGCGTAAATTACTGACCTGATTGTGGTACTCTATCCCCATGCTCAAAGTATTGATCAAAATCGCCACTAAAATACCCTGTTGGAAGTATTTGTGTTCGACCAGCTTCTTGATCGACCGGCTTACACACCGTATCGAGCAGACGAAACGACTCCCGCACGCCCTCAGGAATCTTTTCGCCCGAGAAGATTTGGCCCATTTCTCACCCTCCTCTGGCCAGTGGTCGTTGCCCTGGAGTTCGCAGCAACAGGAGCAATTATCGATATCCGATGTTAACCATTGTGCATGATCTTCCAGTGTGATGTGTCGATCCCTTATACCTGGAAAAACAAATGCCTCGGTATACGTGCGCCCGCGAAATAGGGTGTCTATATCTCCGATGATGTTCGAGTTACGTCAGACATATTCACGGTTCGGTATGTTTCGTATTGGCCGTTGCGCGGCATTAAATTTCGCTGTCACGTGGACTTTATCGACGAGCTTGCTACCGGCATGCAACTTGGAAAACCACCTGTCGCAAAACGCGTCGCATTTGCGGGAGTCCTATTTAAGATAGTGTGTATTTTTATTTAATGGGTGAAGAATGTAATGCAGAGGTGGAATTGGTGTTTTCAATATCCCCTAAAGTGTATTCTTTTTTTTTTGGAAACCCTCTACCCAAACTTCGGTAAAACATCCCTCCGCGAGATATGTTTCTCTTGAGGCCTGTTTTTTCGTGGCTTCTATCACTATTTTTTGAAAATTTTCACTCTCCCCGTATCACATTTTTCTTTGTCGGTAGGACCTTACCGAAAGTAAAAATATATCGCGTTAGGTAAAATATGTATCCATAATTTGTAATTAAATTAGTCTCCTGAACTATCTGCTCCAAACATATCCAAAAAATGGACGACATTTATATCATCGAAAAGAATTATCAGTCTATACATAACATTAGTCTGCCACGGAAAATCAGGATGTCATGTATGAGACTCTTAGCACCCAAAATGACCACCTCCGCGGGATGAAAAGTACAAAAAGTTACTTAAGCACTAAGCATAACTTTGAATACTAAAATTGAGAATTTTGTAACTGAAAGTAATAAACTAGAAGTAATCAATTTAAACAATTAAACCACTTATCTATACAAATGAAGAAAAAAATTAGCGTAAATATAATACGTTAATTTTATTCCCCTAGAATTAAAACGGAATATAAAAAAATTCCATTTAACCGGACAACTGAAAAGCAAAGTGCCCAGCGAAAATAATTTATCGAACACGAATACGATTAAAATCCATAACAGTCGGAAGTTCCGACACCAAGGTCAATTGGTCAGAGAAAAGATCACCTACCTTTCGTCAGTGAATTGAGAAAGGAATCCAACGCCAACTGACCCGTTGGCAATGCGGCACTTAGAGCCCCGCTTAGAGCCAGTAATTCCTGGCAAGTCATAGCCTCGTTTCCGCTCAGGTCCGCTTGCATCTGCGGCGACACGTGCACATGACAAATCACGCGAGTCCAGTGGACACGCTCGGCGAAGAGCGCGCCGGACTGCCAGTAGTGCGTACCTGTATGCGGTCGGCCAGGGGACTCGACCAAACGTTACCGTCACCGGTCTGCGTCATCTTTTCGCTCGAGCACACGTTCCGTTCACCTGCTGGCACCGTCGAGCCGCCTTGTATCGTGTTGCCGACACTGTTGCTGCCGTGCAACAGCACAACATCGCTGAACATCACGCTGCTTCTTCTACGATAGTGGGTGCAGGGCGGGCTCAGCAGCGCGTTGTTCGTCTAAAAGCCACATGGCAAAGGGTGCGAGAATTGAAAGTCGAGCCGTTGAAAATAGTACCGTAAACTGGGGGAACGTTGGCAGGTGCTTAACATGTATCAAGGGGATGTTCCGGTCTCATAAAAATAGGTGATCTTTAGGAAAGAATTAAAGAAAAACTGCGACAAATAATTTAATAGGACTTTTTGCATTCTATTAAGAATGTCTGAAGCTATAGAGATATATTTTTTTTCTGTAATTAATCGTTGCAAGTGGCACTCGAAATTCGTTGCAATGGAGACGTGAAAAAACGACTTGTGGCACCTAAACCATTTGTCTGAAATAAGAAACTCCCTAGTGGACAGAGCTTCAAGAACTACGACAAATTACATTTATTGATAAGATAACGACACTTGAAGATTGAAATCACTTTCCCCCGCTTTTTTTCGTCATTTCCAGGCCTCTAAAAAATACGCCGATTTGCAAAACACTGTTTCGAGAAAAATGCCTTTAAAGTTTTACGTGAAAGCCGCGTGGCCGGATTTTACCACGCATTCGCGCTACTCTAATGCTTGTAACTTCAGGAATTTTTTTGAAAAATCCTTTTAAACACATATTCTCAAAAGAGTATGCATTCGAAAAATGGGATAAGACTAGTTTTTATATTATGAATTTACTATTTAAAAATAAGTTTTTTATATTGTTTGCGAGGAGTAAGGTGTTAAAATGTAGCCCAATAGAGAGTGGTAGCCTAGCTTGGGCCTGGTGCGCTTTATGGTAAATACAACCTTGAATAGCAAAGAGAAGAGGTAGTGTATAGAATGTGGTAGAGGATGTTTAGTAAGAGGCTATTAGTGATAGCAATTGCGGTTTTTTCCGGTACCTGGTAAGGCTGATTTTAGAAGGGAAACATGCACACTCGCCTTCTCTGTTCCACGACCAAATCCTTAAGGAAGAAAATGAAAAATTTCTCTCGCTCTAAACAATATCGTCTAACACTCGATGGCTGCGTGACTTTGAGTTAATAGCCACACATGGCTTATGTCAAGGCCCCACCCTAGCCTTGATCCAGCCATAAACCCTCTGAAAGCGAAATAGCGTCGGGCTATCTGTCTTCCAAGCATCTTTAAAACACGTGGTCGCTAACACGTGCTAATTTTACGACCAGCCTTATCACTCTCCAATTTGGTTCGACCATCCGATGCTTTTTCTGTGTAGTTAGCACTAAAAGCTTTTGCCTCGATATAGGTGTTTCCTCTTGAATCGTAATCACAACTTCAAGTATGCAAGTTCAACTTCGAATTCAGCATTTTAATTACGATAAGAATTCAGTATGAATATTTAACTGTCGTATTAAATTGTCGTACCAGAATTAGCTTTGCGGCTAGTAGAAGAAATTTTAACGAGGGGGAGATATTTTATAAGTATTACATTATTCGGTTAACGGAATAATCGAATAGTAGAAAATTCAGGTAGTAGGACGTTCGAATAGCGGAGGTCCTACTGTGTCTGCTTCGTTTTTTACTGTTGCAGTCTGAATTGATAAGATGTGGAATTATTAAAATGTTCGTTACACGTTAAGTACTCTTACTGTTAACTGACTGAGAAGAATTATTTGAAATACGTAAATCCACATTCGCACAAGCAAAATGAATCACGTGTGTTTCATATAATAGGTAAATCAATCATACGGCCCGCCAAATTTTTGCCAAAATGTGTTATTAATATGCATAGAATTAGTAAAGAAATTACTTAAAAAAAAAGATGATTTTATCCAAACTATATTAGGGTACCTAACTACATTGCTCGATCAAAGCGAACCGTGTAAATTCGTCTGAAGATGGGACGGGCTTTTTCAAAATACATACCTGTATGCTTGCTTCAGTCGCGTTCGACAAAATGTTGTCGCTCCCGTTGCAAGACACCGAGGATGTCCGATGGAGGCCCAATCGATTGCACATATTCGACGAAATGTCTGCTTCAGACACTTCAGGGCTGGCGCGGGGTGCGATTGCCAAATTGCCATTGCTGCCGCTGTTGTTAGCAATGGCGGTAGTGATAATGGCACCCTGCGTCGATGGGCTGTTCGCTGTGAAATCTGCGAGCGATCCACCGCCACTACCGATCCCCTGTTGCTGCTGTTGCTCCGCGTACTCCAGGGCCGCCAGAAGCCGAGGACATCTTCCGTGATGGACTCTCCTGTCTGCTGAGTAATCAGAAACGACAACAGTATTAAAATAGGCAGGGGCCTAAGCAAATCTCAAGATCTTAAATATTCTCAAAAAATTTCACATATTGCTGTTCATTCGCATATTCGAATAATTCTGTAGAATAGTTAAAATGTATAAAAAACAATTAGGCAATATTTTAAAAAACTATAAGTAAATGCAGAGGAATATTAAAAGCTATTGAGGTCCGTTTGTATGTGTGTGACAGAAAGTGTTTTGAGAGAATTAGTACCACTAGTTTGCTGTGCTTATGTTTGATATGTGTGGGTGTGAGTCCTTAAGGGTGGCTGTTTAGTTTTCATCTATGGAGAGCATTTTACGGTAGAATTTTCGAGTGTTTACTGACTTAAGTTTAAACAGCATTAATTTAATTAGTACATGGTTCCATTAAAACCACCCCCTTTATCGATCAACCTGATCCAGGAGGATACTTTGCACGTGGAGGTCACCGAAACTATCAAAATTATGGAATATTAAACTATATTCTAACAATAAGATAGTTTTCAAGTCATTACACATTGCAATTTTTACAGAATATTACAATATAGTAGTACTAGTTAAAAGTAGGAAATATTATTTAGAGGTGGTAGTAATAAAATATCACTAATTATGAAAGCATATTCAGAACAATAATACTCGTTGATTATTAATATAGTTTATGTATCTACATAGGAATATTTTAACTTAAACAATGTTATCGTTTATTTGCTTCGTTTATAAATTGTATTGTTCAAAAGTTAATCATACAAGAAATCATGCGAAAAAAGAATATGATAGCCGTGAATAATTTCTATTAAAAGAATTCTAACGTATAGGTATTCCCCCTAGTGTTTTGATGAACAGATTTAAGGTTTGTGTACTGTTGAAAGTGTTTAAACCTTTCCTATGCGACCTCGTAATAGCAATCCGAACTATTTCTAGAAGGGATCCCGATCCAAACCAGCTACCAGGCAAACAAATTCTTACTTTTCATTTACGTAGGAATTCTTTTTTTTCTTTCACCAAGCTTGCGTGGAAAATGCATTTCTCTGCCACGATCGAGTGTGTTCGAGGTTCGAAAGTATCCATAGACCAACATCAGTTCTTATTTCGTCGAGAAACACGATTGTTGTTTAAAATTAAACAATTACTCTATATTTGTACAAAAGCTGCCTCCCAGCGTGCAACCATAAATTAATTAACAACTGCGATTTTACCGTATTCAAGGCTTCCCAAAAGAATCTCAAACCTATGAAAAGCCTTCCTAAAAATTTCTGCAAATTCGTGTACACACCTTGAAATAGTAATTCATCATTTGTAAGGTGAATTAAATTAAGCTTCCATGTCTATAGCGGACCTTATTTATATCGTTGAACAGTACGTGAAAAGACAGGAAAATATAAGGGACTATTGAAGGTCCCCTTGCCTAATAAATGTCAAACACGACGCTGAATCCAAAGCAGGACAGATGTCGTAAGGAAAAGGCGCAACCTAAGCCAATAATCCCATTTAGGGGTAGTATAAAACACTCACCTCCGGATAGCCTATTCGGACCAGAACCGACGGCGCTTCCTCGAAATTGGTGCCCGTGCTGTTGCTGTTCCTTAAGCAAATTCTGCTCACGTTTCTGCTGCCTTTTGTATAAATACAGACGGTACCTCTTCATTAGCCTCCTCTTCCCCCTTCGCCACAGGTGCGCGATATACCTGGGAATACATGGCGCGGGCACATGAAAACGCAAAGACAATTTCAAACACATTAACCCCCTCGTCCCTCGAGTGGATGCTCAACATACTCTTGTTTATTTTCTAATTTAACCATTCGATCTCCCATAATTCTCACAACCTCTCACGCGTCTGTAACATTACAGTTCCCCTTGGACGAACCGAACCAACGATCCGTTTATTCCATTAACGCGTGAATAATTCCATCCAGCAATCTAAGGTAAATTGATCTGCGATACTGGGAAAATTTGTTGCGTCGCTCGAGCATTTCACGTGTTTATTATTTATTGTTCGCTTGTTGTTCGTGTCGGATAGATGTTACTGTTAAATAAATTGGATATATCCCACTTTATCATTCACACGAGCTACGGATGTCGTGCACACCATGTAGACTTGTGGGTGATATAATAAATGGCCCCAGTAGTGTGTGTAGTAACGAAGAGTATCGCCACGTGTGTATTGTTTCCGTGTAAATATAATAAATATGCAAGTCAAAATTTGAATTGAGTGGTGTTAATGGTGACTCAAGTTCATCTAAGTATACAAGGGAAAAATGGCGGAGAAAGAATACTTTGTGCAACTAAAATAGTCCCTTGTATCAATTTTTCATGTATAATGCATAATGTTTCTATAGACGGAAGTTTTCTGTCATAAAAAGTGTTTTTATGTCTTAATATGACATTTCTGCAAAAACGACTAAAATATAATAAATTTGATTATACATGAGATGCTGAGCGAGATATTTCGACCGACGAAAGTAAACATTGTAATAAATAATGTGACGTTTGATGCAAATGAGGCTGGAGAATTAGCTCGAGCCAAAAACGAAAGTAAATGGAACTGGTGCTGCGTGCATTGCCAGGAGATGTCGAAAATAAGCCAAAGAAAATCAATAGCTTGCTAAAATTAAGCTGTTCCATTCACGGAATATTGTGCATTTTTAGATGTACCCTCTGGAATTTCCTCACTTTTGTCTGACACATTTAGTACGGACGATCGATGTGTTTCGCAACATGCATGGGGACTTTCTCATTAGAATCTCATAACTTATTTTATCTTACACCCTAACCACCAAATGCTGATTTTTTTTAGAAATGATCTATACGGTGGTGGCGAAAAGAAAGTTGTAAACTTATACAACTAAAACGAATTAGTAGCGAATTCTGGCAACCCTCAAATATATGGTATATTAAGTTTTGACACACAATTCTTTCTAATAGCGAAGTATTTTATGCGCGTTATCGTTCACAGATTCAATCTTCTCCTGGCCACTATTATAATATCAATTACTTTTTTACTGCAAATGTTACAGGTACTCACTTAACAATTTCCGCGTAACATGTAGTCGGTTCCGAAGTATTCGTCGAGGACGCAAGGGTTGACGTCGAATGAAAACGAGCTCTCTCCAGTCGCATTCTCTCCATCTCCCGTTTTTTCGTTTCTGAGAATTGCGTTGCTATTACGACTAAGCACAGATTAATCATGAAGAAAGAACCAATCTGTAACCGAAATATTTTACACTCAATCAAAGTCCCCCTTTCATGAAAAAGACTTATTTTCAATACGCCTGCACATCATAAAATCTCTTTCCCAAAATCGTCTTTAAACCTCGATCTAGCATTTTATAATTTCTCCTTTCAATAATATTAATTATCCTTTAAACGATCGAATACGATTGAACCGTCGCAAGAATTCAACAGAACTTCGATGCCGTTAATTTGGAAAAGAATCTTTCCCTTTGAAAATTCCATTATTTTAACATGGAGCGAAATAAAGTAGTAACACGTACCACAATTAAAAGGACGAAGTAGATCCAATCCCAGAAGGAATGAGCATCCTGCACGTAGTACATAATGTCCGTCCATCCTTCGAGACTGATTACCTATAGCAACATCCTTACTTTACTAATATTTATTTAATGATTAATTATAACGAGGATGGCTGGAATGTACTGGTCAAAGGATCCCATGATAAATTGAGTAGTCTGTCGAGCTACCATTCCTTGACCTACATGCTTCGGTAAGAAAAAAAGGTGAACAAAAAAGGGAGGAAACTATCTGACCGAACCAATGGCTCCATCAATTTCTGGGGGATATACTTTGGAGCTGGATATGTATCTAGGAATTTGGCTACCGTGGAGTTTCAATTTCTGAATGTGAGAGAAGTAGGGCACTCACAAGAAATATTGCGACCCAGGCAAGACCGATATTATCGAACGATATCGTTCCTTGGAAAGGATTGTTACCCTGACCCTTGCACTCTGTGTAGTAGTAATTCCAATTAACGCAGGTGTCGTTGGTGATAAATGTTGCATTATTGTTGGGCAACGCGGTGTTATTGCAGATAACGTTTCCTAAAAACCGAGAAAACATGAATAGCTACAACAATCTCATTCTACCGCAGAACGGCGACGATATTCATCGCTGAAAATTTATTTCTACATAGTTTCAGAAAGAGAGAAAAATACTGAAAGGAAAAATTGTAAATTTAAAAGGGATGCAGCATATAAAATATTTTAATGAAAAGGGTGCAGAATTTAAAGTTCCAGATTTATTCCGAAAAATTTCGATGAAATAAGTACCGAGCGCAGAATATCTATAAGCACACGTGTCGTTCGATACTGAAACTATCGCGAATGTCTGATCAGAGTTTCTCAATTACAAAAATACAATCGCTTCAAACATAGTAATTAACGTTAAAAAGAACATTCATTTACTTGAATATTTACTCGAACATACTATCCCCTTTACGGATTTAACTCCCACAAAGGCGCTTGTTCCAACTTGAATCAGTATTTGTGCCATTTTTATTATCCACGAAACAATAGTGAATCGAGGAATCTATCATCCGATGCTTCTTTATTCAGCTTAATAAAGTGCCTTCGATTCTACTGCGCCGCAACATGGCTCCCTCGGGGCTTTGTCAGTAGTAAAGTGTTTCGATGAAGTTCAGGCCGTCCCGATCAA
The DNA here is from genome assembly GCA_963932335.1 of Andrena marginata. Taxonomy (NCBI): domain Eukaryota; kingdom Metazoa; phylum Arthropoda; class Insecta; order Hymenoptera; family Andrenidae; genus Andrena; species Andrena marginata. Next base: position 508,828 of record OZ010664.1, on the reverse strand, counting down.
AGACAAATAAAAAATTCTATCAGCAGGGGATACCGAAGTTGTACTCACCGAACTTGAGCGGGGGCAAGTTGCTGCAAGAGTGCATTCCGTTGTCATCGGGGCGCGAGCAAATGTAGTCCTGACCCTGATATTCGAAGTACTTCTCCAGATCGCTGGAAAACCAATGGGCCGCGATTAAAATTGATTTACACGAGATCACAACCACGCTTCCTCCCCTTATCGTTTCTTACAATTAAGGGGTTGCATATGATATGCTTTATGCACGGATGCACTCGTTGCATGCTTCGTTTATGCGTACACCGTGTATATGCAGCGTGTCGGACGATACATGACGATATAATATATATATATATGGTATATGTAATATACCTATAACGTAAGTTATACAATATAGGTACACAGGATGTGGCGTAATTCACGGCGATAAAACCGAAAACAGGGTGATATTTCAAGAAAACCAGGTCGAAAGTGTGGAATATATTCCACACCATTGCTCCCTTTACGAGACTTAGATACCGAGACAATTCACTCGGAAGATCTACTTGTTTCAAAACGACTGGCACTGTGCTACTGTTAGATGCTTATTTCTAAATATCGACAATTTCATTAGAGACTCTCGGCGAGTCGTTGGAAATATCAGCTCCACTATTTTTTCCCGAATATACGATTAATTGAAATATAATAGATCAAGAAAAGGAATATACTATTTTCTGAAAAATCATGTAACAAGTAAATAAGACAGAGAACACCTGCGTCACGAATATACATCAGACGTTTAAAACAAATTTCAAAAAATCTTTCTACTCTTTTTGTATAATACAAGAGTAGCTTAACAAATACCAAAAAGCTTTATTTCATTATATGTTGTATCTATTCAGAAAAAGTCTTTAAAAGTAATTTCACTTTTCGACCGATCAAAGTAGAATGACTCCTTAACTTTTCGCCTGACCGATCGGCAAAAAATAGTGTCCAACACTATACGCTTAGTGGATGAAAGAGATTTGATATCACGCTGGCGTGTTCTAAATTTTTAATTACTCGCAAGGCTTATGCGTACGGTTCTGTGTTTTAATCGGAGAATCAATTTTCTTCGCTTGCACTTTTCTTTCGGAGTTTCACAGGATGACTCCACGAACGAGCATCCAGTGGGACGAAGATTCGCGATCTTCAGGATCTCTCTACTGATCCAACATGGCCGACACAACGCTCGTTATCAATTTGTTTAATTAGTGAGTTTGAAGGAGCTCCAGTAATTAGTGATAAGATATTTAACAAGCAGAAATTCAGAATCGGTGCTTTTGGTAAACCAAGCCTCGCGTGAAGATAATTTATCTGCACGATCTCATGTTGGCCGTGACCTCCGTGTTTCCAGTTGTACCACGAATTCCGCCGTGTCTTGTATATGTATGTATAATACGTGTATGCCTGTGTATAATGTAAACTGTGCAAGAATCGGCGAAAAGAAAAAAGAAAATGGAGAGACGTAGGTATTGAGTTTGCGTGCACGCAGCCGGCGTTGCATCAAATTAAAACGGCAACGAAGAAATCAGATAACGCCACTCTAAGAACGCCGTTGTAGTGCCGCCCCGTGGATGCAAGAAAGTAAACGCTCTGTTCTTTGGCTTCGAGGGCTGCTCTTATCGGCCTGCTATTCATTCTCATCGTGTGATGTAGCGCGGCCACTGAACAATGTCAGGCTCCCCCGACAAAAACATTTAATAGAGAGATACACTCGATACCGCCGCGTATTTGTATACAGGCTTGTTACCGCAAGGTGTTCGCATCGTGACGATCATCGTGTCATTTTAACAGCAGCTATAGCTGTGGATGTTATACCTACTGCTAAATTAGCTTGTCAAATTAGAATTCGAGCGATTGGATTTCATACTAGGGCTGGGGCTATAGGAATAATTCAGTATTTGTACCTAAAAAGAATTGCTCAAATTATTATAGGTATCCATATAAGGAGCCAAGTATTTTCTGTGCATGGAAATCTACTGTACAATAATTTCACACGGATTATTGAACTCCTAAAGATACATTATAATATCCGAATTTTATTAAATGAATATTTAAATACTGGGACTGCTCGAATATTCGAATATAGAAACATTCTATAAGTAGTCCTAGCCCTAATTCCTACTCACGCATTATTAATATTCTTTCATTTTTAACAATTTTCTTTCACATTTTGTAATTTGGAAAAGAAATCTACGGCGAGATTTTATGCAGCATTAATTATAATAACGAAACGTGTGCTACCGAGCACAAAACTTGCAAAATGTTTAATTAAACTTAAATTTTGTACTATTGCCTATACCAGAAAAAGTTCATAACTACACAAAAAAGATTATATTTATGATAAATGTCTCCAGACGTGTATTAAAATCCCACAAATTTGTAAAATATACATATGTGTTTCAATTACAATGATGTCCAATAATTGTAATTAGAATCATAATTCAGAACTACAACTTTAACTTCCTCTAACTCCCAGAATTTTAACTCCAAAATGATGATGTCTGAAAAAAGACATACCTCGCCCTTGACAATAAACAATTTTTCTCCCCGCACATCAGTGGAAACGTGCATTGTTATTGTAATTAAGTTCATATAACTCACGAAGAATGCTTAATTCCAGATCCAATGATTTACATACAAATCATGTTTCAAAAAGGTCGAACATTAAAGCTCGAACGAAAATTCTACTCGAAGCCAGTATAAACAAATTTGTAATATTTCCACGCGACTACAATTCTCGCGATATTAGTCGTTGGCGACGTTATGCGCTCCGTGCATTTTATTATTACTACGTGGCTCGAACCCGCGGACGTCGAATATCAATTCCTTGCGCGAACTTTATTATAATGGCACTTCAACCCGGGACGGGGTAACGTATTTTTGGAGCAGCTGGTGCGTATGAGTTAGATCAATATCGAATGCGTGTTGATACAAGCCGCGAAAAACAGCGCATGAAGCCACGCAATGCGATAAACCGACAATCTCCTACAGTTGATTTAGCACCCGTCTAATTCCAATAACGAGCGATCCAACAAAATTATGGCCGTGCGTCGAATCATCGTTAAGTCGATGTACGTATCTGTTCGCAATGTGAGACCATGCAAACGCAGTGCCGCAGTCTGACGTCGAACATCTACTGTCTAAAACGCTTCAAGGGGATATTCTCGTGTCTCTGGTCAAAAAGTTCATACGTTCCCTGCGCTCTCTCAAGAAACGGGATCTCGAAAGTACACCTCCAAAATATCACGTCGAAATTCGAAGAATCGGCGAAAATACGGTATTCCGAACAAAACATTTCCGCTCTTCTCGGAACGACACTTGTTAAACTCGCGACCGCGATATCGCGGAAGCTAATTACTCGATTGGCTTGCAAGTTTGGCTGTAACTAAAGTAAACACACCTTTGTATTCTATAGGTACTAGCGTTTCCTCAATACACACTGGAAATATTCATTGCATCACTGGAATCATATGCGCATTGTTAGCATAAAATCAGCTGTTCTAGTTGTCTGAAATAGAAAATTTAAAAATTTGTGTAATCTGTATTAGTGTGGCTTTCGCGCGAACTAGATTGAACGAGATATACTGAAAATTTAAAAATAAATGGGACCGTCTAAAACAGACATCGATTTCTGCAAAAATCGATTTAGTTTTAGTACCGGCGAGAATGGGGCATCTACTGAAGTAAATCGGATGATTGGTTTTTCAGATATCATCACAACAAATTGGAAAAACATCGTTTTGAAAAAGACGCGTTTAAAGTTTCAGGTACCGTTTCTTTTAATTAAATTTTTTTTAAATGTTGCCTAAATATGCACAAATACAGGCATAAAGTTTGCAATTAATATAATTTGAGGCTTTCTTCAAAAAGAATCCAAAACATCGCGCTCCTCTTTAGGCCGTCAGAGTAGGGCGACCCCTTAAATATTTCCAGTACCGTATTAAACAAATCTATTAATAACCCCATAGAGAATTTGCGAAAGTGATAATAAAAGATTGTTTCCCTCCAGAACAAAGGTAGTTTCCTTTCGCACTGTTTTCATTTCTTTACTTTTGAATTTCATGAATATATAGCTCTTAATAAAGATTGAAGTTATACTCGTACACAATAAGAAACTATTTACCCTTTTCTTATTTCGAATTTCTAAATGGGATAGAATAATAATCACCTGAATATATGTCACTTTCGACGGAGCATAGAAGCATTTCTAGCAGCTCGTGCATTATCACAGTAAATCAAATAGAAAACTTCACGTTACATTTCATAAGTATATTAATTAACCATCAGAGTTCCATTTTGCTCAGCCGTGTACTCTTCGTTAAAGAAAAAAGCTCCACAGTTAGTCGATTCTTCACCCCTGACACGAGACTACTCCCTTGAGCACCGATCCTTCTTTAAAAAGGTAACCGCGTTGAATAATTTCGTATCAGCAATGGCGCACGTGCAGCCATCAGGCTACTCCTAATACGTGTGCTTGGTCCTGTGACACAGCATACCTAAGTACGTACGTGCTCGTTTTGTGCTGGTCGTGCTTCTCGTTTGAAAAACAGCTAACCGAACGTCTGATACGTGTAAGACTGTCGTTCTATCGGATGCGTAACAGTGCGTGTGCTGAATCTTGCGTGGCCGTGCTATTGTGCTCGTCACATTTGAACCATTAAGGGGCTGAAATGGTAAATGACGCGAATGCCAAAAGTAACATTTTTCGGTACTTTAGCCCCGGCAACGTTGTTACTTATGACCTCAGATCTATCTCGCAGCAGCCCTATAAATTAAAATCTTTGAAATCAATTATTCTGGCACTAAAAAAAAATAATTTTCCATTTCTATGGCACATACATCGTTTACCATTTCAACCCCTCAAGTACACTATAGACGACTAAAGGACACTCCACGTGAAACGCTTTTGTGGCTTGGAACTGGCATTCCGAACATATTCACACGTTTCCCACCGCTTCTTTGCCGCCTGCAAACTGTCGCTGCCGAGTGAATATATTCCGAAACACTAGGTGTGAGACACAGAAGTGCCTTGTGTGGGGATGCTCTAACTCTTACTAGCTAACCACTTTGAGAATGATGATAAGCGACCTTTCTTCGTTCGATACGCTGAAGTTTAGCAGTCAATCGTGATACGTTTGATAAGCTTGGATGAGAATTGAATCGTGACTCGACGTGAGTTGCGTGCATCCGGACATTTATTCTGCAGAGTGAAAACGAAGAAGTTTACACTTAAGTTTTAGTGTAACAACATTTCCAGTGTTTAATGGGGATTTTATTTTGCTTATGAATGTAATCGTTATCAGAGATATTTGCGTTTTCTTTTTTCTTCTTTAATAATCATTTGGAATATATTCAAATTTTTCAATACTCTTTTACTTTCTGCTTGCGAATCATTATTTTGAATCAAATTATTTATTCCTTTGAAAGAAAGTAAATTTATTATACTGTCAAGCGTGTTATTTACTCTGTGTAGTTTAGTTATTGACGTTCAATTCGTTTTGTTGCAGATTTTCAATCCAATCGTAGCTCTGTTCCGAATCACTCCGAATATCATTCGAATCCCGAACTTTTGAAAAGCCTTGGTGGTTCTTGAAAGTTTTGATGGATCTTGAAAGTCGTGATGAGCCCTGAAAGATTTTATGAGTCTTTCGTTTCTCATCCCCTCTGGCATTTTTCAAACTCCAATTACACCTTCTCCGCCCCCCCCCCCCCCCATTACTTAATTTACGCCCGCTGTTAATAATTCCGCTTAAAATTGTCACAAACCAAATGAGAAGGGCCCGAAATTTCCAAGGTCCATCGACACTTTAAAATCCTTCAAAAACATTCATGACCTCAAAAATATCATTCGAATCTCAAACATTTTAAAAGCGTTAATGTATCCGCAAATTCTTAACGAATCTTTCCTATCTCGTGTAATGATTATTATTAATAATTGAGAGGAGGATAGTTCCGTTAATGCAGACAAATATAAGTTGCCTTTTCTTCGTTGCACTTAAGGGGGTAGGTTACTCTCAAAATTTTAGAAAATTGGTTTTGAAGATTTTTTTGCATATTCCGCCATCTATATATTTTCTACGTATTTTAAGCGCATCCGGGTCCCGAAATTCCAAAAATTGAAGGAATTGCAGCTAAAAATGTACAAGCCTGCACGTGAGATCGGATGACGACAAAACTGCACGTCCAACTTTTAACACGATTTTCTAGAAACTACGTTTTCCAAAACGGTCACCATAAAATCTCGAAAACCGCTGCAGCAATTTGAATGAAAATTTACAGGAAGGTGCAGGAAACTATTTCCCACAATATGTCGGGAACAAATTTTCAATATAAATTCTTAAAAAAAGATCAAAAATATTTTTCCTACACAAAAAGGATAAAATCATATACATCAACATAAAAATTGTATTAATTTGTTTGGGAACTGTCTTACAGATTTTAAAAATCCCTTTACTTTGTGTTTTAGATAATTCACCTGTTCGGAATCGTGTTCACCATCACTCACATTTATATTTATATTTATAACTTTTTCCTTTAAATATATTCAAAATTTTCTTTCAGCGCATTAAAATCAACGACATGATGAAAAATAAAGCAAAAATTATCTCTATAACCTACTCCCTTAACTAAAAGTAACGCACCATCGCCTAATCTAGGTGTAACGTCTCATACTCATCGAGACTTTGAAGACACCAAAAAATTCAAGACCACTCGAGGCTTTGTCAAACTCTCAAAATTCGAATAATATTCAAAGTGATTCTAAAGTGACGTTCTGTGCTCGAAATGATTCGCTGCGTACCAAAGTCCTTCACTGATGGAACCCCAGCCAGAAGGAGGACACTGCGAAGGAGCACAAGCAAACGCATCGTAGGTGCCCGCGCGTCGACCAAGCCGCGCGAGGTTCCATCACAGGAACCGTGTTACCAAGCCGAAAGAGCGTAACGTCGGTGCAGAAGTCGATAAACGGTCCAAAATAGCCGCCACGTAAACCGGAATAGACCACGGCGAGCATCGCGCGTTTAATTAGCCCCGGGATTGCTAAAGCCCGCTGGAGCCTTCTTTTCCCGCCTCGATCCTCACCGTGCCGAAAGGGTCGCCGACAAAACGGTACTAAACGGCCAAGTATCGCGTCCGAGCGTTCGAAACGAATTGGAACCGGACGGCGGTCCGCTGCGCGCGGAAGTCAAGGCTAGAACTGGATCTTTTCAAATAAACTTCATCCAGCTCTCAGCGAGGCGTTTGCTATTGTTCGGGCGGTTGAATGACCATCGCGAATAGAGGACGACGGGAACAAAGCGCCGGGAAAATAAATGGGATTTGGTGTACGTTCAGAGAGACTGGGCCGATGTTGCGGAGTGAATAACAAGACGGGCGAACCCGTAACAACCGTTCCCCGCGTGTGTTTCGTTGTACGACCGTAATGGCCGCGCGTATAGAGAGGGAGCCTCCGAGCCCGTCGATTAAATGGCAACAGACGAAAGCTAGAGAGAGAGGGAGAGAGAGAGAGAGAGAGAGACGAATAGATGAGCTAGATAGATCGAGAGAGACAGGTGGAAAGAAGACGATCAGAGTGAGTAAACAGTGCCACGATATCGAGATGGGGTGGACAGAGAACATTGATTCGTGCATCGATAGAACGAAGTCGAAGACATGGTGAAGGTGGCGGTGAGAGACGAGAAAAGGCATTCGAACTCGGCACCGTGCGATGTAAATACACACACATCATTTCCAGCGAAAACTCCCCTATCGTTCACATTCGTATTCATACGTTGCAAACGAAATGTATGCGTACTAGGCTGGCCCTTATTTTCAACCTGCGATTTCTTTTCCTCTCATCCCCTAATATGCTTCCATTTCATAAAAAAATAGTCTCTGAAAAAGTTTATTGCAATCGGACAACTGGAAAGGGTGCCGATCAGGCCTTAAACTTTAGAATTCATCGATGGTTTGAATTTGAGGAGTCTCTCAAAAATGGTAAGCCCTATCGACAGTTTGTTTAAATAATATTAAAAGAGCATTCAATTTTCTACAATTACTGTATATACAAGTTTATTCGTGCTTCCAACCATTTTTTAGATAATAACGTTTGAATATAGAGAGCTCCGCACTTCACGCGTCCCACCTGTACGGCATGACGTATTGAGCGCGGACCTCTCTATATTCAAACGTTGTTATCTAAAAAATGGTTGGAAGCACGAAAAAATTAAATATACAGTAATTATAGAAAATTAAATGCGCTTTGAATATTATTTGAACAAAATTTCGAAAGGACTTACCATTTTTGAGAAATTCTTTAAATCCAAACTTTCGATGAATTCTATACTTTAAGACTTGGTCGGCGTCCTTTCCTGTTGTCCGATTGCAATAAACTTTTGCAGCGACTATTTTTTTATCAAATTGCACCGTTCTAGAAGATGAAATTAAAGAAATAGAAAAAATTCGACACGTATAAATAAGGGCCACCCTAATGCGTACAGAATATATGTATGCACGACCGTCGTTGGCTGCGGCGACCGCAGGCGTCAGGTCATAACACGAGTGTATACAAAACGGCGGCACACGACAGGTGAAATGCAGAGACGGGTAAAATACCGTTTCGAAATGTGTGTACAGCGCTGTTTCGATTCCCGTGGGCTTAGAGTCGCGAGTTCTCTTTTATTTTGTTCTTCTTTTTTTGCCAATTAAACCGTCTCGAAGCCGCTCGTTAGCCCAGACCTTTCCCCCCTAGGACCAGCTTTCAAATTTTTTCATGGAGATTCGAAAGAGTATTTTATTCACCTCTGAACAAGGTGACATGCTCTATATGCTGGCACACACTATTCAATACATCTGTACACTCGTACCATGATCAGTAACAAACAGAGAAATAAATATATATATATATATATATATACAGATATGCACGCGACGTATGCATGTATGTACAAGTATGCTGACACGGATGCACGTCTATTACACGTGATTTATATAGATTTAGATATGTATATAGATATGCACAGCACACTGTTCTCTACGAGAGCTTACTAAATGCGTGATCGAACCGAGTACTCGTCCGAGAGTAACCTGCAACAGCGAAACAATAGCCTGTCACTGCTCCCTAAGGTCATGTACTTACGTCTAATTTTTCTAGCGTTTCATTTTCACGTGACAGAAATAGAGAGACAGAGGAAAAAAAGGAGGAATACTACTCGTCTATCTGGGATCGTACGGCTCGTCGATCTCCACCTGTATGCAAGAACCGCGCGCACGTTGCAACGATAACTATGGAGGTCCGTTAGTGTTTAGACGGTGGGAAGCAATCGTGCTCGATAACTGGCGATCTCTTAATCATCGGACGCAGAGTAGCCGCCTCGGTATCTGCCGGGGCAACGTTCCCGTGGATCCGAGCTAACTGGATGCCAGCAAAAAGGTGTATCCCTCCGACTGGATCGATGCCGTCGACGCGGGGATTCAAAAACCTTCGCGCAAACGACCACGAAGATTAAACGCCATCGGCACGGCAGAAAAACGTGCCAGGCTCCTTTGAGCGTGAAAAGTCCACTTGCAAACAAACAGACGATGGAAAAGCTGGAAACTTGATGAAGTTTAGATATCTGAATGCGGGGGGCGTTGGATCCTCGGTGCTTGGTTTAATAGCTCTTGAGAACTAGGCGGCTTCAGCGTGGGAAAACGGGCATGAGACACAACGAACGATAATCTCTGGAGTTGTTTGGATTGTAGGTTTGGAGCACGCGGCATGTGTGGCTGATGAGGCGGAGGGAGGTGCCGAGGTCTGGGAACGGAGGATTAACACTTTGAGTGACGCGAGATTTTGGAAAATGCCTCTTCCTCGGAAATATGACAGCCAAAGTGTTAAGAGAAGAAAGGAAACAGGCGCAGAGAGGGGGAGCATAGAAGGGGAAGAGGCGAGTGGAAAGATTCAGAACAAAATTAAATTTATTTTAAGCGATACTTTGCGGCAGCTCGAGCTACTTCGCCATGCATTTCAACATACTGCGCGAACGAACCGTATGTAAACGTTCTTTAAGTAGACAATCACGTAGCCACGCGCCTGCCGACCGAGCGGGCTCCACGCTTCGCGTTTCATATTTTTCCGGCGAAATGATCGTGTGTTTCAGCACTAAGAATACGCTAGCGCCGAGGAGTATGCAACGGACGAGAAAATGGCTGGACGACCTCGACGTGTCGATGAACAACGGTTTTGGAATGAAATCGAAATCTCATCGATCTCCCTGCACCCTAACGCCATCGTTGAAAATAGAACGGGACAGAGGGAAGAACGGAGCAAAGGAAGCTTTAATTGCCGGGACATTTAGGTAAATGGTAAAAATACGCACGGGCTATTTAAACGTTAGCCAAAAATTCTGCGACACCTGATCGTGATTGGAAAAAATAAGGGATGTCAGCCCTTAGCGCTGGAACACTCTTTTCATCACATTTTCATATTATTCAAGTGAGATGTACCGCGCAAAAGGGAACTGTCACGTGTTCGATTAAACGTATCCAATTTAAGATTTTTCATTAACAAGCATTCGCGTGTCAGCCAACTTAACTTTGCCTTCAAGTCCGCCAGGTTGGTAGGAAATTAAGCTCGACACAAAGGAAAGTTAATGTTTGATTTGGCGTGCTGAAAAAGCCAGCGGTTCGTTCTGTTGGTACTTAAAATTCCGCAGTAGAGCAAGTACAGTTTCCAGTTACACGAGCCGAATAATTGCCATCGAGGCGTCCGTAGAGACTCGCGGTGCGCGAAAGGATCGTTTCGGCGAAGCTGAGGGCGCTGAGGCTGACGCGCGCGCGTCCAGTGGCTGAGTTAATACTTATCCAGTGGCGTGGCCGTGTATCGCAGCATCTTCTTGAAATAGAGCACGGCCAGCGTTTATCTCGACGCGGTGTACCGTGTACGCGTTAACGTCGAGCCGGTGATTGCGTACAGCGAGCAAGAAGCCGGGTGAGAAAGAGGAGAATGCAGAATCGATGCAAGTTAAGCGTAATAATAAAACGGACAGGGTGGACGCACTGGCGCAGAAACGTTGTTACGTAAAGAGCGGGAAGGAGCAAAACGAAGAAGAGAACGGGAACGTAGAAACGATAATGGATGCCATTTGCATCGCTGCCGACTTACTCGGGGTATTTCACGTTTGGTAGAGCCTTGAGGAAGCACCGCTGGCGCAGGATGCCCTCCCACAGCTGCACGCCGACGATGCCGAATATGAAGAAGACGAAGAAGCACAGGAGAAGCACGTTGCCCAGCATTGGTAGAGTGTCGAGCAGGAGCATCACCAGTATCCTCATGCCTGTTGAAACGCAAGCACCGCAAATGTTCAAGCCACCCACTTGAGGATCTTACGTTTACGCAGCCTGCCGCAGTGCCGTTGTTCCGCGGAGGTTGCCGGGTAAATAGAGGACCTTTCTATTTACGCCCGCAGAAAGGGGGAAGAATAATGTCATGCCGATGCCGTAACCGGAAGGGACGCTCGAATAAAAATACGGGACACCCCGAGAAAAGTGAATGATAACATAGCTCGCGGGGTTAATGCGGGCACACACGCCGAGAGCTCTAAGCGAGTCTCTCGGTTACTTATTCATCTTGGCCGCGGCGAAAATAAGACGCCTCAAGCCGATTCATTCGCGCATATCGATTCCCACGATACCGAACCACCGCAGGGGACATAAAGTCGCACGATTCGTATATTATGCTAGACGCTGACTCCGATGATTGAAATATTATGTAAATCGCTGCGGAATGTGCTGATAGAATTGTGTCTTTGATTTTATTTCTGGTTCAAGCTTCAGACAGTCTTCTTATCTGTCCATGAATATGTAAAAGTATGTAAAAAATTTGTACGCTGCATGCATATCGTGAATGATTCTATAAAATTCTTTTCATACTCACTTGGAATCCTGTTGATGGCGCGTAAAGGTCTCAGGACTCTTATTGTCCGTATCGCCGATAAATTCATGTTTTCCACGTTCAGACAGTATTCCAGAGCACTGCAATAAAATCAAGTAATATTTCTCCCACTTTTGCACTGAGATGTCTTTCTACGATACGCTATCGGAAATGAATTATTATTACGTGTCTGCGTGTCATACAGATGAACAATCACTTACAGTGAGCCGAAAAAGAGTATTCGGACACCCTTTAAAACATTAACTAGGAGACTTGCTGTCATTTTTCATTACGATTTACACATCTGTGTGATTTTGCGAGCACGAGAGTTTTGTTGCAACCAAAACATCCTCTAATTAGTAAATACGTGTACTCGAGGTTTTAATATTTTTAAAATTCCTGCGCTCCTATTCTCTTTAAAGGTCTCCGCAAAATTGTATAATAAATATCTGAACAGCAGACTCTTTTATACTTCTTTACTTTTCCATTTCATGCACAAGATGCCCAACAATCTTTAGAATGAAAGAAAAAAGCTTTTTTGCTAATCCCACAAATGGAAAAGTCCTTTGCGATTTTTTAATCTCAGATAGTTTTCGAGATGTGAGCAATTAACGTTTCGGGCACCAACTTCCGGCGCGCGCTATTTAAATCTCAGCCAGCCGTGCACACGATGGCATACATATATACACACTAGGAAACGAAAAGCACGCGTCCACGTACGCGGTACCCTTACTAGTAACCGTCTATATCTTTTAAGTCGAAAACCGTCTAAGTCTTGCTTTTAATTCATCGATGCTTCTGTCATACCTCGCAGTGGTACAAAAAATTTAATTCCATATTTTCAACGTACGCAAAGCTGCATTGCAGATTTGAGAAATATGCCCGTCCACACCACTGCGCTTTTACCAGCTTGACATTTAAATAGCGTTCGCCGAAAGTCGGGCCCCGACGTTTTAATTACTCGTATCCCGAAAACGGAGCCTGAATTTGCGAGATGGGTAAAAGGCTTTCCAATTTCTTCTGTTACAAAGAGTTTTTGCGTTTCGGCTTGACGCGTGGGTTTGTAATTAGTAAAGCAGTGGGTTCACAGAACTGATTGAAAGGAAAGAAAGAGACTTAATAGTAGAGGTGTGCCTGGAGGCGATTAGTTTCAGCGGTATTCAATCTCTCAGTTTGCAAGTGAGTTATTTATACGGACCGATTACTGTGGATTAAACCAGTACTGTAGATCAGAGGAAACATTGAAAATCTTTTTCTGTCACTTTCAATGAGTTCTGTGAATCTCTGCAGCTTTGTTCGTGGAATTTATATGAACCTCTGGTGCACTGGTCGAGATTTGTTACAGAAAATATTATTGTTTCAAGTCGCCTGGCGATAAAATAACTCACGCGTTCAATGTGCGTCATATTGTTTGTTCCAATTTTTATTGCGCCTTTTTTAAAAGAAGTGTAAATAATGTAGAAAAAGTAAAGATTCCTATATCTCATTATCCAGGATTTACTTCTAGATTTTGAATGAAAACATTGAAAACTTATTTCCATCATTTACCTATGTGCATTGATTAATTTAATTATCAAATATTATTCATTCGTATTATATTATTCATGTTGGTGCCACGGACGTTGAAAGAAATCCTTTCAAGAACACGAGAGAAATTTCAATTTACCCTTTGTCTTGAGATCGAAAGGGCAGGTCGCGACTAATCCTGCCCATTTCTAGAGTATTTACGTTAAGAAGTTACATAATGAGGTCGCAATTAGAATCAGCTCGGGACATGGTGCACCCTACCTTAAAAGCTGCGCGGCGTACAGACTTGCTGTACTTTCTCTAATTTCAGTTTATATTTGGAGCATATAGGGGAACCAAGTTGCTCCTGCATATTCGAGGCAGGGGTGTGCCAGTGAAAAGTGTAACAGACAGGTTGCATTAGAGCCCTTTAACTGTGTCCTAATTGTAACTGACATAACAAAGCTAAATATTCTGCGATTTTTAATGCTGGTTCTAACAAAATTCCCATGCTACGACCAGCAATTGGAGAAGATTGTGTAGGTATTATTCCGCGTGTATAAAATAAAGCTTTAAAATGTCTGCTACCATGGAATCGCACGAGTCACGCTAATTTAATTGCACCATTGGGGCATTTTATAGATATTAATTCACTTATGAATTGAGAGATCAGCGAGCAATATTTATAAACAGCGAAGACTTTGTGGAAGTATATGTTTGGTGTAGTGGTAAATGGGGTGAATAGTAGCAAGTTTATTCTCAGTGGAACGTCCATGGAAGCATGAGTATGCTTAAAGGAATAATTATTGATCGTAATGATCTGTATTCGAGCCACCAAATAACTATGCTAACAGGTTACGATGCCACTTGAAGTATGACACAATGCAGCTTAGATGCAACTACGTTGTAACGGACAGAATCAAAGGCTTTTCTGGAATCAGTGTACATCACGTAGACTTGATAGCCAAGATCCAGGCCAGAGATACTTGGTTCGTAAACAGAATTAAATTCGCTGACCTCCCAGAAAGGAGTGCATGTTTTTCGTTGCATAATGTGTTTGTCTGCGAACGAGGATAATTTCCTGTTTTCCATCTTTCTGAATATTTTCAACGCGAGATTGAACAGTGAGATAGATTTAAAATTCCTATTTCAAGTTTATGCTCGATTGTCTCTTGTTTACAATCTGAGATACTGCTTCTAAATGAATCCTCGTTAATTTGGCAAGTAGTTATCCAATAGTTGCTTAATTTACATTATGCAAAAGGGTTAATCATTATCACAATGAATAGAAGGAAAACACTTTCTCTGTGGCAAAGTCCTATTTAGGGCCAAGTCCCTGACTAGTTTTCAAAAACTTCACTTCTAATTCATGAAGTAATTTGTATTATTCATGCATAGTATATTTTATATTCGTCTAAAACCTATTATTTGAATACTATAAACTGTAAACTAAGCACCTGATTCATTTAATTAACGCTTCATAATTACTCGACCGAATTAACTACTAAACTACGAATATTGATTTCAACATACTAAAGTTTCTAAAATAAAAAATAGTCATAAAACCGATAAAAAAATATTGCTAATCATTATTAACCCCCTTCCATTTATTCGCAAACGCGGGGCACAAATACCTAAATTATTAACGTTTTACGTACGGAGAAATGCATCGAAGCATTGCGATAGTTCTGTCCCAATGCTTTCCGGCAGAACGTTCAATGCCTTAAATTTTCTACAGAGCACAGCCTCCCCATTGTGCAAAAACTTTATCCTCGATTGGTATAAAAATAACTGCGGCGGGTTTCATTACCTCTGCGTTCTATATTAACGTGAGGCGCAGGCGAACATAATTTTCGTTCATGCCCACTCGAAATTGAACATATGTGCATTATACCCTCTTAACTGCGCGGCTTCCTAAATACTTTCGCGCGGTACGCGCAATTAATTTCATCCGTGAGGCATGGTTCAATTTACGAAACTTCTGGGAAATCATATCTCGCCCGTGCTGTTACTGCATCGACGGAATTAAACTCAACCATGGTACGACTTTATCGGCTCTGTACGAAGATGAAAATTGCCTGAGAACCAGCCAGCGCCATTTGTTTCGCGGCGGGTGCACCCTCGGAACGTTTCGGCCTGATTTCAGCGAATTAACGTCCCCATAGTACCTAGTTACTATTCCCTGCGCAGAGAGACAGGGATTTACCAATTACGCCACCACAGGTGAATAACAACGACTGTGTAGGTACACTACCGCTCAAAACTATCTGCTATAGGTGAAACTTGCTATAGATACGTTTGATAAAATAAAAAACCGAGAGCTTGCCCACACGTATTTTGTTATCAAAGTAGCTTTACAAGCCCAGTTCGATCATTATTACTTCACTATTATTGACAGCTGGAATATTCTTCTTCCTGAGATGTAACCATTGATTTCTGACAACAGAATACTTATCAATAAATAACTAGAACAGTTTTTCAATAAAATTGAATTAAAGGTGTTGGATCTGAACCATTCGATCGTACAAATAGCAACAATAGTAGGCGTATTTATAGATCGACGTGGTGAAATTGCGCGTGCACTGTGAAAACAGAGTAGCGATTTCGTAAAGGCAAGCAATAATTTAATCAACTATGTAAAGTTTCATTCTATTTTCTCTGCTTTGAAACTTATAACAAGTGCAACAAGTGTATGTATTTAGTGGCGCTGTAAAAGCAGCAAGGGGCGAAGTAGGATCCCTTGAGTGTTTCATTGATAAATTAAGAAGCTACGGATACATTAGCCTGCACACTTTTTCGATATTAGTAGTCTAAGGCTCTGGGGTGTGCAAGTGTCGGACCGTGCAGTCCTGAAATAGGTGACGAGGAACACATTTGGCGGTTTGTACCCTTAGGGATATCGCTTACACTCCACTTCAGTGGGTCCCAGGTTAGCCACTGTATGTATCTCTGCGATGTATAGCGCAACGCGAGAAGTCGCCGAAAACGGTCAAAGTTGAAAACGTGCTCTTTCGGCGCTGTCTAAAGTAAAACCGTGTGTCCCACGTCTAACAAGCAGCGAAACAAGAGACACTTAACACGCTCAGGATGCATCATAACCACCGTCACGTGTGCCCCTCCCCGTAAAAAGTAACTTTTTGGAAGGACCAAAACTGTGCTGACGTACATGCTATGAATATCGTTTTTCTGTTTACCTATGTATGAATATTATCACTTTTTATAGGGAATTTGAAATTAATATTTTCGGTGTTAAGTAGGTCAGACATTATAGTAATAGTACCTGGAGATGGGCATTGAAGAAGTTAATTCAAAATTAGCATACGAAGTGAATTAATAAATTAAAATGGAATTGAGAGTTAATACATTTTGTATTAACCAATTCCACGATCACGCATGGAATGTGCTTGAGTTTAGTCAGTAACATGGCAACTTAAAGTTAACATTTTCAATATTAAACGACGCAGAGATCCTAGTTGTGGTATCTAGAAACTTGTGATATCTAAGAACTTAAAGTTGACACTTTTAACGCTTGGGAATTCAACGAGCACAGCTGAGTTATCTGCTGTGTTTAAGGACAAGAGTAAAGATGGGTGAGGTCGTGAAAGAGTTGAAGGGTTAAAGAGACACTCACCCAGCCGCCACTATGAAGAAGTCCAGCCTGTTCCAGGAGTCCGCGAGGTAGGTTCCTTTGCCGTATATCCCCATCGCGACCATTTTGATCGTCATCTCCAGGGCGAAAAAGGCGAAGATGATGTCATCGAACATCTGGGAACAGGAGCAACATGTGTATGCTGATTAGGGCGAAGGACGCTTAACCCGGTCGGGTGCGATTGATCAAGGACTCTTGACGCGACTCGAGTTCCATTACTCATCGACACCGGGTGGTGCTTCCTCCTGTTTGCCTCCATTTTCAACACCACGTGCGAAGTCGAAATCGAAAAGCAAGACAAATGACCGCAATTAATCGACCCCCCGAGCCACGATTTCTTTTCGTTCTAATCCCCCTTTGGACAGTCGCGTAGATATTCTGTCCATTTATATTTTTACTTTTCTTTTGGTTTCGTGATTTCGCCATCATTGCGTTTGACAATGGGAAATAAATAACAGAGTTGTTACAGTAGGAGCTCCACTGTCAAAAAGACTTTCGCCTACGCGAAAATTCTCTTATCCAAACCGTTATATTTCCTTATCAATTCGAACAATGGAGGTTCCGCTGTGTATCAGGCTCGAGAAAAGGTGGTGAATAATTCCGCGAATTTCGCGCGACTTTTTTACGGCTTGAAACTGAAGTTTGATCATTAATTAAAGTTTCTTAACTGAATTGCAACTTCATGTACGCTGCAGCTGAAAGCTCGGCAAGCTCTGAATCGTGGCGCGCGGAATTGTAATCGCAAGTTCTTTACTTAGCTAAAACGAAATCTGAAGTCGCAACTGATGGAAACACAGTGACTCGCGGGTTTGTTCATGTAAATTCGGAGGAATAATTAATCATGCAACCACCGTGCTGCTTCTCTTCCATTGTTTCAGCCAGTTTTAGTTCTCGTAATACGTAATTAATGTCTAGCTCCTCTTATTCTGAGAAAAATAAAAGCACAGGCATGATCTGTAGTTGTTCGCGAATAGATTCGTGAGTCACTGTATGTAGCTTCAGAAGCGATCATAGTCTAATATTCTCTATTTTTTCAGACATCATAATTCTGTTTCTTATTTTACATACACATGTATACCTACGTACTTGTAATATTTTACAGCGATTCGTCACGCATTGGTCATCCACGCATGGCTGATACATTCCCAGTGTGATGCAATTCAAAAGAATCACCATCATGCTCACTCTTTCGAACCACGTGATACTGTGTTAAGGAAAAAAGTCCAATAGCAGAACCTAAATATTATAAATATTATAAATGTGAAAATATATTATTAACAACCATTTCATTCATTAATTTGAAATTGAAATTGGTTTATTATAATTTAGTTAGTCGAAAGTTTTAGTGGAACTTTTTATCAGTTCTGTATTACTTTTAAATTCCAATAGTAAGTTGACTTTTTTTCATGAATTCGATAATTTGTGATTATAATCCTAAATTCGTACATTCCTGAGGGCATCATTTTTTAATGTTGCGAGACTGTTTAATATGCTGCAGAATAGTTAAATACAACGATGTGGAACAATGATGAGTGGGTATAAAGACTTTCGTATACCACATGCCTCCTTAATTATTTCAGCATTCCGATAAATGATTTCAAGGCCAGGCCCTAATAAACCACTACAAACCTCCCCGTACCGACTACGACATTATCCGCAAATAAAACCAGAAAATTTCATTAAAAAAGTTCCAAGTAAACTTGAATTAAAAAATGCAATATCCTCTTCCCAACCCAATTACACTTAATCCACAAAAATTCGTATTTAAACACGCAGCGGGTCGGGAACTGCTGATAATTAAAACACGCAACACTATATACGTAATGTCATAATAACTAATTGAAAATGAAGCTTCTAAAATAACAGAAAAATATCAGAAGGCTATCAATCTCATCAAATTGAATTTCAGCAATTTGTCGCTGAATAAACCCCGGAGTCATACTGTTCCACGCTCCCTTCACCCTGATATCCAATCGACGCAACAAATTGACCGACCGATTGCCCCTTTTATTTTTATACCCGCCAAGCAATTTCTCCGCCGCCACCAAGTATACTGACCCAATCCACTAGATACCCTGCACGCTTGAGACCAATCGAAACCATTATCGCCACCCCGTCGCACCAATTTAGCCCGGTATTATGACATTTCGCCACCGTCGTCACAAAACGATCGATCGATGAGACAAGACATAACCGTAATCTTGCAGATCGATTACGGTTGCCAAGTAACTACTACCTAAACACTATTCTCCTCGGTGCGTGACTTGAGCTCCCTTTCGATGCTAGATAAATACTGGAACTATGATATTTGACCTGCAATCGTACCAAGGGCAGTTCTCGCCGATTCGCTCCACGAAAACGTTGGGGAACGATAGTCGTCACGCGAGTTACGGTGTTTCTCTGATACAAGACACTTGCCCTCGTTGTAACATCCCGCTTGACATTCTTAGTCGTCGGCGATCGAATTCCATGCAGCGCGAGACATCGAAAAATACTAACTATTGGGGACGAAAGGTGCCGGGGAATAATTTATTACTGAGTGAATTTTTCAATTTTCTGATCTACGATAATAGTTGTTTAATAATTATTGTATTTAGAGTCGCGAATGGAATCGACGAAAATATTCTTTTACGATTATACGATGTAACGTGCTCGTGAGATTTCCAAGGATCTTTGGGAGTTCGAGATATTAAAGTAAAGCTGCGTGACCAACGTTATGGGACATGCTTATCGGAAGATTTATCATTTGAGAAAATGGCGTAAAAAAGTGGTAACTTTTCTCGTAATGCAGTCGTAAGGAAAGTTCGAATCGCCAGTGACAGGTATAAATAACATTGTACCCGACGGCGACGTTGCACGCAACGTTGTTCACGCGATACTTTAACAGGCCACTGACATTGTTACGTGTACGCTTGCAAGGTGGATGGCCTTCCCCATACGTACGTCCATTTCTCTTATCAAAATTATATACTCCGCTGTTTAAATTTCGTTGAGAAATTAACACCTACCCCGAGAGATAAGAAATTTTACAACCCGACCCATCAGTAGCCAACGCTAATATTTGTTTTCATCCCCTACACGCGACTACACTCCCATTTTCTTAATTTATACAGAAAAATCGTGTCACGATTCTTACGCGCAGCCAGTGGCGGATTTAAGAAAAAGGACGGAGTTGGCGAACGTTCCGAGGGGCCTATTTTTCGTGAAAATCAGCAAGTAGTTTAGTAAAAAGGGATAAGCGTACAGAAAAGTATAAAAAAATATAGTGCTTGGATAAAATCATAATTTTTTTTTTTAAGACAGGGCCCTAGTAGTCTTCTAAGCAGAGGCCCTTTTTCTGGAAAATAAAGCGGTAGTTTACTAAAAACGGGCTCGGTGTAATAACACAAAAAAAAATATGGTTCGGATAAAATCATAATTTTTTTTAAGGATGGAGCCCTGGCGGCGGGGGCCCAGGTGGCAACTGCTCATTGGCCGCCCTGTTAAATTTGCCACTGCACGCAGTCGTGGTGTAGTTTTACCGAAGATGGAGGTTCAAGTCGCTCGAAGACCGGCACAGTAGTTCCAGCGACGGAATCACTTTCCACAGCCGCCAATAGTAAAAATCAAGGCCAGACCTGGCACTGACGAGAAAGCAATTGCTTTCCAAACATAAATTCTCAATAGCCCGCGCTATTGTTAGAACAGCAGCTTCCCGTCTCCCATTTCTACGGGCATACATCAAATGAATTAGGTCCGGCGTGTTATACGGGAAGAGCAATCCGTTCTATCGCGTTGGAAAATAAATCCCGCTGAAATCTGGAGCGGAGCTAAATAATTCGGCAGCCTGCTTCAATTTATATCAGATATTTTTCATCCAGAAGCTGGCTCGTCACTCTACCAACCCTTCCGAGTCCTAAGAAAAGCTATTTACTAAGGGGAACCATCCTGCCGCGACCACTTCTTAAGCCACTCAAACATTGCACCCTTTAGCAACTGCTGAACCTTGGATCAGCTGACTCGCCGTACTGTATCACTGCATGCGTAACATATTTTTAATAAGCAGCAACAAGTAAAATACGGCTTGAAAGAAAATCTCCCACGCCAGCTTCTACCTCGATATACAAGTATACATTTTATCGTGACCATTTCTTAAGTCACTTCAAACATAACGCCCCTCAGCGACCCTGGAAGCCTGAATTAGCTGAATTTAGTTACTCGCCATACTGTATTACTGAGTGCGTACCATACTTCTAACACCAGTGCTGTTGAAGTTACTCGTAAACGGAAGCAAGTAGGGCACGAGTTAAATGAAAATCTCCTACCCCAGCTCCTACCTCGATTTGCAAATATATTTTATCGCGACCAATTTTTAAGCAATTCGAGCATCACCCTCCTTAGTGTTAGCATCGATGAATTCTAAAGTTTAAGGCCTGGTCGGCACCCTATCCCGTTTTCCCATTTCGATAAACTTTCTTCAGGGACTATTTTTTTGTCAACTGACACGATTCTAGGGGGTGAGAGGAAAGAAATAGAAAAAAAATTCGACACGTATAAATAAGGGCCACCGTAGTGCGCTACACAAAGGCACCTCCGCGTATCGATGCCGGATGACTGGCGACAACGGTTCGACTCGCTAAGTGGTGCGACTCCCTGGCCCCTTCCCCCTATGAGTGGACCCCGAGGGGATGTCGGGAGAAAACAGAACTGGACGAGACGTTTCCTCGGACAAATCGCGAGAAACCTGCCGCGTTATCTGCTTTCCGCAAACATGCGGAGTGTGTCCGATCAATAAACGGCTGGCCTCCGCCAGGCTCCCTCCGTCTAACCCTCGAATCTTGGCGCGACTCGCGGACTCGCGCTAATGCAGAAAGTACCACGCAGCAGGCTCGCCCGACGATCGCCCTCCCCCCGACGGCCAAACGATCGAGTAAAAACACGCGCAACAGTTGCCCCGGGCTTTCTGGATATCTTTCGTCTCGCTTTCTGCTCAATCTTCCGCGAGGGCTGACGGCCACTGGAAGCCACTGCGCCCCCGCAGAGACATGGCGACTAATTTCGGACTCGCTGAAGTGGCGTGAACCACCGAGCGTGTTCTTCGCCGCCTATCACAAAGCTGCATTCGTTTGGCCGCATGCCTTCGCACCCCTGCACCTCGAGCGGCACACTCCGAGTGACGTGAGCTTCTGAAAAATGCCCCTCCAAGCCGGAAGGTTTTTCTACAAAACGAGCTACGAGCTTGGTTTCTTCTCGAACTTCACTTCCAACGACTCTCTGGCGGTTTTTTCGATTCCATCCAGAAAATATCCACGCGGAAACACCTCTCGGCGTGAAAAAACGTCCACGCCTGTCGAAGTGGTAAAGTACTATACGTAAACAGCGTGTCGAATGCAAGCCTGGGTTCTTGAAAGGTGCTAATCACTTTGAAGCTTGCTCCCTTACGATAACTATATGTCTCTGCGATGAAATATACCCGCAAGGGGTTTGGTGGCTCGGTGAACAGTTCTCGCCAGGTTAGATCAAATTTAGGTGTCCCTTTAATATGCCCTCGACGGCCCGTCTTTCAAAAGTATTAAATACCAGCCAGCCCTGTTCATCATTAAGCTGGTACGCGATGGATTATGCAGATTTTGATATAGCGGAGTGGTGGAGAAGTAAACTTGGTCACGCAGGCTCCCGCAAACGTGCGAGAGCACCGAGACCGCCCGGCCGCTCTCGTCCCTTCTAGGTCACGATGCACAATTATTCAGCGCGATCTATGCGGCTGTTTGTACCAACGTTAATCTGTTCGTGCACGAACAATTTGTTTTCGGATTCGGGGCCGCTCGTTCCCGAGAACAATGGGCCCGTGGAAAAAAAGGGAGCTTTAAAATATTACTGTTCCGTGGTTAGCACGGTTCGATTGCAAAAACCCACTGATCCCGGGGAAAGTTTTAATTAAAGTGTCAATCATAAACTTCAGCGTGGTAAATCCTATAGAGGGAACGGCCCGCATTTACCTCTTGTTCACTGCCGCTAACAAAGTAAATTTAGCATTACTTACGGAAAGGCGCGTTTCGATTATGTTCTAGAATATTAAAAATTGTCGTGCCTTGGATGCCTCTCTGCTTGCTTTAAAACGTCGTGTCTGATTTTTGTGTGGAAATTTGCCTGTCGTTTGCAGCCTGCTTTGACTTGCTGATTACAGACAAGGAATTAGCAAGGGATTTCTTCATTTTACTTCATTTCCTCATTTTGTTTTGGGAAAACTTGAAGATTCTTTTAAATAAACGGTTGTATATTCGAAAGTATATATTTGAAAGTTCTTGTAGTATTTTTTGCAATGCAATATATAAATAGATAAAGGAATTGAGGGCGATCTCCCGGCAGCGTTTTTTTATTTAAGCACTTTACGATGACCACTGCAGATTTGACATGGTTCATCAGAAATAAAAAATTCCACCAAATTTAGTTAGTATATTAGATTATTTAGTGTCCAATCGTGGCTTTTTTAATTTTGTTGCGTAGTTTTTGTTTTTGATTCTGTGGCGAAAATCGATACATTTAGTCGAACTTTTTATTTTGAATGAATCAGGTCAAAACTGCAGTGGTCACCGTAAAGTGCTTAAATAAAAAAACGCTGCTGGGAGTTCGCCCACAATTCCTTTATTTATTTATATATTGCATTGCAAAAAATATTACAAGCACTTTAAAATGTATACTTTCAAATGCACAACCGTTTATTTAAAAAAGCTCTTCAAGTTTTGAAAAAAAAATCCCGAAAATACATGTGTTCTCAGAGCTCACAGGTAGGCACGATCCCTTAAGGATATTTGGTATTATTCTTATAAGAAATTCGATTAGTATGAGATAGAGGAGATCGGGGCGAGTTGATGCGTTTCTCAGTTCTCAATTTTTGTCATTTCTGGTTGAATTAATTACTTAGTAACAAATATGCTAAAATATATCTTGGTCCTTCCTCTTTGATATATTGTAAGCGAAAACTTGAAAAAAATATGTAAAAAATAAATGAAAAAATACATCTCTAAAATATCCGTTTAATGAATGACTAATAAATTATAAAATAAAATTTTAGTCTAGATAACTTTCAAACAATATAAACTAAAAATTAATAAAGACATAGTCCAAAAACTAGATAGGTTTTTGAACAAATATAGATGAAACATTTTTATTTGAATCTGATTGAAAATTAAAATTTGACGACGTTTCGAATAGCCTATTTTTACATCAGGAACCTTATTTTTTATTAAAGATCTCTGAAATGATAAATTTAATGCCACTCGTTGATAAAATAATTCTCACTAAACCTTATTCTTCGTAGAATGCTTCTGAAAAAATTACCACTAAAGTAGCACAATAGATTTTTCAGGCAATACACTAAAAGTTTCGTTTCTTAGAATCATTCATCTACAGAATTTACTATCCTCTTGATAACCATGCATCCTCCAGATTATTTCCATTTCCTATTCCCTTCCTTTCCAAGCAGAAATATCCACAGTGGTTCCGTTGAAATCTCGAATAAACAGACCCTTAAAGAGCGAATCCACGATGAAATTTTACATGAGACTCTTCTATTAATAGACAAGAATCTCAGCAACGACTAAATGTAAATAATGGAAATAGTGGCGAGGGATGAGATTTTTGAAAATATATCATGAAACTTTTCTCACGAGAGTCTAGTTTCATGCAACCAATGACAAAATGATTAAAAAATAATAAAATAATGAAATATTTATCTCGTGAGATTAAAGTCCCATGTGAAAGACAATATTTTCGTCTCATCGTGGATTTGGATCTTTAATGTTATTATAAACTACCGTGTCGGGGATACCTTCTGTTCAGCTATCTATAAACCACACCCTCGACACTGTGAAATGTGTTACTCGCAGAGGAGCTGCCACCCTTCCCCCTGTAATCCTGACATTTTGCCGCACGGCGTGCCATCAACTCGAAAAAGGAAACACGCCGGGTGTTTTATGGAAGTTTTATCGAGAACGCCAACGCCGATAACCTTTATCGCTCGCACCCGCAAACAATCAGGGCGCTGTCTTTATCTGGGGTGATTCCGTCGATACGCAGCGCGATAAGATGCGTGCTGGGATATACGGCTCGAGGGCCCTCGATTAGGGTACGAGGCACGAGCCTGTACACACGCGAACGAATTGAATTCCTAAAGCTACTCCTCGCCCCCCCCCCTCCGGCCCGATTATCAGAGATCGACGATAACGGTGCCCCATAGAGGACGATAATTCCAATTAGAAACTGTGTATTCCCACGTTACTAACACGCTGCCGCCGTGTAAGCTCGCGGCTACGCCTGCCAACGCATGCGTGTTATTTTAATTGAAAGATCCGCCGAGGATCAATAAGCGAAGATATTTTAATTGATGAAATTCCGGGGCAAGGCGAAGATGGAGCGGGCACGGTAATACAGATTGTTGACCAATAAGCGAATTTGCAATCGGTGCGAAAGGGACCAGCGGATGGCGCCGCGGGAGGGGGGAGGGGCGGAAAATTAATATTCTGCGGTCGATTGTGGGGGAGGCGGGATACGCTGCTGTGGAAAACCATGAAAGTGTCAGGGACGTCGATCAGAGGCCAGACTCCTTTCGAATTCTCTGTTCCCGCGATATGGGTGATCGATCCGGCGAAGCTGGTGAGCCTGGAGACCTAAATCTCTGTGAAAATCCACCCTTACATCGACCTGCTCCCTCCTATTTCCTTTCGTTCCGCCTGTCCTTACAGTCGCTCGAGATTTCCTTGGGTTGTCGGAGATTCACCAGCGTCGACACTATCGTAATACAAGAGTAGGTGCAGGATCGAGAACTTGACGCTAATAGAATTCGAAAGGCTCCCTTCTTTCGCGCCAGCTGCAACGAAACTGAAATGTGCAATCCTGGTATCAGCTACATTTACTTCTATGATTTTTCAGAATGATACAATGAAATGTTTAGTATCTTCTTAACAAGGAGAAGATGACTGAAGGCGAATTCTGTTAATTGAAGCTGAAGATATCTGCGAAAACTTCTAGGAACTATAAAGATACCGGATCAAAATTGTAATATAGAAACAGATGAATGAGTCATGGAGAATAAAATTCTTTCAGGATAGGTTTCAGTTTCAAGTGAATCGATTTTGAAGATTCATCCAATATGCATGCGATTGAGAACTTGGCTAGCGCGTCTATCCATCACGGGTCGCGTCTACTTGTGTTAGTATCTAACAGTGCTATGGTTTAAATAATGGAGCGAACCTTACAAATTGTTCCTTCCTTATTGTGCTGAAAATTGTATTCGATTGAATTTCAATATTGCCCAAGTATTACACCCTTTGTCATCTACATGTGAGTTGATATCAAAAACAGAGTCCACGAAAAGCAGTTGGTATCATTTTACAACTAATCGAAATAATTCTGCAAGAATACGCAGAATTCAATCCTGAAACTACATTGACTTTTTTCATTTATAGTGTTTTCATTCTCCCAGCAAAATTCTGTCTGCGAACTGAAGCCATATTTTCAGCAACTTTTTGCGCGATAAAAAGAGAGAAAAACTGTGGAGATACATGACAGTATTTAATATAGTAAAAAGAGGAATCTGTGAAGATATAACACTACCATTTCAACTACACCAGCATCGATAAGTAGAAAAGCACAACACTCTAGCGGGCAAGTAGAAGCAGCGTGTAATAGACAGACACAGTAGTTATACAGAACTCAGAAGGGAAGTTAGGCAACCCGGAAATTCAGAAAATTCTTACTCATAAATTACTCTACTGGCACACAAAGTTGCATAATTTTCTGAATTTCCGGGTTGCCTAAATTCCCTCGCCAGTCTCATGCGTAGCCCACGGATTTATAACACCGATTTTGCATAAAACGATATTACCCGTCATTTTCTATTCATTTTTGCATAAACAATCACCCTCTTCTCTGTTCTAAGATAAGTTATGCACCACCCTGTAAAACTAAGGTATTCAGTTTCCATCAAAAGTTACCGAAGCAAAAATTATTCAACACGATGTCTGCATTACTGCACGCGCAACATATTTTTAACATGGATAACAACTGACATTATTTATAAACGCAAACCGTGAACCGACAGTCCCTGCACTTGTCATTCATTTTCTTCACAAATAGTCACCCTTCTGCCCTACTAATCCACCAAAAACTTCCAATAACCACCCCAAACAAGTGAACGGGTACACCAGGCTTCGATGACCAGAGAGTCTATCCTTACAGAGGCAGAGTTGTGCCTTTTAGGCACATCCTAACCAACCTGAGACCTTCAGAGAATACAATAACAGTTGCTAACACTGCCTTAGGATTCGAAAAATGTCACAGAAAGTAAAAAAAATTAAAAGCAATAAATTAATTCCTTACAAACCAAGAGATATTTTCGTTCGGCAAATTCAAAAGCACCAACCTAACATTTAAAATAATACATTCGAGGTACAAACCCGTGCACCCCGATGCTTCGAAGCACCAACGATCCAAAAAGTGCACAAGCATCCCCAAGTTCTTGATTCGTCAGCGACACCCTCAACCACCCTTACGGACTTGGACGCCCGTTTCAACGACCATATTTGTGCAAGCCACAATGCACTCGCTGTGGCCGAAATCGAAAGAAAGTTCTGAAACGGAAACCAGTCGGCGCATCCGAATTCGTCGAACAAAAGGCGCGGAGTGAATGCGGAGCAACAAAGCGGGGCCGAAACGGCCGGAAAGAAAAGCCGTCGCATCTGGAAGTCGGAACGGCATACGTCGCCGCGCGGCATCGGCACGTGTGATCGATTACTTCCGCCTGTCTAACGATCCATCGGTAACCTCTGTCACCCCTGTTCCTCGTCGATGCCCCGAATCTCATTTACGAGACGGTTAATAGACAATCAGCCGGCCGGAGCGGCCGAGCAAATTGTTTCGATCGACTGTCACTTCCGGCGGCATTCGGGCCCGCCGAAGATTGCCTTGTCGATGGCTACGGTCATTCGATTATTTTTCACCCCTGCAGAGGAGGGGGGGGGGAAGGGCCGTCGCGGATTGAACGATAGATGAGGGGATGAAAAAGGCGAGCGCCTCGGTAAATTGTTCTGTTGACTTGGCCGCCTGCTTCGGACTCTATCGCGGGCCGTCTAGAAAATGACCTAATCGATGCTTCCACTAAACCAATTCTTCCCCTCCCCCCTACCGCTGCCCCGCGTTGTTGTAATTTGTTCGATCCTATATCGCGCACCAACCGATCGATAGCAAACAATTCCATACGGGAGAGCGAAGACGTTGCGACGTACGTGGATGCACGAAAATTTGATAGAAAGTCTGCGATCGCCGACGCGGGCTCCGAGCATGTGTACCTGGCGGCCAGTAGCAATCCCGACGTCTGTATCATTTGTCGGACAATGGAGTAGTACAACAAGATGATTAAGCGGACAGCCGCTGCACGCGATTCGTACAGCTTGTAATTCTGAGGCTGAGCTCGTAAATGATTACTGCGGATCGGTACAATGGTTGGGTTCTATTCTCTTATATTTCCATCAGTAAAATACCCGTACTTCGCTGCGGTAGAATAATTAAAAGGAATTATCTCATATCTGTTTTTTGAAGTAATTTCTGTAAAGTAACCTTTGTACAACGAATATTTGTTCACACCTACTATCGAGCAATTAAGACACCCCAATTCAGGGTACACTTAATACGAAATGATATTAATGTGGGTAACATTTCGAAGTAAAAACCAAGTTGATATCTAATCGAGTCTAAGGGCTATTCAGCAGTCCGAGAAAATATATTTTACCCTTATCACTAATACGCTTTATAGAAATTGACTACTATCCCTGTGTGATTTTCACCCGTTTTACAATTAAATATTGCATATACACACGAATCACTTAAGATCCACAGATTCCCAGAGCCTGATAGAGTGACAAAACCTTGGGTTCGAAGTGAAATATTCATGAACGCGGGCCGTGACTTCCGCATTTCTATATCCGCAGAGGATCGAAGTGAGAAAGTTCGGAATGGGAGGCAGTGGATTCGGTGAGCCAGCCGAACGGCATTCAGCGGCAGTAGCGGAGGTTTGGAGGAAATTCTTGCCGGCCGGTGGATAAGTGTCCGCCGAAGGGAAAGGTACAGGCACAACAGAAGCGTTTGTTCAATTTCTACGGCCAAACGGGAGAGGGATAAAAGCGGCGGAGAATTGCGAAATGCTTGGCCCGCATTCGCAGTAGTTCCAGCCGTCCATTGTCCGCGCGCACAATGGGAATCTTTCTGCCGACGCTTGTTGCTCGGCTGGTAGCTGACTAAACTTTGCCCGGCGACCACGTGCGTCCTGCACACCCCGCAATTTCGCGCACAAACGGCCGCGTATACAGAGGTAACAGAGGAGGGGGGCGGAAAAAAGGAGGGAGGCAGGGGCAGAAATACGTAGAGACAGACGTGTCAGCCGTGTGGGTAGTCGGTATCCGTACAAGCACAGTGAGATTCGCCTGGGGATAGGTCAATCAATGACCTATTTAAAGCGCCTTCAGACCGACCTCGCGCACCGTACCGCCTACCACCATGATATCCTGACCGAGACTTCGAATCTGCATGGAACTTGCCCTTTCTCACCGTACTTTCTTTCGTATGGCCGGGTACGCGTATATATAGTGCACAGTTTATATATAACGTGGCCTGGGTGAAATGTCGAGAAACTGCAGTCGCCAGACCTATCGGAACGACGGAGCTTTCTTAAAAGAAACAGCGCGGAAGGTCTGGAGTCCGGAGTCGATTGGGAAACATTTGATCCCTCGGGTGCGTGATACCGCGGATCGAAGTAAATTTATTTTTCGTAGCGATTGCTCGAATTGATAGGCATTTGTTTGGCAAGTATAATTTAATGAATGCTGTTTTACGCTCGAAAGCGTGCGAACCGTCACCGACTTGAGATCAGTGGAGGACGAAAGAAATTAAAGTGAATACCTCTTATGAAGGAAATCATCTCTTTTAAAGTGTTCTGGTAAATTCTTGCGTGTGTAACATCCCACATATAAGTAGGTATTTATAACTGGGGTGTTATAATATGTCAGGTGTCAGGTGAGCATTATACGTAGCAGTGATAACTAAAGTGGAATTTAAAAAAAGAAGAGCTATTAACGCATAGGGTCCAGCAATGAATTTCCTTTACGAAACAAATCCCATGGAGCCCTACAGCGAGGAAAGACGATGCCCTCCATTGACAGCCGATATCAGATGCTCGCGATCAAAGTACTTTGAGAAAGACAATGCGAATTCGAATTCCGCCCGAAGGAATTTACCCAGCACGCGGGATCTTGAGCCCGCACTGAAGAATCCAGATGTAGATATGTATTCCTAAAGGAGAAGCTCACTTATCTTGCCCTACACGGCGAAATAATGTGAAAAACGTATAACGTGGTTTGCCGTAGCAAAGGCCAAGAGAAAGACAATAATATCACCGTTCCTAATGGACAGAGGAGTTGTCATTACGTTCCAAAAGGATATGGATTAGTGATGAGCGCCAGACACCAGTTGCGCGGTCGGGTACTCTGGTCGAGGTATCGCAAAACAACCGGCACGAAGCCAGGATAGGGTTGCTCGTCGCCCTCCTCCTCGTCCTCCTCCTCGTACTCATCCTCGTCGTCCTCGTCGTCCTCGTCGTCGTCCTGATCGTCGTCCTCGTCTTCCTCGGCAACGCGTCTGTCCGCCGACTGGCCGCCCCCGTCTTCGTCCTCGTCGTCCTCGAGGTCACTGAGTTCGGCCACGTCGCTGTCGGAGCCTTGCTCGCCGTTCCCTGCCCCGGCAGCCTTCGTCGCCGAGCAGTATCGATACCCTTGGGGATAGTGCAACAACATGTTTCCCCGGGTATCTGGCACGTCCGTTCGATCTGGGGAGGATGCGTCTTCGCGGAACTGTGTTCAACGGCGGGCGCACGCGACACTCTGCGCGGGAGCTCTCCAGAAGGGCTTGCTGGAAGATTTGTCACGGGGAAGATAATGTTTCCTGAGTAGCTGCGACAACGTGGAGGCCGTTGCTCTAAGCGACCGGGCCAGGCGCGATGGTGAGAACAACATCGAGGACCAGTAGTACGGTCGGTCCGCCGCGTGCCCTTACGTCTGTCACTCCGCTACCACTGGGCAATACGTAACGCGCGTCTCCCCTGGTCTACCGGTCGAAGCATTTGCCGCGCTTTTCCTCACAGTGGCGAGATCGAAGGAGCTGTCGCATCTCCACTGGCCGCATTTTACGGTAGACCGACGACAGCGGTGAAATCCAGGTGCGTGGCCGTCGCGGACCGCGACGCGCCTGCCCAGTCTCTCACCTGCAGCTCCTCTCACCTTCGGTGTCCTCTCGTTGGATCGGCTTCGAGTTCACCTGCTACCAGGATCACGCGCGCTGGGTTGGACGTGGGCGAACGGCGGCACGGCTCCCTTTAACGGCGTAGCACATCGGGGCACGGGAAGCGGCGACGGTACAACGGACGTGTAAAACGTACGGGGCTCGTGTCCCAGGGTGAGAATACTTGTGGCAGCAAGATGGATAGGCCAGAAGCGCGTGAGCGGCGCGTGGCGTGTCGCGTGGCTCCCCGTTAAAAAATCGAGCCCGGAGCTGTCCTCCACTGAAAATGTATCTCCCACCCTTGGTAATTCATAAACTGACCGTGCGCGACGTACGGCGCCGAATTAGCCTACCTGGAGGAAATACTATTGGAACCGCGGTCCATAATCAGTTACCCGTGAACGTACGCGTCGACGGTGCCCGGTGCAGCGTCGACCGGTGACTGAAAAAAACGTCGAACATCCTTGTCGACAAAACTGAACGCATGCGCGACCCCTCCGTCTACACCTCCCTCGCGCGTCCGCTACACGACCTCCTGCATCCTCCCTCGAGAAGATCTGGAGATCCTCCTCCTACTCCTCTGCCCTCCTCCTCCTCCTCCTCCTCCTCCTCTTTAGATCTCCCCCTTCTTTCGGAGACATCTCCGCAGATAGCACTCGAGCCGAAGGGAAAGGGGAAAGATAACTAGAAGCAGACTAGAAGGCGAACAAGCAGCCAGGTAGCCGAGTCTCTACATCCTCGAGATCTTGTCGCCTCTCGTTTTCATTGCCAATCAAGTGCCACGCGCGCTTCCCTCTTCTTCCCCTTCCAAGGTGACACGCTCGTCGAGCATCGCGCGTCAGGCTCGATCGTCATTCCTGGCCTGCTCCGATCGCGGAAGATAGCGGTCGCTAACGACCCGGCTGAAAACACGGTCGATTACAAATTCTGTATTCTTTTGCAACGCCAAGGGAACGTTCGTTGATGAACCATTGTCATCGCAGGGTCTATCAAGGTCCCAGCTTTAAAGTGGATAGTCCGGAACGCTCTTCAGAAAATTCCAACCGTATGAAAAACATTTAATCCCGGCTGTCCCGGCACTTAACTGTAATTTAGCAAGAAGAATTTATTCACGTTGCTTTCGTAAACCCGAACGGCATGAGATTCTCGTTCCTGCTTCGTACTTTCTGTTCTCATCTTCTCTCTTCCTCTGGTGCTTTATACACTGCGTCTATTTTCGGTTGGAATTCGACACGAGATTTTGCGGTAGGCACCATACGAGATCGCTCTCGGCAAAGCTCTGTCGATGATCAGGAACCAATACGCGGTGAAAGAAAGATTATCCTAGGCAGTATCTGCTGGAAATTAGAAAAACGGTGTTATCCAACTGATTCGACTAGGAACGAGAAAGCACGCACAGTGTCGCGGTTACAGTTACTTGGATAATTACCTTGAAATAAATGACGCGTGATTTTAACATATTCGTTTTATTTTTAAAAAATATATTTACAACTGTACGCAACAAGTATCATTCCCGACAGTCCTAAGCTAACGCCGTATTTCAGTCGCGCTGTTGCGAAAACATAATTACAATGCAGGATATAATACACACGGTTTAGTACAATTTATTACATTTCGCTGCGCGTGTAACCGCCTGTAGAACGTGCTACAGAGAGTATATACTACTAAATACCCCAATTTATATATTACTCTCCTATGCGTTAAATGTTCTTAATTCATCACAGTACTCGGATCGAACTAAAAAGAAGATGGTTAACGTGTGTCTTTTCGTCGCTGTTGATCTAGCAATGTTGCCAATTGTTCAGGCTCCGTGACGGGTAGAGAGCACGTGCGATGTCGACACACATAAACCGCCGCTTGACCATCCAAAGGCTTCATCTTGCTCAGATGCTCGTTCTTTTGGAATAATATACTACTCGGGTTATCGTGATCAGCTAGAAAAAGTATTCTCCCGGGTATCAAACGTTCGTGTATAACGCGAAGCAAATCGTCGGTGTCCTTAGCACCCCGTTTCCCAACTACATAGATCTGGAAATGAAGATTTATGTGCAATCGCGTCGAAAATTTATCAAGCTTCTAAGAACGCCTGGTCCAGTCGCCAAGCTCGCACGCACCTGCGTTACATCATCGTGATAGCGAACCAGCGCCGACACCAGTTGTGGAAGTGCAATAGGTTTCTGCATCAGCATGCGCCTGAATGCTCCGAAGAGACGTACAGCCTTATCCTTGAATTCGCCGCGGCCCAAATAATCTGCCAGCCTTAGTAGATTCTCGGCGGCAATTGAGTTGCCGGATGGTTCTGCTCCATCATGGACTGTACATAAGATTATAAATCTTCTTAAAATACATAGCATATCTTTCTCTTTCATTCAAGTTTTGGCCTAATATTAAAGCTGTAAGCGAAGCTACCGTAGCCTGATGGACTTAATGGCTGGACGTAATGAAACACTGAGCAGACCCTGCTATAAATATTTGGACACGCTCGGCTTTACTGTAGAATGCGGGTTTCCTTGATTTCATAGCGGAACGTGGTCACGACCACCGCGTATACGATATGAAGCCGTGAGAATTTTAATCATTGATCTAAAATTATCACGAGTCGACTTCAACGTACCCTCCTTAAGCCTGAGAATTATAGCGGGATCCTCCGCCGTCGTAGAAAAATATCCACCATTCGCTTCGTCCCAAAAATGTCCGTCTTGAATGTCGTGCAGCTTCTCGGCGAACTCTAGCCACCGGTCGTTTAAACTGGCTTCGTACAAGTCCAGTAATCCTTTCACGGTGAACGCGTAATCATCTAAGAAGCCAGGTATGGGCACGCTCCTAAAAGTATGATATTAAGATTTGTGTTACACTACGCGCGTTGACAGTAATACTTCTGTATTTACGTTTGTGTAATTGCGTCTTCATTGGCACGGTAACAACTACGGAGTAGCACACCTTTGTCCTTATCGAAGAGATACCGCTCGATAAATTTCGCTGCATCTGTCGCGTATTCGATGTATTGCTTGTTACCCAACACCGCGCCACCGCGCGCTAAGCCACTTATCATCAAGCCTAGAAGCGAGTTCATTATTAACGGGGCAATCATTAGAACACAGTACATTGTAGAAAAAGATCTTTATGTAACAATTTACCATTCCACGCCGTGATGATTTTATCGTCCAAGTGCGGTCGCGGCCTTGACGATCTAGCTTTGTACAGGATGGCACATGCTTCCTTCAAATAACTTTTCGTTTCCTCAACACTAAGATTAAATTGTTTAGCAGTCTTTCCCATTTCGTCGTATACCATTAACACGTTCTTTCCTGTTAATTCTCCGTGCGGATCCTGCGGTTAGTGAAAGCTTAATAAGCACACACGAATATTCTTTTTTATACATGATACTGTTAATTCATAAATATATAACGCACTTGATATTTCTTTACGTTCCCAGACTCTTTCACGTTGAAATGATAGTTGAAAATATCAGAAAGTTTAACTTCCTTTCCATCAGAAATCTCTTTATTTAAGAGTGTCTTAATTTCCGCCGCAGTCCACACGTAAAAAGCGCCCTCCTTTTTCGATTGCGCGTCTCCCGTGGGATACGAATCTGCATCTTCGGCGCTATAAAAGCCCCCTTCCTGAAATAAGTGCGACACGGCATAGAATACAGATACCATAGTACTCTTTTAAAAGCGGAAAAAAAGGTATACCTTGTGCCGGAGGTCCCTAATCACATACGTAGCGATATCATCGATGATTTCAGCAAAAAGATCGTCCTTGGTTGCAAGATACGCGTCTGAATAAGATTGCATTAATTGTCCCTGATCGTATAACATCTTTTCGAAGTGGGGAACGTGCCATTCGCCATCAGTAGCATACCTTGAGAATCCCTAATTGCAAAACGTAGGGACATTACATACTCCTCGCGAATACTATCAATTTGAAGTTTTCTTTCTGTCTTGAAACTCTTACCTGACCTACGTGATCATGTATACCACCATAAGACATTTTGGTTAAAGAGTATACACACATATGCAAATAACGTTGAGCAAGCTCCTCGTTTGGCTCGCGTGAATACATATGAAACAAAAAATTAAAATTCACCGGCTGCGGAAATTTAGGCGCCTGCATATTATATGCAGAACCGAATCCACCAAATGTCGGCTCGAATTCGCTTGTGAGTTGCTCGATACATACGGTGCTGCACTCCACCAAAGGTACATTCAGTGTCTACATCAGAAAATCACTAAGCAATAATAAATATAACTCTATTAACAAATACGATAAAAAAAAATACAAAAAAATGAACCGTTCATTGCCTTACCTTTGCTGTACGTGCAATATCGGAAATATTTCTTAAAGTTTCGAGATTAATGACGCTAGATTCTACCATTTTCGTCTTAAGCTGTTTCCACTGAAAATTGAAAACATAATTTACAATTGTATGCGAGTTCTAAAAGTGAAATGTACAAAAATCGCTCGTGCGTACCTTTTAGAGACATTATGTACTTATACTTTTCAAAATCGTTAATAAATTGTAGTATTTATACCTTTTCAGCGATATTGCGTAAAATGGTCTTGAATCCCGTTTGCCTAAGCGTGTCTTCTGGAGGGAAGTAAGTCCCTCCAATTATGGGTTTCAAATCAGGCGTGAGAAATACACTCATTGGCCAGCCACCGTGACCAGTCATCGCCTACATCGAATAATAATTCTTAATCCACATTTACTTTGAAAGCGGAGAAATCTTACGATTACCTGAATGAAGGTCATGTATATCCTATCGATATCTGGTCTCTCCTCCCTGTCTACTTTTATATTGATAAAGTTCTTATTCATAATCTCGGCAATCTCCTTATTCTTAAAGGACTCCTTCTCCATAACATGACACCAATGGCACGTAGAATATCCAACAGATAAAAATATCACTTTATCCTCTTTCTTTGCTTTCGTTAAAGCCTCGTCGCCCCATGGATACCAATCGACCGGATTAGCGGCATGCTGTAGCAAGTACGGTGACTTTTCTAAAGCCAGGCGATTCTTTTTCCCCTCCAGCTTGCTCATAGAGTCGCTCGTCGAAGCCATGTTTGCGGAGAATGACATCAAAGTCGATGACTTCTGACCTATCCTAAAGAGTTATTTGTTACTCGTTTAAACATTTGATTTCCATGTACATATTTATTAATACGATAACTTCGGGAAATAATAGCAAACGATTTGCAATAAAAATGAAATCAATGAATCGCCATTTGGCGAGATAAACGAGTAAATGTTTTACATATCTTCGCACGACAGAACTAAACGTTGATACATATTTTTCCCAAGAAAAACTTATCGTACATAGTGCAATTATTTATGTAGTTTTATTCCACCTTTTACATACACTTTAATGTTAATATACGAGAAAGTAACGATTGTTAATACTAAATTGTTAAGACGCGTTTATATGCCCATTTATTATTCAATTCGGGGAAATGCATTAAAATAAACATGACGCAACGTATTATTAAACGAAAGAGTTTATTACAAAAATTTTGTAGATTTGTATTTAAATGTGCTACCTGCCTGGCTGGTGTTCACTGACTGATAAGAAAGCACCTTGAAATAAATACACCTTCGCGCCACGATTGTGAATGTACCGCTTTTTAGATAATTCGGATGCGTAGCGAATTATTGACAAAAGACTGCATCTTCCCAGAGTCATAACACGCTTGACATAAAAAATATACCTGACAAAAATTGAAACTTTTAATTGCTACGTCTGAGGGGATAAGAATTCGATATCGATCTACTTACATAAAACGTCAAACTTTCGAAACGTGAAAACTCGTCGAAAGGTTATATTATCTAAGAACACAAATTGCAAGAAAATGAATCGCTTTTATTGATGCTTAAAACCTATTGAAAAGTCATTTACTCATTCTTTCCAAGTAAATTACATACATTTTCAAATGGACAAGTATATATATATATTTTATATCATTTAAAAATATTAAAACCATCAGAATATCCTTTGTTAATACAAAAAGTATAATTACTTTCATTCATATCCTCCCCAATTCTAATTCTTGAGAAATACACTATGTTATTGACAGAATTTGGAACAAATAAGTTTCTGCACGACGCATAAAGTCAGACAAGTATCCAGTAGGGTTATTCAAAATAACTTTAAAATTGGTACGATTCGTGTTTATAAATTAAATAATATAAGGCATTTGATGCTTTACTCGATCTAGAAATGTAAATATTATACACACATACATATATTATCAATCACACTCGATATATGTACCTAAATATGTTTTTTATGCGTATTCAAAGAGATTCTGCTATAATATTGATATTACGCATATTAGTAGAATACAAATGTAAAAAATGTTAATATGTAAAATGGCGGACCCCTGCTCAGAATTATACGTAATACATTGGCTTTTGCAGCATCAATGAATCGCTTGAAAAATGTAAATTGAAGTGACATTGAAATAATGAGAAATGGTACAAAGAATACAAAAAGTATTGTATTCCTCGAGAAAATCTACTTTATTCCACGCACATGTACCTACAGAAAGACAGATTCGTCCTGTGCTCGAACATTCACTTATGATTAAGCTGTAGTTTCATTCTCTCACTGTAAGAGGGCGACAATGGGCGAAAGAATAATACTAGGGTAGATGCCCCTATTACTGTGCCGTTATGTTTAAAGAAAACGTTCAAAAAACTTGCATAAATAAATAAGAATATATTTTTGTTTAATTAAGTTAAACTATTAATGTATGTGATGCAAACGAGAAGATTGCATTTTTAAACGATTATAGAATGGACCAACTTCACATGATTGACTGTTTCTCGAACACATCTACGATATTTCACGAACATGGATTTGTAATCAAATATTTTAATAGAGTTCAGACCGTTTTAAAATTGATTCACTATAACAACTTACGTATGAATTATTGCTAATTTTCTAGATGAGAAAAAAGTGAATTGTTTTTAAAGTCATCTCAACTTGCGACTCTCAAGCCGATGTGTTTAACCTTTTTCAATTTGTTCCACCCATGGACATAGGAATATAGGGACGGATAGTGATCCGAGGATCACTAGGAACGATGTAATAGTTGCGACTTGCGACTTTAGGCGAGGAGCAGCGAGGAGAGTGAAGCAGCTTCTGGGGAGCGGGGAACATGGTTACGTGCGTGTGGTACTCCGATGCCACATTGGTGATTGGTTCTAACCTAAATGCGCGAAATTTCAAGAGCAGATCTTTAGTTTGTTTACAATTAAAAATATTCGATAGAATATTCTCAGTAAAGCAGAGAAACAATGTGTTTTATTTATAAATCAACATACTGAAATGTTCTTGCTGATTGAGATGTCGGAATTAATTAGATAAAAGTTTGAATCTGTAGGTATGAAAAATGTGTATTGCTTTTTTTTTATATTTACTTTTGCAACCTCGCAGTAAGGTTTGCAATATTATTATTTGACGAGACCTTTAAACAAATAAAACATGACCATTTAGAAATATATATTATTGCAAGGTTATCTTTTACTCTTCTGCACTAGACTTTTAGCAGTCATTTCGCACATTTGACTTTTCTTCTTGAAAAATTTTAGAAGCGTTTTCATCGTCATTAATCGACGCAACATTCTGCTTCGAGCTTGTTGTAAACTTTTAATTTTCGTCCGTTGGTTCGCAATGGTCCGTTTTGCGAGCTCTAAAGCTATTTGAGCTGTCCTAGGTGTAGCGAGATGTGCCGGTCTAATGTCACCGACGTAACGAAGATTATGTACAGGTGTAACAGATGTTTGGAAAGATTGAATATTCTCATAACTCTGCGGTGTAGACGGACGATTGGCTGTTGCACAAGTTTCTATAAGTGTCATCAATAGTCAATTAATTAATTAGTTCAATGTATATCAATCAAAGACATATAAATACAGTAATTCTTACCTTCCATTAATACAGTAGGATTTTCATTGACAGATACAAACTCAAAGTTTCCTGTGAGCGCACTTCTATTATCGAAATTAGCATTATTGAAATCAGAACGTTTATACACGTTCTTCCTCGTAATAGATGGCACAGCATTGTGCTTAACAATTGTACCTCTGGCTAAACAAGTAATATCATCTTTTTGGAAATGATTCCAACACAGTTTAGTAGCAGTATTCAAAACTTGTTCATCAATGCCGCAAAAAGCTAGCCACTTCTGGCGAAATTCCTGGACTTTCGGAAATCTATTTAGAAGGAATGAAATTAATATTGCATTTGCAATACGAACAGATATAGTACAAAAAATTAACTTAAAATTATCACATACTCGTGTGCACGACATGTATTTACTTACGAATAATAGGAAGCCGATTTATCTCGGTTACCGCACAGCAGGCAATATGCGTTTGGCATTCTTTAATCTCAACTAGATACACATAACCCTTTTTCAAAAGGTAAGTACGCGCGTCTGTGATAAACAATGATAATCATAGCAACAACAGCAACTAGAGATGTCGATTTAAAATTGATCTTTCGGGTCACAATTTTCGATTTTTTTAATTGATTCTCAAGCAGGCCTCGAATCGAAGGTCGTATTGTTTGTGTTGCGTATTTTAGCGGAGATTTTTAGACGCGAACGTGGATTGGTGCCCATGGAGCGCTGAACCGCTCTGTTCGTTGGAGTGCGGGTGTTTTGAAATAAAACCAAGTACTACCTATACAAAACTATGTTAAGTTGTAGCACATTCGACAACCTGCACCGAGTGCGTACTCTTTCGCTTCCGATTGGCTAAAATTCGCACTCAGTGCGCACCAGTGCGACCGTCTGAATACGCTATTAGACTTTGGAGTTTATTCGAACTGTTCAAGAAGCTCCTTAGCGACAGAATGTATAGGATGTCCTCTACTTACCTAGTAGCCATTAGTAGCTAGTAAAGGATGCCGAATGCTTAAGCATTTGCTTAAGAATAAGTAGCGACTAGGAATACCGGCCTATGCTACCTTACACTAGTGAGACCACCGCCAGCCGGAGCAGCCAGTCGCACATTGGAGATCCCAGCTTAAAGGGCACGCGTATTTACGTAAAATTCAAAGTCAATTTTCTCGGAAACAAAGCAATTACCGGAATTTCGTCGCTCTTGATTTTCGTCTTATTTGCGCCTGTATAATCGGCCGAAGAGTATTGATTTTCAGTACAGTCACACCCTGTATATATTTCAAGTAACTCTTAATAAAACTTTAATTAACCAATAATTACAAAAATATTTAAATTCAGGAGTTCAGTAATGATGATTTACAGTTTGAGAGTCTGAGCTTTCAGCAACTAAAATTTTAAATGAAAATGAAAATTTAATGCCTCACTATGCTATGATGATCTATGAGGATGTACCATTATGCGCCATACAGGTGTTGAATTTTACATGTATCGATAGCTTTCTTTTACAAAGGTTTTTCATGACCACCAATTACAGCTGATTGGTGTTTAGTATTCCGGCATTCTATTTTTCCTCGCGTAATATATCTCATTGACGTTTCTCAGCTCAAATTTGTTTTTTGATATGTCTACGGTTGCCCGATACAAGTCATCTTGGCTACATACCAGTGTTTTATTCTAGTTTCTCAAATAAAATGTCGAAAATGAGCTCGAAAGACAAAGACAACAAAACTTTACACGACAAACTGAAACAATTCTTTCGCATTAACAAAGGTGATTTAGCGGATTCATTTTTCCGATGCATTGCTGCACAGTGTATTTTGTTATTGAAAGTGGTGAAATACAATGTGTACAATTTTCTCACGTTGCTGCATGTATAAATAAAGTAATAATCGCATTAGAATTATGATACAACATGTATAACAAGATTTCCAAATGCACAACATTCTAAAGACTTTCGATTTGTTCGCCTTTTTCTAAGTGTTTCACGAACGAAAAATTTTCTCCGCAGGAAACTATAAGAGTCGCGAAGATTTCACATTAACGTACGATCTCGAGAAAGAGATCAGCCCCGAGAGCCCTGTGCACCACCGTACGAAAGCGATTAAAGATCTTTGCGATGCTGTGCTTAATCAGCAGTGGGAAGATGTGGGTAGATTATTTACGGTAATAAGCGTACGAACATCAAATGACACGTTTCGATAAAAATAACATTTTTAGAAGGCAGCTGAGCGATTGTGGTACTTGGTACAAGATCTGCTGGGAAAAGATGTACCTCGTGAGCACAGACACGTGACGTTAAACTTTCTCCGATGTCTTGTCCAAGGTCAATATTCTAAGCTCTCTGCTCTAATGAGAGTAAAATTTTTTATGGTTGTTAAAGAACATAATATTCCTGAAGATATTGGACCTAGGTATTACAATTATTAAAATAACAATTGAACTGTTGGTTAATTCATTCCATTCAAGTAACACGTTACGTATAGAGCACGTACAGTAAGCAGAGGGATGTATAAAGTCAGACTCTTAGCATAATGTGGCATTATTTAATATCATTAGTTTAATTCGACGAAAGCTGAAATGTTTGAGAACATGGTTTGCCTATGTACTCTATTTTACAATAATTATATGCTAACTGCATGTACGATATGTGGAGATGTGTTTTATGCATTCTCAATGTTTAGAAAGCAATATTGATGGAATGGTTTAACTCTGTTTTAATTGTATTACGAGTTAATTGCAATATTGTTATCCTAGGTTAGAACTTTTGCAAAGCTTAACAGAAAATGGAAAAGACATCTTACATTTAGAAGAAAGGATGGGACCTTTCTTATTGGAGTGGATGCCTATCGTAACAGTGGGAGATGGAAAAAGGGGGGCTGAATTTCTGTCCCTTCTTGTTAATGTCATAAAGTTCAATTCGGCTTATATAGACGAAGAGATTATATCAGGCCTCGTTCAGTAAATATTTTAAGATTACTTATACACTGTAGTATCCGTTATAACACAATACTCTACTATTTTCATACTTTCAGGTACATCTGCCATCTGTGTTATTACAGCAACAGCACTGAAGTTGTTTCTGGATGCTTAGAAGCTCTAGATGCAATCGTTTGTTACAGTAATTTACAGTCTGACTCGTTGCAAACTTTTATCATAGCATTATGCGGAAGCGTAAATGTTGAAACATATTGTCAAATAAGTTGGAAGGTATGTTGTAAGTGATTATTTAGATTATTATTTACGATACCTTTTATCTTGACTACTATGAGAAATAATTTATTTGGATGTAACGCTTAAGCCTCTGATACGATCGACTTCTTACAGATAATGCGTAATTTATTAGGAACTCACATGGGTCATTCCGCGTTATATACGATGTGTCGTTTATTACAAGACGTGAACTTTCAACGAGATGTACGTTTACTCAGAGGCGCAGTATTTTATGTAAATATGGGTCTGTGGGGTACGCATAAAATTCCAAAATTAGAGTGTACCCCGACATCTGTTCTACCTTCGTTTTATCAAGTAAGCATTAGAGTTTATTTAATATAATATAGCTGCC
This sequence comes from Andrena marginata, assembly GCA_963932335.1. Classification (NCBI taxonomy): domain Eukaryota; kingdom Metazoa; phylum Arthropoda; class Insecta; order Hymenoptera; family Andrenidae; genus Andrena; species Andrena marginata. The sequence continues at coordinate 465,979 of OZ010664.1, read as the reverse complement.
ATATAGCACAAATGTATATTATCTACCGCTGACTTTATTTTACAAGGCTTTAAAATGTAATCATCCCATCGTTATGTACGAAGTTACGCTATCGATTCAAAGATTAGTAAATAAATATGGTGCTGAGTTATGGGACCCTACGTGGAGTATTATTCTTGATATTATCGAGGAAGTTATTTCTCATACAGGTAAAACGTGAATTTGTAAATATCTAAATGCGTCGCGTGATATTTCATTTATTTTTCTTCGCGTTTGTTTTCAGAGACTAGTAATCAGCCCGCAACTAAACAGGTTTCAGTGAGTTTACATGAAACAATAAATAGCATTGAAAATTTACTGGATAATAATCATTATAATGGTTGCGTTCAACGGTTCTACGAGCTTGTTGAGCGTTGCAGTGATACACGACCTGTAATTACGATACATCATATTATTTGTAACGTAACCAGAACGATTGCTTCTAAGACTGTAAAGATAAATATGTTTTTAGGAAGGATCTGTTTTGAAATTGATCGAATACCGGGCGCACACTATAGGGCCTACTCATTATCAGTGGCAATCCAAATTAGCCAACTTGATGGAACGTTACTATAAAATCGAAACACGTACCAATGTCAGAACGAAAGTTCTTGATGTCTTAACGAGTGTCATTCAAGTCAACAGGTACTGTAAAATAATTCACCTCGAAGATATACAGATTTTGAACATTGCTTTCTTTAAATAGGTCCAGATACGAAGACGAATTGATCGAACGAATAGTTGTGCCATATTTTCAACACGTAGATACGGATCCAGACATTGCAATTCGTAATGGCGTTGCCCATTTACTTATTGATCTTTGCCTCGAGTGTGATACAAAACGATGTTTAGAACTATTGGATATATTAGAGAAGGTATTGAATTCTTTACATTCGGTACGTCCACTTTAATACGATATCTACAAAGCAAATATCATTGATCAATATTTTTTAAGCTGATCAACAAGTCTTTCGGGTCTGACACTCCAATTACAAAGGATGCTGATATCAAAGATGTAAAGACGGCAGTTGTTGGAGTAATAAGAATATTGACATTAAAAATTTATTGCTTACCATCAAGCCACGCGATACGTGCCTATAAGGTTTTAGTGAATCATCTTGAACAGCATTATAAAGATCCATCTATCTTCCATGACGTTTCTATAATTCGATATCTGGTAATATATACGTAATATGCAATATATCTTCTTATTTCTTATATGTATACAGTATCTCATTTGACTGAACTTATTCTATATTGTTTACAGATTTTGGAATGTTTCCTGAAAATTAGAGCAAACACGCTGTATCATCTTGGATTTCCAGATGCACAGAATGCCATTGCAGTACGGTTCAGCCCATATTTAATACTGGAACATGTCGCGACCGAACGAATAAACAGCGGAGGAGGTGGAAATAGTCCTCCACCAGCTAGTCCAGCTCCGTTACAACATTTATCTTGTCAAATTACTCATATGTCATTAGCACACGCATGCAAAGCTGTTATTTCCTGTATTAAATCAGAGAAAGGTTTATACAATTTTTAATTTAAACGTCATTATAATAAACTCCATAACAGTTGAAATTAGAATCTCTTCTGTTTTTGTAGATTGGAAGGTTTTACAGCTTGTGTTAAAGGAATTGCCTCAAGTGATGCAAAACAGAGCCTTGGTATTATCGCGGCACACTAACGACATTGATTATTTTGCAGCCGCACTTTGTTCTATGGTACGTTATTATACATACTATCTTCTGCTTTTTAAACAGTCGCATAAATTTATTTATTTGTCTCTTGATAGGTCAGTGACAAGAACTTAAGGCTTCCAGAATCTTTATACAATGTTCCCCCAAAATTTACTCTTTCCGAGTTTCGCGTTCATATTTTTCCAGTATTAGCATCGCTAGCTTCGTATCATGCACATTTGGAGCCAAATTTGCAGCAGCGTTTAATAAAATGTTTAGAGGTGAGAAACAGAAGTTTTATTTTTCCAAATTACTTGATCGTTCTGCTTTTATAAATATATAAATAAACGCTTGCGAATTTGATTATCCCTTAGGTCGGCTTAACAGCGAAATGCGCAAGCCAATGTGTTACCAGTCTCACAACATGCATTTTGGAAATGCGCGATGCGATGAACAAACTTTTGTCGGAAGTTCTTTTAAATTTATCGAAAATTTCAGCGACGGTACACATAGCTATACCAATTTTGGAATTCTTATCCAGTAAGTATTAAACTTGTGCATTTTCTCGGATGTTACCAATGTTTACCTCCTTTTTTTTTATTCCAGCCCTTACTAGACTTCCAAAAGTTTTTGCAAGTTTTATTGGAGATCAGTACATGTCGGTGTTCGCAATTCTCTTACCATATACAAATCCATTCAAGTATGACCATTATACAGTATCTCTGGCGCATCATGTAATTGCTGTATGGTTTCTGAAATGTCGATTACCATTTCGAAGAGACTTTGTTCGATTTATAACTACAGTGTGTATATTATTAAGTTTTGGCATTACTAATGGAAGCTAATGTTTCCTAAATCTCATATTCCCATTTGTTTTACACAGGGTTTGAAGGCTAATGTGATAGTCCCCTTTGAAGAAGGGCACTTAATGAAATCAGATTTCAACTTTATAAATGAAGATTCATCAAATAGAAAACGTAGTTCGAGTTTAACAGAGCAGGTAAATAAATATACCACAACTGTGTTATGCTCGTTACTTTTTCATGCACTCTACCATCGTGTCTGCATCTGTAGGGCAGCAGAGGTCGGAGAGAGAGACCAATAATGGCTAATCGTATACTGGGCGATGGTAAAGTTTCAGATTTGAAACCACCGATTGATGAAGCCTTAATGACTTTTCACGTCGAACTCACCGAGACTTGTATCGACCTTATGGCTCGGTACACATTTTCGACTTATTCAGCTCGGCCTAAAAGGTAGAATTATAATTCTGTTATTTCTCTTCCGCGTGGGTTCGTCATTTATCACATGGATTATAATTTACTTTTACTTAGACTTGCAGCTGCTGACTTTCTCCTGAAAGAAGGTCAATCAATGACATGGTTGCTCGGTAACAAACTTATTACTGTAACGACAAGTGGTTGCAGTAATAAAGCAATGCGCGGAGGACTTTGTGATAATTGTTGGGCAGCATGTAAAGCCGGCCCTCAATCCCCCGAACATGGAAGAACGTCTCAGTCGAACTTAAGAAGAGCATCGAGCACAGAGGTACTATTCCATCTCCTTCTTTTGCTGTTGACAAAATTTTTCTAAAGTATAAAATGATGGTGTATAGACAGCAAAGGAAGACAAATTGTCTAGGCAGTCGTCTGGAGGCCATGGGAGCTCTACTGCGAATACAGCCGCAAACTCTCCGACGGAGGAATTGAAGAAAACGTCAGAGGAGCTAGATGCGGCGAAGAAAGATTTCTCTATTGAGAAAACGGACAAAGATCAAATTGAATCGTCGAAGTTGGAACAAATACTTAATAGCGAGAAACGAGAGGAGCACGTACTTTGTGCTTGTTGGTGTCAAGGTTGGGCTGAAATATATGTGCGCAGGCCTACGGGCGACATGTCTTGGATAATGAGAATTCAGAATTCTATGCAATTCGAAACACACGTCGATTTCCCTGTGTATGACATAATGGCTTTGTACAGGCCAAACCAGGATTTATCACAAAAGCAACAAGAATCTACGTCAGAATATTCTGGAGACGAAGCAGAGGTAGTTTACACGTATGTACATATAATAAAATGTTATAATGGTGTCTGATGAGATTATTTGTTTGTAGGATACTGCGGATAAAAATGGAGATCAAGCGCAAAGTGAACATAGTAGTGTTATGAAATCTGTAACATCGTCTTCTGTGTCATCAGGCCCAATTGCGATACCCGGCTCGCCAGCTCGACCAAACCCTTCAAGGCAAAGTTCTCGCGATAGTTTAGAAAGTTTAGAGGACGGTGAAGATGGTACGACTGATGCTTTAACACTATCCTCACAACTGATCGATAAAGTTTCAACATTAAGAAATGAATGTTATCGGCAGATTTACGTCGCTCGCGAAATCCAGTACGCAGATCAAATTCTAGTCCTGAAATGAGCGCTAATTGGAAGAATCCATTCTTAAATAAGGAAAAGCTGAATTCACAGCAAATAGACCGAGACCTTTCATCCGCAGATTTGGAAGTTAAACTTGATGCTGAATTGAAGAAACATGCAAAAAACATGTACGCAAAAGATATGAGGTACCATTACTTTAATAATGCTTAATACTAAATTTAAAAGTAAGGTATTTCTCAATCCGGAGAAGTTAAGATTCACTCGAGTGTTCAACAAATTATAAACATTAAGAATTGGTGAACATAGAGTCAGTTGCGAAGCTATACCGGAAGAAATATTTGGTATGGGAACGACACCTCCGTCATCAGAGAACACGACAGATCATCCGTCTTCATTGCGATCTCAGCGCTCTTATCCAGGCGCGACGCAAGTGACTCAGATTATTACTACAACTACTAGCAATACCGTCCCACCATCGCCTACTACTCTGCAGGTATAGTATTTAGATAAATGAAGTTTATAACATAGCTCAGAGTTTATTATAACAATTTTATTCTTATATAAAACTTTACAGCCACAAGGAAGCTTTTTGGGGGTGCAGGCGCGTACGACGCAAATACAGTCATCTAGTACTAAACCTCCGCAATCGCCTACACAAATGTATCCCCGGTTAGCTGCTCTTGACTCCGGGCAGAAACAAATGGCATTAGGATCAGAAAGTAAACCGCCCATTGGACGGAATCATTTTACAGATAAGGTGCGGTAGTAAATACAATTGCAAGTGTCTCTTTCATAGCTTTATCTTTGAAGATTGTACGCGTATATTATTTTCAGCAAAAGGATGAAAGGCCAGATCCTTCGATGTTACCTCCGCTGCCTCTACCCTTCCGCGATAGGGGCCATACCATTTCCGTAATGAGCCCCGTTAAAAAGTCTCGCGCAGAATGGGATAATATTCGCAGAGGAAATTCGCCGCGCGTGAAAGATCCTCCCAAGGCTGGCATTAATCCTAGGTAACGTAGCTCCACTTTTAAGCACAGATGTTCAGAAATTGCTGCTACTGCGATGCAAAGTTTATGCCTGAATTGAACATATTGCAGCTTTGTGTTTTTGCAACTGTATCATACAGCCCATTTCGGTTCACCATCAGAGAAGCCTTTATTAGTTCCGCAAACAACGGCTGTGCAAAGAGCAGTAACGAATTTAGATAGAATACAGCCGTACGAGACTCATAAAATCGGAGTCCTTTATGTTGGTCCGGGGCAGGCTTCTAACGAGATTGAAATTCTGGCCAATCAGCATGGATCACTTCGATATACAGAATTTTTACAACGACTGGGGACCCTGGTCCGTTTAAAGGACGTCGATGAAAACGTCTTTCTTGGGGGTTTAGATCGTAACGGCGAGAATGGGAACTTCGCATACATTTGGCAAGACGATGTCACGCAGGTTTGAATGAATCACGTGTAGCCTCACATTATTTTAAATATTCAACGACAAACTGTAATAAAACTTGTTTAGGTGGCGTTTCACGTGGCTACTCTGATGCCAACGAAAGCAAGCGATCCGAAGTGTACTTCTAAAAAGCAACACATTGGAAACGATTATGTTACTGTTGTTTATAACGAGTCTGGAGAACCATATAATATACAGACTGTGAAAGTATGTATTGCCTTAATATCTTGCTTAAGAAATCTGCCCAATACTATAATTACTTCTGATTCTTTCGTTCAGGGACAATTCAATTATGCATGCGTGGTGATACAGCCCTTAGATCACGGTACAAATCAAGTTACGGTTCAAGTGAAAGAAGAATTAGCGAAGCACATTCGACATAGCGAACCTAAAATTATCTCCGACCAGAATTTAGCAATTTTGTCTCGGCAGCTTGCTCTTCATGCCAATGTAGGTTGCTGGCAACGGGCGTGCTATATTCTATCGACAGACTATAAAGCTGAAATACTCGGAAGTTGAGGATTAATTATATTTCTGTTTATAGCTTGCGTCGATGGTTTCGTCGTCTTTGGAACAGAATAGTCACAATCCATATGCTTCTAATTGGCTGGAGCGTTTACGACATATTAAGCGTCTCCGAAATCGTGTACTCCAAGAATCAATAAACAATAACCCAGATGGAGCGACTGACGATTTATCACCAAGATCGAATAAACGCGTTTACATGGATGATTTTACTGAATACACAACATGACGTGATTCTAATAAAAAGATTACATAAACATTGTTATTAATATAATTCGCATTCGTTATAAACCTATGTACTATATTGATGCAATAATTAAGCGCACTTTATGTGAATCATGAGGAATATAATCATTATAAGCATACATACGAATATTTCATATTGAATTCTCAAAGCAATTTAAAGGTTTTCGTTTACTGTTTTGGCATTATTTTCTAATGCCACGATTATGTAACTAAAATAACGATCATTGTTACAGTTGCCTATTGTTATTATTACGGTACTGTAACGTACCTTTATTTCGAGCGGTTTATAAGTAAATAATTGAAGAGGACGGGTTGAAAATAAGATGATACTTATGAGAGGCATCATTAATAAGTACATTTCCATCTATAAGATAACTTTCGGAACTTTTATCTCATTGGTGTATCGAATATTTATTTGCTACTGATTGGTAGAAGCCCGCGAGAGAGGTTATGTGCGGGTAGGTAAATCTGTAATAGAAACTGCGCCTAATCGTTGAGAAGTTCACGTGAGAACTGGTACGTATCTATAAAATCGTGGATAGATACAAGCGCCTCTGCCCACGTAATTAAGAAACTCGCGGGTCGATTCTCCGTAAGTACATCAACAAGATCCTTGCAGTGCTGTCAGTCCCGTTTGGTCCTGTCAGCTGATAAAGAAGAAGAACACGGAACGATCGAAATGGTAAAAGCATCCCAGATCTGTCAGACTCAGAATTGCTTGGACACGTGCCTGATGTTCCTGCCAACGATGATTCTCTTAACTTTTAGTCGTTCGCCGAGAAAATATCATCGATCATGCAAAGACCAGGGCAGGACCCTGCTGCCAAGGACGACGTATCCTGGTGGATGAAGTATGCTGGTCGAGGGCTCGGTACCGTAGGCAGTTTAAGTACGTTTTCAACTACAATACGTATCGTAGTGCATCAGGTGTTCGACTAACGCAACATTCATGTACCGTTAGCATTCTTTTCTTTCAGAGAATTTCTCGCATTTCGCAGGATTTATGTAGTAGCAAATGCATATAAGAAACCGTTACATAGAAGTGCGATGTTGAAACGCAGGGTACACTCGTCGCTTCTGATTTTTTATTGCCTTTAAGAACTTAGTACATATATATCCTGAGTTATACATCCAAACCTTTATGTAATATGTTACTTCTGTTTGCGATATCTGCGACTACGCAGCATAGCTATTAGTCTATGATTTACATAGGCTTGTTCGATGTGATAATTTCTATCGATCTGTTGCAGTTGCGATTTTTCTTGGAGCATGGAATTGCGCGTCGATACTCTTGGGTTCTATAGACTGCCTGATTAGCGGTATGTGGCAAATGGTGGCTGGTTTTATAGTTGTAATGATAGAGGCCCCATGCTGCTGTCTATTTATTGATTTTGTACAAAACTTAAGCGATTGGGTCGAAAAGCGACCTTATTGGAATAGGGCAGCTGGATATTGTTTGTGAGTATATTATTCTTTTAACAGAGCATTGCAAGCATAACTCCATATTACTGTTTCTTTCTTAATGCCAGTTTACGACGACTAATGTTTAGACGCGTAGTATGTTCTGTTTTTTATCGTTTTAGAATGGCCGTTCCGCCAGTCTTCCTTTGTTTCGGGATAAGTAGCGTGTTTGGCAGTGGTCTGATATTTGCGACAGGTGTAATATATGGATTGATGTCACTGGGACGAAAGTAAGTTACAGTAATCTCATTTTCTATTTCGTAAACTGAATTCTTGATAAGGGAAGTATATCGATCGTTAATAGCGTACCTTTAAATACTAATAAATACATTATTCTTTTTATTTCTGTTTTCAATAACCATGATAACTACGTTCCTCGTTATTAATGGAATGTGTGCTACGTGTTTCTGTAACGATACGTACACGCCATTCGCTTTCAGGTGGAAGAGTGCGTTGTTATACATAATCTCACATTTGTCTTACTGTATTTACGGTTGAATTTGTTGCTGCGGTTGTTGGGTGCCTTTTATCGTTTATAAATTAACTAACACAATTTATCATTTCGCTATATGAAATGTTATGAAACACTTATACCAGTGGCAGATTTAAGGAAATAGGCCCAAGTGGCAAACGTTCCAAGAGGCTCATTTTTTCGGGAAAATGAAGAGGTAGTTTACTAAAAACGGAAGTGTGGTAGTACAGAGAAAACATATATTTAGTGATTGGATAAAATCATAATTTTTTTTTAAAAAATGGGGTCCAGACGGTAACTGCCCCTCGGCCGCCCTTTAAATCCGCCACTGACCTATACTATTATTTCTATTAAGCGAACACAATATATCATCTTTTAATTTTCCTAACATGCATTGCACGCACTATATATATATATATATGTTTTCAAATTATAATGATAAATTACAATACTATGTTCGATGAATGTGATCTTTAATGTTGTTACTAATACACTAATAATAACAGAGGATCCAGGCCCGACCCAGCGGGAGTGACGTCGGGTGTGGGTTCCCCACCGGGTTCAATGCCTCCTACCACAGATCATCATACAACTCTTGTGGAGGATCCCAATGTCTGGAGGCCTACATAAATCATCAAACATTCATTGCACCACTTCACTAACCAGGCAATAATATATAAAATTTAATGTTATTCTTACATATGTAGTTTGCTTAGATATCATTACACTTTACTTATTGTTAGCACATGATTATCATTGATCTGTGTTACAAACTATTATTTACTAACCGACTTCAAAAACGGAGGAGGTTACTCAATTCGATCCGTATATTTATTTTATGTGTGTTCAGAATTTCCGCATGGTGCACCGATTTCGCGGATTCTTTGTTTATTTGAATGAGTATGAAGAGCCGGTGGTACCATGTTAATTTTTTTTTAGTATTATCGAGATACTCTACAAATATCTAGTATTCCAGTTTTAATGTTTGTTCGCGCATAACTTTGTAAGGCGTGGACCGATTTGGATGATTATTTCGTTGCTGTATAGAGTATTTCCCCAATTGGCGCCATGATCAATGTTTTTTTAAACGAATTCGAAAAGGAGGTGGTGATAGATTCGACCCGTACACATTTTTTTATGTTTGTTCGGGCATAACTCATCAGTATATGGACTTGATGGTCTTTGTTTTATTCGAAATAGGGCGATGCCCTGGTGGTTCCATCCCACCCTGTATCAATATTGGCCCGATACTTTGTCAGTACTGGTGATTAGTAACGAATTTGAGACATCCTTATTCTCACTTTTTCAAGTCGCTTATTTTGGGAATCTTCCGGTTGTAGCAAACGTTTCTCTTTTTATTTTACAAGCAGCTCCTTTTGCAGGGCTGCCCATTTTGTTAAAAATAAATATAGTTATATAGGTAACTTCAATAACTAAAAGGTAAAAATAAAAAAAATTTAAAAATTAAAATAGACTTAAAAAAAATAAAAAATGCACCAAAAAGTAAAAAAATAATCTTTTTCCTTATTTAATCTGCGACTCTCAATGTTTTAAGTCGGCGCCAATGCAAATGACGAGGTGCCGACATAAAAAAATCGACAGACGTAGATTAAATAAGGAACAAAATTATTTTTTACTTTTTGGTGGATTTTTATTTATTTGAAGTCGGTTTTAATTTTTACACTGTAGCTTTCTTTACATGTCATTGATCTGTTCTATTATGTTTCTTAACTGTAAAGTTTTATTCTGTAGCTTGACAACATGTATTTTAAATTTTATAAATTAACACGCATGAATTAATTTATGATTACTCGAAGCTTAAATGCATGAAAGCTTAAGAGAACCCCTAATTTTACGTAACTATTCGTTTGTACATAGATTCTGATATAGATTTTTTAAATATAGTATGCAGCTTCGATTTCATTTAAAAAACCTGTGGTTGCTGTGTTCTTATATTCTTTGAACGTGTTTCTACTCTTCAGATGAATGATTCGCATGCTGTTGTTTGTTATGCTTTGTTTTATCGCAGATGTATTAAGCGCGATAAGTATGAGTCTTTCAGTTTACGATTTCCTTAAATTATAAGTCGTTTCTAAACTTCTTTCTTACACTTGAATTCAACAAAGGTTCGGGAATAATCTTGAAGTTCAGAAGTATTTGAAGTTTGAAGATGTAAAAATTAAATGATATCTATAACTTGCCCATTTTATTTTCATATCTTCGATCAATATGATAGCAAAGTATTAAAATGTGATTGGAAGCCTTTTAATAGTCTTTAAGTTCATCCCTTATTCATAGTGCCTAAAGTGTGAGAAGGACGTGAACACTTGTTTCTTTAAACTTGTCGTTAATTTGAATTATATAGTGAAATGAGATTATATTTGAGCAGGTTGAAATAAGCCTGAAATATTGTAATAGCTATTTTTGTTATAACTTTATAGGTTCAACGATACAAAATATTCTTTGGATATTAATGATCTGTGAATTTTTAGGGCACCTCTTCGTGAAATGATATCATCAGCGACGAATGTCGAGGTTCCATCATCGAGTATGCAGGCGACACTTGTTGAAAATGCTCAACCAATGGGTTTCTCCAATAGATCAGATAGTAATATTTGACTTTTAAGAATTAATTGGCGACAAATTCATCGTTTTGTATGAATGGTGATGAATGCTGTCTTGGTCGAATAATCAACAGCCAAGCCCATGGACATTCATTATCGTAATAAAATACTTATTTATTCCTAGTAACGTTCTTAACAGTTTTATTGCAATTAGTGATTGTGATTTATTATGTAAATTGTTTGTATTACTTGTGTTGGACCTTAGGCGATATATTAGTCAGACGTATAATTCCAATTAGCTATGCAATTTCTTCCTATCGCGCATGATTCTCAATTCAGTTCCGTTTACGAACTTTGTTAATTGTGTACAGTACTACCACGAATCCAATTCTTGCGGCTAAAGTGTTATACATTCAAAAGTTGCAGCATACAATGAGACCAGGTTTCAAGCTCCTATTCGATGTAATGCCAAAGCTAAAGACTGCTACAGAAATCATATTCCAAGATCATATTCGTGGGCTTGGTTTCCACGCGGTCCTACCTGTCTATTGCGTGTCATAACGAATGTTCTAATAATGAAATTCAGTGGTGGAGAAACAATGGAGTAGTTGATTTTGGATGTGGTGATCTGTTTGAATTTTACTTCTTGAAATGTATGAGTTATATAATAATATTTTAAACCGAAATAACACTTCCAAAATCAAAATATCTCGAGCAAGGCTTGGAGATCGACCATTCGTAGGTGATAGAAACGGACGAGTCATAGCTTGTTTAGTTTTACAATTTCTTTCTCTCATATACATTTGCGCATATCCTTCTCTTTGCCAAATTGATTGTATATATACATGTATGCATATATGTGTCAAAGTTTGTCTGTAGTCGTTTCATTCAATATGTACATACGTTTAAGTTATGTGTATTGTCATACGACCATTCTGGAGATTGGACACTCAAACGTAATGTATTATAATTTAGACTCCGTTCTCGTGGCCAAATATACTTTTAAAATTTATGAAACTAGTTAACTACTTCACGTGATGCGGCAGAGAGGGGGGAATGATCGGCTATGTTGACACATTTTCCCGTATCCAGTCCAGATTCTGTCGGAAAAATGTGGATACATAATGTTTAGGCTATTCCGATATTTATATTAGATCCTGTTTTATGTATCAGCAACTTTTACTCATCTTCATAATGATTTTTTTAATTTTTTGTTTCCATCATAAATCTATATCGTGTATCTTAATCAAATAAGCATTTATTTCCTACTCTGAATTACATTACTTAATCATTTTTCCCCTTACATTCCTATTAGCGATTAAGTTATTTATTAAGAACTTAAGACTATAGAGGTGATCAATGGTGAACCGATTTTTCAATCCCTTTACATTGATTTTTTGTATCGCCTCTGCCAAATGAATTTAATTTGAGAGCCATTTTTAGAGGCATGTAGGCGATTGTATTGTTATAATTTGTATCATAAAGGTAACGTTTATTGTGATCTACGTACTGTATATTATTGTGATTGTTTATAATTAAGAAGACGAAGTATTTTATGTTCGTATATAATAAATAGTATACCTACTATATATAATAAATATCGTGCATAAAAAACATTAATTAGTGTGCATAGAAAGAAAGAAAGAAGAGTATGCATGCAACTTGATTATACATTGCATGTAGTTCATGTACAGGCACATACTGAATATTTCAGACCTCGGCATCCAACTCTTCATTTTCACAAAATTACAGAACATTTGGTTCTAAAAATTACGTATTTTTGGTAAACGCGAAAGCACAGTATGATACTTAGCTGATATTAATGCTATAATGAATGTCTGTCACAAACATTTGTAATGTCCAATGTGTACCGTTACACATAAGAGAATAGGGCTAGCAATAAATTCTGAGCGTTCCCCGGATCTCATTTTAGCTTGAACGGTAGAATTTCAAGAGAAGAGGCGATTATATTTGTGTAAATTGATGAGAAAGGAGACGAAGAAAGCTTTGAGAACAGTTTCTGCAAGCGTAATATGTGTAAATTACAGATAAATGATATGTATGGCACTTTATTGATATTATAAGTAGAAAGGAATATTATATAACTATATCTTCCTGTTGTAAGAGAATGTGTTCAAGGGTCTAATTGATTTACAGTTCCACGAGCTGTGGCTTCGCCCAATCGCTATTGGGAAACGGCATAGTCTGTAATATGGATACATACGTAGATCGCTATTAGATTAGCGAATTATGTATAAATTTTAAAAGAACATACAGTGTCTTCGTACTCTATTGAAATACATACAGAGTGTTAAAAAATGATGAAACGATCGAGACGAAATATGCAGGCTCCTTATGGCAAAGGAGATCGAAAACTATTAGTATTTTGCAATCTGAGGCGTCGCTTTCCAGATATAAGCTGTTCACAATTTCGGGTACAGGCCTCCGGTGCGCAGAGTTTAAATGGCTGAGAGTTGAGCGGATGGCAGTACATGCATACACGCACTCGTATACAACACACCCGACATGCACGTTCATGTATATTGTACCGTTAACAGTAAGTGCCCAAATACATTTTTGACATTTTTAACGTACATTTTTACTGGCCTTAACAATGCTTTACACGCCAAAAACATTATTTCTTATTATTTCAATCGCGTAAGACGCCTTTGCATCCGATCATACTAGCAGGAGCGGTATAAGTGTATTACCTTTAACTTGTACAACTGTTCCATTTTCAATTATGTTTCTGTATTAGTTATCGTTAATGTATGGCTGCGAATCAGAGCATGTTATGATGAATGTATTTTAAATCGCAGAGGTAAAATGAGTGTTAGAAAGGCGGTGTACTGTTGCACCCTTGGCCATTTGAAATTTAAAATACGCGCGTCGAAATTTGAATTACTTGCGTTTAGAAAAGGAAGCTTTAGATTGCAAAATGTTAAATAGCTTTTTATTTCTTTTCCCATGTTTTGGCTAATCCTATAATTTTTCGACACTGTATATTCAGCTTCCGTCGAACGAAATATTAGTGAAAATATATATTTAGCGTTCGTATGTTTGATGCACTGTGAAGGTACGATTTCATGCCGACGCTCAACGCTCGTTTTGAGCGTCAAAACCAATCACGTGATTGGTCCACGAGACTTTCAGCATCTAGCGGAAAAGCTAAACAGAATTCATTTTGACTTGCTCTGACTCGCTCGTTCGTTGGTTGAGCGTCGATCACGTGATTGGTTTTGAGGCTCAAAACTAGTGTTGAGTGTCAGCATGAAATTGAACCTTTATGGTTTCGAGACAGCTTTCGATATACGTGTAAAGGAAATAGATTTGTTTAAACATGTGTTGAAGGACAGGCGCAAAAAAAAGTTCAATTCTTTAAATAGAAATTTATAAAACAGAAAGTTGAGCTATGTTGTTATACACGTATTATATTAGCGGTTGAAGTAACAGTTAATGGGCTTAATTATCCGTTACATACATGTATAGTAAAATTGTCAATAAATGAGAGAAACGATTGAAATTCTAGTTTTAATAATCTTTGTTAAAATGGAGTTTCTGGTGTGTTTGTAGAGGAAACACGATTCCGAGCGATCGTCGTTTTCGCTTCTTACCCTGCCGATGGCGAGCTCAAGATGGAACGAGAGCGAATCAGAGGAACTGAAAGCGAGCAAGGAACGGTCTCGCTCTGTTTTTCGGATGCCTGATACTCGGTTCTTCGCCTGCCCGTGCATACAATGTATTGTAATGAAACAGATTACTTATTTTTTTTTGTGTAACTTCAAAACTACTTGACCGATTTTGATAATTCTTTCTCCACGACTTAAGTTGATCGAAGCCAAACTAAATGCAAGAAGCTTCACCAAAATCGGTTCAGTAGTTACGGAGAAATTCGCGGACAAACATAATACGTATACATACATACAAATACCTCGAACTGAGAGCCTCTTTCTTTTTGAAGTCGGTTAAAAAGTATCGGTCGCGGCTCTTAGGGGGTGAATCTACACCTCTCGATCGGTGGAAATTTGTAAAAAAAAGTTAAAATTTTTTTACGTCAACGTATTTTGCGCGTTGAGAAGGGAAAATGTTTGAAAGAAGCCATATGATGCAAAGGAACCCTTTAGTCAGGAAAAATTGTTAAAGATTTCGAGAGTTACACGTGACTATTCATGGGCCCGCCACTACTCTGCTGCTTGCTACGAGACACATCATAAGATTACCATAATTTATTAATCATTTGTTAATTAGTTATTATAGGAAGTATTCAAAATGATAAATAAAAGTGTATCTCTGTACACAGAGTATCGCGGTAGTCAAATAGTTGAAAATTTTAATATAAACACATGTTCGCAAATAATTTATTAAGGAATTATAAGATAGCAGAGATTCGATACATCGCAAGCGAAGTTGTACAATGCTTCTCCGTTGTATGGGTCTGTAGAGTTGCTGATTGATAAACAAATGAAGAAATTTTTATTTCGGTATGAACTTTTCAATTATTTGCTTCTTGAATATGCTGTATTAATTTGGCATCGGGACACCCTGTATCACAGACGAGGTATAGGATAGACCTATGAACCAATGCATTTTTCTGTCACCGGCTTGGAGAGTTCTATTTCTTCCGGTCGCATGCAACGTTATCAACTCAGAATGGAATTGGGTCGTCACTCTACTAGCGGTTAGAATTGAAACTAAATATGGTGGAAAATAGCTACGAAACAACGCAAATATTAATTGTTCTAGATCCACAGTGCGAACCTACATAATTAAAGTGACAAAAAGCGACGCGAAGACCATGGCAATTCACACTGTGAACACATCGTTATTGTTTTTCTTTTTACTAACTTTACCGACTTCGATGATTGAGTTGAATTAGTTCCCAGAGCCAACGTTATTAACCCCTCGTATGTTGGATTCAGGATCCACTTATTGTTAGTTATTTACTTCTTGAAAGAACTGAGGATATTAGATGATAACAGGAGTTGATTCTAGTATCAACGCTCATTCTGAGGCAAATCTGGGCATTACTCGAGTTATGATCGAATACAAATTTCGAATAAAATAAAGTTATTCGAGGATAGCGAATAAATTTTTATTCGAATAATCAATCAGCGCAATAGTGGCGTAAACTCAGAAATTATTGACGTTTTAAAGTCCTTGCTTAAAATTTATATTTTTAGGTACATAGGTATGATTTTTTACAAAATATACTTGGTAAGATGCATATTATTAGTGTCTAAAATAATAACCAATGATGCACAGGACAGTATTGCGGGACGTACATAAACCAACAAAATGCTCACAACGGAAGATCCCGAAACGGAAAATTAAAAAAATTCTGAAACTTTGTGGATATGTGGGGGATTTCCCCTTGATTACAACGCAACTTTTTTTGCTGCCCAAATTCACTCTAAGGGGGTGAAATTCGTTTATTTTTAGATTTTATTTTGTAACGTGCAAACTGTAAGATATAGAAGCAAGTTTCAAGACAAAAGTTACTTCTTTTAATTAGATCTATCAAATCGCAAAAGTTTTATCAATTGCTTAAACAATTGGGAAAAGGGTATAAAAAATATTAATAATGTTTTCTAAAATTCGTTTTCTCACGTGAAGTCTCAATGATGTTGTGGGCCAAAATGGACCCTGCATCTGTCGTGGAATCGAATTATTCATCGTATTAATTTTTGAAAAGTCAGTATTTCACAAGATGCGAAGTCTTGTACCTTGATCCTGTACCTTGCCTGTGGTATTGGATCTCATTCATGCCCATTTAAGTTCGTTTATCTTTGCCCCGTTATTATTTCTGTAGTTATAGATTATCAGGCTGGACGCAAGATATTTAATGATCAGATACTCCGGTGCAATTTTACGTTACATACTACACACCCCACGTGAATATATTTTACATTAGAGAATACCATATAGAAATATATTATACGGATATTGCGGAGGCAACGATGCGTGTCGTTTGGTCGCTAACAATGGTGCGTGAATAACGTCCGTCGGTTTCGCGTTGACAGGCAGAATTAAGAGAATTTGTTGAATTTCATCAGGCGTGTAGCGCGATACGTTAGTTGCAGAATTGTATACAAATTGGGACCATTTTTGAGCAAGTGGTCATTCTACCATTAAATCAATCAACAATTTGTATCCATCTAGTAGGATAAGTCTTTTAATCAGTGGCGCACTCAGGATTTAATCTTAGGGAGAACTGATTTAAACATTTAATAATTTATTTAATGAATGAAATTCAGTTTTCTTTTCTTCTTACCAAGTCTCTCCTGGGGGGCTTTACTTTCGGGAAGTTATCTGGTGTCAGTAATGATCCAGAAGGTCTCACCTAAAATATTTTGGTGTCTGATTTTATACTTTGGTGATGAGTATTATTATCACAATTGTCTATATTTATCTATATTTGGCTCGATCTGAGGTGACGGTTTGGGCCCGAGTTCTATTATTAAATTTACGCAAGAAATCTACCATATGAAACATATGTTTAGATATGAAATCTTCAAAGAATAAATTAATAATGAAGCGGTAATAATGCCTTTATAATGAAATAAGCAAGTGAAAATGAACACATAAAGCTGATTACATTGTTCACCGACCTACCCCTACTTGTGCACGTTATTATCAACAGTGGTACATTTTACAGAAAATTGAATGTGCAAGGGAACGATAGAACACTGAAAATCCTTCTAATGTTTTTCCATTATAGAAGTAGGTTTTGTCCTTATTGAATTTGAAGAAAGTCACTTCTGTGTACAATGTGCGACATAAAAAGTACTCTATATTCAAATATCTATATAGATATTTATTTGGCCGTATTGGTGGTCGGTACACTCCAGAGAAAGGCATTCTTCGTGTGAAACTAAAAGCTTAATATTTTTTTAAACTTTGTCCTATTTTCAAGAAAATTGATTTTAAAAGTTCAATATGGATTGCAGCACACGGCCAACAATTAGCTTTCTCGAATAAGTCTTGGTTTCTGTGAAAATCAATTTTGAAAATCGGTCGGCGAAAACAATTTGGTATAGGCAAAAATTTGAATTTGCAAAAATTTAGTGTGTTTAAACGACCAATTCAGCTACGTGAACCATTTTTTTTTAAAAATTCGATTGCTTAAAAAAGTATTACAAAGAAACGAGGCTTTAATATTTATCCTGTAAAATATTGATCGATTTGCATGAAAACTTGGATGTGCAAATTGCAGACTAAAGTACAAAATGTGGATAAATCGAAAATATTGATTTCTTGCGTTTTATTGGATCTTTTAGGCAAATATAATCGATGAAGGTACACTTGTATGAACGTACTAGGTATAACTATTTTTCTATTAATTTTTTTTTGATACAGACTTTTATATAAAGAGATTTAACTTTGCACTGTGTATTGCTAAAGTATTAAATAGTCATTTAACTCGTTCATATTATTAAAATTCTTGTTATTTAAAATATTTCTTATTGGAAACAATTTTCGAGACAACGAGCATACAAAGAAGTGTAGCAGTTGCGAATTTGCGATCCCATCGATTAGAAAACATGTCTGACCACGGACACTCCGTTTCCCTTTACTTTCTTATATTTCGGTTCCCTCTCCTACTTCCGTCATTAGGACCAGTCAGCATATTTTCTTGTGACATAAATGACACTTTAAAAGCCGTGTGCAATTTTTTAAAACGTTTCGACCTAAAGTTTTTCACACGAATAGAAGCGTAGTAAAGATATGGAAATGTCGCAGTATTGTGTGCATAAAAGGTCCCGCACAGGGGGGCTGAAAATTGACTTTCTCTGCTCAAGTAAAGAGGTTCTTCATGCACAGAACAATTAAACGAAATTGTCTCATCTTTTTTTTTTAATAAAAAATCTGTGTAATAAATATCCCATTATCATCGTTGCTTGATTTTCTGCTTCCCTTAAATACGTACGTTGTAAGCAATTCTCGTTCCTCGAATTTGCTGCAGCTCTTTGTCTGAAACTAACCACTTCTAGGATCGAAGACGTCGCTTTGGACGAGTTCCGTACATTTTTAAACGTTAAACGGTACGTGATACGCGGGTAGTGGAACACTGGTATGCACGTGTGCGCGTAGTGTGCAGCCTCGTGTCTGCCAGTGTAGAGTGGCTGGTGCACTATCAACAGGTGCGGTAAGTCGGTTGTTTCGGTTAATCGGTTCGTATTCTGTGACCAAGACTTCTAAGCTCCGCGCCGTAATTCGTGATACCCCCGGGAGAATCCGGTCGATGCGATTCCGGTATCCCGAGGCAGGTATGATCATTTGGTCGGTTCCCGGAATAGCCTGGAACCACGGATTGAAAGCGAAACTGTGAAAGTTATGTACACCTTAAAGGTACTCGTGCCGATAGCTGAACGAATATTGATACAAGTGCGAAATAAATTCGTCAGTGTAATTGCCCTGGGAAATTTCCAATTCCAACTGGTACACGCGATGACACGTGTCCTGTCTTCGAGCTACTGGGCTTTCCGAAATTGCAGTTCAGACTAACAACAAGTTAATATCATTTAAGGTGTCTACTTAGGCAGTCAAATCGCTCGACGATCAAGTGTTTCTTTGCGAATTAATTGCAAGCAGATGAATACAAATTCTTACTAGTACTTTTGGGTAATGTTTATCGATACTATAAACTGTGATTTGTTGTTGTTGTTGATAATACATACATGTATATGACGGCGCTACAGTGGTCTGGCGCGTTTCTGCCGTTTTGCCCTGATTGTGAAAAGTGCGAGGTTCGGATCAACTTGAAATTTTTACGGCATGATCAAGATATTTCTATTGGGGTGTACCTCAGCATAGAGTGTAAAAGCTTTAGTTTCGGAGGTAAAAAAACACAGCCATCTGAGCAGTTCGAAAATCGACATTTATTGCACAAATCGCCTTCGCCTAGTCGATATTTTAATAATTTTCGTTCGATTATTTTTCCAGAGATCCTCTCGAAACTTACAGGTTCTGGGAGAGACGTATTCCAAGAGAAACCGTTGTATCTTTATTTTTAAGCCCGATATCAGGGCAAAAGCAAATACACTATTTCCAAACCACTGTATAATCAAGCTCGTGTGGCGTTATTTGTAAAATAGGTATAAAAAACACAAAAGTATTTTGTTTTATTCTACTTGAGAGTAACAAACATTGTATGGAAGGGAAATAGAGTGTGCTTGCTTTCATCTCTTTGTAATTAATTCGTAAAAATTACTTGATTTTCGTGCGATTTGACTGCCTACTTACTTAGTCCTCTTATGGTTCTCTGGTAATAGACAGTGTTACGAACATTCTAGTTCTGGTGCTGGAGAGTTGGTCGAATGGCTATATTCAGGCTTTACATCTGTGTATATGTAAAAGTGTGTTAAGGTTTAGAACAATTAATTCTCTAAAAATCAACTGTTGCGACCAACTCTCCAGTCCGACTGCGTCTCCCGGATTTAATAATTCAAACTAACAATAAGTGCTCTGATTCAATTTAAATACGTCGCAGTCGAGCTACCACAATTTCTGAGTTCCCGAGTGCAATAACAAGCTCGTGCCATGTCACCAAGAGTAGGTACGACGGCGGGCCTATAACGGTTGTTAAATTTATCATGATTTATAAATTAAATCTCCTTTGTACAGAACTAGCAAACGCTTGTCCGCAAAGACTATTGCATTAGAGTTATAATTTCATTATAAACGATTACACAAGTAAGTAGTAAAATTAGCTGCTGAAGATGAATTTGCTTAAATGCACGCGGGAACGAATGGCTTGAAGCTTCGTGACAAAGTGCGAGGTGTAAAGGGGGCAAGGGGAAGGGCTATTTGTGCGTAGAAGGAGGTCGCCATCGGCCTAAGTTGTTTGGCATTCATTTGGCGTGCGATGCCAAGCCCATTCCGAGATTGAAACCCACAAAACTGGCTGCACCACGGCGTTATAATTAATTTATAATACCTCTAATTACGTGGCCATGTCGGATGTGGCCGTCCCGACGTTTAATTTGTTCGCTAATTAAACAGGGTATACGCCCTACGAGAGTGCAACGCGTTCGCCTAATTCACCTGCTTCTCTCACCCTCTGTTCCACCCTTCTCTCCGCCAGTTTTCCGTTTTCGACCACCTATCTGCCGGCCGTTCAGGTTATATGTTCAGGAACGACGGACACAGGACTGCTCGTTGCGGTTGCAGTTTACTCCTCGGCTGCAACTGTCTGTCGCCGAGATTCGACGTTACGCCCCGACCCTTTCGCCATTCAATCCTACTTTCCTCACTTTCTTCTTGAAATCTCTGTCGTTCCACGTTGTTAATCGACATTTTTCCTCTTCCTCTCCCTTTCCCCGCCATTTCACAGCTTATCTCCTTTTTCTGCCATCCTAGGCCGCACCCTTTCCCGTCGAATTTATCTTCAACGATTCTATCTAAACTACGATCATTTGCTGCGGAAAGCCCGGGGAAATTATTTCCAAGATGGTTATAATATGATCTGCGTAAGGAGGCTGAGCGACGAGAACAGGATTTTTAAGGGTACCAGGCAGTCGTTCCTGTCTAAAATCAAGCATTTCTCTTTCATTTCATTACAAAGAAACAACTTCTTGGGCACGAATGTTAGAAAATCCGAATGCCCGCCATAAATTAGATAGGGCCTTAAGGAATTTTTGACAGCGTCAACGCAAGGACTCTCTGGTCAAGAATAGCCAGTCGTGCACAGGCCTCGAGTCGAGACACGCTGTATAAAACCTGCACCGCCCTGTCCAAATGCATCTTTCTTTTAAACTCATTCCGTTCCCTCCACTCTTTTAATTCTTACACGAAGATTATTAACATGAAAAACTTTAAAAAACATGTTTGTTTTGTCGAAAGTGTGCATTATATATGACGCTGCAGATGGATCATTAAAGAGTTAGATTGAATGTATCATAACAAATTCTCTGTAACTTTTATTTACATTCCAGATGTTTAAAGAATTCGTGCCGACTATCCGATATTGACAAAGTCTCCCTCAGTGATATGAAAACGTAATTGCAAATAATAATTTAATTAAGAATTTTGACGAATGACGAATACAGTTCCTAGGCACAATGTTGAAGAGGAGGCGCGAAGAGAATCACGTATGAATCGTGAAAATTAAAACGAGGATTTAGACAGCAAGGCCGTTTAGTTTGTCCTTCTCTTTAATGCTCCTCTTTGACGCCACACTTTAATTTCCTATGGGAATTCATGGACGCTCCTCGGGTGCAGTATCTATTACCCCGGTTTCGCCGGTTCGCTCAGGTTCTGACAAGTGTCCTTTTCGCTTCTGCACCATGAATAGCATGTTGCGTCGCTTATTGCGGCCATAACGATCAAAGGCACGGCTTTGTACACCCTGCAAATTATCGAGGTGCTTCTACCTCGACCAGTTCTAATTGTAAGTGATGGTCCGGGGCTTGAACATTTCCAGTTTCGGAGTTTCGTCGGAGTCGAGTGTTATTCTCACTTTGCGCTGCAACGCTTCTGATAGTTCGGCCGATAATAAGGGTCCTGTAATTTTACATTGTTTTGCTTTGGAGTCGATTCGTAAGAGGTTGAAAACTAAACTCACGAATGATCTAAAAAAGCATTTCTTAATCGATCGACAGACATCTTCTTAGCATGCTTGCCGATCGCCTGCCGGCTTGTCAATATAGCCAACCTGACGTTCCACTGTTTATCGACGAAAATGTCCAGCCATTATCAATTGACAGCTCTATAAGCAGTCAAAAAGTAGTCGAGCGTCAATCGGACTTCTGTCAAATCGATGAGTAATCCAATAGTAATCCACACGAGTCCATACCATTCGGGGAAAATTGACTGAAGTTTAGCCACTAAACTGTTGATCGACATTAAGTCGATAATGCGCTAAGCCTTTAATCGCACTCAATTTTCCATCGTTTCCTTTGAACGCACCTTTGTTCGCTACTTTTCAAAAATCGTTATGCAGGCTACGTCAAAAGTAGAGATGGGCAAGAATTTCATTTAAATAAAAATTTCGAGTAAACGAATAAAAGTGAGAGAGAAATAACTTTATCGCCTTAACGCATAACGAATAATATTTTTAACTTCTACTGCTTATTTCAAAATTTTATTTAAATAAGATTTTTGTCCATCTCTGCTCTAAAGTATTCTAAAGCTTTCTGGAAACAATGGCTGCGAAGTAATATCCAAGAATATTCTGTTTTTAATAGATATCAGACATTAGTTTTACATAATTCCGTGGATTCTATGCATGGAACATGAGAAATAATAGTAATATTGAGTGGCTCGGTCGTAAAGATACATCAACTTATTCGAAAAAGGTGGGACCCTTTGGGGAAGTTAGGTGGCTACGTGGAAGCCGTTATAAGAAATGGAGCGCTTCATTCTAAACTGGCATAACTTCCCAGCTCGTGGTTTTCATTCTTTTCATTATTCCCATAAATTCCGCCCCGCGCCGTATATTTTAATCGCACGTTTCACTCAACGAGGATTGTAATTTTCGCAAACTTTTCGCGTATGACAGTCGTGTTAATGACAGACTCTTGTGCTCCTAATTGGGCCACGTACCTGTAATTAGACGACGCGTTGTCGGAAAAGGAATGAAGCAGGTCCACTGTATGGGTACGAGATGGGCAGAGTTGAAAAAGGATGCAAGGGGGCAGCTATTCGGAAGACTTAAAACGGCGGCTGGTGCGATCTTTAATCTCGATGGACGCAGAGCGTAAACAACATCAAATAAAAGGATGAAAGGATCAAAAAAAATTATGTTAAATGATTTTATTAAAAATCCAGTAAAAACTCAAAAAGAATTTTTTTCTTGCACGACAATTTTAATGGTGTTTCATATCACTTTAAATAAAATTTTTCTAATTTTTCTTTTAAATATTCTATTGTCATCCAAACTACGTACGTCTGCAAAGTTTCAAGACAATTGGGTAGTTGGAAGTTGGTTAAATTTGAGTTGCCAGATTTGAAACATACAAACATACAAACAAACATACCTACAAACAGAGGATCGAAGCTGGATAAAATTGTATAAAAAACAAAAAATTCTTTACGTAAATGAAATCGCTATCGCATTACCAACTTTCCTAAGTTTTAACGATTGGTAATATGGTAACCATACTCATATATTTTAAGAAAATCTTGTGATTTTTTATTTCAGATAAGCCTACTTTCAAATATCATGTACACCGTGCTTTTATCACCATCAGAGTTACAGCTATTTATTTAAGATTACATCGGAGGAGAAAATAATAGAATTTTTTATTATTAAAATATGTATAAATCAATACCAAAAAAATTTGTTATGTACCCTTAAAGGAAATGGAAGAATCTTTCACTTTCAGGTGAACGGAATCTGAGCTACAGTTTTCTATAGATTTCGTATTCAATTGTGTTTAGAAATTCTCTTCTTTAAATAAATTAATATTTGTGAAATTTTAGCAGTAAATCTTCGTTTCCTTATTTTTCCCTTTACACAGTACCTATGCTTCAAAATTGTGGAGCAAAGTAGAACACGTTAATAATTGTAGATGATGATAACCGTCTTCTAAACTGGAGTTCTCAGTGAAGTTCACATGGAGATTAGAGATTGGGAATCTGAATTCTGGCGTGCGCTATTTAAATGATAAGTGACCAGGCAGAGTATAGAATATTGGCTTACATTCCAGAGTACATGGAAAATGTAGACCAATGGTTCCCAACCTGTGGGTCACAACCCTCAAGTGGGTCGCGAAGTGTTTTTTGGGGGTCACCGTGTTATTTTTAGCTGACGATTCTTGGCACTTATTTATTACACTAAATAAGATAATTAAATATATTAAATATCTTTAACTATATTTAATATAATATTAATATTAGAATTATATTCTGAAATACCTTACCTTAGGGTGCGGTGGATCGCAGGTTATTTGACTATTATAAAAGGGGGTCGAGACTCACAACAGGCTGGGAAACACTTACATAGATTGAGTTTGCTGAGAGGTGTAAGAACGTGTGACGTGATGAGGCCAGTGAGCTGTAAAGTAGACATGTCTAGGTGAACGTCAGTTTTTTGTAACGACGAGAAACTTACCGAGTTCTATTGACACTTTTCTGATTATACTTCGTTCCAAACTTTGCACACAAGTGATCGAGACATTGTGCCTAAACTTCTACCATTTACCGACTCATCCACCTTTCTTAACTACTTGCTCCACACTTCGTTTGTATATTCTAATTTTTAAGATGAACACTAAATTTGCTCTAAAGTCAAATACAGCTTCGTCCAATCAGCATTATTACGGCTATGAAAGTTTTTACGTAGATGTAAGTAAAAATTTACTTTTTGATCTCTTCCAAAAAGTATCTCGTGGGATTCACTGACGGTACGTGGGTCGTTGTAAAAATCAAAGTTTCAGTGATATAATAGTGAGGTAAAACTCGCTTACATTAATGTTCTTCCATGCACCAACGAAAAACCCGAAACCAGTTACACAAGATTGCATAAGTTATTATTACACGTCATTTTTATGTACCTACATTTAATTCTGTAAGGATGGAGCGGATTTCCCATTTCATATGCGTTTCGTGCAAATGTCACAATTTATCGATACGTTCGTGAAAGTGTTCCTTTTCAATGTAAAATTGCATATAGTGAAAATAAAAGTTTCGTGCACGAGCGAAATTGTTACTGACATTTAAATAACGTGCGCAGGAAGCCGGGCTCTTAAACTTCCACTGCTTCAGTTTGGAAATGCAGCCTTAGGTTGCAAAGTAGTGGAAACATTTTAATTTTTTATAGTAAGAACAATTTGCATGTTTAGCTAGTTCCAATAAGTTTGAAGCCCTCATTATTTCGGCTTAATTATCCTAAACCTACAAAATGAAATTAATGTGGTTACTGTTCGAAGTAATATGATATTGAAGTCTTATAAATTTATAAACATTGTTGACCACTTGGAACTTATTAAAAAATCTACGTGAGAATGTTTCACTTTATAAGCAACTGAGTAATCGTTTGCAAACGGCTTATTAGCACATTTAAATCCTGTTACTTGCGGAGAAATAATTACTGTACTATTAATTATGAATTTGGGAGTATACTAAATAATTTCCACGTATATGAAATTTCCCCCCGTCCGTAGCTCTATATTATTACATTTTCATTCATATACATGTAATAAAATAATAAACTTACGAGGATATTATGATAGAAAATTAGGTAATACATATTATAGGTATTTAGGAACGTTACGGAGGTATATAAATACTTCGTAGAACAGTACAAGTATATTTGTTACAACTTATCGCGTATAAGTATGGAAAATGATACGATCAGCGAAATTCGAGTAATTTCCGAGTATACGTGCCATATTAGACGGTAAAACTTTTTTGGGTGGCTTCCGACAACTTCGCGGCTAAGGAAACGTTTGAAAATCTGATTGGAGTTTAACAGGTTCGTTCTATGTAGTCCCATATCAACGAAACGTAGGTAGGTTCGAGCTCAAACTGCGAGATGTGACTGCACGAGGCAAACGTTTAGCGTTTACAGAATATTTCGGCAGATAGATTTTATTACGTATGTGGAAATGACTTCCATTCATTGATGGTTCCTATTAAAAAGAGGGAAATCCTGATCCAGTAAAATGAACGTGAAAAATTACCTTTTATTATATTACAGTGGTTAATTAAAAAATCCATCTAGTGGCTTAATTTATTGTATGTGATTCTTTTTACAGGAAAATGACTTTTGTTCTACACTTTTTCCAGGGTTTCTATTGTAATTTTCGAACAAAATAAATGTTAGGAATAGCATTTTATTCGAATAAAACTCGATATCGGAAATGTTTTCCGCGAAGATATTTTGTTAAATTTTTTGCGACATGTAATTCTTCTTGAATTTTTAATAGAAAATTAAAAGTAACCATTAATCTCATAACAGTCGAAATAGATGTTTTAGATGAAAGTATGGAATTCCATTAAGAAAATAATAATCACGTTGATAGTTTTGAAGAAAATGACTGTAAGTCAACAAAAAACATTCATCACTACACATTTGTTTGTATTTTAAAGTTCGAAGAAGATATTTGGGAGTATATACTATGTTCATGAATGGCGCTGAACATTATTACTTTGGTCAATTAAAACGACGGATTTCACGTACGATTATAAATATTATAAAATCTACCAGGGAACCCATATCTTACAGTTTATAAAAAAAATATCTGATATCCTTTATCGGACACTTCTTCCTACTGGTTTTATACTTTCATTAAATGCAGCGACTAAAGCGATTTTTATTGAACGAGGATGTCGTCTGTATGCGGAATTGATAAAACGTATTATCGCTTTTGTTATTATTATCATCGATTGTTTGTATTCTTTGACGGTATCAGAGGAATTGAAAGCTTTCCGTTTACTTTGGACGTTTGCTCACCATCGATTTCGCCTTTGCCTCTTTACATCGTCTTCTCTCTTATTCATTTAAACTTTTAATAGAGAACAATAATTCGACATTATTTTCAATCCGTCGCTGTCCATATACCCGCACAAGTGACTTTACCTTTTAAGAAAATAAATTGAATTATTAACTATGGGCGCAATAATGTTAGTAAAGGTACAGTAAAAAATATTTGCATTATACATGAATCTACTTTCTGATCAATTATATGTATGACAATAAATTGTTTTAAATTTAAATTAACTTTTTATTATAAATTATATATCCACTGAATTCAAGTGGGTTAGGGGTCTGCTATGGAAATTACATTGAAAAAATATCACATAGAATAATCAGTACAGAAATCTTTAAGGAGTTTCGATTGAAAAGATGTGGTGTGTAGATGTTTCAAAGAAATCGATCTGTCCATATAAGAATTTGTTAAATTGTAAATTATGGCAGTAACGTCAGTATGGTTGGAAGGTGTAGTGAGATAGGTACTTCTAAATAAAAGAAACCTTCCAAGGTCTATTTCACGTGAATTTATTCCCTTCTTGGTTGACTTAGATGAAACGGAAATGAAACGTAGTCCACCTGAAATTACAAGAGGATTTCAGTCATAATTTTGTAACCTGTAATTTTTGTCTATTTTTGAGAAAACGGTGTCCATAAATGAATTCTTATCTCCGAAACTATCAGCTGTTGCTAAATCAGAAGAGTTGTTATTGGGGTATTAAAGTACCTATATATATATATATATAAACAACAGGACCAAGAGAAGCATAATTTGAGTGGTAAGAATCGTACAACGAGAAATTAAAACCGCTAGTTTCTTTCTTATATTCAGTGTGTATATTTTGTGACGTCCAAAAGTTGACTCATAGTCACGAATGTTACAAGATATAAGGCAACCTTGCGTGAACGCTGCATACTGAAGAAATCTGTATTGTAATAACGTATTTAAAGCTCTGCCCAGTCTGTCCTTGCACAATGAATCAATCTGTCTTCGCTTGTACCACGAATTCTAATGAGAGTCAGTAAAATATAAAGAAAGATGATTGAAAATGTGTAGGACGAGCATCGGCCAGAAATAATACGAATAATATTATACAGGTGAAGGGTCAGGGGAAAAATGAAGAGTGTCCATTTTAGTGATTAAAACAATTATTATTTTCTTGCTTATTTTTTTCTGATGTCTAATTAGAGTATAGCTTCGTGTTATGAAGAATGCAGATAAATTCATTGAACCTAGTTTCTTACTGGTGGACTAAAGTATTAAAACTGAAGGGGTGATTGCGCCTTATTGGGCCAAAAAATAGGTAATTATTTGTGAATTTTTTGTAGCAAAATCGGGAAAATTTCTTTAAATAAAAAAGGAACGGTAAGAAATACGGTTATAGTAAATCTACTGCCACGCATAGCGACATTCATATACGTAGATTAAGAATCTCGTTTCGTTTTCGTGTTTCAGGTAACCCTTACAATACTTTACGTCAACGCCAGGATCACTCGATTTTTTTCAGCGCTTTCGGTCAGCACTCTGCATCTGTCATGTTGTTTCTTCCATTGTCACAGAAAAATTCAGAAGCACAAATTAATTTATTGCGCCCTTTTTTTCGGCCCAAGAAGACGCAATCCCCTGTTAATACTTTGTGACAGTCCCTGTTGGAACGTAAGTGGTCGAGTGGTCCATAAAAACTACTGTTCATTAGCAAGTATTTTAGGATTATCATTACTAAACAGTGTGCGCTTGGCGGATTCTCGTGTGTTTATAGAAATTCCTCGACACACTGTCCCCTCCACCGTGGAGGCACGGGATGCCAATAGAAGATAGGGATTCGTAGCGTTCACAGAAGACGGATTGTCACTGTGATCGACGCGAGGCTGCATCGGGTACCGTTTGCGGCTGCACGTTTCACGGGGGCGCGAAAGGGAAGCTGGAAAGTGTGGAGCGCGAGGCATCCGACGGTATTGGTTGGTATCGCGGCGACCAAGGGGCCAAGGGGTTCTAAGGGGGTAGATGCGTCGGCGTGCTGCGCCGTAGCTTTTGCCGCGGCGCCCGGCAGTCCATAGGTGAAGTCCTACCGAGCAGCCGGTGGGCAAGTCGTTCCTCCGAAACTCCGAAAAACTTCCCTCCTCTCGCGAGCCAGATCGGAGTGCAAGTGTACATGTTAGCGCCTCGATCCGAACTCGCTCGGCTGTTCGTTTCTCTCACCTCTCGCGTCGCCTCGTCCGTTCCCTCGCGGGTTCACACCGACGGAACGCGAAACCGCGCGTCCCCGGCTTCGAAGAGACTTGGACTTTTTCGATCGCGACGAAGTAGAAAAGTCGAGTGAAGAAGATCGAGTGCCCGCGGGTCGATCGTCGCGTGGGAAGTTCGGACAGAGTGCCGGGAACAGTGATTTATCGAGGAACAAGCGAGCATCCGTTGTGCTTCCAGCGACGACATGTGATGAGCGGCGCGAGCAGTGTCGGTCGTGCGTGAACAATAAAACACATCGATCGAGGCTTGATCTTTCGCGAGGATCCGCAGCTTGTAACAGGCTGAGCATCTCGGTGGAAATAATCGGGAGTATTAGTGACGAATAGCGGACGAAGTTCTTGTTTACGTGCTCGGTGATTCTTTTCTTAAACGGCTCTACCGAACCGGTCTCGCAACGGAAACCCGCACGCGTGTAAGTGTAAAGGTGCGTCAACCGACTGTTTTCTTTTTTTCTTTAGAAAATATCTCGACGAGTCAACGTATCAGTTATAAATCTCCCATCTGCTTCCGATCGCTGCAATCTCTCTTCGTTCTCACCGCCAATTATCGTCGCGAGTTGGCAAGACGGCTAACCGATGCCCGCGTTGTTGACGTTGATTATAAAGTCACTGCAGCTGACCACTAAAACTGGGACACACCCTGTCCGCCTCTGGAGCGTTACCTGATTCGAGCGATTCGCGATATATGGGACAGAATAAGGAGGCAGAACGAAGGGGGAGGAAAAAACGTGTTAGAGAGATGGGGGAAACGGGGTAGGGAAAGCCAGAAAAAGCCGGGAAATACGAAACAATACCAATCGCGACAAATTACACGTTGCTTTATCCGCTAACGCCGGTTCATGATTAAAAGGGGATACGCTGCGCCGAATACGTACTCTCGTCCACCCCGGCAACCGCCCCCAACGGCGTGGTCCGCCCTTTTTTATTCGTTGTTTTCTTCGGGACAAAACTGTCAAGAGAACGTCATCCGATCGAAGCTTATCGGAGCTATCGCCGCAATTTAATTAACGCTTCGCTGACTTCGGTCATTTCTCCTCTTTTTCTCTCTCTCATTTTCGAAGCCGTAAATTGATCACTGTCGAATATCGCATGAACTGGCGATAATATTTGTTTTGGATATCCTTTTCGGACCGAGGACAAATCTATTAATGCAAATATAAGCGTTTCTTCGGCACCGTTGAATATTTTTTAAATATTATTTTTTACGAAATTTTGTTTATAAGAAAAAGAAAAATGGGTGGTTGCGTTTCTTACTTAAAAATTATTAAGTAGTCTTCTAAATTCCTAGCTTGATCTGAGGTGAGGATTGCTCTTAGTATCGCGTAATTCATTCATTAATAACGGTGTAAAGGTGTTCGTCTGTAGCAGACTTCCTCTATGTATGTACGTACATGCTGACGAGCTAAACGTATTTCTCAAAATTCTGTATTACGACTACGAACGTTCTTTTCAAAGTGATATAGGCTGAATGAATACGTATCAGCGAATGAACATCTTTTTATCAAAATGAGTAAAATAAGTTATTAAAATAAGGAACTAATTAATTAGAGATTTATTTTAATTTCTTGCTTCGTATCCAAACAATTTTGCCAGCACGTGGATTTAATGGCGCTGTATACATAATTTTATAATGCTGTTCATTCATTACCCTTAAGTGTTCATTTATTGAAAGATGAATAATTTTCAAACTTCGTAATAGTGGCTTAAAATTGTCATTCCTCCGTAATGATAACGGAATTGCCGTTTAATTTACAGACTTAAAATTAGTAGTACGGTTTCAGAGATATGAATGGTGTCACCTATTGTTTAGTCACTCAAGATTAAAAGTGCATTTAACACGTTCTCTACCACTGTGCGCTTTGGAAAACAACCTGCCACGTACCGCGGCAAATTTCGATAGTTTTATTCAATGTAGGTAGTGTGTGTTTTCAACGCGCTAACTGCCACGCAACTCTTCCGTGTTTTGACGTTTAAATTGATCACTGCTCGTATGTCTGCGAGCGTTCTCCCGCGTTTATACTATGTTCATAAAAATAAAAACAATTTGCATTTTAATTAATACACTTATTATTTTAACACCATTAATAATTAGGTCGAAGGAAAAGTTCGTTTGATTTTATACAAAGGTTTTTTATTCTTGAATACTCTATAACTTTTTGAAAATTTATCCAAATGGCTTGAGTTTCTTTTAGATGCCAGAAGGATTAGTTTTAATTAAGTGACAGTTAAGGCAGTCGAATAATGTGGTCGAACGAACTTGGCAGTCTTTCGTGAACTTTTTGAGCAACTGTAGATGCAATTAAAATGCATCGAAGAAATCGATACAGTCTTGTAAATAAGATGAAACACAATACACATATGTGGCAATATTTATTCCTCGGCCATTTTAATTATACACTATGACGCAATCTCTGAATAAAAAACATGCATGAGTTGTCTAACAGTCAAACGTGCTCGTACTTGTATATTTCATACAAATAAACCATTTATTCTGTTTCGCGAATGTTTCGTGACCAGTCTTTTCGAACGGCTCTCTATTGTGTCGTTTTCTAGGAAGTGCGGTACTGGTAATCTAGGCTTTTATCCTTTATATGGATCGGCATTGTATACATACGCGAAGTACGGTTGTGCGCCTGTTAAGTGGTCTCCCTAGTTCGACGCTCTGAAAATAAGGCACATTGGTTTAAAATAGAAAGATTGAGTATTGTTATACTAAACTTTGCACGTTTATTAATTGACATTCGAAGAATGTATTCAAATTTTTTTATGTAATAATAATAATTTTGTTCAAAGTTATAGTAAATGTTGAAAAACACAAAAATGGTAGAATTTCAAACGAAATCTTTCATTTGTGAAAAAGATTTGGTTAGTTTTCCTCCTAAGTTTGATTCTAGGTCAAGCGATAACCATACTCATATAGATTAAGAAAAAATTTAGATTTTTATTTTATTGCATAAAAAAATGTCAACACATTCTTCGAATGTCATTTAATAGAGGTATAGAGCTTAGAATTATAATATTCAATACATTTCTTTTAAAAAATTCTCCAAACTGGGGTGATCCGTGAATGCGCGAGGATCTAAGTTTCGGGGGCAAGATTTCTCTTTCTCCCGTTCATATCAACTCCGCGTGCTTTAATTCCACGATATTCCGTCTATTCGCGACGCAATATCGTTTCCAGTGCTTAAGATCGCGTCGACACGTGTGCTACTTGTGACCCGCCAACGAAACGTCGGGGTTGTCATGAAATTTATATGATCCGCTGAAGATTCCCCGTAATCCCGCGGCGTTTCAAGGGTCCGATCTATCCGCAGCTAACGCGCGACGTACGCGGAGTGTTATCCAAGTTTCAGGAAATTATGAACAGTTTTTTTTATTCACGTGCGTCGTTTCTCTTTCGTTTTTCTTGTATCGATGCTACGATGAGAGAACGTTGACAGAACGTGTATATATTTTTCGACAGCGTAGCCCCAGTCGTTTCTAGTTTCCATCCGTCACAGCTGATTTGTCACAGATGAGGCTATTAGACTATGCCAACAAGCATAAAACCCTCTGTTAAGAGGGTACACGGGTATTAGACGGCTAAAATGAACGGTTCTTTTTGGGTTGGTCTGAATTGCGACTACTAATTCATATCATTTGTACGTTTTACAATACTTTATTGTGGATATAACAGACAACTTCAGACCAGGAAACCTAAAAATATTAAAAATTAAAGGAATTATAAAGCGTCAAAGTGAGCGCTGAGTAATGCACGCGTTAAAACAGTGAACATCACAAGTCGAGATCGGATTAATATTTTTAGTTGAAATTTTAACCGAACCTATAAAACACTCTTCTCCGCGATGTGGAGCTCGGTCGAAAAATTTTAATAAAAATTCATGGAGTGATACAAGAAATATGAACTTTGACGGATTTTACTGAAGTAATCCTGTGATAAATGTTGTTAAAGTTAAGCGATCTTATTGACCGAGTTCCACGTTGTGGAGAAGAGTGTTTTGTACGTTCAGTTAAAATTCAACAAAAAACATCGATCCGTTCTCGAGTTACGATGTTCACCGTCTTGAGAAACATAGTTCTGAGAAAAACGGTTTTAAAGCCCGTCGCGGCGCGTTTACCTGCATTGGCCCGTCCGTTAGTTTTTGCGCTCTAACTCTCACAGTTTTTCGAATTTTTTAATCAAATCCTTTTTAAAACACTTCTAAGACTCGTGGTTACTATAAACAATCGAAAAACAAATCGATTGTTTGACCGCGAAATACCGGTGTACCCCCTTAAGGAGGAATCCTATTTTTTGGGCTAAAAATATATAAAAAATTTTGATTTTTTTTAAGAAACTGGCGATCCGATTCATCTGAAAGTTGCAGTTTTTGAGTTATTAAGTTTCAATCATAAATACATGCGTTATGCCGCGTGAAGTTCGTCTCCCGAATTATTATGCTGCTGTGCATAATATTTACCATCCAGGTAATCTGAAGCAGAAAAACGAAACGGTGTTTTACTATACACATGTGTAGCTTCAGTTAGTCGAATCAGAATAAAAAAACAATATTGAGAAGAGTGGAGGTCAGCTTCAAATCAAACCTGAATTTTTGCTATTCGCCCTTTGATCAAAACTCGCCAATTTTTTTACGTGACAAAAACGATATATACCTTATCGGTATTGTAGTCAAACGAATCGCTAGTTTCTGCAAAAAATTCCTAAATTTTGCTATGTTTTCAGCCCCAAAAATAGGATTCCCTATTAAAAAAATCGCAGTGTTCTTCGAATCCACGAACCGTACATGCCCCAAGAGGAGGACGTTCACTTGCTCTCACAGTAGTTGAAGACAAACATGTTGGAACCTCCTTAGGTCAACTGTTATTCCGACTCAGGTTGCTATCCTACTTCCTAAACGGCTCCCGAGCAATTTCTTTCGCTTCATCGTGTATTTAGTGTAAGAAACGCGAGCAAATGTACATGCATAGTCGAAATTCCTGACAGGTTTACACCCTTTGGCAAATCTCCTCGTGGCATCCCTTGGTTTGCTTCTCCCGCGAAACACACAGAGTCGTGCCCGTCGAAACTACCCTGCAGAGGGTGGCCGTCGATGCCCGGGCCTCGCTGATTGACACGCGCGAGACTGCGAGTTGTCGGGTCGGTTAACAAATCCAATCGCGGCCGCCGCGATTACTCCCGCTCGAGCGTGTCCGAGTGCTTGAGAACGTGATGTTTCCAGGTGTCGTCATCGCGTCATCGTGCCGGGCTTAACGAGGCACAGTTAACGCCGGCGTCGTCGTTAGGAGACGCGCGACGCGAGTGGACGCTCCTCGCCCTACCGAGTCCTCGAAATTGTCGCAGCGATTGCTAGGCGGGCCGGCGTGCAGTGTCTAGTGTCTAGAAAGCACTTGGGCCATTCGCGTCAACGGCTGGCGACCCCTCGATCGCGCGGCGAACGGGCTGAAGCTGAGGGAGCAGGGATGTGCGAATACCATGCGGACACTGGTAAACCTGACGGCGAAGGAAAATGAGGAAAACCGTAAGCGGCGGTGGTTACGAGAACGTGCTCCCTTAAAGAAAACTTTTCGCGCGGATATGGGCTATCAGTGAGGGAAGCCAGTGTGTAATCCCTTCCGGAGACGATTGGATCGTCCTTTCGCGGCGAGGAGCTGCGGGAAAGGAAGCGCGAGGAACGGAGAGACGCGGCGGGTGGAAGGAACGAGGAAAGGGACAGAGGGAACCAACAACTCTACAAAAAGGTGAGATACACGAATAGCGATGATAGAGGGCGATGAATTAATGTACACTGGTACATAAGTGCAGCGAACGTGATTAATGCCTCTTCCGCGGCTCGATAATCCTAATTTATATATTTCCCGATAATCTCGCGTTGAGGCTGTAATCGTGCTTTCCTCTTGTTTCGTACGTATGTATCTGCAATCGACGATGTTTATAACGATAAGGTATTATTGAAAACCCGTCTTAATCGGCACCAGC
This sequence comes from Andrena marginata, assembly GCA_963932335.1. NCBI lineage: Eukaryota > Metazoa > Arthropoda > Insecta > Hymenoptera > Andrenidae > Andrena > Andrena marginata. Next base: position 430,535 of record OZ010664.1, on the reverse strand, counting down.
CACATCGTTACCATTGATAGCACAGGCTAATTTCCTTTTGCAGAGCTTTATGTTTATTTAAGTTTTGAACGTTGCATATGTCATACACGTTCCATTATCACTCACAATATAGACATAATTTAATATGGCCGTTGGGGTAATGTCGGCCCTTTCTTATTATTTTTACGTACGATGGAACGGAGAATTTGTCGTCAACGACAATATTAATTAATTAACAGCCGTTGTGCGCGATCTACCGCCTTACACAGCAATCTTACCTAGTTCTTACCATAAACGTGAGGTCCCGCACGACGGTTGGGATACCAGTTAATTAACCCTTAACTGGGGTCGGTCATGACCCCAAGCACGCAAAGTTCGCTGCAAAATTTTTGGTTGTCTAAGTACCTATGTAAACTGAATTTCTAATTAATCCTATAATAGTAGTTTAACTTTCTGCGTTACTATTATTTTGTACATTACCCAAGAACAAAATATTCATAGAGATTGATCTAGTGTCGACTTTAAAAATTTCTGTGTCCTTATATAAGATCCAAGACATAATATTGTACATTTTTTGAATACCTATAGATTAATTATAAATTGATAAAAATATATCATGAAAAGTTCTAGTGTAAATACATTATTAGACGACTGTGTTTGATTTTTTATTGTTAAGTTTTGCTTATTCTACATAAACTTTATTGGCCTTTCAGATACCTTGGTAAGTACCACCTGCGACAGAGTTGCTTAATATTCGCATTTTTAAAATATTCTCGTTCTTACTTATATGCCAGCAGTGGGTAAATTTTAAAATGTCATTTTGACAGTGAGTGAAATTTTTTGCAGGTATGTGTTGAATAACAAAAGCCTTTCGTTTGATAAAAAAAATGACTATTCATAAATTACCAAGTAACTAATTTTGCCCCTCTGGACAATTTCCCTGCGTGCGCCACCCTAGATCGGGCTCTGAAGCCAATAACTCGGTGTACAAAAATACCTTAGCGGAGGGTGTTAATAAAATGTGGGACGCTTCTTTCTGAATCGATTTTATACGCCAGTCTTGATGGACAATGCTAGTACGCACACGTGGCAGATAAGACTAGAGTTTTTAGTTGCATTGAAAAAGAAAAAAATCGATTTTTTCCGACTTTTACAGTGGTCTGTTCCTTTAAGGAAAGAGAAATGTTGAATGCAAGTCGACTCAAATGTTCGCAAGTGTAACAAGCAGGGTACTGCGTGCCAGATTACAGTTCTGTAGACTAGGGGTGTGCGAGAACTCGAATTGCGAGTGGAATAATGATCGGTCGATCAGGCCGAGTCGAGAAGGTAACCTTTGTAAGAGATATTGAGAAGTCCGTGAAAAAACATTACCCCTTTTTACCAAGGGCTGATTAGGGCAAAATCCTGAAATTCGTTGTTAGGCATTTGTGTGGGTAAAGTTTGTAAGTAAAAACCAAGTTGATACGTAATGGGGCTCAGAGATTATCAGGAATCTGTGAAAAATCCCCGTCTAATGATAAATTGTGGTAATTGGTGTCGGTTAACGCAAGCACCATGAAACACCAAGAATACTTGAGCGTAGAGGCCGCTCGTATACACGATGTGGGGAAAACAGCTTTGCCTGGCTTTTGGAGACGCCATACTGTATTATATGAAAACGGGTCAAGAGGTCTTTGCATAAGAAAGTTAATTCCAAGCTGGTCGCAAGTTACCGAGAATGCCGGACAAAAACAAGCCACTTTTAAGTGATAAATTATCCGTAATGGGAGCGCCTTGTCGTTGTTCGATGAGCTTCCTTTTGCGTTGCACGTTCTGCTGCCGATTACGGGCACAGGTGCGCTGGCGTGTTCCCGTAATTCGTGTCGTCGATGAAGTACTGCAATTAACATAAACGATCGCGTTAACGTTGACGGCGATTTATTCGGTTGTTCGATCCCAAACAAAAACACCTACGTATTATGCGTCGGTTGGATCTCGATTTACGGCGTTGCAGCCGCGTATTGTTGCGCCGAGCACGCAAATCTATACCGTTTTGCAGCTGATTAACCAGAGTTTATTGTGAGGAGTTGGGTTGGCAAAATTTTACAACGTTGGAAACAATATGCGGGTATGTTGTTCTGGGGCAACACAATCATTATCGGTAGCACTGCAAAGAATTTATAATGATAGTCAAGGGAATACAAATCCTCTTTGTATTCAAAGTGGTGATTACTTACGTAAGTTTATGGTATGCGTATTTTGACGACGAAACAAATCTGGAGAGTAGATCAACCTGGTAGCTAAACTCGTTAGCAAGTACGCTCAGTTACAGAGTTGGCAGACATAGTGCAGAGTGCTTATATTGTTCTGAGATATAAAATTTTAAACGTGACCTGGAGTTTTGAACATTGAGCATTTATTATATTTTAGGGTTATTTTGTTGACTATATTGGATATGTGAAACACATTAGAAACTGTTTCACAAGCACTTAAGATGTGTATCTTAAATTATTAAAATACCGATTGATATAATTTTGGTCTCATTTAATCTCAAAATATCTCAATTTGGAGGAGGTTTATTGAAGCATTTATGCCTTACTCCTTCCAGCAATTATTTATTGATACTTAAAATTGAAGTGTTGGAAGATGAAACGATGAGAGTCCATTGTTAGTTAATTCTCACCCTTCAATTTTCTAGATCCTTTGATGAATTGATATTTTAGAAGATTGTAGTAGAAGAAATTAATCGCATTAACAGTGGGACTTAAAGCTAGAATAATCAATGTCTAAAAGTATACCTCGAAAAATGATTAGTGTCCATCATGGTGTGAAAGAGGACTGTGCCTGAGGACTAATTTAATAAAGTGATGACAAATATTTTTCTTCCATCGCTTACTTTCTAATATGTGTAGTGTGCAGAAATTTTAATTAGAAAGAGCACGTTGAGCAGGGAAATCAAAAGTTTCCTTAATTTGACGTAAAAATTATTTTATGTAGGCAAAGATGGATAAATATTTTATAGCAGTATTACTTACTTTCTCGATCATAAGCCCTGACAATAGTAGCTAGAAAAATAAAGTAAACAAACTCCAGATCTCATGATACTTAAAAGTTACTGCCCCAGTTTCTAGGAAACTAGATTTAACTGAATTCTATCGTTTTTCTCTTCAACCTTTCAATTTATTTGGGGAAGCGATCAAATTAATCAAGTCCGCTTTAAAATTCCTTTCGCAGACTGTTCCATAGAATGTGAGCACAGTTTTATAAGCGAACTTAATATACAAAAGTAATAAGAGTCATTCTAAAGAAACTTCTCCTTAAATGCCAATCCGTTTTGACATTTTATAGGTCATTCGTCAATTTTCGCAGAAGTAAACTTTTAGGTATGTTCGATGCTTTACAGGGAAACGAGTTAAAATCCTTCACAGAATATTATGGAAAAATTCGTGGCACGGTAATTGAGGGCAGGTTGATTCCACGTATAAAAATATGTCGATGTTATACGATAAAATTGTTCCGGAGCACGCATACCGCGGCCTGGCTTGTCTGGTCATTGACGGGTACACTTCACTTATGCTCCTATTTCCAAATATGCTGGTGTTTCATCTGCCATACAATACGAGCAATCTAATTTTTTAACAGGATGATGCACCATCATTTTTTAATAGAGAGGTGTGGAGTTTATTAAACCAAATCATGACTGATGGAATCGTGTGTTAGCCAACGAAATCTCCAGATCTTATACAGTTTGATCTTTATTGATGTGGTAATGTAAAGTCCTTAGTTTATACCACGAACAGTCTGAATCATGTCTACTCGCGTCCAATTGCGTTATCAACAATTCATATAAGTCAATCATTAGAAACAGTAGAATAATGATGTCAACATTTTCAATAATTCCTTAATTTTTTTTAAAACGACGAAACACGTCACTTAACAAACTAATCCTTCTAGTGTTTCAGAAAAACTCATGTCATTTGAACGATTCCAAAAAAGTTATGCGATTTTAAAAGTTGCAAACTTTCTTTCGTCCGCCACTGTATGCATTATTGTTATTTGCAGAATTCATTTCTCAAGTTACCCTCATATATTATACGTCCACACATGAATTTAATGTTCCTTTATTTCTCGAATAACTTCAGCGCTTATTGGGCTGGAAAAAATATTTGTGATTGCACTATTTGAGGTAAACTCCAAACGCGACGTAATTTCCGAGATTTCTTACGTCGTCGTTGTCTGCGCTTCACGTTTTGATGGTATTGCTATTTTAGATAGCGCGCAGACATTATGCATTCGTGAGCGTGGCTCGTGCAACTCACGTTGCACGATAGATGCACCGCTGGAGAAATTCTGGTGCATCTGTATGTAAGCGAACGCAGTGGTTTGAAAGTGGAGGAGGAAGGAAGGTCTACTTAATGGAACTACTATCGTTTCGAACTGCTTGCGATAAGGTTACTCTGAAAGCTCTGTGCCCATTGGTTTTCTCCCGAAACTCGGTGACGTCTAATACACTGAATATTAGAGTACTCTGATAGTAAGCGCCTTTTGGCATTAGGTTGCTTGCTTATGCTGGTCCTATTCCTTTCCTGTTGCTAGACATTTGGCAGTAAGCACGAAAGCATTTTCACTCCTCAAGAAACTTTTCCACACTGACGTAGATGAATCAGGCTACCGAAAACAAATATTTCAAATTTGTTTATTCCGACTGAAAATTCAGTTTAATCAACCAGGAATGGATATATATTGTTGTTCGACGAATCACAAATTGTTATAAACGAACTAATTTATTATAATTATTGATGTTAATGGACTTCGGGGAACATATTGGCGTACACAACGTGAATAAAAGAAACACGTTTTAATTAATTCCTGCAATTATTGTTCACGACTGTTCAGAACGTATAAAGGAACGCGTAATCGTATTTTGTAAAATATATTTCTGGAATCGTAATTTAAAATAAAAGCGATCGTGTTTCGTCGGACCGCGATTTATCTGATGTTTTCGTATCTTGCGTAAATATAAATCGGAATATCAATTTTGCCCAGGGATGCACGATTTATCGCGGCGGCTCTGTAAATAATGTAACGATATTACAATTTTACGAGACGTATAAACTGCCCCTAAAACGTTTCAACTCTGAGTCGTAAGGTTTCGGTGCTCGTTGAACTTTTTACGTCAATATGCTACGTTGAGATTGCAGGGGACAGATATTGATGCAAACGTTTAAGATTTTGTGGCGAGAATGAATGGCAAACAAACGACGCGGGGAAGACCTGAAAATTTGAGGGGAATATTCCATAGATAATGAGACAGTATAAAAGTAACTGGGCAGAAAGAAAAACAAAAGTCAAGAAGTAAACTTTTATCAGCCCGATTATGCTTTCAAATAAATAGTTTCTTTAAAGCGACTAATTTCTACTGTTTAGGGTCGCAGCAACTTATAATTTTTCGATCGAGAAAAGCATTTTATTATTTAACTCAGATTCGATGAAATAATATCTGGCTGCGCACAAAAACAGCTTTTTGTGGCCAAAATTTAAAACACTGTCGTATCGATTTTTTTCCAACCAAAATATAGTTAATATAGTTAATCAATATACATAACTAAAATACGATAAACAACACAAAATATATATGTATGAATAGAAAGTATAAATGCAATAAAAATATAAAAAATATACAGATATAATTATTTTAACCGCGTTCTGAATGCTACAATACCTAGGTTGTCTATTTGTTGAAATCTGAGTAAATTTAAAAGTTGCAGGTAGTTGCACCTAAAATTTGCATTCTCTCCTTCATAATTATCTAAGGCTTCATTTTCAATCACTTGCGACCCCCTCCATATAAGGTAAGCTAAATTAAAGAAGGTAAAGAAAACAGATTAAAAATAGGTATTTCAGATTATAATTCTAACTTAATAACATTAACAAAAATACCTAAAGACTGTTGCGACCCCACAGAAAACACTTTGCGACCCACAGGTTGGGAATCACTGCTTAATTAATTAATTAAATTCACTTTGAACTTTACGATTTTCTCTTCAGAACGCTGTATCTCATCACAGAATTATCTAAAATGAATATTTTGGATTTTGAAGCTTCGAAGAGTTGTCACTTGATAGGAAATTTTTCTTTTCGAAATATTAAACTTGAAAAATGAACTTTTTGCGGTTAGGTGAGCTTGTGTAAAACCAACAGCATCTCCATTGAAATTCAGAAGACCATTATTTCTTTCGCGAGTTGCCGCAAAAACTCCAAGAAGTTCGATGGTGCACGACTGTGCCGGAAGGTTGCGCTGCAGATAAGAATCCCTTGGATTTCTCCTTCAGATTGAAAGCGTCCTCGCAGCTCGCGTTTTCCGTCTTTCCTTCCGTTTTTTCTTCTATTGTACGGAGAAGCGAGAAACTCGTAAAACAACGGGCCCTGAATCCACCAAGTTGCGAGGCTGTCAGTGAGCTGCAAAGGGATGGAAGGTGTTTGCGTCTACAATACGATGGAAGCAGAATGGCAGATAAATGGCCTTGCTCTTTTCACGCCGTTACGCGGCCACGTATCTTGGAGCAGCCGTTCATCGTGCATTTTGAAATTCTTCAAATTAGTCTTACACGCTGTGTATAAAAATTGATCAAACACTATCACCTTTACCATTTCTTCTGGGCAGAAATTTGGAGTAAGTATATTTTTACAAGATTTAATCTTGAGGCGCCGAGTTGATCGACTAAAAATGTGTTTAATGTAAATTCAATAAAATTCATTAGGTGATTATAAAAATTTATTTAACGAATAAAATCCAGTCCTCTTTTCTTTCTACAAAGCTCTTGAATTACTTCAGTCGGTTATATTAATCTTTTTTTCCTTTTTCTTTTGGGGGTATCAGGTACCCTTTATATACCACATTAGGATAAACATCACCATGCAGGCCAAACTGCTGACCCTAAAAACATGGAATTCGGTTGGGAAGAATTAGCTGCGTATTCTCGTGTACCTGCTCCGCGAACTAGAAGGAAAGAATTTACCGAATCGGGGTGATATTCATCACTTCGAAAATACGACCGTCACATAATCTGAGGCCTAACAAGAGAAAGAGTTTCTGAGACAAGCAGGTATATGAATTTGTGCCTTTGTTATAGGGTGTCTTGTTAAGTGGCAATCAATTTACGATTATTGGACGTTTCCCGCGCTTAAAGTGATCGAGTGTCCCTTTAAATCATCCCATCCCGCAGTTTTCCACCTTGGACCTTACCGCGCCACTTTATATACGCGGCGCAAGTGTCAACGTAACGTATAACCTCCTCCTTTTCCTTTAGCATTTTAATATCAGAGGAGACAGTCGTACCTACGAAATGCAGTGCAATTCATTCGTATACCGATTTTCCTCCGTAAACACTCTGAAGATCCGTACGATTTGATATAACGTCGTTTCAATGGCAGCTAAAGCTTGTTACGAATCTAAGACGAATGCGTGCTTTTATTTCTTTGCCATCAACGCACACCGTCGGAAAGTTTTAAAGTTATTCGAGCTGTTGCAGTTTCGCAACTACACCATTGGAACGACGTAAACTCTAGGTCTGATTGTTTAAAAAAAAACGGTAAACTTCGATGTTTCTATTTTAACAAGTAATTCTGTTTGCACACCATGTTTTCCGATAAACGTTATCCATACACGCAAATTCGACTTTGTGAAATAAACTAGACATTCTTGGTCGACGAGCGAGATTGAGGGTCCGCTTTTAAATCCCTCGCTATACGTACGTGTTGTTTCAGTGAAAATGTATCCGCGGCGTGGTTAGGAAAATAACGGCTTTGGAAATTGCTCTTTCGGTGTCTGACAAAAAGAGTGGCGAGAAATATCCGTTGAAGCGGAAATTCATAGCGACGAAGTTCTGCGTCGAGATGCGACCCAACTTTAGTCCCAAGGATCTCTTTCTGGGGGTTAAGAATTTCCGCGGCAACGAATTCATGGTGCCGTGTTCCTTCCGCGAGTGAGCCCTGCCGACAGGCTGCGAGAATCCCCCTAGTCTGATTTACATTCGGCCAGCTTAATTGGAGAAACGGGAGCGTTACCGGTCTCTGCTAGTCTACACTAAATTTCAATCAGTGTTACGTTGGCGTTCTTGCGCAGGGGCGCGTGTCGTTCCGATCTTACCAGTGCAGATCTTAATTAATCATTCGCTTCGTATCGCGTGAGCATTCCATCTTCGTATCTTTACGTAACAGTCGCGGCGGACGACCATTTCGTAGATGAATCTGGCAGTCCTTCGCCCATTTCCTGTCTAGCTGTTTCGAATTTCACCTGTTCTCCTTTGATTCTACTTTTCAATGGTAGGTTGTAATGAAATGTAGGCTGACTATTTTCGAAATTTCTAAGCAAAAATGCGTCTGTTAAAAATATTTCTATTTTTAAAATTAACAAGCTGTACTGAGTGTACTGTATGTGTGAGCATGTGTCGCAAATCTCGTGTCGCAAATTAATAATTCATATCTGAGTTGTGATATTGAATTAATTTCAAAATTGCCTCAACTCTTTTAAATTAAAATATTCGATGATATTTCACGGAAAGGGCAGCAGCCGCTTTTTAGTTCAACGGCGCTGAATTTCCAAATCCGCTCCTGGCATCTATCATTAAAAATAATGCCGTGTTGTACAGTCCCAGCATTACGTAAAAAACCATTAATATGTAGAAGCACATCTGTGCATGAAATCTTTCACAAGTTTTGTGCCTGCCGTTCTGAACTACCCCCATAAGCATCATATTCACCATGGAAGCCTACTTTCCCATGTTGTTTTCTTGTTAACGCGCCAATATCTGCCGTCACATCGTCTCAAGAGGGAGAAGCGAGTCGACGCAAGTAAGCATATAAATACGCTGCATAAATAGGAAGAAGACGTCGATTCAAAGAAGCTTGATCGCATTCCTCGCGCTAATAAGCGTAAGTAGGTGCCATCACCGTTGCAGAGCGGCGAGGGAGGGTACAAAGGCAGCAACGACCTGAAAAAAAAAATGACGATCGTTCCGTGTGAAGCGTGGCTAATAAAGCAGGAATTATGCAGGAGGTCGCGAGAACAGCCGCGGGAACGGTAAACTGGGAGGGGTCGATGGAAAAGGTGGATGAATGATGTGTCGTTTGAATTAATGAAGATCGCTTGAATTAAAGCGCGTTAAGGTGCGTCTTTTTGAACAGAGTCTTATGGGCAGATTCACTTTGATGCTGCCCTAAAAAAGCCGCTCGGGGGAGGGGGCGCGAGCGTGAGGCTATCTGACAAGCTCTTTTGAGGTCGCGTTTTTTGTTCGTTAGTGTTGCGTAAGGAAAGAAAAGTTGGAGACCAAAAAGCGATGCGTGCTTTGTGCCTGACGCGAGCTATTACCGTCAGGAGAGAAAAATACTTGGGAGGGAAATTGTGATCTACAGGCGTGGAAACCTTTAGTGTACACATATATTAACATCTTTATTGTTTTTAACGTGTGACAATTTTCTTCCTCTCTGCCATATGAATCTCCATTCCTTAATGGTATCCTCACTTCAACACCAAGCTATATTTCAAGGATAAGGGGAAAACAAGAAATGTCACAAAACAGCTTTATTGTGAAAGTTAAGTTTTAATAGTCCATCAGTAACGAAACAAGGTTTAATTAACTTAACTGTATTGTTCATAACATGAACAATTTGTGCTCCAATAAGGCATGAGAAAAGAACTGAGAAACAAGATAATTATTTTACATTGTTTTAATAGCTTTAAAGTGGAACACTCTAGACTACTATAACGAAATAAATGTTCACTAGTAATAGTATTATCAAAACAAGGATGTGTACACAGTGACATCCGAGGGCTCCTGACGTAGTAAAAGCTTACAGTGTAAGAATCATGGTCCACCTCACCATCAGGATCATGATTCTGACGACATATTAAAAAATCATTCAAATCGGTGAGGTCGACCCTCATCGGTATAACCACCAAACATTTATATTACCGAACACTTCATATTATAAAATAATTCGATATGTATGTACAAATGTGTACATAATATATATTTACTTATTTAAAATAACTTTAAACAAGTTAGTTATACACAGTAATCTATAGTTGTAATATGTTGTGATTTCATTCCAGCGCCTTTAGTTGCCAATTTAACGAGATGTTTTCCATCGTATAAAATCCATTTTGAAATGACCCAAAATATTGCATATTTTCCATTTTTTACAAAACACGATGCTTTTGAATTTTCTTTGCATTTGCAGGAAACTGTTAAGTATTATGTTTTGAAAATAACTACTAGATGGCATTCATCTAGTATTACTCAGATCCTTTGGTGGCTCCGGATTTCATAAAATTTGTAGATTCGATATAAAACTCGCGAGAAGGAAGCGACACATTTTACGAGTTCCTCATAAATATTGGCGAAGGTCTAAATTTTTGTAAATGTCGCATATAGGAACACGATTGAACTTTTGTTGTGAGCCAGTTTTTTGTAAGTGATGTATTTTATTTTTTTTTCTTCCGATTATTAAATCAATTGACAGGAACGTCGTGAAACGTAGACCACGATAAAAATGTGTATACACAACTTGTTCCCTGCACGCGATGCATATATTTCCTAACGATGATTGATCCTGCTGCTGCGGACGTCACAGATTTTTAATTTCCAGTTCGACACGAGTGTTCTCCCTCTCTCACACACAGCCACCGATGGTCTTTATCATTCTATCCAATCGATTGAACACGCAATCATATGTACGCATGTGTTGCTAACAATAAGTGTTTACGATCATTTGCATCGGGGTTGTAAACAATCCAATGTAATCGGAAAGACGATCCGGTTCCTCTTTTTCCTAGCAGGGAAATTTCGGCAAAATCGTGCGTAACGGCCGACGATTCGTTTTAATCGAGCGATACCTGTGGTGACAGATTTTCAACAGGTTTAATTGTAAGCATAAACAGAGACGCCTGCGCACAAATTTTACGATAAACTGTCGACCCGTCAGCAGGCAAATTGTGTTCTTTCCGCTTTGAAATTTCGCGTGTCACCGGCAAGCATCGCGTTAGCGGCAAATTATTATGTTATTCCTGGTTGTGACAGTATTTTTATCTGCTCGTGTATACTTTTAACGTTATCGGCGTTAATGCAAATCCCGTGGTCGGTGAAATAGTCGCAAACGTTGACCCGCAATCGCCCTCGTAAAAATGTTTCGAATACGATCGAGGCGTTTAAAAAATTATAACGTGTGGATTTCACATGGGATTTTGAAGAAGAAGAAGAAAACAGGGCGAGCAGAAAAGTACGAGATTAATGTAAAGATGAAGTTTAAGCTTACGGAATAATAATAATAATAAGAATGACTTAACTTTGAGATTCAAACCGTTCCCTGTCCATCTGCTGCATGTGACAGTTGACAGTTCAAGCTGGGCACGCTTAAGTGCGACGTATGCGGTGTACTGACACGTTTTTGGAACACAAGCCATGCGTAGGGCTAGAACCTGATGTAGCTCTTCCGCCGTTCTGGGCAAAAATGATTTTCCCTGACCTTTACATTTATATTTAATTTTTTATAAATAATTATTTTAAAATATAATTCTGAATAGTGAGTGAAAATTTTTGTAGGTGTACGTTGAATAACAAAGCCTTTTGTTTTATAGAGTAAATCCGGGAGATGCAGTCGGGCTGGAGAGTTGGTCGAAACAGTTGATTCTTCGAGAATTAATTGTTCTAAACCTTAACACACTTTTACATATACACAGATGTGGAGTCTGAATATAGCCATTCGACCAACTCTCCAGGACTTACCCTATAGAGCTAGTTTTACTACTCGGCTTTGCCCGAAATTTAGATTCTCATTTTATAGAAGAAAAATTTTATTTATTTTTTGTGAAAACAGTCACATAGTTTATCGTTTGCAAGTCTTTAGGCGACAGCCAAATACCCAAACAGTTTCTGCTTTATATATTAAGATTTAGTAATTCTATGGGCCCTTTAACTGCAATTTATAAGTTTTGATACTATTGTAAATTCAAACACGTATTACCTCCTTTTTTTACCATTTTTTCAAAAAGTTTTACATTTTTAATGAGTTGTTGTTGATTTTAATTTTCTCTTTCTACCAATTTTGCCGTCTCCGAATTTCCTGCTCCAGGCAGTTGCCCTGCTTGCAACCCCCCAAATCGAATCTTACGTAGGGCTTGTAAATATGAAATGAATGCTGCCTGACATTGCTATACCTTCATAATACGTAAAAAATAAAATTGCAATTGATCTTTCAGAAATATCAATTTACCTAGAGTTCACAGCATTCCCAATTACAAATAACTAACTCGATTATTGCTGAGTTACAAAAAACCTCGTTCTAAATGTCGAGAACCTCGAAACTGCAAAATCGCAGACGCCGTATTATTTTAAAGCGGAACATTTTTTAAGGGATACACTTGCCAGGTGTTTTGGGGAATACGAACTAATGTTTAACTGATAAAATGGAGCGTCATCTGATGTAGCTACGTTATACCTACATACCGTTTTCATTATTTCGATGCGGAGGCTCGATCTTTGAAAGCATGTGCCATATTTTATTAAACCCACCTAGCAAGCTCATTGCGTTTGCGGAAGAATAATAAACAGTGAAAGCGCCGGAGATCGGTGGCTGAATTACTTTTCGGAGCCGCGTTTGCCGCTTGGAACGCGGTTTCAGCATCCCTTTAGTGTGTCGCGGTGCGCAGAGTCCGTGCTTGTTTAACTCGGCAGTGTTTACCGCATTGCGAGATTATATCATGGTTTATAGTGCACTGCAGTGAATGTTTAATAGAGTGGTACAATGGAGGAGGTATACGCTCATAGGTGTGTTACGTACGTATCACCTACGTATATGCACGCGTGCATACCTATCTAACTTGCACTTTGTCCCAGAGACCTTCGTCCCCTCGGCTCATCTTTCTGCCCCCCTCCCCCTCCCCCTTCTTTATCAGTTCCCAGTCAATTATTCCGAACCTTGACAAAATTTTCTTTACGCCAGAGATGGGGAAAAAATTTATTTATATCAAAATTACGAAGAACGAATAAAGGTTGAAGAATTATTCGCCATTGGTCGAAATAAGTTAACTCGGGTTAACGAACGAATGCCGACTTTTTTTCAACTTTAATTCGTTATTCGAAATTTTATTTAAATAAAATTTGTCTCCACCTTTACTTTACCCGGGTGTGATTATATGCAGCATTTGCGTACTAGCAATAAGATTCTGCTAATATGCAATTCCAGTTGAAGATCTTGCAGCGAGAGTGGTGCAGCTCCATCTTCATCCACACTGAGAAAATTAGAAAAAACAGATTATAACATTATTGCTTTGACTGAACACTCAAAACAGAACAATAATAAATTGAGAAATATATTTTCTTGCAATAAGTAGTAGTTATTCAGTTGATAAGTTCGTATTTATATTTTTGACGAATTTTTTAAATCTGGAACTGCCCAAAACAAAAATATTGCGTAGAACAGTAATAGGTGCAGGTCCAACATTTGCAATAAATCGCATTTGTTATCGGATTTACAGCAAACGTGAAACAAACGATGTAGAATAATTCTTTACGTATATTACACGTCATAACTAAAAAATTTAGAAAAATGTGCTACGCGCCAATGATAATACTATAGTATAAAATATTTATGCAATTTCTCTTTGTAAATAAGTTAGCAATAGTGCTAAAAGATGGAACCGTTGGTACGTCCAACGCTACTTCTGTAGAAAACAATGTAAGAGACAATTAGCTAGGGACAAACAGGATTGCCACTCACGGTGCATGCAAATTTAAATGAATGGCACGCTTAGTTTTCCCTGCAACTAAGAGGTGGCATATATAGTGTGTTTTCGACAAATCCAATTCTTTTTTTCCTGAATCTGGACTATATTAATGCAAAAAATAAAAAACATTGAGATGCATTTGGCTAATTGTATATTCAAGCATATTTAGAAATCAAAACATTTCAAATTTTGTAAATAATTTAAACTCGGAGTTCGTTCTGTCTCCTGAAAAATTTGATTTTTGATGCTTACAGTGTTTTCTACAAGAAACAGTGTTTTTTGATGCTTACAGTGTTTTCTACAATGATATAGTGTATTCGATTATTTTACAATAGGAAGGTCGTAATTATCGTAATAAATATCATACTTGCATAAACTTCTGCCGTCTAGTAATATTGTACTGCTTTCCGAAGCATCCAGGACGTGCAGTACAGGTTTATATAGATTTTCAAGATTTGAAGGTAATTATAAATATATTATTAATACTAGAATACTTTGTTTAATAAAAATAGAGAAAATGAACGAGTTTGCGCAGTGTGCCCCGACGCAATAAGAAAGTAGATTTTAGAGATTACGGGACTATTATTAATCAAGCTTCCATCGAAGCACACCGCCTTATCGATTAATCGTATCATCCTTTTCACATCATTCCTCATCCCCTACCACTTACGTGCGCCATTGGAAGTAGCTTTCTCGGGTCGTACCTTAAGTCCCTCCGTTTCAGTTTGCTCCTCTTCCCCTCAAGATAGATCCGCCGAATACATAGAGCCTGCAGGATTTTTCATTTCCATCGCGCCTTTTCGATTATTTCCTTTCATCGAGGGTTCGCTTCTTCAAGTTCCTTCTCGAGAGGATCAGGAAGCATCCTCTAACCGTTAGAGTCTATCGCGTCACGATCTACTTCCGATTTCTTACCTTTGAACGTTTGCAAGGATTTTTAGATATCACCGGCATCTATAAGTGCGCGTCGACGAGAAGTTTTAACGAGAGGCTCCCCTTCTCTTCTCCTCTTCAAGGCGAAACGCTTGGTGTAGTGAAATAGAATGGCTCCAGGTCGTTCGGGTTTTATGCGCATCTTGTTTCAAGACCCTCCGACTTTTGTGGGTCGCGGAGTGAAAATTTTACCTCGATGACACTCCCGCTCTTCGTTTTTCAGCCTTTCCCTTTGAGAAAAAAACTTTACAACTTCCCGTGACAAGGCCGCGGGATGAATGGGAGACCTGTGTTTCCATTCCCTTCGGACGTCGTCTTATCTGTCCTATCGTGGCCAGCTTTTTGGCGCCTGAATTGTTTCTCGTCGCTTCTGGACTTCGCTGCTTTTATCTACGAGTTTGACTAGACGGGGGAAAATGTGATTACGATCACAACTGGTTTTATGTAGGTACCTATGATAGTAACAGAAAGTGGATGGCTTAAGGGGAGAATTTTATTTCATGGGCTAAAAATATAGGAAAATTTGGGATTTTTTTAAGAAGCTAGCTAGCATTTCGATTTATCTGAAATTTAAACCATGCATTCTTGAAGAAGTTACATTTTTTTATTCATTTTTAATAATAAATATAGGAGTTACATAATCTGAAACAGAAAATTGAAACGGCGTTTTACTTTGTACATGCGTAGCTTCAATTTGATGAATCAAAATACCGCTATGTTCTCTACTTCTTTGGTTACATAAAAAAATTGCCGCAAAATTGGATAGCAAAAATTAAAGGTTCAGTCCTTTCAGTTTGAAAACTCTCCAGACCGCTCAATAATTTTTTTGTTTATTGCTGGTTCATCAATTTCAAGCTACATACGTATAGAATAAAGCGTCGTATCATTTTTCTGTTGCAGATTACCTGGTAGATACATATTATACATAACTACTATATTTATGGTTAAAAATTAATAAAAAAAACCTGCAGCTTCTTCAAAGATACATCAAAACATGGTCCAAATTTCAAAGGAATAGATTCGCTGATTTCGTAAGAAGAAATCTCAAATTTTGCTATGATTTTAGCCCAAAGAATAGGATTCCCCCATTAAACTGGGTCGAGTTCTGCAGAAACCTACGAACCCTCAAGATGACAAAGAATATATTTAAACACATTATAAATTCCATAATTTTGTGATGTTTATTTTGCATAAAATTACCAACCCGTAGAACAATTCTTACATTAAACAATTATTAAAACTACCAAGCCATAGTTACGTTTTAGGCTTAGGAAACAGAAACTACATAAACTTTAAAATAATATTAATTACGTTTCAATTAATGTATACAATATAATCATGTACTCGGCGAAAAATCGTGTGCAGCAGTATAGTTGGATGACGTCTTTGCTGAAAGGTTGATGCTCGAAAACAGTTTTAGCAGGCTCCCCAGTATGCTTGCAAGCTCGTCGCGAGTCTTGCACGATTCCGATATACAATTATGGTTGCTGTTTCGACGTGCAACAGGGAGAAATACGACGGAAATAAAGATGAGCCAGACAGTAGCACCTTGATGAAAGTTTAAAGCCGAGTTTAAGCTTGAAAGATAATGCAGTCTTGCTAACATAACTTTCACGCCGTCGCGGATCTAGGGAGCAGCGACAGGACTGATTTCTCGTTTGCGTTACTGCAGCGAGATCGCGACGCGGAATAAATTGATTCGGCACGCACCAGCTGCGGTGTAATAACGAGGAAATTGTAGAAGTCTCGGCACGTTGCGGGACAGTGGGATATTTATGTTCGTTCATAAATAAAGTAACAAACGTGACAGGCGCGCCACTTAGCGCTGAAACTGATCGAATAAATATGTAGGTACAAAACACGGGGTGAAACATTACTCATACACATTACTACCAATAAGTAAAGACTAACAAGGGAAGTTCGGTTGCCCGAGCATTCCGTTTTTTTTTTAAACGGGGCATATTTGTAGAGGACCCCAATAGAAGTATCAGGCAATTTCTTGTTTTTGCCCATTTTCGGTTCTTCGGGATGAGCACACCCCCTAAGGGTTAACGAGTGTTTTTCTATTTTTCAGTATATCTTTAAAACTATAGTAGATATAGAAAAATTATTATAAAGAAAATTGTATGGTTTTTATGCTGCATAAAACTGTAATCGAATTCGTTAAAATTTGTGGTGGGGAACGTCGTCCTGAAATATTTACGCTACAAATTTTAAACAATTTGATTACATTGTTTTATGGGGCATAAAAAGACGTTAAAATTTCATTGTAATAACTTTTTTGTAGCCGCTATAGTTTTCAATATATTTATATACCCGTACAGGGAAGTAGGATATCACACATTAATCGTTCAAAATGGTCACCAACGAAAAATTGAGGTCCTCTACAAACCTGCACAGTTTAAAAAACAATCGGAATGTTCGGGTGAGCGAAGTTTTCATGTTTAGTGTTCAATTCTAAATGAGACGTCGAATGTTTCGTTGGAATGGTTGGAAAATTCTGTCTCATTTCCGGACGATGTTTACCAAGGCGGGAGTCGTGATTTTAACGTTGTTTCAGGTAGGAACTTGATCAATTTTTTATATTACGGTTCTGCTAAATAAAGTGCTATCTAGACCCGTGCTTAAAACACAATTACCTCGACTGCATAGTTAATGGATCGTTCAACACCTGCCTCCTTTAACGGGACTATCGCGCATGTTTAATGTAACGAGCGGGAACGCGAAACAAATTGGAACGTTATCCTTTTTTCAGGTATGCCTTAACTTCGTACCCCGTAGCTTTCCAGGGCTGCAAATTTTCCAGCGATTGGGTTATGCGGTTCCCGGTCGTTTTCTTCCGTGAAACGAGCCGCGTAACAGAAAATCATGGTGTACGTTCCATTAAACTTCACGACGGAGATTAAAATGTACGGCTGCTGTGTAGGAACGCTGTGGCACACGTGGAAACATATACCGACTGAGTTAATGTTTTAATGTCTCTCAACACATTCCCTGCTCGTGCGCATGTAAATGGTGCACCGTCCGTGGCGCACGACCATTTCACACGTGACACGGCTTTATAAACTGCAGGATTATAAATATCGAACTCCCGGTAACGTCGACTTGTGTAAATTTTTAATATCAAACGCATTGGGATCGTAAGATCGTAGGATATTGATTGTGAGCCGATTAATTTAAAGCAAAAATCGACTGGTATTCAGGACCACATTTTTGTAATTCGTTGTATCAAGAAATTTTTGCATTAGTAGAGATACGCGTGAGCTACAAATTGCTGCGCAATACAGCTTCATATTAGAGTTGTAATGAATATTCGAATAATTTAAGTATTCGAATATACGAGAATTCGACTAATTTCTTTCGAATAATTAGGAGTAAAGGGAAACAAAGAATAAAATTACTGCAATTACTATTAATGAGTAAGTTGGCGTCTACAAAATGAATAATATTCTATAAACTTACAGAAATAACGTAACAGTAACGGGGGAAGAAATGAAAATATTATAGTTCCTTAAAATCGTTTATAAGGTAAGTCATTAGAATTATTAGAATTATTAGAATTATTCGAATATTTGCAGCTCTACTCCATACGTGGTCTACATGATAAATCTGGAGACGGGTCGTCAGATTAATGATAATTGATTTCCGTCCGTTTAAAATGCATTTACTAATTTCGAGGTGTATTTAAAGTTGTTATACCGAAGTGATGGTGTCACAGAAAGTGTTGATGAAAGTCTAGAGTTTCCTAGTGCCTGTGTGAATTCCTTCCCTTTGTCTCCTCTATTGGGTAATAAAAATCACTTTTGTGTAATATAATTTGAGATTTCTTATACCGTGCATAACATTCAGTCAACCATTTCCGCAGAATTATTTTGCTTCTTAAATTTCTTTGGCAAGTGTACCTACTTGTATATTGCGCTTCCACCGAGGACATAGTCGTCGTTAAGCACTTTTGAATTTTGGAGTAAACTGTGTAAGCGAGACTGAGCGCAGCTTATGAATGAGTTAAATGTTCGATGAGTCTGAGTTTTTTCCAGTAACAGCGGATAAGGGGAATGTTTCTACCCTCGATTCGCCTTCTCCTTTTGTCTGGGTGTTTTGTACTCCGCTTTTCAACGAGTTATATACATCGGCTCTCGCGAGGTATTGTTTCGTTGTTCGTCGTTGCCTGATCTAAAGCAAAAAACCAAAAGGACTCTTATTCAGTAAGAGTGTAGCTTGCGCCTCTAGCATACTCATAAAAAATTAAAAAAATGGCGCAACTTTGAATTGAAACTCATTTTTGGCGCCTTTTTCGTCTTTAAACGGCTTTAAACGTGTGAAAGAAAGACTCTTCTAACTCGATTCTGCTACCGGCTAGAATTATATGTTTTCTGAAGATGTACGAAAAAGATGGACTAGAATGGCTCACTGGATACCGTGCGCACCATCACGAATAATATTATTCTGAGAGAAAAAAACACATCTCCGTTAATTATTATTATATATGGCTGAATTTTTTTTACAACTTACTGAAATGTTAATAAATACGTGCAGATAATGCTCATGGGTAAAAACTGTGTAGCTTTTTTGTGCGTCGTTCTTAAAGAGGATAGAGGATCTCGTCCCTGTAGACGAGAATACACCCTTAAATAGAGAGACGTTTAAGGTTTGTAAAGCTTTGTAATGAGTGACTATTTTCTACTTTCAAGGCATCTACTTTCAAACAACGTTTATACAAAAAAAGATTTCTCTTACTTCCATGGTTCCGGAGGTATTCAAGGTGTGAATGGTAATTCTTCTTGGTCCACCCTGTATTTTAGAGTGGTCCTTAGCTACAGATAATGAAAAAGTTTTTTGGTCTAGTCCCCTAAAATGATTCTAATCCATAAAAACATAGTACCTCTGTGTAAAAGATAGGCTCGATCGGATAACGGTGAAACGTACCCAAGTTGCCCAGCTATCTAGCTGTTCCTTCGGTTCCTGCATTTATTGTTGTTTAATGTATCTTTCAGATCACTAATCATAATCTTTGATACTGTGCAGTCACAATTGAAGAGTCCTTATCAAAATCACTATAAGTGCCAAAAATCAAATTCTATACTATAGTATTACCATTTGCAGGTAGAACATTCTCCAAAAAATATTTCTTTTTAATTTTGGCACACACAGTGTTTTCTACAAGGATTCTTCAATTATCACCAATGAAATATTGAATTCTCCGCTATTAACTAATTCATGGATAACGTGAATAAATTATTACCGAACTCAGGATCAGTCGATCATTTTTAACAAATTTTATCAAGCCAAGGGAGACTCAGCTTGTCTGCCTTTTCGGAACAGACTTTCCCATATATTCATCCTGTGTTCATTATTATACGAATATATTTATGTTTTATGTTTTCATTGTTCGGAGGTAGCTTGACAATTTTGGTAGTAATAGGAGCTGTTATTACTTTTTCAGTATACATTATTTAAATTCGTAGATTTGGCAAACTAACTTTATTGCTCTTCATTACACTACTACCCAGAATGAGCAATAATAGATTAATTTGAGCTTTTAGATGCAAATACTGATATCGGATAGAGCGTATCGCGACGTAGTTGAAATTACCAAGGAACAAATCGACTGCTGATTCGGTAAGGTTCCATCTTCGCCACGTTAAGTCAATCGAAATGTGATTAGACTTAGTTTGTTGCAGCTACAGTTAGCTAAACTTCGCCAGGCGAGGTAGCTTTGCCAGGCTAACTGTTTATGTTGGTATCCAGTCGAATTACCCAGAGCCTGCCCAGGTTCATCGTGTTCAGAAGATTCTCTTAGCGAATTCTTTGGAATTCCAGGGATTTTTTTGTTGTATTTAGTGTTCAGAGTTACGCCATCGTTTTCAATAACTTCAGGAGGTGTTAAACGTATTCTGTATTATCTGATTCTTCTGTGATCCGATTGATACGATGAATTGTTTCTGAGTTCATTGCGATACGCCACCAAAGTATTTATTTCTCATCGATACTGCCCAATGTTTTAATAGGATTTCACTTTATCGCTATTTCTTATTAAAGTAGAATATCTAGATTCTGTTTGGAGCTTCAATGATGTGTGGGAACAGATTTTCATATGCGTTTTTGCAACATTTGAAAATTTCATGAGATGCTAATTCCTTTAATCACCCTTTTTCCCCGAATGAATGGTATCGGGTAATTATAATTCATAAAATATAATTTAATCGTATTGCCTGTTCAGTGCAGGTCAGTTATCATCCAATAAAAAGCAACGACTACCTATATCAAGACTACTTTTTCCTCTACCAGCCCCGTGTAACTTATTTCTGGGTTTTAACATTCAAATTAAGCGTGTAATTTGAATAATCGATTGTCGACTCGGATTCAGCTCAGTCGATTAAAATCAAGTGGTAATAGTGGTAAAAAGTTCTGTGAGCACTTTCAACGAGCTGACTTCTCGCCACACGAGTGACATTAAAAGGTAACGAGGGATTTTAATATTCATTACGTAAATGTTTCATGCTTGAAAATAATAGTATTATGACCTGTCTTTCTGAATGAACGGATAAATATGTAATACAATAAATATTACACACGTAGGTATTCTGTCGCTTGCAAAAATCTACCCATTTTGTAGGCCCCTATACATTTTTGTTTCAAAATTTAATTCACTGGTAAAAAGGACCATTTTTCAATTATTAAACATCGCGTCTCATATTATTTGTTCCATATTTTATTTTTACTTTAACGATAGAATAAATTGATTTAGGTATTTAAAATGAAATTTTCTTACATGAGGCTTTGTTTTTAATAGAATAGATTCTGAGAGTGCCTTCAGTGGGTACGGATCTATTTGACTCGAGCAAGTCATATCTGTTATGTACATCTCGATTGGGGCTGGGAATATTCGAATAATTTCATATTCAAATAGTATTCGATTTGGATACTTGGATATTCGAATTATATTCACCAAATATGGTAACTGAGCAACTGAAGTATATTCGGTATTTGAATATTGGAATAACGAAAAATTCGACAAATAATGGATTAGTGTTTCTAGGCGATTTTCGTATTAAAAATAAACATCGATGGTTCTTAAGAAAATAATATTCAGATTTGCATATTTTTGTACGTTCAAATCTGAACCAGTTTCATCGGTATTTTATGCAGGCTCGTTCGCAACGAAAATATTTTTGAGTGCATTATTTTCAGGCGTCCCAGCTACGCGGGCATTGATCGCATTTTTCAATCACCATGTTTTTCCAATACACTTACGGCAATGTTACGATTTAAATTACAACGTGAAAGTGAATTTATTTCAATGAATTCACACCTATCATGATGCCAATTGCGTTGCTCGCGTTTGCCTGGTATGCATTATTCAAAGCTCCTGGCTAAATGGTAGCAACTCCGCGCAAACACGCGTGCACGATTTGAAATGGTCAAGGATTTGATGCAGCACGCGCAGCTGTCGGAATTGGTAGCCGTTAATTACGCATTTCCGCAATATCGTTGACGTATTCGACGCGGCGAGTGGCCCAATCCGTTCGCAATACAGAGTAGTACAAAAATCCGGGTTGGTATCTCAGATATAGGGTGTACACATTAAATCGAGGGAAAAATTAAGTTTTATTAATGTGCACATGTTTCTTTGTTATATTAGGTAGATTACAAAATCATTTATTACGAAAGTGGTGCAGGTCCGCTTTCCGCAAAGTCTGCTCAGACAGCAGCTAAATTACGTACGTAGTAAAATTACCCCCAACATCTTAACTTAACCCCCAAAACTTGATATTTGAATTTTTTTCAAAGAACTTATTTATTCTAACTTGTTGAAACTTTTAGGAAGACTTGGTACATATTTAAAAATGTAAACAAAAATTTCCATAATAAAAAATGGTCAATATATACTATTAATTCATGGAAGCAGTTCCCAGCGGTCACTGCGTCAAAGGTAAATTATGGTGCAGCGCACCATATATTGCAGTTTTTTTAAATGAGATTACGCTATGGATGAGCCTATTAGAATAATTCGAAGTGCTTTATTAAATAAATGACAGGACGTGAAACTAAAAGATAATGATTCTTACGAAAAACTTTGCTCTTCACTGTGTAATACATATTATATAATTTCATAATATAAGTAAACCTATAGCGTCATCTAGAGGAGAATTTAATTTTCTAAATCTATACATTGAGAGAAGTCGACTGGTCAAATATTTTTTTAGTTATGCTGTACGCCAATTTATACCTTTCAGACCGTGGCCGCTGAGAACTGTTTCCATTAATCGGCATATATCGACTACTTTTGATTATTGAAATTTTTTTTACTTTTTTTAAATACGCACTAAGTCATCCTGGGAATTTCAACAAGTTAAAGTAAATAAGTTGTTTGAAATAAAATTTCCAAAAATCAAACTTCACTTTAGTCTACTATACGAAGTTCCTCCAAATCATTGCGAAGTCTTTAACAATTTTCCCTGACGGTTTCTTTTAAACTTGTTCTCATCTCAACGCGCAGAATATGTTGATGTAAACAAAAAAATTAATATTAATTTTCAACGATCGAGGGTTGTATATTCACCCCTGAAGGCCCTGACAAATAATTTGGTCGCTACATGTCGCTGCTTGGCATTAATGGTGGCATAACTCAAGAAATCTAAATTTTACAGGAAAAGTTTAAAATTTGTATTTGACTAATGGTCGACTACTGATAATATATAATTTCTTTAAATTGTCGTTTTTAGAGTTATGCTACTAAAAAGGGCCACACGACGATGTGGTACACCAACTGTACGATAAGTAAACGATATTACAGTCGATTCGATGCAGCAATAACTACAAATTTCGAGCATAAAAATGCACCACTTTACAACTTCAATACTTCGTTACCGTTAATACACTATATGGGATAATTGAGCCTCCAACACAGATTCTGCGATGGTTGATACGATATGCGAAGAGCATCCAGAATCACAGCTCTTAAAAACCTCCATACGATGTTTACTGCGGCGGGCATTATGGATAACAATCAACTGATTATTCGATGGCTCTTAAAAATTGTCGCGTCGCTGCTGGAAATTTCTGGTTTTCATACGAGCCATCCGATAGTATTATTTACGAGGGCCGATTGCGCCATTGTAAAATTATTCATTCGAAAAGCGCGCGGCTATGTGACCGTCGACACCACCGGGAATAAAAATCTTGTAAATTCTCCATCCACCGATAGCCATACAAGTGCGATAGAAACGATCGACCTCGTTTACGTGATCAGTGACTGATTCGAGGAATCTTTTAATTGGAAGGTGCTCAGCGTGTATTAACGCTTTTCAATTTATCCATCATTTGACCGTGTTAGGCAGGATTTGATAGCTCGTTTCCAACACGAGCAACGTGCTGTCATTGTCAAGGTTACGGGAATAATCGAAACACAAACAAATTGTTCTGCATTCACCGCCAATCTCGTCCAATAACTTACTGTTTTCATATAACATTTTGATTACGAACTTTAGTACAATGTCTTAAGAGACTATAAAAAAAATTAATAGAAAAACATACATAAATCTTGATATATTAATTAATCTGCTAAACCCCTCACAAAAAAATGTCTAACTATGGAACAGCAGCTCTGAAATCAAATTTAATTTATATTTTTTATACGAGCGTAGTTTCCGTTGAACGTACGAATTTTTTGATCGAAAACAAATTTTATTTGCGGATTTTCAAAACTCTTCATTCTAAAGCGCACTATTTTTTTTCAAAAATAATTTGTTTCAAAAATCGGTACATGCAACGAAAACAGCACTCATATAGTTTATATAAAAATAATTAAATTTGATTTCAGAACTGCCGTTCCAAAGTTACACATCTCACCAGCGACCTGTATTCTTTTTGTGAGCGGTCTAGAAGATTAATTAATATACATATTAATATTTATGCATGTTTTTCTGTTCATATTTTTTTATAGTTTTTTAAGACATTGTACTAAATGTACCTAATACAAATTTTCTATGGAGGCTGTAAATTATTCGTGAGAGAGATTCTTAAGAAAGGCTTATTTTTCCGGCTATCACAGTGGTGTCCCCCTTGTGAATCTCGAAACACTGAGGAATATTCTCGTAATTTCTATTTTTCTCCGCCATTAAGAACAATTACCCCAAATGAAAAGTAGTAGAGAGATGGGATTTGCAATGAATGGGCGAGGTTTAGGAATACAGGCTGGAGTAATCTCCTTAAACTTCAACGGCAGGGGCACACGAGTAAATTAATTTCTACATAGGGTAGTGGAAGTGGTTTTACCGGTCACTTATTCGAAGACGAGCCGTAGAATGAAAGGATTAATCTTGCTCGGACAAAAACACGGGGCGGAAAAAGGGTAGAAGGTAGAGGGATGATCGACCGTTGGAAGATAAAGGAGCAGGAAAGGAGTGGCCTCCATTCATTCTTGTTTTTGTTCTCGATCGAGCAGAGAAACTTGCCCGTTCAATCTAATTCCATTTGTTGTTTGAGTATCGAACGCTCTCGGAATTAGTATGAAGTGGGATTATGGCCGATAAGGTTGACCGGTCAATTTCCGGGGTACGGCGAATAATTTATGGAATTTTTCGTGGGAAAGAACAGGAAAAGAGGCATGATATAGTGCCACGCGCTAGATGGACACAGCCCGATAAGATCTTCGATCCTGGGCTGGTAGGGTGGAGGGGCAATGATTAATAGTGTTTGATGGGTCAGACAAGTTAAGTTCATCAATGTTATAGGAAGTTGTCAGGTGTAATGCGTTTGCTTGTAGAAAATACTTTAATTAACACGGTAAGATGTATTTAAGGGGTTGTACCTAAATAGTCAGGAGGCCAAAAAGAGGAGAATGTTTCTGAAATTTTTTCTTTTACAGAACTTTTTGCACTTAATAGAGCAACGCTTAAACAACATTTGGTATTTTTTTCGTAGAAAAATATTTACATTTATAATAAAATTACAACCGACAACCAAGAAGCCTTTTTTAAAATTTGTTTTGCTGTGAGCACTGCCATTCGGAATCAGATTATCTAAAAACGAAAAAGATTTCGTTAGTATATTAATGTATCCTCTGACTCACAGAGGGGATATCAATTTAAAACAAAAAGGCGGCTATTTAAATTTGAACATATGAAGCAGCAAATATCTTTTGAATTAATAATAATGCAAAATGAAATATAGGTACGTATCATGCTTTTGTTTAAGAATCATCTGTCTAGGTAAGCGAAGACTATGGAACTTTTGTATTTACATGGAGAATATTTTGAACTCAGAGGAACGCATCTCAGAATAAGACGTGTTTCATTTTGTCGTGTGCATTTAGAATTCAGGTCAATGAACATTTCTCGGCGAAAAAACATTACCTTTTTTCATTTGTTCTTGTGAAACTCCGCAGGCGTTACCTCGACAGCCTCGATTTACAGTCTCCCTGACGGCGTTTAAACCTTCGAAACGTTCCTCTTGCAGAAGTTTCTTCAATTCGGGGAACAGATGTCAGTCCTAAGAAATAAGATGTAGAAGATAGGTCGGGTGCGAACGTTTCCATTTCGCGCCGGAAATCGTTTTCGGGGAATCGTGAAGGCGAGAGCGTGGAGGAATAATTGAACAGTGGAAACTTGTGACATAAAATTATAATAGTCATTTAACTCGGTTTACATAGAAGGCACTCGTATGAGTGACTTAAACTTACACGTAGTACCTTTGTGTCTGTCGAAGAGTCAAAATACGCGAAAGAGACAAAATCCCGAGTAGCTTTTCTCTTCAGCGTTACATTTTTCGAGATTCCAGTCTCACCGAAATTTTTTCAAATACGTTGAACGACCCGCTCGGGAAACCTGAATGGCTAGTAGCCATTTGCCATCTCTTTTCTGAAAATAGGTGTAATGAGAAGTAACGAAATAATTAGTATGCGTGTAATTTGAATATTCAGTACAAACGAGATCAGTGTGTAATAGAATAAAGTATTTCGGTGGTTTACGGTAAACGAGCTGCCGAGAAAAATTCAGGGGACGGACAATGAAATACAATGAAAAGTGAAGTGGGAGTGAATTCCGTGTCTTTGGGACGCGCAACATTCGCCGCACAATAAATGCAGGTTTAATAAACCAGTGACTATTCATGCTCGGGAATTGCAACGTTTGCCTTCCCTGCTCCACAAAAGCTGATAATCGGCAGTTTCTGCGAACCTGGCATTTCATAATGGAATATTATGAATGTTTCAGCGATCATGCCGCCTACATTTAGGAGGAAGTATGAGGGGATAACGTGGAATTAAGCTGGTGAAAATTAAAATTCGCGCGCTCGCGCGCCACTCTTAAATCGTCGTGTCGCTTACATTAATCCCCGGCTTCTGACGACGGCAAAATAATATTTTGTCATATCGTGATTAAACGTTGCCTGCACGCGGGATTAAGCAACGCGGTAATAACGGCGCGTTAACGCTAAAAATGGCGTATAAAAAACTGCAGCTCTGTTAGTATGCTCAACTTAAAGTTGAAACGCGACAGCACCGTAACTTTTGACGACCACTCCACTTCCATTGTTAATCTGCTTAAACTCGCGCCTTTTGCATATTTCATAACCGTGTTCCGTATATTTAATCGCGCAACCTTCCATCTCTGCGTTTACTTTATCCCCCCTTTCTTCTTTTTCATTGTTTGCTGAAGGGAGAATTTTTTTCATCGACTTGTTAGGTCGAGTGACAATGCAATTTAAAGGGGACATTTATTTCGAAGCAGTAATGAATAAATTGGTAGTATGTAGTGACTAGTGTCATCGTAGATGACTCGTCATGATTTCAACCCACTTTGCTTTTCGTCTTCCGAAGTATAGGTGACGCTTCGAAACATCTTAAAATATTTTAAACAACGCCAAATGGTAAATTGATCGCTTTGTCGCTGAGTAGGTCTGAGTCCTGAGTAGGTATATTATAAATTCTCTGCCCTACTCATATGTGGTACTGCCCACGTGTTATTAAATAAGAAAAAATACACTCTAAGGTTGCTAATGATTTCCAACCTGAAGGACCAACGGCTTAAAACAAATAAAATCGACATAGTTGTATTTTATTCCCGAGAATCCTGAAATATCGAAAGTGCGGCGTCTCTCCTGTAATCAGCCTATATGCAGTTGGTCCGGGCTATGAATATTAACGTATTGAACGTGGATAAGAAACACTACTGAAATTTTTTTGAGAAAATCAAGTGTAATAAAATTTCGTGTTTCCCAAAATTTGTAGGTAACTATTATCTTAATATATCAAGCAGAAAGGCTTCTATATGTTTGTGTGTTTGTCTGTGGCCTAAAAACTTTCGAACGATAAACTCTTTTTTTATAAAATCAGAATTTAAATTTCGGGCGAAGCCGCCGAGTAAAGCTAGTAGATCTACTTAGGTAGTAGATATGTATAAAAGAGACCAGTTTATACAACTAAGCGCAGAAATAATTAATGGCTCGTAAAACTCTATAGGCATGCCTGGAATTACTCTACGCATTAGAGTTGTGCTGTTACTGCAAAATAATTAATTACAGTTTCGCTTTTATGTGAACGTGCATATAAAAGCTCGGTAGAAAACCAATCTTAGAACTCGATTTACCCGTAAATTTTCCGTAGGGCGCCGCATGCGCTTAAAACATAATTATACACGTAGTGTACCTACTACCTACCTGTACATGCAACATTTCAAGCAAATCCGTAACTCGAACCTCGCGCGCTCCCCTCGTCAAAGAGACACACACTTTCTCGCACACAGTCAGACATTACATTCATACCAAACACGGAAAGCAGCTGCCGCGTTCCTGAATGCAATTATTAACGAACATGCTTGATCGCAAATTTGTAATTAGATTTCTTCATGGGCGCGCAATATTTCCCGATTCTCCCAGTTGAACAGTCACTTTTATTCCCGCGGACATGGCCAGCGAATTTGCCGCCTCAAAGCCAGATAGACCATCGACCGGTTAAAAAATTGATCCCGGCAACGTGGCGAGGGGTCGCCGGATAAGTTTCTCCATTCCAGCTCCCGTCCGTTCCAGCTTTGGCCTCTGTAAACCGGATTTTACGCGTCTCTAGGTTGCGTTAATGCAAATGGATTAATTCGTTTCAGCTGCGAGGTCGGCGGGACTTTCGGGGAAACGATTAACGGATCTACGGAACAGCGATGGGCGAGATCGCAACCGGGGAGGACAGGGAGACTGGGGCAAACAGTGGATCGTGGCAGTTGTGGAAACTTGGCAAGAAGAAGAGGGGGTGGAAAGGGGGTTGGCAACAAAAGTGCGAGAATCGAGCGACTTGCTTCGGGCGTTTGAGAATAATTTGCATTATTCGCACGGAGGCTTCCCCCATCGGTGCGTTAATGGGTCTCTGGGACCTGAGATTCGGCTGTTCCATTTTTTCTTCTCTTCTTTCCACCTTCTTCCGCGGTCGGGTTTGAGAAAGCCTAGGCGTCGGTGAGCATGCCGCTTTGTCCAGCCGCGACACGCCATGCAGCCGAGACAATGCTTTCTGTGCAAGGGACAAAATAATCTTCTTCCAAGAGACAGATACGATCGCCCAGAGAGATAACGAGCATTACGGTCTAGTAACATTAATGGGATTAACAGTTCTGACGTTTAATTGGTCGGGGATATGGTTCTCGACGTTAATGGAACGTCATGCACGGAAAGGAATGTCGATTATTTATCGAGAATAGTAATTGGGTTCTACGTGAATATTCAGTTTATTTTTCACGTGGCTGAGTAACTTGATGAAAGGGGGAAGGTTAATAGCTTTATTCCAATGTGGGTCATTAATGCGAATTGAAATATTTTTTGTCGGATAAATATGTTCCAAATATCAGCGTCACAGATGAAAGTACCTAATAATCATTATCTCGGGATTGTTACTGAATATTCACATTACGACCACAATGTGAATTTTGCGTTAACTAAATGTTTCGTTTTCTAAAAAATGAATATCCTCGACGGGACGTTTGATTGGAGTTACGTAAATAAAAGATTCTTCGTGGAGATATAAAATAAAATTGACGTGGAGAAATGAAAATTCTGGCCAGGTCATCGTTTAATAATACTAATGGGATTTTTATCTATAATTGGATTAGTGTCTGGCAGAAATTCGGCCGTACGATGCCTCATTGGAATATCCGTATCAACTTTACAACACTACACAATTGGGTCAAAGGTGACGTAATGCATGCGGTTCGCAATATAACGCGTCGGGACGTAAAAAGTTAAGCGCAAAGGGCCTTGTTGTTTTAATAGAGTTTTAATTTCAGGATCGTTTGGTTTATTGTTTCAGTGTCGCGTCAAAGAGAACCGGTTAAATGCACTCGAATGACAGAGTTTCACTTTTGTGAATTTAGCATATTTTGCACAGGGCTGGATAGTTATATTGACAATTAAACCCATATAGCTCGACGGAAATGAATACTACAAACCAAGGGTGATTCTGCGATATAATCAGCGCGAGTTTGGCTGTGAAACGCCGCGTAAAATTTCTCATTTCTGCGTAATGGTAACGGGATACGAACGAAAATTGTAATTAAGTGTTAATGAATCGTTGGAAACGGGGTAAGAAGGGGCGAAGTTTCGAATCGAAAGTTCGCGCGCGCGGCATTTTGCAAACGGAATTGGAGAGCAAAGTGGCGGTGGAAAATGTTCTGTAATCTTACGAGGGAGGTAGAAAATTGCGAAATGGAATATTATTAAAACCTTGAATTAAAAACGTATCGTGTATTAGGTTGTTAGAAAGAGAATTAAAATATGGCTCCCGATTACATCGTCAGGCATAGAATTATGTGGGCTGTAATCTTGTGCAAGCAACGTAAAATTCAGAGCGTTATTTCTTTCAGCGACTGGTTGGGAAGAACGAAAAGTTTAAGAGGTACTTGAAAGTAACGAAATGAGATTAAGGAACGAACGTATCTAGATGAAGGAAGAATTAATGATTTATTACACTGGCGTTATTAATTTTGGCCGAGTTTCCACCTCTCGATTTTTTTTAGGAAAAAAATCCAACTTCCATGAAATAAGATCCTTTCGACGCAAAGTCCAGTCACTTCTGAATACTTTCTTCGTTATTATTCTTACTCGGTAGTAAAATGGATCTTGTTATGACATTCAACAATTTACTTTATTAGGTTTTTTCCAACTTCAATGTAGATAATGGAAAGTATATGACTACATAGTTTTAGTAGTTTCCAAATATTCTTCCTCCCTACTGTTTTAGAATGATTTAGAGATGTAACAACTTATCATACGATAAATTATACAACAAGTGCAGGGATGCGCATTAAAAAACTCCGTCTTGCACAAAATATGAGAAAACTTCGATTGTAATAATTTTTTTATAATGCAAAAATATAAAATTCCATTTTATCTGTATTTTGTATTTTGGTATGTGAATATTTTTCACACACAAATGTAAGAAAAATAGGTAACATTTTACCAGAGAAATTGACAACAATGTGCCATTTTTTAATGTACTATTTAAAAAATGGCGTTATCTAGAATCCGTTTGTGCAGCTGGATTTCTTATTAAAAAATACACAATTTAGCCATTTACACCGTTCTTCTAGCTGCAGTAGTTTCCCAGATATTCGACCAAACGTGTTTCTCACCCTCAACTTTCAGGGCTGTTTTCGCCCTCCAGAGGTGGACGATGCCCGATTCTACATATCTGCAAAATAACCTAAGGGGACATTCTTTTCTCGGTACATGCAACATATAATGAAATGAACCTTTTCGGTATTTATTAACCTACTCTTATATTAGGTATACCAAAAAAACAAAATTAAAAGGAATACTTTTAATTTGTTTTAATTTGTTTCTCATCACGTATTAAACGTCCTTTATCAGGAAGATACAGGATCCTGTATCTAACAGGCCACAATTTGTACAAATATTTATATGCTAGGTATACCATTGTTTCCAAAATGCTTGTGTGTATTTTGCACGACGTGATCCCTCTTGTCTTAACGACGCCAAGCGTTCCATTTCACCGATCCAGTCCAGTTTAGTTTCGGAAAGAATCTGTCGTAACGACCGACGCAGCTAGCTATCAGTCTGAATTACGAAAGCATGGGGCGGCGATTCGTTTCCAGTGGCGGGCGCACTCGAGGACTAGCGTGCCACGGAACGATTCGTCACGTCACATCAGATCACGTCAAAATCACTGTTCCCCCGATGGACCGCGGAGCCGCCATTAATTTAGCCATCATTGTCGTTGTCGACGAGACCGCACCGCTACGATCGTTACCACCACTATTGGCAGCCATATATCCGGCTGTCGTGACGTCACATCGTTCTATGACGACGTAAAACACGATCCTTTTTCTCTGTATTCTGCGCCACCGTTCGGTTCACTTTTCGTCATAGAGAATCGGTCCATTCGTTGATGGCGTAACAACCGTTTGCCGTAATTGCCGCTAGATCTGTTACACGACACTCAATTTTACTGGTCCCTGTTGACCAACGTTTCGCGGAGGCTGTCCATAGCGAACCAGGAAAAACAAAGTTTCGCCACTCGGGTGCTTTACACTTCTCTTCCGTCTGCCCAGCATACGCCCAGTTGGATATTTCATTATCAGAGAATCTATATCGACTATTTTGTGTTGCTCCTCCATCTTTGATATTTCATTATCGGGAAACCTGCGCCGGCGTGATTAAGGCAGTTCCTACTCGGATGTTTACGAATGGAAGGGATCGCTTTATTCTGGGTCTGGGAAGATTTTCATGCACGGTATTTATAACTTGCTGAAGCAGTAGGGGTTCGTGTATACATACGAGTATGTAAGTTACGAGCAGTGAAAGTTGTTGCATTTTATATTTTTTCTCATATTTCGTTCAATCTGGTTCAAAATATTTTTACAAGTCTTTTAATGTTTCTCCAAGTGGGTCTTGTTTCAACTAAGTTTTTTTTCTATTATTTAATGTCACATCAACCACTTGTACGGGCTATTAGCTACCTAGAGTCTGGTTTAAAATTTGTTGTACAGTTTGATGTGTTTTAGATAATAGTCTTTGTATCGATCCTTTGTCGTTTAAATTGTTCTTTAGGGTGGGCATTATGTTGTAGTTTTGTCTATGAGGGTAGAATTTCCAGCAGTGTAGGATGATGTGTTCCACTGGCAGTTGTACTTTGTATAGTTTTCAAGATGAGGGTTCTTCTTTGTTGAGGAAGTACTGGTCTGGTGCGTGAGTTTTCTGTGTCCAATCGTGATTCTTGAAGTTTCGACCTTACCGTCACTTCGACCAAGTTTGTTTTAGGATTTGGTATATGTCTCTGGTGGCCGAGCAAACGTGTATAAGCAAGAGTTATTAGTTTTGTAGGGACACACTTAGAATATTTACAGTGCTATGTAAGATCACGTGTTAAATTTTGGACGTGAAAGTTCATAACATATGTGTTAAAAGAAAATTTTATTTTTAATTTCGATTCACAAAAAAGAAAAAAGAAACTGTTTAAGTTTGAGGTAAAATTTGAGTTATACTCGTTTGCCCGCCCACCAGAGATATACGTATGTATGTGATATAGCAATCTGTACGGCGTGTTCCATAACCCAGTTTCACGAATTATAGCCATTTTCGTACTTCAGTAATTTTACAATGCTACCTCCTTCGTATCTCCCGGCCTTTTTCACTATTCTCTTCTATGGGTCAGTTTAGTTTGTTCCCTTGATAAAGGCACTTGACCATTCATTAATTTGATGCGCGTTAAAAGTGCTAATGTATATGTATTCAAACCCGATAATGGCAGATATAAATTTGATGTATGAATTTGCCGAATTTACTATAATAATTCGGCTGAGGCGAGACATCTATAAACGGCTTGTGCTCCTAATAGACAAGTTTCGTCGAAAATTAGGTGCACAGGTTTGTTAAAAAAACTATTGTCAGTATATCAGTCAGTATCAGAGTACAACAAGAGAATAATTATTTTATACTTTTTAGTGCATTATTGACAATGTTAAATAAATAAAATCGTTTTTACTCTTTAGTGTTTGTGTTTTGCAATCAATTTTTTTTCTCACGAATTCTCTACTCAACTATCCCTTTGAATACTTTTGAAGGAAATGGGCACATCGCAATATTCACAGATTACAATTAATATTTAACAAATTACAATTATTTTTATCTAGTTCCAAGTCGATTAAATTTGTGGAAATGAGTTAAAATTTTAGGGTATGTACTTTTTTCACTCCCGAGGGGGGGGGGGGGGAGTTTTCAGAATTTTGTATTCTCATCGTAACTAGGTACGCCTGCAAAGTTTCAAGTCGATCAGATGTGTGGAAGTGAGTCTAAATTGAATTTGAAGATTTACACCAAACAAACAATCATGGGAGTGAAGCTAAATAAAATCGATTAATAAAAGTGGCAGTAACTTGGGAACAATGTCAACTAGAGCACATGTTTCTCGGAATACTTTTCTTTTTATTTTTGTGTTCCCTCCGACTGTTGAAGTGAGTTCCACATGTTATGGAACACCCGGTATATGTTGTACTCCAAACGAATATTGTTGAGAGCAGGCGTTACGATATACGGTAGTAATTGAAATCGGACTGATGGGAAAACAGACGGGATACCGTCTGCTGTATGAAAATGGAAAGAAAATACAAACGCACGATGAGGCAATATAATATTTTTTTTATTACCTTTATTCATAGTAAAATGTGTGGTTATTTCCATTCAAAGGTAACATTTTCCTCTGGTGTCACTTTTCATTCGTCTGCAGACTGACGAACCCAGTAATTGCGGTCTATCGACCGATATATTTTGTTGTTTTAACAATTATTCTTGGTTTCTCAATAAAAAAAAAATTGATCTTCGTAGATCGTTTATAACTACACAGTACGTGGTGATACAGTTACTGCTTCCATTTATTTTATAACTTATGTTTATTATTCGAAGGAAATATAATTTAAATGTAAAACATACGCACTTTACTTGTTTTATTTATGATTTTGTGCGACTTGGAAATTATTTAATCATATGTTATTGAATTTGTTTCCATAGCTATTTCCTTGTAATATAAAGATGTACAATTTACAAAAGGCTACAAAAGTTAGCTACTAATTCCTTGAGCAATTTCTCCCAAGCAATGTTATTGTCAGACTATAACTCAATCTGTATACTGTGAATTGTGTTCACTAAATTTTACTCCAACTGCTGTAGGTCAAGAAATAATGAAAATGTTATTAGTTACTTACTAGACCACGGATAGAGGCTGATCAAATTAAGTAGTATATCCACGGCATAGGTCAGCCAGAATTACATGAATGTCTCATACACGTATAAGGATCTCTCATTACGTATTCGTATAATTGAGAATCGATTCTAAATTCTAAATTCTCAGCGAACATCTCAATGTATTTTTGAAAGTCAAGGTACTAATGTTAACAAATTTGACGTCCATTATTTTACGCTTCATAAAGGAAATTGGAATTTATTCTCAGTGATGTCGAGATTTGCGGGACAGAATGGAGTATGAAAATAATTTAGGAACGGAACCATTCGGATTTCTCTTTGTAGCATGTATCAGAGCTTCTCTAGGATTTCAGTCACAATAGAATTATGCCTATAAGGTTCGTAATATGATGGATAATCATTCGCGCATAGTATGAGATATGTATGAGGGAGGCTGTTGGCTCGTTTCAGCTAATTGCTAATCACGCTGCATTTACATGGGAAGAACGAAGGAACCGCAGAGGGTGTGAAATGTGGAGCAAGCCAGATAGTAATAATAATAAGCGTCTATTGCTATTACGGCGAATATCCACGATACGTCAAGGGTCTCTGCACGGAAAAGGTCAGAACGAATATCGTGAGAAACGAGTATATTTGTTGCTGAAGGTTTTATTATGAAAATCGTGCGTATTCGAATTCTTTTGCAACCCTTGGTTGTCACACCTCTTTTTTCGAACGTAGTTATCTGCTGCTGTTTAAAAATTCTGAGATAAAGTTTGAACATTGCAGAATATATGTTGATCGTTGAAAATTAACATTTAAAGTATCATCATGTTTAAACACCAGTGCCATCTTCAATGATGCCTAAACTATATTTTACCTCGAAGTCAAAATGTGGCCCATTTTCACCCAGTGTCACAGCCGAGGATTATATTGGGTATAAATATCATAACAGCAGATGGCAATCAAAGCAAACATTTTTATGACGTAATCGAGCTTTATACACCATAACAATTTCTCCAGTATTAATTATTGATGCTTAACTACGCAGTTTTATTTGAATAAAAACAACTTCAAACACTCAGCTCCAAGTGGGTCTAAGGACTTTCCTTGAAATTTTAGTAGTTTTCAAATAGTGTTATAAGTAGATATAACCAAGGTACTTGGATTAAACCTTGAGAGGATTAGCGCTCAAATCCTGTGAGAAGTAATTACTGTTATACTAGGAATAATTACTGGTATAAATTTATACCCGCCATCATTTTACTTGTGTTAAATTAAATGTTACAATTTTTAATTCAATACTCTAATACGTCCGAAATTACGAATGGACATTCAACAAACACAACAAAAGTCCCAGCCTTGCTTTCAGCATCATATTAGATATTTTGATCTGACCTAGCTACTACCGAGTTACTTTGTTTTTTCAAATTTCGAATTTGGTGTGTCCGATATTTTCCTCGTCAAACAGTGGCAGCTTATTTTATAACTAAAAATAAAGAGGAAATATTATATAAACATAAGGACCGAAATATTTGAGTAAAAAGTTATAAAAATAACTGACTTGTTCTTCGTGCGGTATAGCGTGAGAATAATTTGAAATATCACTTGGGATGTTATTCTGCTGGGAGAGTATGTTTCTGAAATACTATTTTCGTTATCTTAAATCTCTCATAAGTTGACAATCCCCCCTGACGAAATATAGTCGATGTTTTTGTGAATATCTCGAAAACTAAGCGGTGGTTACATGTATTGGTAAAAGTTGTTCAGAATGTTGACCTTGGCAACATATGTCAAAGTCAACGTAATTGGGATTGGGTTCCCTTCCGTTCATATTTACCTTATTTTTATTCGTGGAATACACTACGACAGTTTGGCTAAAAGAAACCGGAACACCCGGTATATTTTCTTGTTTGTTCTTCTGCCTCGTCCTATGTAAACTGACAGCCTGGCTAATTTGATTTACCAATACATATAGCGTACTTCGACGAAGAAAGTAGAAGTTGTTTCAGCAGTAGATTACAATCCCCAATACTCCTGTCAAGCCAGTTGTCATTTTCGACGTTTCAAGTACAAAGCAATCGGAGGGGGATTTTTCCCAAGACCAGAAAGTGAGCGTTTGATTGGAAGAAAGTGGAATTCTCATCTCATTCCCTGCTACGCGATTTTGCAACAACCCAGCCGTTTCAGAAATGGCCGAGCAATTTCATTCAATCGACACGTCCGCTGGATGGTGTAGCTGGTAATTACCGGTAATCAAATAAATCGCGGATAGAGCAATTTTTTACATTTATACGAGCTTTCGAGCGTCTACGCCTGTAATAGCGTGTTATCTGATAAATCATTAGTGTCGTTAATTAAAAACTTTAATCAGCCTCGCCAGCTTTATAGTCGCGCTGTGCTGGTAATTTTAAAGTTGCGAAGTGTTGTGTAACTCGGTGCATTTCGTAGGGCGATACGGTGTCCCCCGTTAAGTGAAATTTTACCATGTGATAGACGTGAACGGCTTGTAGTTTCAGAAATTTTCGTCAGATACCTACGTATAATAACTTTTATTGCGAATTTTAATTCGCGGTTTCTGTCTTCTACAAACCTTTGCAAATTTCATCTTATATCTTTGTTTAATTACGCCTGATGTTTTGAATAGTCCAGTGATATTAGACGGAAATGTGGTGAATCTGCGGAATTTATTTCGTCGTTTTAAACAATATTTCAAGAGTCCCCATAGATGTGACCGCCGCTAAAAATTTTACAGAGGGTCAAAGGTAAAAAAGAAACAGTTTTTCGCGAATATCTCGTTATCTATCAGTTTGCTGCCCAAATTCATTCTAAGGGGATGAAATTGACCCCGGCAAATCCGGCTATTTTTCGATTTTCTGTTATAACTCGCGAACTGTAAATTACCAAATGAGTCCTAATTAAAAGAAGTAACTTTCCGTGAAAACCTTTTTCTATCTCTAACCTACAAATTTCATAACAACTATTTTTGTCGTAAAACTGATAGATAACGAAATATTCGCCAGAAACGTGTTTTTTTACTTTTGACGCTCTGCAAAATTTTTAGCAGCGGTCACATCTATGGAAACTTTTGACATACCTATGGTTTAAAACGACGAAATACAGGCCCATAGAAGAATTTAGCTTGCTGGGAATTGTTCCGCAGACAGATCCTAATTTCATTGGACTTTAAAGGCAAACATTTCGTTGAGTGGTAAAAAATATCGTTTCCTTGGAGTGGTGCGCACTTGTCCGTGTGAAACACATAATGGGGCCAGCGACACTGACGGCGCTGAACCGCCACGGAACTGATATGCGTGCTCAGAGCCGTAGACCTTAAATGCCGCTAATTTTCCAGCGGTAGTAAGTAGGGCGTGATCGCGAAGTGAAAGGTTCCCGTTGGGTCGGACATATTAAAAGCAGTGGGACGGGAGCTATCGGCTCCTCGGGTCAATATATTTTCCAGCGTGGAATTCGGAATTCGCTTACCCTGTCGGTTCACAAGGCGAAAGGTAATATCTAAGAAATTTTCGACATTTTCATCGGCATTCCCGCGAGCAGAAGCACACGGTTAAGGTGGAACGTGTGGAGTGCGGACGTATTGGAATGCGTGTACCGGTTGGAAGGTAGCGGCGTGCCGGAAGGTGGGAGCAACAGGGGACAAAGTGGATGCTGAGGGTAGAAAAGAATTTGGGTCAATGAGAAATTTGCACCGCGTTGCCGCTCCACCGATTGAAACCCCCTTGCCCGGGATCGCGGATTGCGGGCTATAGCAATCGGCTCCGGGAAACGTTCTGGCGTAGGTAATCGCCACCTTACGATACTTGAATGTGCTTTTCATTTTTCTTTCTGTCCTTCTCCCTCTTATTGTGTTCTTGGTTAATCGAGGAACGCTTGCTAGTTGGTAATTCGAACACGATTCTTCTGTAACGGAAAATGAAATCGGATTTGATGATTTCGTAGGTACCTACGTCGATAATGGCCGCTTTTATGTCTCCATTGCTACTATTCTTTCCCATTCACGTACCTCTTATTACCTCGTATATAAAGTGATTTTATTACGAGAAAACGAAATCCACCTGTCGGATAATAGGGTTCGGTTGGCGATTGTTGAAACTTCCTGGAAGATGTACGAGGGGGTGACAAATTTGACGGCTGAGATTTATTGATTTCTCAAGTACCTATAACAAGTATTACCGCTAGTTAGTTCAGGGTGAGCAATATTCGGATAATAGTAGCAGCTCTTTTGGGAAATTGTATTTCTCGAATTTTTTAAGGTCGTGAAGATTTGTTTTTAACGGAACTGTAGTTTATGTTGGAGTTGGAATGGTAACTTAGCTCGAGCACCTCTCCTGTACCTTAGGCTAACTAACTTATATCGCCAGCACTAATAACTTGCTCATTGATCCTCAATTGAGGGTTTAGTTCGCCGACAAAATTACAAAGTGAAAAAAAGTACCGTTCTTAATGACAGATCATGAGTTAGTACACGATTTAGTTATGAAGCGACTTGTTAAATTGTAATTGTTGCAATATTTTTTCCCATTGATACATTGACTGTAACATTGAGTTGTATGTTTCTTTCCTTATTTGAATTTTGTAAGTATTAAATTAATGTTTGTTTTCCCAAAGGAATTCTCTACGTGAAATCATTTATTATACTAAAAGGATGTTTG
The DNA here is from genome assembly GCA_963932335.1 of Andrena marginata. Lineage (NCBI taxonomy): Eukaryota > Metazoa > Arthropoda > Insecta > Hymenoptera > Andrenidae > Andrena > Andrena marginata. The sequence goes on along the minus strand of OZ010664.1, from coordinate 391,010 downwards.
ATATAGTTTGCACCTTCAATCGTAATAGTTGTAGTGTTACCGTTTATAAAACGACTACGACTAACAATACGAAATAATTAAATATTTGAAATATTGCCTTTTCTATATTACGTTAAATAATTACTTACTTTAAAGACTTAACACAGAACCACAAATGCCTAATGTGTGGTCAATGAATCTATTATTATTAATGGCAAATATTAAATAGTAAGTACATTTTCAGAATTTACCAAACGAAATTTGTCAGTAAAAATTTACTTATTAGTAATAATTTTTCTTTATATACTATTGAAACGTCGATCTCTTAAAAAAATATGAGATAGATTTATTTCAAATTCAACATGTCAACTCAAACGATCAAACAAATAAAATATAGATTGCAGTATATTAAAAAAAATGTTTCAATCGAACGCAGTGTTTGGAAATAACCAAGACAATTTGTAAAACAAAGACCAAAAATGTAAAAGTTACTCGTCACCTTATTTTGCAAATTGGAACACTTCTGTTAGATTCTGTAGATAATGATGAATGGTTTGGACCTTGGTAAATTTGCACATAATATATCATGCGTATGTTCGCAGGAAAATTGGACTAATAAACGGTATTCCTGATAGATTATTTCGATTACCATTGGAGTCACAAAAAGAGATATTACAATACTAAACTGACTGAAATAATTGAAACTAGATGTATGTACATATGATTATGAATGCAGTCTGAACGCAAGATTATTCCATATGTATCGAATTATGGGCTTGGGAATTATTACAGTGAGCCCTGTTATTGTCCACAACACGGTATTACTTTTTGCTCGGTTTCTTTTTTCAAATACCATCGACATAGAATGCTACCTTTAATGAGCAGTCAAGAATGAAGGTTCATGCTCGATTGAGAGAAGCTTAAACGCGAGGGTAAACTTGTTACTTGTTATATCTCGTTGAATAATAAACGCTACTTTGCATAATAAACCAGGGGAAACTTTGCCCAGATTTCTATGGCCCTTGATCGTATTACAGTCTTCTCTGAAATGTATAAAGTGTGAGTCCATAACGCCAGGCGAGCCCATTAAATTTACATAAAAATTCCCCGTCGCGAGATCCAGCGGCGTCAGAGGGCGGAAACATCGAGGAAACGGAGTTTATCTCTCAACGGGACTTGTAGCAGCATATTACCGGGGATGTAGTATTACTTTTAACCTTAAACTGATCCCCGACCAATGAGCCTCACCTTCTTCGTACCTCGCCGCACGGGGATGTAGTATTCTCCGAGGGGATGTAAATCCATCTATCGGCAGAGAATGGGGAGAGACAAGTTTTATACCACATGTTTGGAACTTCCTGAACTTTTCCTTCTCAAATAAACCTGTCTATGTATGCGAATCCGTCACACGAACGAATTTATTTCTTTTAATTTGCAACCTTAATAATAGATACTGAATTCAGTACATGGTCGTGCATCGCGAATGGTGCATTTCTACTTACTTAGTATCGCGTGAAACGTTTGTGCGCACCACCTGTCACGTACTTAGTGTCACGTGATACGATTGCATGTGCTACATGGGGTAACCTTTGGAGCGATAACAACACGAGTGGTACAGAAATGGTTGCAGGTATGTAATATCGCCGTACTTTGGTAATTTATGTAGGAATAAGTTTTCTCATTCTTACGTGTCGGGAGCCACCGAATAATATCTCCATAGTCTCTTATGGGGCTTTCTGATCACACATATACATGTACCAAGGAAATTGAAATTAAACTCATAATTACCTTGAATATTTTTAATTGTAAGTCATGCAGGTTTTAAATCTAAAAAATAAATCGACATCAGAAAAGTGATGTGATTTTTCGAATCTTGCTATAGTAAATTGCTAAATTGCAAAGGCTTTGAAAGTGTTCGGAAGAAAAATCTGTTACCAGTTTTATTCTTAAAGTCTTTTTAAATGTCCAGCATGAAATAAAGCGCTAAAGGGTGGTTCAGGCACGCCCAGTAATTTGGTCGAGTGGCGGATAGCCACTTACTACTAAACGGCTTAGTGAATAGAAACTGTACGAATTAGTACAGTTCACGGTACACCTACACCAACGCGATGACATTTCAGCTACTAATGAACTCGACCAAACAAAAAACCCGACTAAATTCTTTTAATAAACTACTTGACTAAATTTAAGTGTTCATAGATTCATACACGGTAAATTACCAAATTACTCGCTATGCGACTAAATTGCTGGACGTGTCTGAACCAGCCTTAATGGAAAGGTAAACAAAATCAACTTGAAAGTTTCCTTCCAACATGTAACGTTTCCTATTAAACTTTTAATATACGAGTCCATTGGGCTTGACTAATTTATACGGAATTCTCTAGTATTGCATTATCATACTTCGAGCTACATTATCCGCTATAAATGCGCGTAAAAGTGTAGGTTGCGAATCACGTAGCTATAACATTTCCGGTACCGCGACACGAGTCTGTAAGGCAGAAGTGTAATTGCGCTACGTGTCCTTGCGTATGGCAATGAAAGATCGACTTCCCGGTTAAGATACGTCCACGGGAATTTATGCAGAAACTGGGCTAACAGTTACATCCCTCTGACATTTGGTAGCCAAACTTCTCGATTGTTACCGTGTCCTTGTTCGTGGTATTTCCAGTCAACATTTGTAACATTCAGTGGAACTATTGCAACACGGAAATTGGGAATTGTCACCGGAGAATTCATGCAATACATCGATCTCGTGTATCGCTAGATATATTCTAGCTCGCGAATTACATATCAAACAACGTGGAACAGAAGAATGAAAGCCGAGACTTGAATTGTTCAGTACATCGTTGTTCAAATTTCCTTGTCGATTACAATATATTTTTTAACTTTTATTCTTTATTCGGAAATTGCATTTAATTAAAAATGTTGCTTATCTCTGCTCCGAGCTCCCTCTTATAGTGGATTCCTGACTCCACGCGAGTTCCAGAGTTTAGAGTTGCATCGGTGATAAGATAGTCATTCTGGGGTGTCCCTAACGACGGATAGTGAGATTCCAGCTCGAGTCTTATCATACCTTTCTTTACTATTTAATGATAGTGACATTGATGGCTCCAACAAATCGGTTCGCCAATACAGGAAGTTTTTGGAAAACGCACTTTTACGTTATCAGCCGAAGTATGTTACGACTGTTATCGCTGTGTTCCATCCGAGGAGAGCCTATGTCGATCAATGTTTACGATAAGAGACGCCAGAATTGGGTAATGCGAAAGAGCTCTCGACGATGGCTATATCGACGTCCTGGCTCGTTTGATCCTCGGCTTAGACGCGGATCCTCTCTCTCGAGTCCCACGCAATCGCGTTAGTTTCACGCCGCATGCTGTACAAGGTCCACCGATCGTTGGTAAAATGAAGGAGCCCTCAGGTCGATGTTCGACGAACGTACATATCGATTTCGAGCGTACACCGTGTCGATGTTTCTTCTGTCTCTCCTCCTCTGCCACTTGCTCCCAGTACCTCTCTGTCCTGACGCCACGCTCGGCCTATTATGGTCGATTGGCGGGCTTCAAAGAGGGCTTCGAAGCGAGCATATTTATTCAAACCACAATGCAATATCGTTTTTATTGGAGATCGTCGACCGTCCTCATTGGGATTTCTGCCGATCGCTTTGAGGTGAATGCTTGTAAATTAAATCTCAATTGTGCGTGTGCCACATTAAAGTCGGCTCGTTCCCGCCAGAGACCGCAAATGAGCGGCACGCCTGAACCTGGCGTCATCCCCTCGCGTACTTGCTTGTCCGAATGCATATTGGAGCCTCTCTATTCATTTGTGGCTCTCCTTTTCACGGATTTTCTGGTATTTGACACTCGCGACAACGCGACGGTTCTTGAATAAACAAAAACAGTAGCTAGCAATGGGTTTCGTTATTCATTACAGAAACAAAATAGCAATGTAGGAACATATTAAGGGATATGATGAGGGTTGCCACCCGTTCTATGATATATAGTATTGTACTATATTTAGGTAAATTGTACTATACATTGTTGAAACAAAATATATAGTATTGTGGGTGAGAGAGAGAGAGAGAGAGAGAGAGAGAGAGAGAGAGGGGGGGAGAGAGAGAGGGGGAGAGAGAGAGAGAGTGAGAATGACTGAATACACAGTGGTGATGGTTATAAGGAGATATATGTATATTTAAGACGTGTTCCCTCCTCGATCGATCGTTTCTCGCGCGTGGCTTCTCAAGATGTAAATAAATACCGCATCGCCTACACTATAATTACTATAAAATAAATACTATATTTTTACATTACCCTATACTATATTTGTCCACCCTCCCAAAAAAAACGTCGCAACCCTAGATATGATCTTGAAAGATGTCGTTGGCGCGCAACTTGAGTGCGCCTCTAAAGTCTGGCTACTCAGATTCGAGTGTCCTAATGTTTCCTTTACGAACTTTAACTTCATTTCTTTCGCACTTTGAACGACGTCGTGTTTTCACGCCATGGGATTTGCATCTTGCGCAGGCTTATGGCATGTTTTCACGTTGATATTTTCTGGAAAGCGTCGGAAGTATTGCCCGAGAGACCGGGAATGTTTACTGCGAAAACAAATTAAGCTCACAGGTCGCTTTATACTTCAGCCTTAGTGATTCTTCGCTTGCGTAGCGAAAATGGTATTTTCTATACTTTCTCTTAGATCGTCGTGACAGCATCATCAATGAGTTAACGAGATTTTCCTGATGAAAAGGTGTCCAAACTCAATCTCATTTAGCCAATTTTTAATCATACTAAAGCTATTCGAACGATGTATGATTAAAACTAATCGCAATAAGGTTTTACTTACTTGTTTTCATCGGAAGAGCCTCGCCTATGCATTAGTAGTACAATCATGCACATCTCATAGACAGTACAGGAGTATAAATTTTCATTAATGTAAAGGTGCGTCTACATGACGACACTTTTGTGTCTGGATCAAGTGTATACGACAGTGAAAAAAATTTCTGGAAGATTGGAAACTGCGTAGAGCAGTCCGCGATACTGAATTCGACTTATCGTCGCGGGAGTTGCAGCTAGAGTTAACCTGAAGACACTGCAACTAGCTCTAGATAGACATAAAAGACACCTGATCTAGACACAAACGCGTCGTCGTGTAGACGTACCTTAAAACACTAAGGCACTTATACAAAAGGCTTTATGGGTGAATATATTTTAGAATGTGGGCCTGTAGCAATACTACATAGTGTAATATCTTTGATTGTGCCGACCTAGACAGCTCGACAATGTCTCCTTGCGACCCTTCTTGCATGCCATTTTTTTTATTTGGGCTCAAATAACCTTTCAATAGAACGTTATGAAGCTTTACATGGATTTTTACTTTTTTTAATAACCAATGTTTTCAGCGACGTTGGTTATGTGAGCTTATATTTTTTCAGAAAATGGTATACATACGAGCTTCTATGTATTCGGTTGCTTGAGAAATAATATTATATCTAGTGGTAGGCGGAGTTCACATTTATTTAATTTTTTAATTAATTCTATTCTTTGAGTATCGAACAGGGATCATTTCGCGTGCCACTTGTGGCGGATGCGACGCTGCTAAAGGACGTCTACCCGTAACCAATAATCCTGGAATGCAGAAAATTCTTTCAATGGCTCATATCCTGCCTGTTGTCCTACTGATCGTTCGGAAAGACTTGACCGACTTGAAGGGCCATTTCCCAGAATTTTTCGCTACTCAAAGTGTTAACCTATTTCCATTTAATATTTAAAAATGTCACCATATACAACGAAGTACGGATATCGTAGAATGCTCTTTGGCCCTAAATCTCTTTATAGTATTAATATTGCCCTTTTGTGCTTTTGTACCCTGTACGGATGGAGCAGAGATAGTTTTTCTGCCTGTTTATAGTTCACCGGGAGTCCCGCGTTGCGCATCACAGGGCGGCGTGCACTTTTTTGCCCGTCAAAGTCACGCGGCCTTTTAAACTTGGGCGGAAAATTTCTTTGAGTATCGGTTCCTCGCAGCTCATAATATTGCAGTAATAATTTCTTTGTCCGAGGATAAAATTCTCTTTATTTGTCTTCACTTCAAGGAGAATTCGAGGGATGAGGGCGCGGACGTTCTTGCCTGTCTCGCGTTTCCCGGGCTCCTCGTAATGCAATATTAATTCCAAGAGGTTTTGAATGGGAAATAAAGCGAACGGGAACGAGTGAGAAAAAGCGGCGTCCTCTTTACATTATAAGCGCGCCGCACAGTGGGACAAAACGACCCGACGGCGATCAAAAATCTATAACTTTGGTTCTAGTCTGGATATTTTAATGAAACTGGGCGCATTTTAACCGCAAATTTACGGCCTTTAAGCTGTGTTAATATAATTGATATTAACCAACGGAGGCCCGTGCTGGGCCCGTGAATTTAGACCCATGTTTTCGAAAAGTGGGGCTACAGGCCAATTACAATACACATTTTATTAACATTACTGTATTTTATTGTGGTAAACCCAGTTTCTTAATATTTGCTATTGTTTTCATGTGATCGATGCTCAAAATTTGCCAAAACCGCAAAAGTATCGCTTATCAAAAACTTTTATGTTTCCCACAGTTTTTATTCACGATTCCGAAAAAATTTTCTTTGAGAGGTGCAATTTGAGTTAGTTACAAAGTTAATTACATAGCTATATATTCTATTAAGGCCATTCATTAGGGTAAAATGTTAATAACAAACCTTTTTAAATTTTAAAAAGTTGCAACCATATGCAATGGGTTTAACTGATATCATATGAAAGAATGAACCTTTCTCTCTTAGAAACAAAAAGAATTAGGTGCTACTTTGTGCTACTTTCCAAGAAAATGGTAATTGAAGTAAAATCTACCTTACCAGCCTATTAGAGTTTTCTGTGCTGTCTCATGACTCCGGCTATGCAAGATATTTTTGTCACACATCTAATAATTTACTCATTTCTTCCGGATATATCTTCATTACATCCTTTTTGCTTCTTACTCTTCGAAACGATGATATGTAAGGGTCCGAAGATATCAAGAGCATATTCATTAGGTCTTGATTCTGTGCAGTTCGAGAATTTTTTCGACTGTTATGGTAACTGTAATATTTATATTCTTTATTTTTCGTTTCCTGCGCCTCTTCTGACAGCTCGCCAATTGGCAGTAAGTGGTGAAGAATCATATTTTTTCCATGCCTTAACACCTTGTGTACTGTGGCTGTTAATTTTCGCCAAGGATAAAATAAAAAAATAAAATAAAAGTTGCTCAACATTTAACAGATACTAAATCGAGTTCCACTTGTATCATTTGCCAAAAAATTTTGTTACTACTGGAGGAAAAGACATAGAATAGAATTACCAATATGGCCTTTCACCCCTACATGCAAGGATACGATTTATGGAGTTCGTTTTACATGTAAGCTACGATTTAAGCTTTAAGGGTGAAGGAGTTAGAAATAATTCAGACAATAAACAGAAGAGGCAAGAGGAAAAGTCAAGGATCATAAAAGAATTCAGGAATCAGCTTGGATTAATCATTGACACACCTAAACAAGGATTTGGGAACACAAATGATGGCAACACTGCACGCAGATTTTTTTAATATCCCGATATAACCTCAGCAATTACCGGAATAAATGTAGATATTTTAAAAAAAATTAGGACAATATGAAATGTTCTTTCTTGTGGTATTCCAAATTAACAGCCACAGTACACAAGGTGTTAAGGCATGGAACAAATATCATTCTTCACCACTTACTGCCAATTGGCGAGCTGTCAGAAGAGCCGCAAGAAACGAAAAATAAAGAATATAAATATTACCGTTACCATAACAGTCGAAAAAATTCTCGAACTGCACAGAATCAAGACCTAATGAATATGCTCTTGATATCTTCGGACCCTTACATATCATCGTTTCGAAGAGTAAGAAGCAAAAAGGATGTAATGAAGATATATCCGGAAGAAATGAGTAAATTATTAGATGTACGACAAAAATATCTTGCATAGCCGGAGTCATGAGACAGCACAGAAAACTCTAATAGGCAGGTAAGGTAGATTTTACTTCAATTACAATTTTCTTGGAAAGTAGCACAAAGTAGCACCTAATTCTTTTTGTTTCTAAGAGAGAAAGGTTCATTCTTTCACATGATATCAGTTAAACCCATTGCATATGGTTGCAACTTTTTAAAATTTAAAAAGGTTAGTTATTAACATTTTACCCTAATGAATGGCCTTAATAGAATATATAGCTATGTAATTAACTTTGTAACTAACTCAAATTGCACCTCTCAAAGAAAATTTTTTCGGAATCGTGAATAAAAACTGTGGGAAACATAAAAGTTTTTGATAAGCGATACTTTTGCGGTTTTGGCAAATGTTGAGCATCGATCACATGAAAACAATAGCAAATATTAAGAAACTGGGTTTACCACAATAAAATACAGTAATGTTAATAAAATGTGTATTGTAATTGGCCTGTAGCCCCACTTTTCGAAAACATGGGTCTAAATTCACGGGCCCAGCACGGGCCTCCGTTGGTTAATATCAATTATATTAACACAGCTTAAAGGCCGTAAATTTGCGGTTAAAATGCGCCCAGTTTCATTAAAATATCCAGACTAGAACCAAAGTTATAGATTTTTGATCGCCGTCGGGTCGTTTTGTCCCACTGTGCGCCGTTCTGTGTCTCCCATTCCGGCGTCGTTCCGCAGCCGTCGGTGCTTGTGCTTCTCGTGATGGTTCTTTGTCTCTCCTTCGGTTTCGAGTCTTTCTCCATTCCCCTTCTAATTTTCGGCGCTGTGCAGCGCGAACAAAACTGGGAAGGGAAGAAGGGTGCGATAGCGGCGTGACGTTATGGAACTTATCTGTAAAATAGGAATTTACGAGAAAAAAGTAGGCAAAGGGGTGCGCGGCGGGCGGAGCGCAGGGATCGCTGGAAATAATGCTGGAGGGGAAAAAGAAAACGACGTTAAATTTCGGCGTCGGTTATCACGACCTACTGCCTCCACTCCCGTTTCGCTCTTCGCCGTGGCATTTTTCGCTTGCCATTTTTCCTTAACCCATTCGCTGCCTGGTCGATTCCGGCGGGTCCTGCTCGCACCCATTGTTGCAAAATTTTTAAATGCTGCATGGCGATCTAATTTTTAAACGGAAAATCAATATAGATACATATACGCGACGGGGGAAGAATGGTGGCACGACCAGGGTGACTCATTGTGTAAGACTACATATGTCGAATTATTAGAATAAATTTTTCTGATACGAGACTTCGTTTAGGAGAAAAACGACTTTGAAATTTCATCAGGTAGGTACGCTTGAGTTTACTTCAGCTCGACTTGTCTGGCTACGGATAAGTGGATTTCTACTCGGGTTTGTATGCAGTATGCGACACAGAAGGTTATGAAATGAGATTGTTCGAGAAAATTAAATTCTTCAGTATTTAATATACGTTACATGACTAATGAAAAAATTGTTGAAGATGTAGGTACCGTTGCTGAATGCACAGCTGTGCTCTTCTAATGATTCATTTATGTATAAAACGTTCCCAACGTATAGTCTGGTTCCGATAAGTGCTACTATAACGAACTTCTTTTATTGGACATGATTTCGATTATTTGTTGACTGAACTAAAGCTTCGCACGACCATATAAACAAAGATTAAGGTTGTGTAAGAGTTAAAGATGCATTCAGATCAATAAATAATATAAACATAACAGTTTTCGATTAAAAAAAAAATAGGTTTCTTCTAATAGATAACTTACTAGATAACATAATAGATAACAAATTGATACTTGGAACGTGTGTACCAGCATGATTGGACGTCTAGTTTACGCAGTCTGGCTAGTCGGATCGTGTTAAATGCGCACGTACTCGATAAAACGAGGCATTTAGAGCAAAAAAGGGACTGATCCACATTGAAAAAAAATAATTTTTCCTATTTCGTATGATTAGTACGACCTGTTGGAACACGTTATTGCTACTAACTCAATTTCGCAAAAAATATGGGTTAGTTCGTTTTTCCTTTCAATGCCTACGACTACGACCTTACGATTTCGATTTTTTCTTATATCTAGAATCGATATGACCTGTCGCCAGTCAAGTTACATAGTTTTTTATGAATAGAGAAACTCCAAATATTAACTAATGAGATTGGAATTTATAAGAATTCGGTTACAGTTTCTTTTTTACACATCATGAACATACAGTGTCAGACTTCTATGCAATCCACGTTACATATCTGTTTATCCACGCAAGCTTTTGCTCCCTAAATACACCAGTGCGCCACATTGAATACACGCGAGCAGCGTGACGTGACAACGATAGGGGGAATCAGTTAAAATGCCCCTGACCATTTGCACCCCCATAGGAACGCGATGCAAATCGAATGATTCTTTCTTACTGGAGGTTTAATCAATCGCTTTTATCCATCGGGGAGCCTGCAACGAATCTCATTGGCTGATGTGTTTTAATTGATTCGATAAATTGATTTATTAAAGGACTCTGTACCATTGTTTTATCTCGTGCTTAAGAAAATGGTCCATTGGTTTTCAATTATCGTGATAATTAAAGTGCTGTTCTTGGACGTGGATTTGTCGCGCGTAATTGATGTGCAAACGAACGATGGTAAATTTACTCTAGCAAATTCAACCGTTTTGAGAGTCGATTTGATCAAACGAGACATATTCATATTTTTTCTGCTTTGGATTTCCGATAAGATACAATTCATTGCAATTTATTGGATATATTATGTGCCCATAATTGCTTCCCGGTGCTAAGTGAAAGGTCATTCGCTTCGTTGCCGCTCGTAGCGTTAGATAAATGAGAAAAATTCAATTAAACTGAAATAAGAATTGATGGAAGACGAACTGAAATACGAGAAAAGTGTAGAATTAATAGAATCTAACTTGCAGCGAGTACAGGTATATGAAGTGTAGCTGAAAAGTTATAAGAAGTTACAGAAAGCGCAACTTTTAATCTACTTTGTGATTTACTACATTTATCCTTACACTGGAGTGACACGGAGTAAAACCTATTAGCAAGGAATATCATCTAGTTCGTACACTCGGATTTTCATCAAATTTTGTGCTCGAGTAGAACGTTCGAAAATATGTATCTGACACGTATTTTTTCTGTAGACGTCCATATTCGTATTTACGAGGGGAAAAGAGTTCTGAAAGTAATGCAGATAGAAAAAACTATTATACAAATTTTGTTTTCATAAGGAATAAAAGGACGTGCACGAAATTTCTAAAAAGTCACAAGTGGCGATAGTGTAGCTCTAGCGACCCCCTTTTTACTCTGTTGTAAATTGGCGGGTTTAAACGAACCGAAAGGATAAATATACCGATGGCTTTGTGGACAAATATTGTATGTCCACTTTTAGCGTTTTTGAAAAAATGCACGGATTCAGGTGCATGGAATGAACAAAAATATTATTTTCCCAAGTTTAAACAAGTAGATATAAATGTGATTTGTATACAGTCAAGAATTAGTTTTTGCATATTAAAACTCAATTTTCACAAAAAATGGACAAGCCATCGATGTGTTATGTAAGTTACCTTGCATCGTAATCTTTACTTCGCCGTGCCTGACCGGTGTAACTTGATACTACTGCGCGCCGGCATCGGCAGTAGTCTAAACGTGAGTCCCTCGCGTCAGAAGTTCCTCAGACATATTTTCAGCGATTAATAAAGCGGAAACGAAGCCTCGAACGCAATTTCGTAATTTTTTATTTTTGTCTTATTTTGGCATGCAGAGCGACCACTGAAAATTTCTTATCGATCACGATTCATGATAGCACATTAGTGATAAAAATATTTCCAAATTTTATATTCGTAACGTAATGGTAATATATTTATTGTACATATCGGTGATTCTAATAATACATCAGTTGGTACATTTACGATAGATATTTCACGCACGATCGTTTTATCTTCTGCTATTTCTTTACATTTATGAGAGACCGTACATCACAAACACTGACCCAGGAGAAAGCTCATATTGATGAATCAACGTCGCGCGAGGATGTACGGAAAGGAGGCGACATTATCTGATTTACTGGACCATAAATATCTCTAATCTGTAGCAGACCCGGTGCATCCTTCCACCTCTCTTTCTCTGCCTCCCCACACGCCCGTGTTCTATCTCTTTGTTCCTCTCTAACTGTCCTGGCCTTCCTTCCGTTTACCATCCCTCACCCATTTAGTAGGGGAAAAAAGCATTAAATTACGATCCACCGAGCGGCGAGTTGAGAGAATTCGAAATCGGTTTTTAGATTAGTTAGAAGAGCGTATGGTTGGTGTAGGGATTGAATGAATTCGAATGTTAGTCCCTCTCATCGAAAGTGCGCACTTTCAGGGCCTGGGGTTTGTCCCGTAAACGGAATTAACGATCCCGAAGCACCTGAGCCAGCTTGCCAGCACTGAGACAGCGCAAAAGGGACCAATTCTGTAAGTTTCAAAGGTCCCACCGTCGCTGAAATGGTATGTTTGGTTCCGGGATGCTTAAAGATTGACAGGACTTTGTCTCCGCTCTACTTACGAGTGGAATCTAGGCTGATTCTTTTCTAGTCTCGTGCCAAGCTAGGTCTCCCCGAATCTGGGATTTGCCCTCAGAGCGAAAATAGTGAGTCTGGGGTATCTGAGTTAGTTTGTCAGCACTGAAATAATATATACGGTTTGACTGGAAGCAACTATGAATGTGAAGGCATCTCCACGACTTGGATTCAAATAGAATCGCTAGGCCCGAGAAACTCTTCAGCCCATTTCCCTAAACAATAGAAATAGAGTTGATTTTTCATTAGCTCCTTCGCAAGCTCTAGCTTGGCATGGCCCACTATTCTCTAGTTGCCTGGTAAAGTTATGTTCGGGTCTTCAGGCTCCTTTCGATAGTTTGGTAGAGGTATGGCTTGATGAGTCAAGATTCTGAAACTGTTGGAATGGAACAATATTACGTGTCATCAGTATCGTGTAATATAAATTCGTGACATCACTGTGCCTATATGTGCACTTCTGGATAAATTTTACGAAGCTTCTGTACATACGGTTTATAATTCTTTATGCATGCACTGTAAAGAAACGCTTCGGGTGGTGGTAAAACTATATACAACTATATATATTAAATTGGGAACATGAAATGATAGCGCATTTGAAATATATTATGAAAGGTAATAAATGTGGCTACATGTTCAACAATATGAATATGCTGGACTCTCCTTCTCTATTACCTCTATCATAGGTTTCAGTAAAGATTTGTACACAACTTTTATTTTTGTCTTACGAAAGTTTGCTCCATTCTTCTGCAACGCGTCGTTTTAGTTTCATCGCAGTATTAAATTCTGGATTATTAGCATGGACAGTTCAGGAAAGTTCACCTCAACAATTTTCAATAATGTTGAGGCTAAGCGAACGGCCGGGTCAGTTAAGTGCAGGTATACACAGTTTTTAACTTCGTGAATGGAAAGTATGCAGCAAATATACTCTTCCGAAGATACCTGTGCGTGCTCGACGGAACGTGCTACAAGCCAATCTTTGTTTATTAATGCGCCGTTAGAAGCTCGCGGAACAAGTATGCTAAGAGTTGGTTTTCCTGTATGGTTACTAACTCAAACATCCTCTGCAACGTAGTTATTCTTCCGAGGAAATTAATCCCTTGTAAAGTAATGGAGTTTAATGCAATTAAACCGAACGAGATTTCCCGCGCACACAGGCTCGATACACGGATGGCAATTATCCCGTAATTAGGAAACCTGAATTTTCCAACGAAATCTCATTTATTAATATTAACGACATCCGCTAGGCAAGAGCTCTCAGCTTTCGTACATTCTTCCTCGCTGGCGTTGTTCACCGATTCTCCAACTCATCTCCGTTATTCTGTATCACGCGTAACAACGGTCGCGGTGCATAGTGAAATGATCCCGCAGGGAGATTGGTCGGTTTCCCGTGAATAATATTCTGCTGCTTTCGTACGTGGCCCCTTATTCTCTACAGTCACAACCATCTCTCAGTCTTCCGTCCACCACTGTAATTGACTTTCCAGTTTCCAGCAACATCGAAGTTTATTTGAGCCTGTTCACGTGAAATCTGACAGCAAATATCGGAGGCCAATTAGTAGAGATCAGGTTTCATCGTTGAATGCAATAATTGATTAATCATGAATGCGCGCACGTATGTACTTCGGGGGTGGAGCTACACACACACACACAAGTAAACACATGTCCTCTTCTCACAACGGAAGTTCGGTTCTCCGAACATTCTGTTATTTTTTAAACTGTTCAGGTTTGTAGGGGACCTGAATAGAAGTATCAGGGAATTTTTCGTTTGTGCCCATTTTCGGTTGCTCAGGGTGGACTTTCTTGTATATCTTGAAAATTATAGTAGATATAAAGAATTTATTAGCATGAAAACTTAACGGCTTTTTATGAAACATAATAAAATGAAATTGTTACAAATTTGTAGAATGTATTTAAATAAAAATACATTCCCCACTAAAGATTTTAAACAATTCGATTACATTGTTTTATAGGGCATAAAAAGCTATTAAGTTTTCATTTTAATAATTTTTCTACATCTACTATAGTTTTCAGGAAAGTAGAAAATCACGTATTTATTAATCTTTAGGGGGGGGGGGGATGCTATTGTTGCGGGATGTTTTCAGCCTGAAGAATCGTTTGGCTGTTACAGTGCCAATTTTCAATATTTGTTTAGTTACAATAAACTCAATTAGCAAACTTCCAATTAACATTATTTATTAAGTAAGGAACTGATACGCAATCATGTGTAAACAGATAAAATACATTTCCTTCTTAATTAGTTCTTTCTTGCCAACCAATTATCATTTTATAAAGAGAGTAACGCTTCTTAACAACCAATAGTTTAGGGGAAAACACTAGGAAACTCTAGTAACTGTTAACACTAATAGCTATTAGACGCTGCAACCGATAACGGGCAGAAAAGAAAAATTACTTGATACTTCTACTGGAGCCCTCTACAAACTTGCACAGTTTCGAAAACATCGCAATGTTTGGATAACCGATCTTTCCTTGTCATTGTAACTGTCTACCTTTTCCCGCCGCGGTAATTCATTTTTCTACCTTTGCCCTCCGCGAGTCTATGCATGACGCTGTCGATTAACTCTGTCGGTCGTACGGGAGATGAGTTACGCAGGAAGCGTTTAATCGAGCCGCGACGGAATGATGTACAATGGAATTTCACACGGTGCCTGTGTACGGGTACACATATATCAGGATCAAGCCGGGGATCCTCTTTCGGCTCGATGCGCTTAAGCAAGCCGTTTCATCTCCTCCCTCGAGAAAGGGTAAATGACACTTGAGGCATCATCTTCAGCAGTGAATGATACACTTTCTACCGGAAAAGAGTAAATGACACTTGAGTCCTGTAATATTGGGCGACGATGGATGTATGCATCAGTGGGTCAGTCGGAAAATACCCATCGTGAGAAATATATTCAGCTCCGGGGAAATTATACGTGAATTTCCATTAATTTTATTCGCATGCAATAGTTGCACTCATAATATACGCCATACCCAAAAAGTGGCGGCACAATTTTCAGCTGTAATTTTTTATTTGTTTGGTTTCGTATACATATTGTATTTTGTAATACATTATAATTCCATACATATTAAATACACTGCAAACTTTACAAATAGGTATTAATATTTTTTTACTGTTTTAATGATATTCTTTTTGTAAAAATTCGAACATCGGTTTAATCGTTTTTCTGGTAGACTGGAATTCGAAAGCTGTGTTTTTTTCAACAGCCGATTTTTGTATAAACACCATGTGCCATCAGTGTCAGTGATAAAAAATATCGCATCCTGTTCAACAGTTCACACTTATCCGCGCCAATTACTGACACTGAAACACAGAGACCATTTCACCCTGCCAACACTGAACCGCCACGGAACTGACTGGTTTCCGTAGCCCTGCATTCTCCACGTTCGTATGTTATAAAAAAAACACTTGAAGTTTATCACTCTGAAGCGACGTCTCTGATGCGATTTAAGAATCACGCCCGTTCCGCGTGTAATTCGAAAGCAGAATACATTAATCCTGAGCAATCTTAGCGGAGATGCTCCATTTCTCCTCGCCACGTCTGGTAGATCCGTTTCCCTCGCCGAGGTCAAACTCCGCTGCACCCGCTGAAACTTCATTCTGGAACGGCAATACGGGATGAAGAATTATGAGATCGGGCGGACCTTACGAGATTGGCCTTAAGCCTGAAATAAAACGTCGACGGGGTGATGATGCCAGTCTCGAGAATTTTCCCCGCCGAAGGCTTTATGGTCCCGTTTGAGCCGTAGCGTCCCTATTGCCAGGACATTTTTCTTCCGCGGAATTAAGAGACGGCGACCCGTGAGACGCGATCAGTTCACCCATAACGGTTTCGTTCATGCGTTCCCCCGAAAAGAAGCGACATTTCCTGCCCATTTTATGTCGTTCGCCCACAATGGAGCCCCGTGGTGGGCTTCAAGGGTAATTCCTTGGGCTCGCTTCCGCGCGGAATCGCCACCCCTGGCATACGAATAATCAAATTTTTCTCACCCCTTGGCCCGGAGGTACAGCAAACCGCGACAGATTGGCCAGCCTTTTCGGGGCAAATGGATCGACTCAGCGCTTGTTATGTGGTTAGAAGTAAATAGAGAGGGTGATTTAATCCATCGCCTGTCTGTGCATCGTATATGGCGCACGATCGTGTATCACGTGGCGCGGTTGGGCGCGCAATAGATTGCATCCTGCTACGTTTTCGGAGCCAGACATCAGTGGGAGATGCAGGTATTTAATTGTATTTTAATTGTCTTTTAATGTATAGAAATCGTCCGAAATTACGAAGGGCACGATACATATATATTGTTATATGGATGATGATGAAATAATTGGAGACTTGAATTTGTCAGGGATTATTACATAATGTGCACTCAATGTTCCCGAGTGTTGGGGTGAACGTGATCGTAAATGTATTACAATGTATGTAAATGATTTATGGTACAGAGTGATATATGAGATAGCGGTGATTATTTTATGGCATGCATTTAACTTAATTTTGAAGAACCTACGAGATGAGACAAGTACATTTTTTATTCAATTTCTTTTCAAGATATATTTCGAGGCTATAATAATTTCTTTCGTTGATTTCGTAGGTTTTTGTTGCCATATTCTTGTAGATAGTGACAATGTAAATGTCAATGTAAAGTCATGTATGATGCGTTGACATTCAAATGATTTTGGATAAATTAGTTCCACTTTCTATCGATCGTGTATGCAAAAGAAAGACTGCCACGTGTACTGTCCTCCGTCTCCTTTTTTCTTTCTCGTACGATGTCGATTTGAAGGCTAGTGAATGTGAAATTGTATCGTTCAATTTGTCTTTAAATGGCGCAAGAAATTATTAAAAAAGTTTATTGTCAACATGTCAAGAAAGTTACAGTTCAGAGCTATGCTTTAAAAGATCAGAATATACGGGTGGCGCCCTATAGTGCCATCGTACATGTGCAGCGACGATGCAGCGAGCACGTTTATTAACCTTGTCTGTTTAGATAGCAACTTCCTAGTTACATATCCACGGACCATTCCCAGATAGGCGACTATAGTATTTGCCTTTCTACGCAAAGGGGCCGACAAGGAGTAAATATTGCACGTAGTGTAATATTGTCACTTCCAATAAATAATCGATACGTCTGTAAAAATTTGGGGAGAGGATGTGAAGTAATTAGGAAGTCACACTTTAATTACAGCTAAGCTCTTAAAATTTGTCGTAATTCAAAGTTACGCGGATTGTCAGTTGTTTTTAAGGGACGATGTTAAATCTGTGAAGCGATTTTAGAGCAAAAAGTGGACATAATTGAACAAAATACAGCAAGTGATACCATGTTTATCCGGAAAATCAGAGTGAAACATCTTAAAAAATGGGCTTAAGAGGACCGTCCGGCCAAGAGGCTCGAAAAATAGGCAATTTTTATGATTTTTTTACAAGAAGAGTTTATAACATATCCTAAAAAATGTTTTTGGCTTTTATTAACGCACTCGTCAGGATGCAAAAAAATGTGTTTCATTTCTTTGGTCTTAATACATTTTCTAGGTAGTGCTTGCAATTAGTGAAGCGCTGCAAGAAAGAGATGCCTAAATGGTAATCGCTAAAGGTAACGCTAAAGGTCTCAATTCTGCCCTGTATTTATATTTGAAGGTGTAAAACTGAAAAACTACTGAACCGATTTCGTTGTACCATTTACCAGAAGAATCTTTATTTTAACGGGACTGCTGTACTGTAGAATAATTCGAAAAACAACGCGCAGAGGGCGTTACACTTACCTATTTTCAAAATTAAATGTTAAATGTTAAATTGAGAGTCTAGTTTATACCGTAGCGAAGCACGGGTATTTTGATAGTAGGTATATAATAAAACTAGTTAACAATAGTGAAGTGTGTTGTGACACGACGCGTGGCTCAGGTAATCGCGGCTGTATATCAATAAAGTGAGGTACACGTAGCTACGGATAATCGAGCAAACGGCGTTCAACACTCGCGTTAGCCCATTCCCTTTTCTATTATAGCAGGGTGCACACGGATTCACCAGTGCTTGGGAAATTACATTGTACTCGTATATATGTACGTAATGAACCCAAAGCGCTCAGGTATCCAGGGTTTGTCCGTATATCTATCTGTCTCTCGATCCAGAGAGCATTCCGATGGTTAGTCGATTGCAAATCGTGGAATTCGTGTCTGCGGCTTCCATTAAGGGAGTTCAAGCTGTAGTTTCGCGTTCGTAGCTAGTACAACCTCCTCCTCTTTCACGGCATGTTGTACGAGCAGTTCTCACCCCTTTCCTCGCCTTCGTTGTCGTTACCAGCAACCACGGCTCTTGCAATAGTGGTCTTTAATTAACGATATTTACTAACCGTCCTTATTATTCCTGCTTGTCGATGAAATTTCACCTCGCTCCGGTTATTAAACGCCTGATAAGTGGCGAATCGGAGTGTCCCGTTTCGTGAGCCACCCCCTTCTGCCAAGCACACGTTTATAATTCCGTGGTTAATAGGTACCTATGCTGTACTGATTACGTGGAAATTTTCTTCTTTAATACACAGTTTGAAAAAGAGCTCTTCTGTAAAACGCACTATATAGTCATAACGGTATTTTATGTTCTATCCGAGTCTTACATTTTTGGTTCATTTACAAATTTGTTCCATTTGTAAATATTTTCTATTCTCTATTTGCAAATATTCTCCAGTTGCAAATGTTCTCCATTTCAAAATTTTCTTCATTTGCAAATATTCTCCACGCGACGCAACAAAGTGCATAGTCCCAATTTCGGTGACCGCCTCAACCAATTCTGAGCTATCGTGGGTACCGATGAATTCATTGCTCGGGTCCATAAATACATATCTATCGAGGGGCCATCTAGCTGCCTCCATTTGCTTGCAATAGGTTCAAACGCGTTGTGAATAGAAGGAAACGCGTCCACGTCGACCGTGTCTGTTCCCGAGTCTGTCCTTTGTACCAAGGTTCGTATACTTCCGAGCACGAAATTGCGTTACGTCACGGCAAGTTACATCGAATTATTTCCACTCGAACTGGTTTATCGTATGTGCAAACTTGAGCTTCAGCTGCATATCGAAAGTTACCGTTGGAACGGTAATTAGTTGGGGAGTATTAGTAATACAAATGCTTGTAGTTTCGGTGAAACAGAAACCGGCATCCATTTGCAGCGCACCGAGATATTATTGCCAGATATCATGCGATTACACCGCGTTATTGTAAATGTTTACCGGTGCGTTACGTCGGCCTACATTCGAGGAGTCCGTTACTCGGGCAGACTGCGAGCTCCGGGGATGTTGCCCGAGTATATTGGCTTGGATTTCTCTCGAACCGACTATCACAGCCGCCTAGGTTTAATAGCGGCGTTATGGATGCATCTCGCCTTTCACGCATTTCTGTATATCTTCGTTGTAATACTTATGTCGTATTTGTTGCGTATGTGGGACCGGTAATACAGACTGAGGAAATACTGTGATGTAAATAACGATCCGAACATTAGCATAGCATTGTTTCAGTGATTACAGGCTTCCTTGAAAAATGATTTTCAATACTTAATGAACAGGCATAATGTGGTGTGTAAATTCTGCATCGTAGGGCGGGGGTGGCGAACCATTTTATCCGAACAATAAATTTATTAATAATATTTATCGAACTGCTGACGTACTAGGCAGTTTTTAATAGTGGAAAAAATTAATAGTAAATTAATCATTGGAGAATTTTCCGAGACAAGTTTAAAAATTAACATAAAATTTCATAAGGGGTCAGCTTTAAATTACGTAAGGTTTTTTTGGGGGGAGGGGGCAGTCAGGTAGTGTTTTACGTAATATTTTTTAACCTAATTTTCAACAAATACAAATTCTATCATTAATGTTTCGGAAAAGTAGTTTTAGTTTAAATTACCCGAAAACGAGTTCAATGAATTATATAAACCTTTAAAAGAATTTTAACAATTGAAAGAATTAAGTGTAAAAAATATTACGTAAGGAGGGAGTTGGAATATCAAATCTTACGAATTCTTACACTGGGAGAGGGAGGGGGTAAGAATTCGCCAAAATTACCCTCAGGTAATTTAAGGACGGCCCCTAAGAATTAACTCATAAATTGGCATACACAAGTATAAGAGATTAACGGGAACAAATCGTGTTAACGAGAAAGAAAAACATTTTTAGATTAATAGATGTTAATGATATCACCTGCAAAACATTGACGTGCCAGCAAAATTTTCGTACGTGCCACGTCTGGCATGCGTGCCATTGGTTCGTCACCCCTGACGTAGAGCGATCAATTTGGAGGAGTGGCAAATGTTAGGCGAAAGAAATTGAAAAATGTGGAAACACCTAGGATTAAGACTACTTTAAAAACAATTCACTTTTCTTTCATCTAGGAAATTAGCAATAACTCGTATGTGAGTTGTGATATTGAATTAATTTGAAAAATGTCTCAACTCTTTTAAATTAAAATATTCGATGATATTTCACGGAAAGGGCGCCAAATGCCGAAATCCGTCCATGATTGTTAGTACAGCGACTAGTAGCAAGAATTAAAAAAAAAGTTTCCTACTGCTTGAGACGACCAGGTAAGTAGCGAGTAGAAAGTATGAAAAATTCATTCAAGGTTCACCAGTAGACATTAAGAATAATAAGAAGAGGAAAAACAGAAACATAAATACATACATATAGATGTAAGAAAACAAGAAAGAGGCATATAGTAGAGTTAGAAATTGGACCAGGTGCTTGTGAGTCCCGTGAAGGAGCAACAATGCCAAGGAAATCCACGCAACGCGGTTCCAGTCACGCGTTATGACAGGGTGTATCGTGTTCGCGGTTGTATAGCAATCCGAACAGACGACATGTTCGTGCGTTCGTCATAATATCCTCGCTGGCAGAGGACGCGGAGTGGGGAGGGCCGACAAGAAAACCGGATGATCCTAGAATTTCGATATTTTCACCGCGAAACTGATCAGTAATCACCGCCGGGGGACAATATGGAGGGCATAACTGGAACGATAATTGTTACTGCGCTCGTTAACACATCGATATAGGGCACGTCTCCTGTGTGCGCACACGAAAGTACCGATGCTCGTTTGGTGAGCGGCAGTTGGGAGGAAGATTAACAATTTCGCTGGCGTTAAGAGCGGCTCGGGCGACGCGCAAGCCTGCCCACCTAGCTGCAACCGATTCAATGGGGTGGTTAATGAATTTACGAACCAGATATAGATCCCTCTATCCGCATCACTCGCGAACGTCCGCTTGCTGCTGTCTTCACCCCATTGTTACTTCACAAGGGAAGGTCCTCAAGCCGGAAATACCAAAAATTATGAAACTTTGGCGATATGTAGAGAATATACAGGGAGCTCGGCTACACGTGGGAATAAATTTAAGGGGTGATTCTAGACACGATACTAAGTCGAAAATAAGCGTTTGAAGATATGCCTGAAAGTAGGCAATCTGCGTGCACAGCTGCACGCGGCGCAAGTCAGGCGAGGGGTCGAGCAGTGGCTGTCAAAGACGCGGACTGATCGCTTCTAGGCATATCTTAACACGTTGACTGCCCACGAAATCTGGAGGTGCTATACTCGACGCCGAAATTTTTTTGTTTATGAGCCCGTACACGCTCCGATCGCTCCGATCGGTGTTGTCGCCAGTCATCGTGTTAAACGCTCATAACTAACAAACGAAGCCTCATATGCAATATCGTTATTCTTGACTTTCGTCTTGATATGGAGTTTAGAATTACGTCCTGTATTACTCGTTTCTTTTTGCTGTTCAAATTCACTCTAAGGGGATGAAATTGACCCCTGACAATCCGGCTATTTTCCAAATTTCTCTTATAACTCGCGAACTCTAAGAACTGTGAATTATAAAATAACAATCCTAATCAAAGGAAGTAACTTTTGTCTGAAAATATTTCTTAACAGTTGGAAGCAGCCATAGTGAGTGTAAAAATATCAGCGAGGGTAATTTTTAAAATAGCTTTCCAAATTTCCTACCGTACAAGCTGATTATATAAGACATGCAGAGGGGTAACGCTTAAAAGTTAGACACGTCTTTGACTGGACCAAAGTAGCAGCCAGCAGCTCTCTCCTTCGCGTTTATCAAAAGTTTGCTGTTCAGTCGCTGTTATGAAGCAAGAAATAGCTTCAAGCCCCGCAAGTATTAATTATCGTTTAAAAATTCTTTAACAAGGGGATTCTACGAACTGTCCCTGAGTTTTTTCATCAAATCCTTTTGAGCTGTGGAGGAGTTGGTTGAAAATAGGTAATCTGGGAAAGTAGTAAGGGGCAACTCTTCACCATTTGCGAGAGATAAATTGTTGAAAATGTGAAGACTTTGATCGGTGTGCGGCGACTGTGCGATTCATGGGGTTGGGCGAAAAAGTTCGCGGATGCAGGTGAAGGAGAGGGTAGGTTGCAACCAAAGTTCTACTGTGTGACTGTTTTCCTGTAGAAATGCCAAGTTTCAACTCCATCGTGTAATTACTCTACGAGTTATCTATGAGCAGGCGAATAGTGAAGAAGAACATTTACCTCGTAAATCAAATTCTTGCCACTGTTCTTAACAATAATAGTTGAAGGACTTAGGGAAGCGACGTTGCAAAAGGAGATGCAATCTGACAACAGCGGGATTGGAAGGCAGCGTTGCCCGGCCGTTAACGGGGACTCGTTAACACGTGCATGGGCGTAACGTATGTTTTGCATTTAATGAAAATGTGTTTATGCGTGCTGTATCCGACGCTGTGTCGACCGGGCGAAACGAAAATCAAAATTTACCGCGCGTCGGTCCCGAACATGTGCCTCGCTAATCCAGTTCCTCAGCTTATTATCTTCTATTAGTGGTGCTAAAGGGGGGAAGCTTGAAAATTCGACGAACTCTTCTTAATAACCCGCCCCGAGGGAGGAGAAAGTTTTTTTTATATTTTTCATCGCGAAGAACTTTCCAGCGCCTGTCTCTTCTCTTTCCAACTCCTTCGACAGAGAGTTCTCTATCATCTACCCCTTCCCTCTCATTCGTTTTTACAATGTTGCGCTCATGTTTCTGCTAGACCCTAGCAGTCTTACACATAGGTAGCTACAGCTGCGTCGCTAGATTCCATTTTTATGGAGACGCGTAGAATATGTGGTTAATGGTGATATTTCTTTGCATGCGGTTCGTAACAGTTGCACGAAAGGTTGGCGCGAGACTTAAGAAATTAATTCGGGAACGAAATTATTTTTTTTCACGTAACGATGTTTGTAAGGAAATTGGAGGTTTATGTATACCTAGGAGTAATTTGAAAAAGTTGATGATCCCCAATCTTGTGCTATCTAAGTGGCTGTTCCGGTCTAGAGCCCATAAAAATAGGCGAACTTTGGGAATTAATTAAAGGAAAACTACTACATATAATTTAATTGCACTTTTTGCATTGTATTAAGGTTATGTTAAACTATAGAAATAATTTTTTGTTTTATAATTAATCATTGCAGACGGTACTGGGGAGTCGTTAAAGTCGTGGCGTCAAAAAAATCATCCAAAACGATGGAACATGTAGCACCTAAACCATCAGTCTGAAATAAAAAGCAGTGCCAGATTATTAAAGGGCATGAAATTCGCTCGTGGGCTTAATAGTAAAAATGACAAAAAAATACATTTTTTCAGAAATTAACAACAATCGACTTTGAAAATACATTTTTCCTATATTTTTCGTCCTTTCAACGCCTTTAAAAACTAGAAATTTTAATTTTCTTCAAATCTTACTGGATTCTCCGCGGGCCAGAAGTATATTTTGTAAAATAAAAAAGTTTCAGTCGAATCGGATAATAACTTTTCGAGATATAGGTTCCACCGATTTTAAGAACACTGTTTCGAGAAAAACCGCGTTTAAAGTTTTACGCGAGCGCCGAGTGGTCGGGTGTTACCCATGCATTTTACGGATTTCAAGAAATCCTTTTAAATACGTTTTCTTAAAAGGTCATTTGAAAAATGAAATAATAATATCGATTTTTGGGCCGGAATCATCCCTTACGTAATGTGAAATTATTTTTCGCCCAGGCGCCTAAAATAAAGCAGCGTTTCGGACGTACAAATGTATTATACTTGTCTTATACCTTAATATTTTATGCACATAGGTACACGTGGTGCGATAAAGTAGTTAATAATAATGTGATAGAATAGGAAATTGTTCAAGAAGAGGGTGAAAATCGTTTTTTTCTTCTATTATTTAATGTCGCATCAACCACTTGTATGGGTTATTAGCGACCTAGGGTCTAGTTTACAATTTGTTATGTATAAACTGTAGCTTGATGTGTTTTAGGTAATGCAACAGTCGTTGTATAGTATCGATCCTTTGCCGTTTAAATTGTCCTTTAGTGTCGGCCTTACGTTGTATTTTTGTCAAATAATAGAATTCAATTTGGAAGTTGCGCCGAACTGGAAGAAAAACTGTTGGTCCCTTCGTGGGGAAGTGTTTAACGTCTCATTATTGCATCCCGTCGCTGTACTTGCTTCTCTCTTCGTTTGCTTTTACCTCTGTTAAACGGGCTTAACAAAAACGTCGCTACAAACGGTTCCGGCGAGGTAAGTTAACAAGTGGAACGATATTGCGACGTAAGGTATACACGTCGCTGAGCTTTACGACAGCCGTTCACGTCTCTGTCGACTACACTCGTAAAAGCTCGATGGTAAAGCCGCGTGACAGACGCGAACGATTAATTTAATTTGCCATACACCCAGAGCAGCGATTCGGTTTTTGACCGAACTTCGTCGCTTCAGTTCATTCGATGAATCAGTCCTTTAGCTGGCATTCTTTCGTCGACAATTACTGCACAGTGCTCGGTGCAATTTATCATTATCACCTACAGTATCAGGTGCATTCTGAGCTGTTTACTGCGGCGATGATTGTGCAGTAGGATCTGCAATATCCGACCTAATAGCGAGGCATCACCGTTTAGATAAGGAAATGTTCGAATACTGAAACGTGGAGCACTCGCTTAATATTCTATATTTCAGAGGGAATGCTGCCGGTTTTTACAAGGGAAATGCAAAGTAATGAAAATGTAGTATAGCCGGGGTGGGATTAAGACATTTAGAGGCCGTAAGCACTTAAAAATGTGGATTTTTTAGGCATTTTCGATAATTTGGCTAAAAAGTGTTTGGAACAAAAGTTAGATTTTACAATTCAGAAAATTTCAATAGTTATTCTATAAGCAACCTGGGTCGCGAGATGACAATAGCCAGCGAATCACACGTGCATTGGTGGTGTCGATGCTGTTATGTTTTTGTATGTACCTGCGCGCCATGCGACGACTGGGTCTTGTTTTTCTTTCCAATGTATAATATTCATAATTGTTATTATGATTCAAATATAAACAGTTTATTTCGCTAAAACGCAATTTTTCATGCTACTGGTATTTTACGTGCGAATAAACTGTTCAAAGCCCCGCGTGAAGTAATTTCATTCCCTTTGGGAGAAACTCTTGGAGTAGAATATGCATTTTCGCGTAAATTTTTGCATCGCCTACCCCGAGCCGTTCACCCTTCTCATTTATCTTGTTTAAGCGGTGCAACCGAACGTATACGGATTATAGCGGTTTATTTAATTTTCGCGTGAATTTGTGAAAGAATGATGAATTGAACAGTATCGCGATAGATTCTGATACACCTTACACCGTATCTTCGCTTAGGTGCATACACATAATTATTTCTCAAACTATCGAAGATCTATGCAAGTTGCTCATAGAAATCTTGTCTTCTCATTGGAAGGAAGAAATATAAAATAGGCATAACATTCTTTTGGGATTATTACTTGCCAAGCTTTCGTTACTGTCGTAGAGTCATTGAAGGATACAGAGGAGAATATCTAATCTTTATTCCATAGTAGGATCAGTAGGTGGGTATGGTGAGCTTTATACGTATACATATACGTATATAAAGAGTTTTCAACTGGCTATAGTTAGGTACTTTTCGTAGCGAAGGGGCTAAACATTAGGGATGAGTTTCTCGAAGCGTCGACACCTTGAAACCCCTAGAAGTGTCGTGTTTTCAGAATTCGAAACTTTGCACTTTTTTCGTGATTCGAAACTCTTGAAAGCCAGATAAGGAAAAATATAAAATCAAAGAATCGTTCGCAGCGTACTTGGAGTATTTGAATATTGTTATATCTTTGTTTGTATTTTGTTCAACTATGGCGAATGCAGATTTATGCAATTTTTTCAATTCAGTTCTTACAGCAAAAAGAAATACTCCACTTATAAAGTAGAATTAGCACTTCGAGTTTCAAGTTTCGAATTTCGAGTTCCGAGTTTCGAGCTTTGAGCCTCGAGCTTCGAGTTTCGAACGTCGACCATCGAATGTATCGAATGATTTTTATTTATTTATATCCACATGAACAGGTAAGACCCATGATTTGAGAGTTTCGAAGCCTTACAAATTTTCAGATTCGAGTTTCGCGAATTTGAAAATCAGGTTTGAACCCATTTCTACTAAAAATTAAGCGCCACGTTATTTCTTTCCTGCAGCAGCGATAACTTTTGCGAGAGTATATGAATGTTTAGGGAACGAAGATGGCAGCAAAATGGGGAATAAATTTTACGTTAAACTGCACGTGGTTTCTACGAAATTATCGGACGATAGCGTTGAAGAAGTGCTTTGTAAATCGTACGAGACACGGTGTACGAGTACAGAATTCGTTAGAGTTCGTTGTTTGCGAACAATAAACGAGTTGCCGCGTGATTGGTCCGCGGCCACGTGCAGCGAGAGGTCAGGCGGAGGCTTACAACACGGCGGGCACGGTGTGACACGTACTTTATGGTTGTGTAGAACATGCCCTGGCTACGGTGTAACGTAGTTGTTCTGCCCGCTTGTTAACGGTAACTAATGCGCTACACGCCCATCCGGTGGCTCGATCCGACGATCAGCTAATGCGAGGAAATCGAGAGGGAAAAACGATGAGAATGTCACATAAATAGGAAGTAGTCGTGTGGCGGGGAAATGAAGTAGAGAGGACGTTGAATTTCAAAATAATTGACAAATCAAGGGCGAAAAAAAGAAGGAATAAAAGAGAAAGGGGGAGATTTCTCAGATTTATCAAGTTCTTTATTCCAATAAAGATTTCCATTTCAACTTATTTAATGAACCAGCGTCATATGTGGGTAGCTGAATTTAATTCTTACGTACCACCTTGTTGATTATCTTAAAACATTATCCCATATCACACATTTTAATCCCTGCTCTGCACTGTAGAGCTGTTCGAGTACTCGAATATTCGAGTAGATTGCAAAGTGAAGGTAGCGATTGACGAACGAAACATGTGGATCATTCGTGCCACCCGATTGTTTCCAGCCGCTCGCTTCATTCGAGCTACTCGAACAGCTCCACTGCACTGCCCTGTTACTTCACCCGCTCGTTTTCCAAAATTCATTAAATTCATGTTCGTAGGGTCATTTACGTGACTTCATCTACTATGAAGGTACTACATGCATGCAAGTTTTTACAAAATAGAACTCAACGAAAGAGCAGCAAAGACATGTGAGAGAAATATGTTTCTGTAAACTCTTTTTTGATATCTTATACATTTTCGGAAACTTTGCGCTTGGGATTATTCTCGGTACATTCAATCCTAACTATTACCAGTTTAATACACTTCTCAATGCGCAAAGCTCCGCCAGGGGTGCAAGCTCCTGCTAATCGGTTTGGGACATCGACGAACGAATTACTGTCCAGTGGTAAAAAATATCGCATCTCTGTTTTGCAATAGAGAGGTACACACTTGCCCGTGTCAATTACTGGCACTGAAACAAAGAGACCATTGACACTGACGGCACTGAACCGTCACGGATGTGATATGTCTGCATGGTCCTTAAGGGCTGAAACTCACTTATCAGGTGACCAAGTCAAGATTGACGACTCCTCTCATGTGCTCGCTTGACGTGACTTGTTTTTAGAGGCGAAAGGTAGTACTTGATCTTTGTACACCTCTACCGAGCGGATTGGATATCATCCTTGTCTGGTCTCGACGACCTCGCTCCCCATTAAGCTCGGGTGGGGCTATCGCACTCATAGAATGCTCCCAGTCGAGCCTCCTGCACAGTCCCAGCGCTGGTAATCCAGCTGGAAATCCCTGGATCACCGGTTGCCATTCTGGGGGCATACTACTGGGGTTTAAAACACCCAGAAAGCAAGCTCCGAGTGTTTGGGGGCCTTAACCATTAACCGTAGTTAGATTTCAGTCCTTGCACTTTCCATGTTCAAGTCATATAGTATTAGATTTTCATAAATCATTAAACCTCTATAAGGGCTTCAGTCACGTCGTTGTCGTTTTTCGATCGGGGATCAAGAAATTCATGTTGGAGCTCATTTATTCTTACTTTGAGCTGTAATAAGAAACTTGCGTTTGTAGTTTGTTTCTTGACGAGTGAAGAGACCTTACACGGTGAGCGTTTATTTCCAAATTTAAAAGTTTTAAAGCATAGAAAGCAATAATAAGTTTGTGGCCCGTTTTGTGATCGGCCAGGATTTATTTCGAAATTTGCAAGTTTCTCCTAAGCCATTCTGTGTAAAGAAGAAAGATCGAAGTCGAGCGAGGTACTAAAAGCGTGGGGATAATTCAAAGGGCACAATGAACGAAGATACATACATAGTAGTAAAAAGTAACGGACACCGGAGAAAAAACGGATGCAGGTAATAGGTATGGCGAAGCAAGTAAAAAGCACGTAGCTAGGGAAACAGCAGTTCAGAAAAATAAAATCCAACGAAGAATTGAGTAAATTGCAACAAGCGAAATGTCCACTGCAAACCGAAGGTACAATGTATCGCGGAACGTAGCGGATGGGCGAGGGAATCTACGAAACAAGCCGGGGCGGGAAGTTTTTCGTTTTTCCGTAGGTGAAAATGAATGTCCGCCGTCATAGGTATACGCTTGCATTTATTTTTTCCTTCCAAATGGTTTTCGATGTGTCTATTGGCGATCGATCCAACCGGCACTGCGAGATCGTTTGTCGAATAGACCGCAGTGCATTCCTCCCACCAGTTGTTTGTGGGTCAACAAGAGCCACGTACACACTGTTAACTAGAAACTCAGAAGAAATCAGAAACTTCCCATGTCGAAATATAATGATGTTGTAAAAGTAGCAAGGTGCAATATCGGCAGCGGCAATAAAGGGAGCAGTCTCGAAGGAACATACTGACGGGCTCAATTAGGATTTGGGTGAATCCGGGAGGAAAGATAGCGCTGTCGCTATATTGCAAATTAAATTACAGTAAATTTATGGTTGTAGTATTCACTAATAAGTCATTTTCCTTTCGTGAGCCGCCTCTCTCAAAATTTTAAATATATTAGGTTTATTCTGATAAAATTAATAATAGCAGTATCTAGCCATTTGATGTTAGGTGAGCCAACTGTCCCGCACTTAACCAGCTTTGCCGCAGCTATTCACGGTTCTGTGCCAAAATATGCGTCATTCGCCAGTGATACGTAATACATCAGGTTTGGCGGAGTAGACAGCACGTTACGTGAATGAAAAACGTTCATAAACACGCCATGCACACAACTACGTAGTCACCTTAATTTACCACGCTTAATCGCGGAATAGTCGAGAGCGTCGCTCTAGTTAGCTCGTGCCGTGGGCAGGGAAGAAAAAAGAACCCGGGCGAACGAGCTTTCCCTCCGATGTGCATTACATCGAAATTGAAAAGCAGAATGCGGCAGCCCAATAGAAACGTCTGCGGATCTCGCGCGCTCCCGCGAGTCCTACCGCTGGCATACATTTATTTCATCGAATCGAGTCAACTCGTGCGGCAGATAATGCGGGCTACCTCGGCGCATGTTTCTCGCGACGGAAAAACTTGTGAATAAATAGCGACTTCGACGCGCTTTGTGCTTGCCCAGGTTCGCTCGCCGTGACGTGTTAAGCAAAGCTCTTCGTGTCTATGCGAGGCATTGCCGTTCGAGTTATTACTTTATCTTTTCTTCTACGTCAACGTTCAACTGTTCAACTTTAATGTGAAAAGAAGCGGGTGTTCTGGATTTCGATGGAATATTGACGGTTGGCCATACACGAGTTTCGGAAACGGATATATTTGCCGAGGGAATCGTAGCGTGAAATAGCCAGCGTTAGATAACAAGGTCAGGAGTATGAAATTAACATCATTGTCATCGAATAATGGGAGTGAGGAACAGGGTGTTGTATTAGATTCTAAAATCGTTATACCTCCTTCCATAAAGGTGATATCTATTGCGGATTGTAGGTAACTTGATGCGCATTATTTCCTCGCAATATGATTTTATTCCTTTAAGGGTTTATTTTAGTTTGAAACGCGCTTTTATACACAATTTTTGGTATTTTGTTATAGAGCAGCTATACCATTGTTTTCGTCAAACTTTGTTTTATATATTTATTCATGTGTAACAAATCCCCAAAACTGCCCCTTTTCTTTTTCGTTAATAAACATAATTATTAATTATTTAAATACTTATATTCTTATTATTTTACTTTTATAAGGAATGTTTAGTGTTAATATTAATATTAATTCAGAATACTGCGAGACGTGAGAGCAATGAATGAGAGAATTGAGTGTCGAGGAGTGGGAGAATTAAACGCATGCGCAATCCTCAGTCGATCAGCCGATCGGCGAGAACCAGGATCGGGAGCAGCTGGGAGCAGCGATGTGTGTAAAGCGACGAGAGAGGGAACCGAGCGTTCTACGCGCGTCCAGTGATGCCAGAATCGTGGGACGCGGGACCAAACGCTTACCCCCGCTATGACCTATCGTCGTCTCCCACTATGCCCCACCGGCGTCTCCCACTTTCTTCCCACACTTGCCGATCACACGTAGAAACGTTACACATGTTTCAGTAATATTTACAAATTTTTGTACAGAGAAACAATTGAAATTTGTGGCAGTGCAAGCGTTTGAACGCATTTGTTAAAAAAAATGTCTTCGCGTGGTTGCCGTAATTTGGGATAGTCGTTTCATTTGAAATAAAAAACCTGAAGTGATTCTTAATTAAGACGAGATTAGGTATAGTCGGTACCAAACCAAAAGAAAAAAAAAAACGGCTATTAAATAATGGCGCCACTTTGAAGTTTGACTATCGATTTTTTCATGTTTCTCGTACATTTCGCGGACTAAAAAACTGAGAAAAATACATTATTATGAATAGATTTTGGTACAGGCGATAAAGAATCAATTCGTCAAGTAGATCTTCAGATATTATAGAAACCATTTAGAAAACATAGGTTTGAGAAAAACGCGTTTAAAGTTTTCCGCATTACCCGTCGCATCGATTCAAGCACCTATACCTTATTTAATTTTAAGAATCCAGGACGTTGCACATACAAAAATGTATGTTATCGATTTTTAAAGTAGACTACCCGTTTAATAAACACTCTTAAAAATACTCCGAGGTTCGTATTCGTAACGGGATTAAAGGTCACAGAAATCCGGACAGAGCTGGCGAACAAACATGGTGCTTCCAGCATTCTCTTCGCATTGGGGTTTCTGGCACTACGGTGCTTAATCTTTGACTACTGAATGGCTTAGGGATTGGGCCAAAAGCTGGCCTGTATTCGCGTATCGGTCATCAGGGATCGTTCTTCGGCTCGGATCAAAACTGGGATAGGAAAGTTGCTCTCTATTGCCCACGGCCTTTTGTGGAGATCTCTCCATTCAATAGGGGGTATTCAACTTATTCGGTAGAAATAAAGACAGGGAAAACGAGAGGCGGAAGAAACGCGATTCACGTAGCCGCTGCGGCGATTGCGGTGTCGGTAACCTGAAATGCAGCTCGGCTTTGCTACAAATCTGACGTTTAAATAAAGGAAAACCACTGGACGAAATTTTACTTCATGTTTACTCCCACGAAATTTCCAGTTTGCTCTAAGGACTCTAACCTCTAACCATTTTCCTATACATTCTGCTCACCTCCTGGCCATTCGATCGATCTTCGAGTATAATGGACACGTATGGTTAGCACCGACCTTCACTTTTTCAAGTCTTCAGACTTTACCTTTTTTTATCGCGTTTCGAATTTTCCATACGCGAGTAACCGCTCGGGAGAAACAAAAGTAGGTTCAGAAGGAATCGAAAAGAATTTACATTTTAAAGCAACAGTTATAGTAATAGTACGTGACGTGCCGTGCCGTGCCGTGCATGTAAGCATGCCACAGAGAGTCTGGAAAATATGTTTGTTATTTTTCTTCTGGAAATCTGCCCATTTATGTTTAAATATGCGACAAATTTCCATTATTAAGAGCACAATGAGAAATAAGGCGGTAGTTCATGGTAGAACAAGTTTATTTCAAATATTTTTCACACTCACTACTTTCTTCGTGGGACGTTGAGTCTCGAGGCATGGACTACTCCAAAAGGTTTCAAAGTTCAATTAATATGTAAAAGCTTCTTTTTGGATGGATGAAATTTT
Source organism: Andrena marginata (assembly GCA_963932335.1). Taxonomy (NCBI): domain Eukaryota; kingdom Metazoa; phylum Arthropoda; class Insecta; order Hymenoptera; family Andrenidae; genus Andrena; species Andrena marginata. Next base: position 358,085 of record OZ010664.1, on the reverse strand, counting down.
CTTGAAAATATTTCTGAAGGTTAACTAAACACGGATTTCGAATTTACACTTCATTCTCTTGGGAATTTTAATTTTTAGGTTGTAATTGTAGAAGACAGCGCGTAGCAAGCTCTTTAAACATTGACAAAGAGAATGGAAGTTAGGAAAACCAGAAAAATTGTATGTTGATATAAGATGGAAGTACTTCTAACTTGTAACTGATGATCGAGCTTTCAACTACACTTTGTAACAGCTTCCCGCGGAGAAATTGTCTACAAAGCACATAGATCAAACTTCTCAAAGTTTGAACGACAGCGCCAGTTGCCAAAAGTTACTTTAAAAGTTACGCGAGCCCTTATTCGAACAAGTCAACTTTCAAATCCCGACGGGAGCAAGTAATTGTGGTTGTTAAATAAGTCGGAAGGCTCTTCCGTGTGACAGCCTCATGTAGATGCACCGTTGTTTCTCTGAAAACCGAAAGCAATTTCGTCCCGCCCTGTGGCTGAACGGCGCACTCGAATTAATTATTATCGATCCTCCCGCGTCGTCACGATTCGACCGATTCGGGGGGTCGCCTATTAATATTCTCTCGTTTGTCGCTCGCGCAAACTTTCTATGGTAAAAGCGAAACAAACAGCAGAAGTTCCATCGCTGACGTTCAGAAATTTATCAGCCCTCCGCTAGCTGTTTTCCAGCTCTCGTCTTGTGGCAGCCGATCGATCGGTTTTGGCAGTAGGACCCTGGCAATTGTAGTTTCGACCGATGTTTGCTCAATAAACCTCTGTGGACCCGACAAACTAACCGCTATTAGCCTCGGGCCTCTCGAGCTGGAAGTTATTAATTGCATTGGTAGCACCGGACCCCCGTGTAAACCATTGGGCACACGGGGAATTAGGGTGCTCCTCATGAAACACTGAATAACTGAATTGCGCAACTTGCACGGCCTGAACTTCGGCAACGTATTAACAGAAGCTCCCTTCCGATTGTCACATATCGCGTGCAGAACTCATCACAGCCATGTTTGCTGTTAGCGGGTGATAATGTCATCGCTTTCACATGATTATTACGAATTACCGTTGCATTCATACGCCTGGCTATGATGCTATCTAATTTCACTACGCTGTACCTATAACTTGTAGCCAAATTATTTTCGTGACATGTATTAGCCACTCGTCATGATGTTTCGTGTCAATTGCGCTTCCAACATTTGCCACATAATTCATTGTAAGGGACCTTTTAGCCATCTTCAGTTTCAACAGTCTTTATGTACAATTAAAAAAAAAATTGCTGGCTCAATACTACTTCTCCCTTCGCGAATCAAATTAAATGTAGTTATGACTGCTACATTTCCGGCAGTTTGCTTTTTTATGGCTTCACTAGCAGGTCTGGGAAGAAACATACGTAAGTACTTGCTTCTCTTTCTGCGTTCCTCGTCTCGCTCACTTCTCTTGTCAATTACTTCTGCCCGTCAAGAGCAAGATCTGTGAGAAATTAAAAGTCCTCCATCTTAACCGTTGATTTTTCTCAATTTTACGTTTTTCACTATTTTTACTGTCTTGGTGGGCGTGTTTCGTTAGATGTGAAATCAAGGGAGCCCCTGCAAATGCAACTGTGATCCGCTTCACTCGCAGCAGCTGCACGAAATACTAACAATTTGATGTTTTAATACTACACACTGTACAGGATGCGCGAAACTACTTACGAGGGATGTTCAGTTACCTGAACACTCCGATTATTTTCAAATTGTGTATTTCGGTTTGTGGAGGACCTCCATAGAGGTATCTGTCCCTAAAGGTTAACGAGTGTTGTCCTATTGTTTAGTATATTTTCAAAACTATAGCGGATATTAAATATTTGTTTTAAAGAAAATTTTATGTATCTTTACACTATATAAAACTTTGCAATCGAATTGTTTAAAACTCATGGTGGGAAACATTTTACTGTTTAAATGAATGATTTTAAGGAATTTAATTACACAGTTTTATACAGCGTAAAAAGCCGTTAGGTTTTCATTCTAATAATTATTTTGATATTTAATATAGTTTTCAAGATATACAGGAAAATAAGAAATCGCGCATTAACGATTAAGGGCTATTTCCGCCGTGAAGAACCGAAAATGGGCAGAAACGAGAAATTCCCTGATACTTCTATGGAGGTCCCCTACAAACTCCGTGCCTCGGCCGAAATTCAGATTTTTGGTAGCAGTATGAAAAGTGATGAGAAAACTAACTTGCAAATATTCAATTCTGGAAAAGTAGTAGCTGTGTAATATTCTCCACTAGTTCAGCTCTTCTTTATTCTATTTTGATTTCAACGTTGAATTGAGAAATACAATTTTCCTTCGGGAAAAATTCTCACCAGCGATAAATGTCGTGGGCCGCCAGTGGCCGACATGGCACAGAACGTAAAGATGCATAAGGTTCCTCTTGCGTTTTGGAATGGATGGGAAATACGAGTCATTAGATCCAGCGACAGGTGACGACCGACCGATAGGTTCGCAAGAGCTGACGGTGGATTCATTAGGACTGCGACAGGAACTTGATGGCGTACCGTGTTTTCGCCCGAACTTCCGGTCAAATTGAATCACGTGGAAATTCGTGGTAACAATCTTCTATTTGACTTTGCTCGACTGTCTGATTTACCGTGGACTTTCGGTCTACATACAATGTACGTCGTTCAAAGCGATTGATTCTCGGGAACTTCCTTTGTGCCGTTGGCGAGCTTGCTCCTGTGACGAATTCTTTGAACCGAAGAAGTAAATTGGCCCAGCGAGTACATGTATTTCTAAACGACATATCTTTTGTACTTGCGGCTTGTCAATCTATTTGTCTGCCCCACTTTCATGATATTCATACAATACTAACAAGAAACTGCATACACTGATACCTGGAAACTTATAGCTGATATAACTACGTACCTTTGCATGTAAATCGTTACTGTGTGTTCTTCAAAAAATAATTTATTCTGAACAATACTGCGCCCGACGTCCTGATTTATATTTTCACTGATAAGAATTTTGCACACCTACGCGTCATTTGATTACTAGTTCAAATAGGGTTGCAAACAGTTATAATATCCAGGGGCGGATTTTAAAATTTGGCGCTTCTAAGCTAACAACTTCTAAACCACCCTTTTAGCGAAATATCATAAAATATTTTCATTCAAAATGAAGAAAAAGTGAATTGTTTTTAAAGTTGTTTCAAGGGTCTGTGAATAAACCTTTCCCAATTTCTTTTGCCCAAAATTTGCGGTCGATATAATAACGGCTCTAGAACCGTTATTTTTTCGGTTCTATGCACGTAGGTAATTAATAATGCTTTCATTATAACATACATCAGTGAGTCTAATTTGACAGAGAATTACTAATGAACTGGAACTGAACGAGACCGAGGCAGAATCTAATATAGACACTTCTAATGGATTAGAATTAAATTTAGGTTGAACTCGTAGGATTTAAGATTGAACTGTTATCGAATTGGAATTGACTTGTGAGGTCGAATAGGATGTTGCAATGAGTCTATTTGTGTAACACCGGTGGTGTTATTTTTCAGTGTATTTACAGAAATCGGTGACTGAGCTGTTAGAATAACATGTGGGACACCTTAGGCGTTCAGGGTGGATGATGAGAAAAAAAATTTTGGTTTTGGGCGGAAATATTTGGCTTCGATTATTGTATATGTAAATTTTAGGCGACCTACTTGCGCAACTCTAGTTCCATTATATGGGTACAGTCTGTACGAGAAAGATGGTCTCTTTAAGGGGGCTATTATGGCAGGTTAAGTGGAGTAAAAAAACATCCGCCGGCAACGTGTCGAGAACGTAAATTGGATCGGATAAATGTTTTAGGAAATTTGCGTTACCTATAATCACCATTTTTTCTGATGAAAAGTACAGTTCGCCACAACAGTGATTGACGCATTTCTTTTAGTACAGGCGTAGTCTTTCTTTCCTTTTTAATGTTTTTTTGCAATGTCTATGGAGTTATATACCTGACGTTCATGAGGCTTAAGAGAGTTTAATTAGCACTACTAATGTTAGATATTGGTTCTTTGACAATTTATGTACCAACATCTCCGTTATTACTACTTAGATACTATGTTCATAGGATATTTTGTACTCCGTTTACATCCTTTCTCGCCTCCCCCAAGAAAACCATATTTTTCAGAAACATTCTGCTGTCATTTAGGCCGTTGTTCACAAGTCGCGATGTCACATGGCCGCAAAAAATAAATTTCATTATAAACGCCTATCTACCCTTTCTTCTCTCCTCCTATTTCCCTATTACTTTCTTCTCTGGAATCATATTCGAAGGTGAAATGTCTAGTTTTGATGGAACGATGTCATCAGGAACTCATCGAGGGCGTATTTGCAAAAGAGTAGAACACCGGGGGACGGGTGCTGGGTGTGCTAAACTGCTAATCCGTCATGAAAAGGGTCGTTCCTTTTTCTAGGACGCATACATACAAGATCGACCGAGTAACGCATTGATCTCTGCTTAGGAGAGGCTTTGTGTCTCGTGAACCCAATTGGGTCAGCGCCAGGCAACCAAGAGGTGTTATTTCGAAGTCCACGGGGATTTCAGTGGGTCTGGTAGGACTGTTTGACATTGTACAGCGGGGAACCGCGTATAATTAACGGTCACATCTGTCTCGTCTACAGCTTTATCTTTAATCTCGATACGATAACATTGAATTTGTGATATCAATTTGGATGTGCAATTGGCCACATGGAAAATCGCCTGACACTCTTACCTAAGCAGTGGTCTTCATGCTGTTAGGTCAGCGAGGTCTAGTTGGGCCATTAAGGAACGGTTTCTTAATGTCTAAACTGTTCTCCCTCCACTACGAATAGTTTGCAGGAAGCTACTTCCCGGCAACGCTAAAGGAACCCGACCTCTATGATGTTTACCAGAGCCGCGCGGAAGGGGAGCCCGAAAGCCAACGAAGATATGGGCGTTTAACGGGTTGGGAAACCTATAGTATTCTGCGGTGCAGGCTCATACCCGTAGGATAGGCTTGAATGACTGGGATTCTTGGGGACCCCAGCGTTCGCTGCTACTGGGGCTCCCACGAGGGTCAGTTATTTCAGCCTATGGGTACGAGCCTGCACATTACTAGGTACTTACATTCTTACAGTTTTCCCTATCCGTTCACACATGGTATCATTGGCTTCCAGCTCCTCTTCCGCGCGGCTCTGGAAAACACCATGGAAGTCGGGCTCCTTAATGGCTCAGTTGGCCTTCGCTGTGTTAGACGTAGAGAATGATTATGTGCTTTTGGTTTTACAGTCTATAAAACCTAAACTTTTCATTCCAAACTCGAAGTTTCTAACTATTACCACTGTTTAGATCCACATATTATTTTCCTGGTTATTAGACCGTCAAGATAAAAGTTGAAGATCTTGGAAACTATTGAACCGATTTTGACCAAACATGGCTGTTAACCTTCCCGGAAATATACACTTTACAACGAAAAACCGCATCAAAATCGGAGTACTCGTTGATGAGCGAAGGAATCATAGACACACAGACACACAGACACACGGACACCCCCTTCTTTTTGCGTCGAGAGTTAAAAATGACTTGAAACTGAGATATCTTCCCGCGCTTTAGGTCACTTACAGCATTGATATTCACTTGCTGTTATTGCGGAGCGACATCAACACCAGTTGATCAATTTAAGCGATGTTTAAAGAAAAAGTACATTTTGTATATAGATCTACATTATTTTATCTATGGTTTCAATTCGTGCAGTTCCTTAAAAAGATCATAGTTTAACAAGTGTATTAAAAATGTCTACTAAGTTCCTGGTTTGCTCAATAATGAGCACAGCGCTTTTGCCATTTCAGATCAGCCGGGGAAAGAGGCACAGCGTCCCAGCCTTCGAAACAGAGATGAGTTGAGGATCGGCTACGATGTTGAGTCGTCTTTCGGCCGTGGTGGCCTCTATTTTGGTTCACCAGCTGCACTTCTTGTATGCCGCCGGTTTATTAGGTAAGCATAAGCAACGCGTGAATTTTTTTATGTTAGAAAAACTCTAAAATTCTGTAAAGCGAAACTACTTAAAATTGAACGGCAATGACTGTCGATAGAGCTCACGTTAGAATTCAGTTCACCTGCTGGGAAGTGCTAAGCTCAATTTATGTCTTTAATGAAACTAAGAAATTGTAACTTCGCTATGTTTCATTCTGGAAGCATTCAAATTCTTTAAACAACATTATTTAAGGTTATACTTATTTGCATACGACAGCCATTACGACAATGAGAGTTGAGGAAAAGAAATAAGCTTATGGCAACATACCTATATGAATTCTACTTTCTACTTAAAAGAAGAAATAGGTGGTTGAAGCATAAAGACACCACTTGCATTCCGCACGATGGGATACTGTTGGATGCAGGATGGGCCTCAGTTTCAAATGTCAGTTTTGATAAAAGTATCTGTAAACAGTACGAAGTTAAATATTTTTTATAGGGGAACTAGGGGCATGATGGGGAAGCTAAGGAAAAATGTAAATAAAGTGATGTATGTACCTATTAATTAAGTCATTATTACTCCAAATACAACTATAAGTTAATGATTTAACATTTGTTACACACTTCGGACTATCTGAGGTCAACCGTCTAAATTATTAAACCTTACAAAACAGATGGACAAAAACCGTCTTGCCCCTACCTCGGGGCAAAATGGGGTACCGAAAATGGAGTAAAATTACCTCGCTACCCCGTCATGCCCCTACTTCCCCTACATAGTGAAGTTGTGAAACTGTCTAGAATATTTAAAAATTTGATATTACAATCGGAACTATGTAATAAATTAATCAGTGAATCTTTTATTATTTATTTAATACTTACATAGTATTTGAAAAATATAGAATGTTAAAAACATATAGTGAATAATACAAATTTTAACAAAAATTAAAACCGACTTCAAAAAAATAAAAATGCACTGAAAAGTAAAAAAAATAAGTTTCTTCCTTATTTAATGTATGACTCTCAATTCTTTTGTGTCAGCGCCTCATCATTTGCACTGTGTAAATCGGGCGTCCACTTAAAAAAATTGAAAGTCATAGATTCATTAAGGAAAAAACTTATTCTTTACTTTTCAGTGCATTTTTATTTTTTGGGGAGTTTGTTTTAATTTTTAATTTTTTTTTATTTTTTACTTTTTAGTTATTTATGTTGTATAAATACATTTTTTTAATAAGGGCAGGCCTACGACAGGAGCTGCTCGTAAAAAAAAGATCCGTTTGCTAGAAACGGAAGATTCCAATAATACTGAAACAGATTTCTTATTTTTGGTGATAACTCTTTCTCCATGATCTAAGTTGATTCAAGCTCAACTAAATGCAATAAGCTTTACGAAAATCGGTTCAATACCTAATTACAGAGAAATCCACGGATAAACATAGTACATACTAGCATACATATACACATCGAACAGAGAACCTCTTTCTTTTTGAATTCGGTTAAAATTCAGCTTGACGTATGTGTTTGGCTTAGATACGAGTTAGGGTCAGTTGGTCAACATCAATTCGCAAAATCGACCATATCTATGGCAATTTTAAAGATGCGGTAATGAGGAATTAAATTATGCGTCTTATGCAACAAGGGCCTGAATGTCCTGAGGCCGTTTCTGCACCCAACGGTACTTTTTATCCTTCCGATGGATGTGACGAGGGATGGCGGTGGTAGCTTGATCCGAAGGTGTCGATCTCTTTAGTGGAGGCGGAAAATATTGAGGTGCGGTTGTGAAAGTCGGCTACCGGTGAGGGGCAGATTATACCGGCTGAATAACGAGCCACGGACCGAACGGTCTATTCCCAGACATTGTGCTATAATTTTCCAATTAAGGCATTGGATTCCCATAAATCCAACGGCCACAGACAGGATCCATAAATTCGGCGCTGTACCGAGCGACAAACCGCGCTCCACCCGACGCAGTTTTCGATCCGAGACGGTCCCTTACATTACTGACTGGAAAGCCGTCAATGAAGAAGGGCGCCGAGAATTTATCGTGCCGTAACGGTTGACAATCTTTCGATTATTGGCCAGAATTTAGGGGAAGAAAAGCGTCACGGATGCTTATCTCCTATTGCCAAGGGGCATTTGTTAATGAATTCTTTATAAATTCAATAGCACGGGGACATGGAAAAGGAACAAGTGACTTTTTTCCCTTATATATAACGGAGAAGGCTACGTTTTTTAAAGCAATTGCCAACCAGCCCACTTATTTGGAACAAAGAGAATTATTCCTTCAATGCTGGGACGTTTCTCTTTTTAAACGATTTTTAAACGATTTTACATTAGCTCCATTCCTCTTTCCGTTTATTTGTTTGGTGCAAATCTTGTAACTTAATTTTAACCCACTTCCACGAATCCAATCGACCTGGAACTTTGCAGGCTTACGTAGTTCTGATGACAATACAATTTTTTTTAAAGAAAACTCATCCTCGAGGATGTGAAAAAATTTCATTCTCTATAATAAAAACACATAACCACAAATTCAAACGACTTGAAATCTGCCATCCGCCCACTTGCCGAAACCGACAAGCAGTCGCTGCATTGCCTAATGTAATAGTAGCATCACGAATTCCGTAAATACACAATTTACCGAGAAATGATCCGTCACGTACAAATATTTCAATTCTTCAAGCTTTTTTAGTTGCAAAACTCAAACACTATAAAGTAAATAATAAAGAAATATATAAAGAAAACAATTTAAGTTACAACATTTTACTTAATTTGATCGAAAATGCACTAAAAAATAGATATTTTTTTCTACTACAATTACGATGGTGATATATGACTTCAAATAAAATCGTGGGGCAGGACATTTCATAACAGGATACGAATCGATTTAACACAGAATTAAGCGTCGAAATAAGCGATAAAAAGCGATGAAATATCCTGCCCCGCGATTTTATTTAAAGCGACATATCGCCATTGTAATATTGTAGTACAAGAAAAGACTTATTTTTTAATTTTTAGTGCATCTTCGATCAAATTAAATAAAATCGTTTAACTAAAAAAAAGTTGATATATTTTTTTATTACTAAAATCTTGGGTGTACCGTAAAATATGTTTTCTGAAAGATTGCCTGAAAAGAGGAGCAGGATGGTACTTTCTCCATTGCACAAAAGATTAAACGCTCAAACTCTACAAAGATTCTTTCGGTTGTTATCTCATTGCTGTTGAAAAAATGTCTTCTACCAGGATGCTGTGGATATTACAAAGCAATACGTTTTTCATTTGGCCAGTAAGAGTAATACGAACTTTCAGTCGGAGAAGTTTCCGGCAGTTTTACCGTCCGGCGGGGAGCGAAGCGGGAGTATCCTTCCCGTTAATATATTTCGAGTTCCGGGGAATTGACAGAGGAAGGTCCAGAAGGTATCCCAGGGACCAGTGTCGCGAGGTGTGCGCGCCGAGAAGAGTTCTCTTTGTGCAGCGCGGTTGATTTGAGAACGAAAAGTAATTCCGCGGACGACGTTCCCTGGATGTCGTATTTCGAAATCCTGACCAGTAACCAGGTTTATCCTTCCTGAGAGATTACGTACTTCGTCTTTCTAACCGATATTAGATGTCCCTTCGTTCCTTTTTCACGGGGCGCCACGGCCGCGGCAACAGGGAGAATTCACCTCGCGAGATTGGTCCTGCCAGAAAGGACCAAGGAACCAGGAGGGTCCTCTCGTTGGGGCTGATAAATTTCTCTAGGATTATCCCGTCGTTCTTCGAGAAATAGTTAGGACGAAAGTAGCAGGAGGGGCGGGGGGGGGGGGTAGAGGGGAAGGGTACAAGGCATTGGCGCAGTAAAAGAGAATACGGCTCGGGAGCAGAGGGGAAAAGAGCTAGTTTGCTTGTAGCTCGCTAAGAGCGATCAGGCGAGAAAATAATTTTCAGGTGTGTCCTTTAAGTCGGCTGGCAATCCTCTTGGGGAAATGAAAAGAACTTCCCCGTGTTCTAAGTCCTTCCGGGCGAACGATTCGTCGAGCGCTACGCTGTTTGAGTCGCCGAATTTGATGAAGAGATATTGCGCTCCCTTGTGGTCTTCGTATTCTACTTTCCCTTACTTTATTCTCCACCCCATCCTCCTCGATGGTGGGCCGTGCCTCTTTCAGCCACTGCCTTTATAACCCGCGCGGCGAGGCCGCTCAGTTCCTCGGTTTGCGGCTCAAAGAACAGGATGCTGGAAACTGACTTTATTACTTCTTCCGGCTCGATCGCACGTGTCGCGCCAAGAACGGTAGAAAGCGAGATTCCTATTGTTTGTGTAGCCCGCGGCGCGTTGTCCGAGTTGTCTCTTCTGCTCCGCGCGTTATCAATAAAAATTATGACTGCGCGAGTATTGATTATGCGCACGGATTATCTTTTTTAATCCTCTCGGGGTTGTAAGGCGCAAGTAACTGTCGTAGTATCTAGGCTAGCGATTGCCACTCGCCCAGATTAATATTGAGTGACTGGTTTAAAAGCAGTGGAGCTAGTGGTGCTAGATGTTTTAATACATTTTCGAGAAACCTCGAAAAATCGATTTTTTTATTACTATTAATCCTGAATCCTGTTCATCCTTTGTGAACATTTGCAACAAAGTTTCATGAGAAAATTTGAATAATTACGAAAATTATAGCGGTGAACGTAACTGACAATGAGTGCACCGTCGAGCAATGGCCTCGCAGAGCGGTATTGGCGTAGACGACTTAACTTTCAAGCCGTTTATCTCGAAACTACATTTTTAAACACCGTATATCACCGTGTACGTCATAACTTTTGAACGGATGAATATTTTCACTTGAAATTTTCAACATTGGATGTTTGTAAATTTTTTTTTTTTAAATGATCAAAAACGATTTTCATCCGTAAAAATGTGGGAAAAAATTAAGTAAAATTAAGTGCGCCAGTAAAGTTCCATGTTGTAGATTTTGGTGCATCCTGTATATTATACGTTTTCTTATATCCAGAAGGTTCGATTATAAATTCTACAGCTCGATAACTCCGTACCATGCAAACATCGTATCGCTGTTTCTATATCCGCGTCGAGGCGGCTATTTTAGTGGAGTACAAAAGTTTATTCTTGTTTTAGTACCTACGACGTTGCGTAACCCTGCAAGCGGAATACATTTGTGTAATGTGTATCGTCTTGGAAACAGTCGCGTGTGCTTGCTTCTGATAAGGCCATTCTATTCGTCGACAGCCGAAGCAGTTCCCTCCCACCCGTAGAAAAGTGAAAAACTTTTCCACTGCAATGTACTCCCTTTCTCCTACTTCGCTACTGTTTCCATAGTAATTCGATTCTCCGTGTCTATTACACTAACGAGGTGGCTGTTGGTGTTTGCACTGGGGGCTTTCTTTAGGACTGAACACAGGATAATGTTTTGTTTTCTGGATCACGGCGGCTCTGGGCTTACCGCGTGATTTATAACGGCGACGTCTGGATCCTTTATTGCCACCTGAATCAGGCTACTTCGTTCACGATTCGCTCTTTTCTCGCAACCTTTTTTTTACCTCGTATTCCGACATGTTGTCTTGGGTTGCCTCGGTGGAATCGCACCTTTAACGCAGAGATTCTGAAGGATTTTAACTGATAAGTACTGTTTGACGTTTCTGTTTTTTAAGTGTGTTTATTTATAGTCGCATTAACAATTGAGTTATTAAAGATTACAAAGGTATTATACCACGTTATTTTACATCAGTGTTCTAGTTTTAGTTTCTTTCATGATTATTATATAATATTATTGTATGTACTTTAATTTCTTATCTAAATTTTATACTGTTTGCTGTCTTATTTGGATCGCCAGTAATTTCTTCTAGCGAATTTGCGACACTGTAGCATTATGTTTCCGGGTATAGACAATACACATTACTCATCGATATGGTAGGTTCCTATTTCAAGGTACAAATTTTTAAATATATCTCTCTTATTCGAGCAATAGGTCGTCGTCTGTGTAGTGTGTACTAAACACTTTTGTACGTACACTACCGCTCAAAAGTATTTCATCACTTGTTCTTTTTTATTGTCTTCTTTTTCTATGGTCTTTGTTGTAAGCAAACTAATTCTGACTTGTCTGTGAACTGGCGATCCGTACTATACGGAGTCGTCAAAACGAACATTTATCGAGTTCCAGCGCTAGATGTTGATATGTACGTTTGATGAAATAGAAACTAGAACATTTTTCCACATTTCTGTCGAAATGTTTCTGTTATATTGTATTTAAGCAAATGCCATGTACAGCAATCCGCAGCCAGACACGTCAAATATAATATTATACATTTGTATATGCCAAGAATTTACTAACGTATAGTGCCCTGTTTATTAAATAAGAGGAACAGGAATGTTTTAAGCCAGCAGAAACCTATACAGCCTCCCAAGGACCTTTCCATTGCAGAGTTCATGTCAAACGGTCAAACATGTTCGTCAGTTCAGGATTGACTGTTGCCCGTGGCACAAAGTATACCTATTGTAGATAGACTAACTTTGAAGCTTTAGTACGTACACTACGATAGTATCTCCTGCAATTGGTCTTAGAACTTGGCTGGGGCGGATTTCGATATTTGGTTCCCTTAGGCCAACAAGCGCCTGCCGCCCTTTCCACGAAATATTAAGTACATTAATTTAAAAGAGTTGAGACAATTTTGAAATGAATTCACTATGACAACTCAGATATGAATTATCGCTAATTTGCTACGCGAGAAGAAAGTGAATTATTTTTAAAGTTGTCACGCCTTTGTATTTAAACATTTTGTGGTAGTTTTCTAAAAGAGAGTATCACTGTTCGAAAGGAAACAGATAGGTGACAAACTCTTTTCGAGCAAATGTTATCTTATGTCCTCGTTTTCAAGTGATCTCTATAATAGAAGTGATTGGTCGCGGAGTTAATTTGAACGAAGGTTTGAAAGTAGATTGGAAAATTACAGCAGACTGTATGGGTACCATAAAACTTCACAACCGTAAAACAAAACGATCCTTTATAATTTATAAGTCAGAAACTATGAACTGAAGTGTTACTTATTCAACGTGTTACAGTTTATCAATATTCTATATGTTATAACATGCAGATAAAGCTCGGTCATTTCGACGAAAGTGTTATGGGCACTTTAACTTACAATTATGCACAGTCAGTATTTAGATTCATTAATTTCAGCGTCATGGAATAAATTTAGTTGAAATCCATTGTAACTCGTCATCGGGTTTCCTTCGTAGCATACTCTTCTATCTTCTAGAAAGTATTTTATAATGGTGGAAGTAATTGCGATCGAACAATCCGAGCCAGGATCGATTAGTCAAGCTTCCACGAGTGTATTCATTTGAATAATCAAGCGTGTCGTTCGTTAAAATTGTAACGAGAATGGCGGCGAATTTACGACCAAGTTTAATTATACCGTTGTATCTGAGTAATAAAGCTTAGGCAGTGGAACATATAATCTGGCTCTAAATTGTTTCAGGTGCTAAGCCGTTTCCTGGACTGGAAAACCTGCCGAGGTCGTTCTGGCATGAGCTCAGTTCGCCTTTTACCGAGGTAAGTCGGCTACGTAATTGGAATAGTCTAAATGTCTTTTCGAAAAGGTACAACTGTTTATTTTTTTACACACTTTCCCGTTGCACGCCGCGCAAAACAGTAAGCTCTTCGCGACCAAAGCAAAAACCGCGATGCTGCTTTGAATATTTATGTGATTTTGTAATATCCCATTGTAATTTAAATGCTTTTCATTGCATATTTTTGGAAAGTTCCACTATCATAGCTTTAAGCCAAGAGAAAAGTATCAATTCCTATGCATACTTCGCTCTACGCTCTTTCAAAGGATATACATAAATCCCATCGTGGCGAAATATTTCGTCTCGAGTGATCAGACCCGAGTTCTTGTCGCGTTCGGGACACGTAACACAAGGCACAACGGGAAAATGTTTTGCACATTACGAATATTATTAAATTATACTTCCGAATGCGTTACACATCATTTACACCTTTTTGAAAATACAAAATCCTATAAGTATATTTAGTGCATAGGGGAGAGGTGGAATGACAGGGACATTGCAATTCTCTGAAAGATAAAGGATACTCCCACGACGAAGGTATTTTTCTTTTGTAGCAGCACTAATGCATGCTCAAACACGTCTAACTGCAAGCCATTGCCATTTCAAAGATAGCGATGATACATTGTTGCATCTTTTCGCGCTGTAAAGCAAAATTTGTTGTGTTTTCCCGAAACGTTTTGCCAAGTGCTATTACCAAAACAGCATTTACATGACTGCCCTTTCTAATGTTTCCAATTAGAACTCGAATGGTTATTTAGCTTCTTTACTATCTGGTCCTAAACAAAAATATCCCTTTCATCCCACTTCTCTCTTACTTGTATAAAATACATTGTTCTACCTATTTGTTGTTCCGATTGACTAGTCTGTACTGGTCAGTTATTTCATCAGTGATTCATAGAAAATGATATAATAACTGATATAGCTTTTCGATAGAAAAAATACGCGTCAAATATTGTTGTTGCACTACTTTTTACGGAAGCTTCATCGAAATCGGTGATTACCACTTCGGTATGTTCCCACGTTAGTGTGTACTGCCTAAGTTCTCAATCGGGGTTGCCACTCTATCACCATATAAATCTCGGAGTGCAACACATTCCAACTCGGAGATGCGAATATAAACTAGGGGATGGAAAAAGCAAAAAAGAAAGATTTTTTCTCGAATATTCGGAAAACAAATGTGCAATTCTTTTAAACTCAAACAATTTAGAATTTAAAAGTATCTTAAGTAGCTGCTCTTTTAATTAATAACCTTTATTGTGTATATAATTGGTACCATCGCATAATAACATTTTTTTCCTACAACTCCGAGATTTTTCCAGCCAAACCGAAGCCCGAAGATTTGCTTGAAAACGCGAAGTCTCTTAATCCCGAATCTTCTTTTTTTTTTAAGTCCCCGTATCTCGTAGGTCTATATTCATATTCTATATTCTCCTATCGGGGTGCAGATATACGAGGTGGAAAGTTTCGCGACAGAAACTGGCGGCACCCCCGAGCCCAGGCCCTTTTTTGAAGATCCCGAGAGCAACATCACCGTGCAACTCGGTGCCCAAGTGTACATGCATTGCAGGGTACAAAACCTGCTGGATACTCTTAAGGTAAGTTTCCATCTCTTTTCTCCCGGCGACGTTCTGAGAGCAGCGCTGCACAAATCATTTCTACACAGCGACCGAAAGTATCAATCGAATAATCTCGGAGTACATTCAGTCGGTAGACGTTTCTTAAAGAATTTATAACCGTAGCGTTATCATACACTCTTGTACGTAAATATTTTCAGTAAGTTACAACACAATTTCAAGCGTTTCGTAGAATTCCTTCGTTCTGGGGATCGGCAGTAGTTACTTGACTTGTCGGATGTGGTTTGTTTTCATTCATTCACTGCCAGTTGTATTAAATACTCGCTTCTTAGTTAATAGGAGGTCAGGTTTTTGTAATTAACTAATTGGTCTCGAAATTGAAGGAAAAGGTTTCGTAATTGGTATAGGTATATTTGGGAGCTACGGAAAGAATGAACCACCACGGGCGACGAGACTCGAAGAACCCACGATTTTCGGTTCCATTGCGCTACTGGCCAGTCAATGAAAGCCGTGAAATTAACCCCTGAATATTCGGCTATTTTCCGATTTTGTGTTATACCTAACTGGCCAGCTGTAAGAGATAAAAAAAAAAATTTCAAGACAGAAGTTACTTCTTTTAATTAGATCTATCATTTGGTAAAAGTATTATTTTACGGTTCGCTAGTTATAACAGAAAATCGAAAAATACCCGGATTTTCGGGTGTCAATTTCACCCTCTTAGAGTGAATTTGGGCAGAAAACAAAAATTACGTTGTAATCGGTAGGAAATTCCCCACATATTCGCGAAGTTTCAGAATTTTTTGAATTTCCGACTTCGGGATGTTCCCTTGCAAGTAATGTATTGAAATACAGATTTATTAAGTGTTGGAGGCATTTAATAGTGAATAAAATAGTCTGTTTAAGACTTCGTTTTAACTATTGTTTTCTATATAACTTCAAATTTTTGAGTGCCTGTTTTATGTTAATAAGAAATCCATAATCATCGATAATAAATGAAACTTAAGACGACGCAAAAATTTCACAAAAAAATATAGAAATTTCAATTGGGATTTCCGGTTAAGGTGCCAACCAGTTAAGGTACAGTTTACCTTGGTAGAAATCGGAAAAAAATTAGTTCCGTTCGGTTGGGTTTGTCTAACATAAGCTAAAAGCAATGCGTGAAAAGTGGATGGTCGAAGTTAATCTCGCGCAAAATAATCTTGCGTCTTACAATTGTCGCGTTACCAGTTCGAAATCCTCTTCCTTCCTCCCTGTTTCTTCTGCTCCTTCGGGCTAAAAGCTTTGCACCGTTACCACTATTTCCAACGAACATCCCGTTGCAGTTTTTCCAGTTCGCAGTGTCTTCGCTGAGAACTTAACTTTTCCATCCACCGTCACTATCAACGCCCTAACCCGTTACCAACTTCCACAAAGAAAATTCCGCGAATAGCGGCCAAATATTTTCCTCTTAATTTTCTGCACCAGCCGGAGCACCAGCGAGGCCTCTAACGGTGTGACGCGCGCAAAGTGCTCGTGGGCTATTTATCCAGGTAAATGTAACCGAAAGATGGGTCGTAACTTAGTAAACTTCCATTTTATAGTTCCATTCCTTATTTTATGTGATGTTAAATCGCTCGTACGATATAGGATCAGGTCAGCTTGGGGAATTTATTCCTACTTAAACCTAAATATCGAATGCAACTAAAAGGATTGAATTTAAAAAGCGAGCGTGGTACAACGATAAGCCTATTTACCCACAACTAATAACGCGATTACGTAGGTATTTCAATAATACGCATTTCTTCGAAGAAATTAAGGAACCGCAAGAAAATTTAAGAAGATATTCATGGGTTCAGCTAATAGACTTATGAGATTTGCGTCGCAACGACAGCGTTAAGGTTAAAATGATCATTCTTAAACCATTAATTACGCAAAAAGCTTTAAGTACTTAAGAGTGTCGTACTCTTCTGAATGGAAAATCTATGTTATATTTAAATATCGATTCTACTTCGATCGACCGAAAAATCAAGTTACTTTTAAAGATATTTTTCTCAGTAAATACAACCAAACATAATGAAATAAATCATTGTCGAATTTATTAAGCGGCTCTTATATTATAAAACAAAAAATGTAAAAACATTTTTTTTTTAATTTCTTTTAAATGGTTTTTACAGCCTCACTATGGCACCTCAAAATTTCAGTTTAATTTTTTTGCATAATATAAGAGTAGCTTAATAAATCCCCCGAAAAATATTTTATTATACGTTGTACAAGCTTTATTACTCGGCATCGCCCGAAATTTAGATTCTCATTATACAAAAAATTTTTTTTACTTAGTTTTTGTGAAAATAGTCACATTCATATGGATTAGCTAGATATAACGAGCTGGGACACATTCCGTGACCCCAGAGTTTACCGTTCGAAAGTTTTCAGGCGACAGGCATCCATACAAACACTTTCTGCTTTATATATTAAGATTTACTGAGAAAATAATCTTTAAATATAGCTTTATTTTCTGGGTGATCAAAGTAGAATGGCCCCTTAATTGAGTGTGGCGTTGATAAATGAAAGTGGTATACATATTTCACATTTTAAAATAAGCAGGTAATACACATGATCTTATGTTTTCGACGATCTAGAGTACAGCTTTCATCACTTTATGCCTTGACACCATTTAAGTTACTTGAAATTTCTTAAATTTGGTGTCTATGTGTAATGTATAATACATGGTGTTTTCGAATTTGCGAAACTAATCACATACTATCACATTTGTGCCTTTATTTCAGACTTTTACAATTTCTATCTTATTGGTATTATTTGTTAGATTTTTACCACAATTCGTGTTACTTCCAGCCTATTATTTTTCACCGTAAAAAAAAACAGGCACGGTTTGAAAGAAAACGTCTTGTACATTTAATGTAAGTACATTCGCATGACGTACTAATGAAACAGTTGCTGAAGATTATTTCTCTGGCCATAAAAACTGTACGCGCCTCGTCGTTCCGTTTTTACGCTTCAATGTTTTTCCCTCGTTAAAATTTTTTCGAAACTAACCCACGACTTAGGTTGTAACGGTGACAGTCAAACGCAATTCCATTTAATCGTATTTTAATGACTCGCGACATATGTCGGCGAGTAACTAAAACTAAAACGATGCTAAGAATCTGTTACGGCGCGGAAGATAATATAGCAAGTAGTTTTTCAATTTGCAGCAACTGTCGTAAGGGTGCGTTATTAGTCAAAGATTTTTTAATCCAAAATTACTGTATATCTAATAACGAACGTTCAAATGTAGGACAAGTTTGATGTGAAATATGACGAAGCTCAAACTATATGTGGCATCTCTGTGCAAAAACTATTTCTAACATACTGAGCGCGAGGCCACGTAGATTCTTGCAGCTACCTAACCGTGATAAATACTCATCCCACATCTATGTAAAAATCATCTTTATGCGTATGCAAATCTGCTCCAAAGTACGTCATAAATTTGCACGCGTTCCTCGCGAAGAGACTTTGTTCCCTTTTGGTATCCGCCGACAGCGGAACGGTGCATAGTGGGTTCAAACGCGACAAACGATCCGAGAACCGGCTACAGAAATTCCGTTTAAGAATTCCGGAAAGTGTTAAAGGAATGATATGTGTAGTAGTTATTTATTAAGCATTAAATAGCGAGGTTACAGTAATTCTCTAAGAATGAAAATAAATACTTTCTCTTCCTTCGAAATTTTCTTACAGCTTGTGCAGCTTTTACTTAACTAGGATAATATTGGATTCAATGATCCTTAACTTAATAGATTAGATTATGTACTGCTGAACAGATTGTTATTAAATCATAAACATACAATGTTTTTTTTCGTTTGTATTTAGTTATCCACAATTTCTATTTATATTTGAAGCTGCAGTAAATGCTTCCAGAAGTACATATTACATAGAGTAATAACGAAGTCTCTAATCCACATGTCCAAACGAATGATGGTAAGGTGGCTGACATATCATTGACTCTCTCTACTTGACAGTGTATCTATAACTGTACAGTCTATTGGGATCTGACATGGGGGCGGGGCCTAACCAGGATGGCGCCGATATGGGTACAGCATATATTGTAGTTATTTGCGAAAATGTTCATTTCTATGCAAAGTATATGTGATTGGGCAGGTTCAAATCCTGCCCAGCGGAATTTTATAGAAGGTGAACGTGTACTTCGAGGGATTGATTTGTACCCAACGAGCGCTTCGACTTTCGCCACCCGATGTCATGGTGACGGATGTCAGATTTCAGTAGGAGTAACGATGCTTATAATTTCCCATTTTCTCTTTGCATCTTATTATTACTTGTTATAAAAGCAGAAGTTCTGACTGACCGACTGACTGACTGATGAAGGTCCAGCTCAAACCGTTTAACCGAGGAACGTGAAATTTGTAAGGTACATACATTGTTGTTTTCGTGACGTAGGCAACCACTGAGGAAAGACTTTTGGAAATTCCATCCTCAAGGGAGTGAAAAGGGGTAAAATGTGTTTTCATCTCCCGAAGCATATTATATTTATCAATACGTAACACAAAATAAAATCCATTAAAATCTTATCTCCGTCTGAAAATCTCATCACAGTGTTTGTTCAATTGAATTTTTCATTTAACGGTAATACTTTTCGCAACATATATTTCGTGATTTCGCACAAACAATTTTGGTTTTACATTTTCAAAGTATTTTTCCATGACAAATCATGCGTTTCATAATTGTATCGGAAATTTAGTCGGCCCCCCGCCCAAAAAATATTAAGAGCTTCAAATCCCAGATGTATGGAATCGGTTTTGGGTCAATAAAACGGAAGAAATCTCCGTTAACTATCTATGCTATAAAATTCTAATGATTTAATGGAAAAATGTATAAAAATGACATACACACTCTCCATACACTTTTGTTGGAAAGTTAACCGTTTGTTCGGAAATAAAAAAGACATGGCGAAAAATTGGAATGGACACAGCCCTTACTCAACGTTATCTAGAAATCAATATTGTACAGTTAAAAAAAGCCGCCAGTACAAGTATTTCTGTATAATTTCGGAGAAATTGTGAAATTTTAAAGAACTCTACATCCCACGAAACATATTATGAATACTTAGTAATTGATGGTGATACGTGTTTAAAAAGTTTTAAATTTTCAATTTTTCGGACGGAAATTGTAAGAATATCCATAAGGAAAATTGAAAAAAAAAAGAGAATTTTCGAAAGCTACTTAGTATTGCCAGTTTCTTTGAAGACTCTAATAATTCTAAGACTCTAAGTTAATTTTTCATTCGAAGTTCTGTCGTCACTTTTTCATTTGTTTGTCGCGTTGTTTCGGGTGTCGACCCGCTGCGAAGGCACTTTATACCGTTCAGGGGAATAAGAAGAAAATGTCAGCGGGAAATAGGAGCAAACGTTCCGTTGTACTTATGGTGCGGTATGGCCGATAAATCGTTGTCGAATTCGCCAATCTCGCGCAAAACTCGCGACGCTTTGGAAGTTGTCTCGAGCGGCGGCAGCGGCGTATGTAGGTACAAGAAACATTTTCGCCCGCTCGCTCGCAGACGCTTGGAATTCAATCTTTCTAAGTGGAGAACGCGCTAGTTCGACTGAAACAAGTTGTTCCATACGATCGAACGCGGGCTGCGTGAGCGCAAACACACGCGGACGAAAATTCCTGGCCTGTATATCTCAGAAATTCCGTGCAATCGTTTTAAAATCCTAATGGAATGCCAGAAGCTTAGTGGAATATCAAGTATCTCCTCTGACGGGCGCAGCAAATAAGTACCGTTAAGGGGAAGAGAGGCCCCGAGTTCTTGGCGCAACGTATAAGTATTTCTTCTATCGACGCAGCAAATAATGAAATAAAAAGTAGCCACTCGGACGTTACTTTTAATAGCTTTAATCCATTCTTTGCCCGTGTGTCACATATGGCTTACTAGACTTCCTCGACAGAGCTCTAGGCAGTGAATTAGTTAACCCGCCGTGAGGACACTGGGTCGTTTATGTTCGGGCAATTTGTCACTTTTCTTAAACTTTCTTTCGAATTTTTATTTTCCCTAATTAATCCTTTAAACAAATGACTCAAAGAATGATTGTATATTAGAGTAAACACTTGAATAAGTATCCCATCATTTTTTCAGATTTTTTCAAAGTCAAAAACAGTAAAAAATAAACAGCCCCAATGTGCCCACGGAAGGCGCGAAAATAAGTGTGCCCCCGGCGGGTTAAGTGTATAGAGGACTGTAGAACCGGAGGTATAAACGTAGCTGACGGAGTAATGGCACTCATAAGTAGAGTCGAAGACATTTTATTAAATGTAGGTTAGAAAGGGTATCGTTCTGGAAATCAAAATCCTTGTAGAACAATGTAATCCTACCAAGCTGATAATCGTATATTAGTGTTTGCACTTCCATATGTACAACGAATGTTTGCGATGTCTATATGAAGAGCCGAGATTCATTGCGGTGTAAGTCACTCGCATGGTGTTTCTCGTAAAATAATGTTTGCGTTTACTGTTATAAATAACTCTACATACTTGTATATTGTTATTGTGGGAACACATCTAAAAGTCCAAAATACTACCATAATAAATCTGTATACAGGTACACTTGAAAATTTAAAAAACATTTAATCAGCATCAGCACATTCGTTATATTAATTTATAGCGTAAATTCGCGAGACGCAGTCGAGCTGGAGAGTTGGTCGAAACAGTTGATTCTTAGAGAATTAATTGTTCTAAACCTTAACACACTTTTACATATACACAGATCTAGAGTCTGAATATAGCCATTCGATCAACTCTCCAGCCCGACTCCGTCTCCCGGATTTACCCTACTGTTCGTGCGTTGTGCTGATAACAGCAACGACACTTGTTTTAGTCGTTCTTTTAAGTCAAGTGCTAAAGAGAAATGTTCTTATCTCTCAGTCACAAATGAAGTTATAACTTAATTGGCTCTGAAAGTAAACAGCCTTTAACACTGAAAAACTGTTATTAACTCAAATTATTAAAATGTGGACTTACACCACTATGATTCTCGGCCCTCCATATGGTCGTCACTATTACTGAATTTCTACTTGCTAATATTGTTTAAATGAATAAATAATTCAAGTGTTCTATCATTTTATTTTGGCTTGCAATATCAGTTATCACGATGTGTAGTTTACAGTATGTAAAGCAAAATAACTAAAAACGTTATAAGAGTATATAGGTCATGTACACTATGGTTTCTGAGTTATGCTCATCTTTTACACATTTCTGTCGATCGTGTGTCGCTGATCTTCGCTAACGGTGGCATAAAAATTCCATATTTTCTTATGGAAGCCTGTCAGCTTCTCCCTACCTGAATGAACAGATTCGATTTCGGTAGGGACACTAATTTGAAGTAATTTTTCCTTTCTACGGAATCCCATTTCCGAAGCTTGGACTCTTTCTCGCCGTAGAGCCTCGAGGCTTCTAATTATCCAGTGCACGGGAACTCTTCGAGCGTCTAAAATCGCGCCTGAGATCTCCCGGCCGACGTGTATTGTACAGATGCATCGTCCACGTGTCTGAAACTTCCTCTAGAACCTGTCAGTTGTCTTAAATGTTTGGGATCTGACTTAATCTGAAACTTCATTAACAGCAACAAAAGAGCCGTTCCTCAGGCGCCGATCAATAATATAATAATGCTATACTTTGAACTCTAGGTATGGGCGCTAGTTAACCATTTTGTTCACCCTGTGATTAGCTGCCCTCAAACGATCGATGAAACGAAAATTTTTACAGTCTACACACGAATCAATTTTTTCCCCACTTGTTTATAAAAAAAAAATAATCGTCTTTAATCAAAATGTGTTACAAAATGTGTTCACAAACATCCAATGTTGATGCGGAAATTCCACACGATATAGAAAGGAATTCTACAGCTCCAGTTAAAATTTTAAATGAAAATATTCATTCGTTCAAGAGTTATGGTATACACCGTGTTTGAAAATGCAGTTTCGGGATAAACGGCTTGAAAGTTAAGTCCCATACGCCAATACCGCTCTGCGAGGCTGTTAGTCGACGGTGCACTCAATTACGTTCAGCGCATTGTTGTAAATGTTCACAAAGCATGGCACTTTCAGACTTAATAATAATAGAAAAATCGATTTTTCGAGATTTAAATAGTCCTATACTCCCTTAAGTGACTATTCCATTTGACCCAAAATTCTTCTGTAACACGTATTTACATTATATTAAATTTTACACTACTCCAGTTTCTGAGCTACCTATATAGACTCATCTATTAAAAAATAATTTCTCAAGCTTCATTCTGGCCTCTGATCTCATAGAGCGAATTATATGACCCTATAGATGTAATATGGTGACCTGGCGTGGCCTCGTAAGCATTATGAACTCGCTACTTTTCTCCCTTCTAAGGACGGGGAGAACTTCTGACATTCCTCTCGTCTAACAACTGCCGGAAGTTTAAACACGTGTAATTAGTTTAACAAGTCAGCCGGGACTGCCCTAATTGCACGGGAGTGAATCGCGACGATACGAGGCCAAACGAGTGAAATTGTTCCGTTTCACGCTAACCGGGCGGAATTTACGATTGAGATTTCCGCGTTGCCTCCATTTACTCTACCCGTTATTAATTCCGCGATCGAAACCATGGAAAAGTATTTACCACGCAGCCTATTCCATTCCTTGCATACCAGTCCTTTCTAGACAAATGTCAAGCGGGACTCGTAATCAGTGGGGCAAGTTATCGCGAATCGTTCCCAAGAGTATCGTGTAGTTTTATAATATATCTGTGATATTTGTATTTTATCACTCTTATTTTGGAAGTGTAAAGAAGTTTATGAAATGGTAGTGATTCGTAAATCATGTATATTATAGGCAGAGAGAGAGAGAGAGAGAGAGAGAGAGAGAGAGAGAGAGAGAGAGAGAGAGAGAGAGAGAGAGAGAGAGAGAGAGAGAGAGAGAGAGAGAGAGAGAGAGAGAGAGAGAAATGAATTTGTGGATAACTTTAGTAAATATGTAACAAGTACTAAATATTAAATTGGAGAGAGCACAAATACCAGCGGCTCGATAATGATTAACGTACAGTATAGAATTTCTTCGGTAATACGAGGATTACGTTGAAATATAGTGGATCGACTTCAAAGATCAAATAAGGATAATGGGCGAGATATTTCATTCCGAGCGAGGACTTGAATTTATGGACAAATAAAACACAGCACGTCTAGCGACGAATGGAGAGTGGCAATTTTACAAAGATTAATTTTAACAGAGTTGCTTCAAGTGTCTATAAGATAAACAGTGTAAAAAACATTGAAACAAATTCAAACGTACCTAATTGATGCTAAACCAGATAAACCTCCATATGATCTTTATTAAACACTATCTCCGCTTTATTAACAGGCAGCCATTAATAACAAGATTTATTTACACCGTAACAATTTTATATTATCACAATTTCTCTCCAAATCGATATTCGCAAAATAACAGGAGTACATCCAATTACATGCTATATACATCGTTATACTTCGTAATCAACAGCGAGTGAAATGAAAAATTATCGAAAAACCCGCTCTGAACGTGAAAGTTTATTAATTTTCTGTGAATTTACAACTGCGAGACTGTATGAAAGATATAACTGTAAAATTTAATTGTTGTAGATCATGTGACAAGGTAACTCTTCGAAAATGGTAAAAGTAAAGGCTATTAATATATTATCTGCAGTTTCAGTATTTTTATCGGTTTTTAACGCATTCCACGTCACGTGTCACCCTTCTATGCGCAGCAAGTGTCGAGTGTTGTCACGTGGCGGGGTTGCGTGCGCCACACGTGGGGTATTGGTATGTTTATCGAGTAACAGCATATGTAGAAACATGCAGCTACGCAACATGGATTGCATAATATATTCAGGGTATTCCACTCTTATTTCCATACGATTATCTGCGAAATAAGAGTGGAATACCCTGAATATATTATGCAATCCATGTGCATAATAGTTTTTATCATCTAATCAGTTTATGCACAGGCGAATCCCATGATCTAACATAGTTTAACTCTTTTAAGACCATTCAGAACCAAATTTTCGTGAATGTAATTATAAATTTGACATTGAAATTCAAAATTGCATTCTTGAGCAGCTTGTATTGCCTACTCAAGTTTTTTAAATGGGGCCATACGATAACCTTGTGAAATTAAGATCAATGTGAAATAAAACAAGACAAAAAAGATAAAAACGGAATATCAAAATTCTCTCTTTTGCTCATATCCAACATTAAATCAAATAAATTTGAAACATCTGGGAAACTCGTTCTAAAAAATCAAATGATACAAATTTATTAAATATTTGATAGAATATTATTCGAGCTAGCGAATGTGGTCAGAAGCGTAACGTGGATAACGTCATTGGAGTTCGTCACAAAAGGATCGTAAAAACAACTTCTTTCCGGGTCTTTAATGTAGCGTTTCCCTTTAAATGATTCCAGCAGTTGCCTGGTAACCGAACGATCGGGATTCAAGTCTCGGCCCGGTGATCCTATCAGCCAACTTTGTTTCTCTTACGCTAGGAATAAAAATATGTAAGGCAGCATACTTTCAGTGCGAATACTGTTGCCCAAAGTCATCTGAAAGTCAACACATTACGTGTGTACGTCACTGAATTCGTATTTGCACCAGCTATAAGAATATATGTATGACAAAGAGTGGCATTTCCCATTTGAAAAGCATACGGTGATCTTGATCTTTCGATGATAAAACGAGCTTTCGACTCTTCTGTTATCATGCCTGGCCCGTTTGAAAAAGACATATCGAGCAGTTCGGAAAGTTCACAGCGTAATTGGAGGAAAATCCAGAGTTGCGGGTAATAAAAGCTTTGTTAAAAATTTATACCGATTTTGTAGCAATCTGAAGCTTCTACATTTTTCATAACGTGCTTTAACATTTTTGTCTTCTAATATGCGATCGAATGAAATGTAATACCTATGAGAATTTTATTGAGTTTTTCGAATTCAGCAGCGAAAAGTCTATTAGCAATAGGTATAATATTGGAAAAAGGTTTTTTCATCGTAGACCTATGTAATAATGTAGCTGTGCATCTTTTGTCAGAAGTTCATAATAAACAACTCTCTTCAAACCCCAGAAAGTACAAAGTAGGACTATCTCCTGTTGCAATCCCTTGTCTGGCGAAAACGCTCGGAAATTTCCGAAGAACTGTTCTTACAGTTTATCGAGAAAACACCATGCACAGATTAGTCATGACTGACCAGTGTTCACGTTTAGGGAAGTAAACCTTCCTGATTACAGATGTCCATGCATGTTACAGTGTGGGGGTGCAAAGTACTTTTGCCCGATTTGTTCCAATACAGGAGCACCCGTTAAAGGGGGGGGGGGGGGGGGAAGTCACTGTGACGGTCGAAAATAAAGGCTGTTTTCAAGACAATCTTTTCACAGTGGCTTCCCCCCCTTAATCCTACAGTGCACACGTAAATTAAAACGACACCACTGCACGTGTTGGGCCTCACAGGCCCATATCTCCAAATTTAGAAATGCGGGGATATTTTGAGAAAAATGTATTTTTAGACTGCACTCAGTCTTTGTTCAGAAAAATATTTATATCAGAATGAAATACTGTACAAATATTTCTTTAACACTACACATCATCGTTATCTGAATATTTGCTTTTTTATATTCATTTAATTGTTCACTTGAACCTGTCAGTCTCCACGCGTGCACTGTACGGTTAACATTTGCGGGGACGTTATTATCGCGTGAAAATGACGTTCCTCTGTCCGTTTTGTGTCTCCCTCGAGGCTCGGTATTTCAATTTGATTATTCTGCCGGTGCCAAGAACGCCGCGTGAGTAGTTCTCGGGGGGCATAAATATTGCGGTGGCATTCGAACGAAAGACAAGGGTGTGCTCCTTCCTTTCCTTTTTTCCTTCTTCCCTCTCTCTCTCTCTCTCTCGTTTTCGGTGGTGCAAACGCCAGTTCAGAAAGCAAAAGCGGTTCACTCGAGGGTCCTCGAAAGAAAAGATACGACCGAGACGCCGGAGGAAACGGCGGGTGCACGGACGAAGTTGAAAGAGGAGCACGTCATCGCGCCCGCTTAAAAAGGATTTGGTATCTTTGTTTGCTGGCGGATTAATCCAAGCTCAAGGCCACTTTTACGCGAAGCCATCTCTGATCCGCACGGGGACCGTAGTTCCCTCGGATTTTTTCATATCCCGCGTGCCACTCCAACGCTGCGACCCGAAGAATATCCGAGAGCTTGGTTCCTTCATCCTAATAAATTCTGCCCGTACGCTGTACAATATACAGGGTGCTTTATAATACGCGGGCATAACTTCAGGGATGAATTTAGTTCACAGAGATTGTATTGGAAAAAGTTGCTGTGAATGTTTAAACTATCCTGGCTTTGTTTGTGAGTTACATTTTTATATTCCAATAATTCGTGTTGTATATTGATCTACTAGCAAAATGTACGTGCTTCACTGCGCTAGAATAATTAAAAGGAATTACTTTTATGTCCGTTTTTTAATTCATTTTTATATAATTTCTGTAAAGTAACTTTTGTATATATATATTTGGTCACACCTACTATTAAAAGATTCAGACGCACCAATTTAATGTACACTTAGTACCACATGTTACAAAAAAGTCTGTTACCAGATCCAGATTCGACCTTTTACGGGTTGATTTGGGCACAATTTAGAAATTGGTTTTTAGGCATTTGTGTTGTTAGACTAAAATCAAGTATCAATATCAAAATGGGGCGAAGAGATTTTGAGGTGTCCGAGTAAATACATTTTACCCCTTTTCATCCCCTTGGGGACGGAATTTCCAAAAATTCTTCCTTAGTGGGTGGCTAAGTCATAAAAACAATCTACTTTCCACTTTCACGTTCCGAGGTTAAACGATTTGAGCTAGACGTTGATGAGTGAATCTGTCAGTCAGGACTACGGCTGGGACTGTTCGAATATTTTGCAAGTATTCGAATGCCACGAATAAATTTCGAATATTTCAGTATTCGAATGTTATTATTCGAATAGTAGGGTGTAAATTACAAATCATGTTATTACCTTACGAATCCCCTTATGAAACTAAATAAAAGCTTGTAAAAGAATGAACTTAAAGAACTTGATTTATAATTCACACCATACCATTCGAATAGCATTCGAATACTTGGATATCCGAATTATATTCGCCAATACCGAAAATACCGATAAATTCAACAAATAGTCCCAGCCCTAGTCAGGACATCTTCTTTTATATAAGTACATAATATACATATACATATAGGGGGAAGCAGCTTTCTAACTATATTCAAGGTTGACACTCCCTTTGTCTACCCTATTACTTATCAATACGCTCTGTCGTCATTTGATTGTGTTTCTCAGCTGTATGTACATTTCCATAAGCGTTTCCTTTTTCTAATAATTTACTAATATAAAAGTAGCAACTCTTTTGCGATTCCTTTTTTTGATATCGTAGAAGGTATTGATCGCAAGAAGTGTATTGAGATCTTTATGAAAAGGAAGAGAAGGTATAACTGCAAACAAAAGATGAGCTAGCAATGCTACCGTGCTTTGAATGTATCTATAACGTCGTTCAATACCGTTACAAAAGATGTTCTACACAGAAAGTGCTTAGAATGACTACTGTTAGCTTCGATGCAAGTCCCATTGATTTTCTACCGCGTTCTGATTCGCTGGCCCTCTTTCCACAATTTCGATCTATTTGTGTCTATCATACTTAAAAAAATACTCTTATTCAGTTTGTGCATTCTTCCTAATGCTATTCTATTCCATAGTTGTTCGACGTTTAGAATTTTCTATTCTGAGCAGCTGTATGAATTTCTCACCTCATCAATTTGAAAAATATCACGTGCGCTTTTCCTGTTTCAACTTTAATCCGTCTAACTCCAAAGATACATATATTAGTAATTCCTAACCCGTGGCAGTTATCCTAATTGCCACATAGTAAGTATATCCCTTCAACCCTTGCACATATCTCAGAAGCGAGTGAAAGTATACGAACTTCAGGGTATGACAACGTGATCATCGTAAGTCCTCGTTGCCCTATCTAATCTTCTTGAGAGTTCGCAGAAGTGCTAGTAGGTATCTTACGGAGGCCTGTACCCGAACCACTATTCGTTCTTAGCTTGATTAGAACTTTATAGGCTCATTATACAAAGGTTATCTTCTCTTCTCCATTTAAAAGACTTTCAGCGCGTTTAAAGTGTTGATCCCTTGAGTTTGGAAAAATTCTGATCATCCATGAAACCTCATTCACATTTTAAATGATTGTGCTTCGATGGTATTTTATAAATAAAATATATTTTAGGAAAGTATATTTATATAAAAAAAGATAACGATGTACCGTCAAGTTAGAACTTAGTTTCTGGCATTTCTTCCTCTTGTCCACTGTAGGCCCTTAAAATTGTATTGATCTAGCGGACGTATAAATACGATAAATGCAATATCGGCAAACGGCCAGGAACGTCCAGTATTTATTATCATTTTCCGTGGCTTTCATCGGTTCCTTCCTTTACTCGATTGATGTCGTACGAGGCACGAGGGTGCTTTTCGTTCGAGTGCAATGATTTTTCGCGTTCCTCCATTCCAATGGGAATCGTATACGGGCTCTTCCTTCCACTTCTATGGTCAGAAGTATTCGATCCTTTCGACGGATGGGAGACTCGGATTAAAAAACGATCCCCCGAGATAAGTAATTTGATTGTTCTCGAAGAATTGATGCTGTAATTTCTAAATCAAATTCAGTTAATATTGTACGCTTACTATTTATTATTCAACTGTGCGAATACTTTGATGAAAATGAGGCAAATGGTAACGAAAGTGCCTATTTAGATGTCGTTGGCGTGCCTTCACTTTTAAATCTAGTTCGAATCTACACATCTTTTTTGAAATTTTTCTGCATTTTGTGACGATTTGGTTAGAAATATTTAATTGGTGGTTTGCTAAAAAATTAAATAATTAATTATGTCAATGCATCGCGGCATTCTTCTTTTGCGCTGTTAGCGTGCTTGTTCTAGAGAAAGGGTGCAACGACGAACTTAACACTATGTTAGAGGAACGAAAGTTTGGCAAGGACATGGGATTTTCTCCAGGTCTCCGTTTCATCTTTCTTTCCGTAGCCGCAACAACCTCTAATTGCAAGAATAGTTTCTGCAGAGTGTCTTGGCTAAAGTGTTACGAACTATTTTATCCGAGCCGGTTAAATATAACGATAAAATTTCCTGTAGCTTGTTATTTTTTGTTATGCTTCGTTCTTTTTAAATGTAACGATACATACATATTTTTATTTGCGGGTGGTTCTTCTCATTTCTAATAACACCTTTTTCCACTCTAGATAATTGAAGAGATATGACAAAAGTAATTTAAAAAGAAAATTTAACGCCAGAGACGAAAGATATTAAATTAAATCTACCTTTTTAAACTTCTTCTTTGAGGTTACATTAAAAATAAAGTAATAGTTACAGTTCCAACGAAAAGGGAAGGCGGGAAACGGAGAATTCGTGAAACACGTAATTTTGTAAATATTGTACATCTATTTTGTAATATAACAGCTGGCTAGGCTAGCTTCGATGTAATATTATAATGGTTCGAAAATGTGTTCGGAAGTGAATGGGCAACATTTTAAACAATTAATAAAGTAATGTTTAATCTACGAAAGATTAAATTTAATATCATTCTTCCCCACCTTGAATTTGTCCGTCTAAAATATTTTTTGCCATATTTCTTTAATTACATAAAACAGAACAAAATTTTATAGATATATATTATTAGAATTCAAGATACCTACTCGGAAACGGAAATACTTATTTATTTTTCAAATCTATTTGAATTTTTGCTTTCAGATGCATCGATTAGCCTAGGGAATGTCCACCAGCAAATGCTTAACAGAAACACGACTCATATCCAAACCGATATCTCCTTTAATTAATAATAATATCTCACGAAAATTTAGACTAATATAGTTAAAAGATGTATCTTTTAGTAGAAAAACATTGTGTATGATTTTCACTTATACTTTTCCCCCAAAAAATCCTGAACTTGTATGCTTTTTCCGGACCTCTAGGTGGATGTAACCCCTTAACAATCAGCCGTGTCCCTTTTCGCGTACAGTGATCAGCGATTAACGAATGTCTTTTTCCTCCGACAATCAACCCCCTCGAACTTCCCCTGCTTGTACTGCTTAATTCCTTAACTGGGGATGCGAGGTCCATAGTAAACGTCTGTCTCGAGCCGTTGGAAAACTTCGATTCCTCAATGCTGCAAGCTCCTCTGAACTCATGCGTCGTGACTGAAAAAGTAGAAATTCTTGTAAAGCGAAAGCAGATACTTTCAGCTGTTGTCAAATATATTCTGGTATAATGGAACGACAGCTGTTGTCATGCGGACATGAATGTGGCTGTTCGGGGGGAGTTTTGTTAGTTTTGGTCGCGCGGATGTGTCGATAGCTCAGGATACGAGAAAAATTTGATGGCGTGGTGGTAAGCTTGCACATCGTGTGGATGGAATACGAGACGGTGGAAGGGAAGTTCCCTCTCGTTGGAGACAAGGTGTAAAGTTAAACAATTTACGAAGGCGGCGCGATACGAGCTGGCTTATAGCAGAATTATACCGTCGCTGGAATCAACAGCACCGATACGATGCAAACGCCAGATATAAATCATTTCAACAAAACTTCGCGTTAGTTGCGTTTACCCTTTCTTTATTTCCATTTACAGAATATATTGGCAGAAAGTGGTGGAATTTCACGATGCTGTTCGATATTCCGCGACCGTTTATCTATAAATATTAAATAGTAGAGGACGCATCTTACGTATGTTTGTCGTAGAGATGGGAAAAATTATTATTTAAATAAAATTTCGAATAACGAATGAATGTTAAAAAAAAATTATTCGTCATGTGTCGAATAAAGTCAACTCGGGTTAATAAAAGTGATTTCGGCGCACTGGTTCGGTCAATTAAACAAAACAAAAATAAGCTATTTAGCAATTTTAATTATATAAGCTTTCAACGTTTCAATCTAGGTTTAGATCATCTTCAGGAAAAGTTTTAGAAAAAGAATATAAATTATTGCTTATGCTATTAATTGAGTCACAGTGCTCTGGCACTATGTGTGACCTGCGAGTCGGTTGGAATAAGACTAACGTATACAGCGAGCAAAACATCTGACTGTGGAAGGTGAGCACAAGGTAAATACCGTTAACATTTCAAAACATATTAAAACTCCCTGAAATTTCAAAATTGAAAGAAATACCGTTTGCAGTAACAATAATTTATATTCTTTTTCTAAAACTTTTCCTGAAGATGATCTAAACCTAGATTGAAACGTTGAAAGCTTATATAATTAAAATTGCTAAATAGCTTATTTTTGTTTTGTTTAATTGACCGAACCAGTGCGCCGAAATCACTTTTATTAATTATTACGGTCGAAATAAAAATTTTTAACTCGGGTTAAGGAACGAATGACGAATAACCCTTACCCTTACCCTTACACCCCTTCACCCTTACAGAGTAAAAAATTCCTTCGTCAGACATTTCTTCTTACCATCGGAAGTAATGGAGATACTAAAGCAGCCAGAATAACTGAAACTCTCGATACATCGCGGCGGAAACATTAATGGCTAACCTAGTGATTCTACGTTAATAGAATCCTACGCTACTAAATTTTTTATCTGCCATACCCGAAGTTTTAAAGCCTGCGTTATGAAATATATATATTACTCAGCTGAGAAACCGAGAGATTTTTGGGAACAGTTCGAGAATGATCGTTCTCGTGTGCATTAATGGCAAAGTTAGTGGCAGGTCTGGTGGAAATTGCAGATCGGTTTAGGCCATTTACGATTACCGCCGTTCGAAAGGATGTTCCGCTTCCCCTTCGATATGCACTGAGTATTTTTATGCGGCATCCTGTGAGTAATGCTGTCAGATCTGCATAATTTCACGAAATTACGTGGCAAGTTTCATGTTGCACTCGGCGATGGAGATGCTTTTAACGATAAAATATCGATAATGGTCATAAGATATCTCTACTTATACCTATTACTAATATAGGAGTAAGGAATCCCCGATTGGTGGGTGCAGTGCTTATCTGGACTCGTCCCAAATTACAAACTACCTACGTGTTCACGTACTATCGATATTACTTTTCAGAGAATATAAGGATTTTTGTACCTATAGAGGCTTATTCTGACATGTGTACGAGTGAAATTATGGGGAAATATTAACCCTGCTTATGAGATGCGATGAACCTATCCAAGCTTGATTCAACGCACGCCAATTTTTAGTCAGATGCTGTTAAAAACTATTTGTCAAAAGTTAAATAAAGTTGCAAAAATTCTGAGATAAAGTTTGAAATGAACATTTAAAGTACCATCGCGTTTAAAAAGAAAATTGAAAGAAAAAAGTTGTAGAAAAAATATTATTGGCTAAAAAAATCATAACTTTTTTCATTTTTAATATTTTTAGCTGAAAATTGCTGCTTATACTCTTGAGATATGCTACTTTAATAAAACAAATATTTAATAATAAAATTCCCTTCGCTCGATACACGAAGTTATTACTACATGGCATCGGTAGTACCATTTCCAATGATGCCTCAGATATTTTACATCAGAGTCTCATTTTGGGTGATTTTTACCCAGCGTGACGGCCGAGGGTTATTGAACTACTAGGGTCATCTCAGAGGTTTGTAGATTGTAGTGCTGCCACAATTTTAACGTTCCACCAATTACCCCATCAAGATATTTCGAAAAGGTTATCTAATTGATCTCGAGCTTTGTATCTACGTATGTACCAGATATGCTTGCGGCTTCTTCAGCATAAAACGATCGAAAGCGAAAGAAGCCTTATAACCGGCTAATACGTACCGAGAACCCACAAATTATGGGCGGTGCACATGTCTTGTTCGCCAATCGAGACATCGTATGCTCAAACATGCACGGATATTTGTCAATAATATTATCTTCAACAAACCCCACCCCCTGCATATGTGTTCACTCAAACAACACGGCGGTTTCGCGATAGTAACGGCGGTTTCAAGCCTTTACTTTAATCGAGTATTTTGCCTAAGCCGGGGTTCATTTCAGAGTTTCTCTTAAGCGAGAGATAACGGTGAGCAGGTATTATATTTTGGGGAGTGCGAGACCCTAGATGCAAAGTACTTTAGCGACAGGACCGCCAATGTTGCGATGATAACGAAAGAGCTGATTGATCGATGGGGCTTGGAAAAGAATGTTTCTGCTGAGCTTTTTACGATTTCTTGTAGGGTGGAAAGACGTATAAACCACAACACACAACAGCACAGCTCGATTTATTAGCAGCGTGCGCGCTAATGAGCTCTGGAGCTGGTTGGGTCGAAGTGGTCGTACTGCGAGTTTTCGCCAGTCAAATAGGAATGACAAAACAGAGTCAGAGGTAGCGAAAACCAACGACAGCGACAGCTCGAAAACGAGGACGAAAACGGAAAGACAGGGAAAAACATAGAGAAAGTTTGGTGAAAATGTAAGGGAGAGAAAACTGTCCAGCCTCGCAAGGGCTTGGTCATCAGATGTTCCTAACGATGATCAAGCCTGCAAAGTGACAGGAAGTCATAAAGTAGTATGAAGGATTAGAAAAAGTAAAAGTTAGAATTGAAGTACACTATCTAATAGGAGAAGATCTACTGCGGGTACCCAAGTTAGCTTGCTAGCGTTAAAGTTGTACAAGAGGCTTGGCTGTGAGCAAGTTTGTAAAGTCCTAAGGCCTCGTTACGAATCGACGCCCAATTCTCTTAAACGTGGAGACGGGGTTGACTTCTCAACGAAGGCTGATGATAGTTGAAATGGTGTCGCGTTTACTGACAATGAGGCATATACAAGATTATAAGGATTTATTCGTTCCCTTCCCATCCCATGACCAGGCCAACCGG
The DNA here is from genome assembly GCA_963932335.1 of Andrena marginata. Lineage (NCBI taxonomy): Eukaryota > Metazoa > Arthropoda > Insecta > Hymenoptera > Andrenidae > Andrena > Andrena marginata. Next base: position 323,105 of record OZ010664.1, on the reverse strand, counting down.
GGGTATCCCTAATCGCATTTCGGGCTTTGGGTTTGAAGTCACTAGGGTAATTGTGCCCCAAATTCGGAAGTCACAAGTGTTTCTGTTTAAAAAGTGCATGGTTGCTAAGGATTTGTTACTTTACCAATACACTACTCATAAATTTAAGTCTTATAATCATGGAGCATTTTTTATTCTTTTTATCAGGATCCAAAGCAAGAGAAACGAAGACGATCCAATGATTTTTAAAGTTATATGTTCGAACCTGCTTTTTAAATAAACAGCTATGCGTTGAAACTTAACAGTTTATGTTTTGTCTGTAGCTTTAAATTGTCGGAAAACCGTGTACTCTTGATTTTTTCAAGAAGTTTGCAAGAAAACGTTTCGAAGTCCTGTTATTCCATTTTCCTGGGGATTCTGTGTTGGAGCATGGCTACGCGATGAAATGATCCATTCTACCGATTATGAAGTAATATAGCGCACGGCCGTACAATCTCCTCCCGTTCTAAAATCCCGCATCGTTGCTTTACGTAGCAGCAATATTCACACGTGGATGCTCGGTTACAGTTTACGGTAGCAGATTGGAGCTGCACGCTCCGCTCAGACGGCACCGCTCATCTCACGCTTACATTTTCGTAATTGCTCGTCCGTGCATCCTCGCGATTAATGAATTAATTATTTGACGAGTCACTCAGGTAAATGGAGAAGTCTGGTTCAGATTAAGACACGAATACAAGAGCTTTCCTACCTTGAAGAATTAATGTCGCGCGACACCGTTTTGTATTTTGTGATTACTCAGTGAATAAGTCATAAGTCATTTGTCCTTGGAAGTCATTTTTATTATGTATTGCACGTTCGTTTCTGAAACGTTATTTTTCGATTTTCTTCCAGGGGTGATCGTAGCCTCGATTGAAATCTATTGCCCTTGCGATTGTAATATTTGGTATAGGTGTCACGTGGATGTTCGGTGTGATATCACAATTTTCCCATTAAGTTTATTTATTGGTAGATTAATTATAGGTGGTTATAAATACAGTTAGAAATAATAATTCCTGTACCTGGAAATGTTGAATACGTACTTCTTCATTTCATTTTTCTGATTGAAAAATTCTGTACCTCGTGACAGAGTATCAGAAAACATCCCTTCGTATCACATTATTATTGATTATAATTCGCTTATGAAAGCAGGAGAGTCGTGGCTGACCTTTGTTTTTTATTCAAGATTATTCACGGTCATGCGAATAATTCCCTGATTTCACTGATCAATTTTAATGCGCCTATACGGCCCGTCGGAACACCTATGCTCTTCAGACCATCGTTCTTCTCATCGCGTTTCAGTGTTACGGATCCAATTAGCAGAATTTTTTCTCTGGCGAATGATTATAATGAAGGGATAGATATTTTTGCACGGAACGTCAATATCTTTAAATCTGAACTGCTTAGAGTTCTTGGTGGGAAGATATGATATGATTATTACACTAATGATTACTCGTTCAGTCGCAGATGTATTTTCCTAGTTTTGCCTTATTCAGGTAATCTATTAACTCTTAATTTTGATCTCGGGCTTTTGATGGTTATTATCTCGTGTGTGGTAATGTTTGTTTTTTTATTTTTTTCACATTCTAAATAATTGGGTCGTCCCGTGTAAAGGTAAGAAATAAATAAATGGGATCTGCACTAGGTACCACCTTGTTGCAAAATCAAAGTATAGGACTCCTTTGCAAAGACAGGCCTTCAGTCATAACCGGACGGAGGACGATACGATCGATTCGCTCCAATTTACCCAGGGTATCGAGTTTTATCGGATGTGTATCCTCCTTAGCGGATCGTTGCCCGGTCTGTCGAGCACGCGAGTACGTTCAGCTTTCCGTCGATTTCGCATTTTAAACTGCTGATTCGACGGACGACGATTTATCTCGGATACTGCAGCGACAGGCAAACATTATTACCCCTTGTTATCGGGGCTTGCAGCTCTACGCGCGATCCCTACTGCAACTTCTCCAGCCTCCCTTTCCTTCTTCATTCGCGTCTAATGTCGACGGCACTGTTTCTCGTCTCGTAGTAATCTGAGCCTCGTATTTTTGTATTCCCTTTTATCGGGTATCGTACGCTAAATCTATCATTCAGCAACCTATAGCTATCGCTCATTGTTAGCTTCGGCAAAAGAGCTTCTTTGGTTAAAATGCTGTAATACAGTACAATAACTGTACGAGGTATTGTGTATTGAAAAAAAATTGAGAATTATACTTACACAGAGTTGCCATTTTTCTAGTTTTTCTTTGACGACTCTGGACTTTGTCTTCTGCGTATGGCTTATTCCAATTGTTATATTAGACTTATTGTGGGGCTATATATAATATATAAATTCTAATTTCAATCATCTGTTATACAATTCTTGTTGCTTTAGAACCGAAAGTTTCCGAACATAAAAATCTGCTTATTTATTATATAAAACAGAAACTGAATTCAGAAACTATTTACTATTAAAATGGAAACAGTTACAAGCCTGCTCAAAGTTGTAAACTAAGTTTCGACGTTAGAAATTAGACGTAAGAATTACAGGGCGTGTAATTTTCTTTAGGGGTAGATGCTATCGACATATTTAAATAAGAACTAGCAAAGTAATCTCAAAGTTCTTGGTTTGATTAATGTTGATTGATTAACCGTTTCGCTGCTGCACGCATCAGATACAAAGCGAACGCAATGTGCTGGCTCATGATGTTGATCGAGCACACTGGCACATTGCATGCATCTAATAACAGTTTTTAATGCCTCGTTGGTTACATAATATCCAAAGGGAATTTTGTGTAAAATTAAGTGTTAGACGCTAATGTCTCTGTAGTTTACTGAGGTGTGAAAATTTTGCACTTTAGGGACCGTTTCGTCTCTCGGGTGGCGTCAGATGAGAAAAGCTTATTTCTTTTTGCGAGAGGGGGCGGTTGCATATTGGATACGTGCATTCTGGGAAATTTATAACATGCTCTAGACTTATAATTCACTATGCACTAAAAACAGGGGCCATTTTAGTACCATAATTACTTATTTACCCGTGGAAATACATTTTAACGACAGGTATGGTTACTTATGCGGGGGAGGCAGCTCCGATGTCAAGGACATGCCCCAGAGCAACTTTTCCATATATCCTAATCCAGAAATTTCTTCTTCTTATAAGAGAAGAAGAGAGAGATATAATGACAAAATTAAAGAAGGAGGCAAGAAAGTATGGCCTAAAGGAGTAAAAATTAAAAGGGATGAACGAAGCAGCACAGACGAGGTATAGGTTCATATCTCGTCTGTGGAAGTAGGTATCAAACGAGGCATGGCTCTGCCATAAGTGCAACATTAGGGAGAAGCACAAAGAGATTACAAAGACTATGAAAAAGAGAAGAATTTCTGCATGTATAATTGTGGAGAGTGGGAATAATTTTACTAATCTACAAGAAAGGAGAAAGCGTGCAATGGGATTTTACATGATAATTCCAGTTACCCAGAATTCATGAAACACAGAGGCATAATAAATAATTTCTATGCATTGCAACAGACCGCAAGAAAAGAAAGAAGAAAGCAAAGGAAAAGTTATTTGGTGTCTTCATAGATTTGAAAGTGGGTACCATTTTGTTAAGTAGACAGAGGGCATCTATAGAAAATGATGATGGGAACCGGAATAAAAGGAGAGTGGATAAGAAGTGTATAAGCAATACGCAGTGAAATAAGGATATAGTTAAAAACAACGGCTCAGTTTTGGAATGAGTAGGGAGGGTGAGCTCTAACAAGAGACATCGCCCAACAAGGTTTATGTAGATTACCTATAGTTCTCGAAAAAATATTTGACATGTAAGTATCTTTTTTATCGGCAAACGTTCATATCTGGGGGTGAAATCAGTCCTCAAAGTTGGGGGGGGGGGGGGGGCAAGGAAAGCACGTTTGCCCAAATATCTAGGAAACTACCTATGCACTACAGAGAAAAATCTTTAGACGAAAATGGCGTATCTTTTTATAACAAATTCAACCACGCAATCAGATTTGTAATAGTCCATTTGTTTAAAAAATATACTAACAAGCGCTAATTTTTCACTTAATCTGATTACGTGGCTGAATTTGTTTTAAAAAATACATCATTTTCGTCTAAAAGATTTTTTATTACAGTGCATAGTTTCCAAGATATTGGGGCAAACGTGTTTTCCCCCGTTTGTGGGCTGATTTCATTCCCTAGATATGGACGTTTGCCAATAAAAAAATGGCTGTTAAATATTTTTTCGAGAACGTTTACGTAATCTACGTAAACCTCATCAAAATCGAGGTGTAACAGTTGGGTGATATAAAATGATATATAATTTCAACGTCTAGGCCTTTCGTTGCAAAATAAAATGTTTAGAAAACTACTTCGTTACATATTGCGTGAAATGTCTGTTTCTTGTTATAAAATAATTACTTGCTTTAGTTCATCTTTAAACATAGTTCAATTTTATATTCCATCGTTCCTCTTTCGTTCTTAAGTGAAATATATAAAAGAGTTGAAACAACGAATTACAAAATGTAAAAAAATTGATGCCTTTTGTTGCATTTACTGTCAGACTCATTTGGATACAGAGGAGTTTAACCAATGAGGATACTTTATATTCAGCCTTTGTGCCCCTGATTACAGGAGCTGTTCTCTTTGCGCAATGATCATAAAACGTCATCGATTAAGGCAGCTGTATGCCGAATGAATACAGAACTAACGAGTCGCCTGTGGGAAATGCCGCTTTTAGTTACGAGTCCGTCGTAATGTTATAAAAGCTGGGTCATTCCACGTAGTTCAAGGCCCTTTGTAGATTCGCGTCAGTTCTGTCTCTTATTCCTTGCTGAAAATTTGGCTAGTGTGCTCGGTGCCATACCGATTATTGCATGTTCCTATGCAATATTATAGAAAAATTGATGTTTCGTGTCGTTTGGAATTGGTTTCCTTCATTCATACTTTATAACAACACTAAATTAAATTTAGCTTAGTATTTAAAATTTCGGCAATATGAAGATTCACTTCCAACAGTAATTGTCGCTTTTCATTTAATAGTCTTTTCTTATAATACCTGCACCAATTCTCCTTGAGTTTTCTTTAGCCCAGGTTGACCAAAATTGTTCCTGATTTATTCGAATGGAGGCACAATATACGTAAGATAAAAAATAGCAGCTCGATCGTAGGTATCATGGAACTTAACAAAATTGTTTCACTGAGCAACTCAATGTCATAAGAAAGATAAGCTTACGTTGAGATTATTTTCAGATGAAGTTAATTAGAAAGAAATTAATTAAGAAGATAATTAAACAAATAGAACAGGCGGCAAAATGTTGTACATAACTTTATACTGGAAAGCAAACTGGGAAAGATCGGACATCCATCTTACGTCATTGGTTTCGCGTCGCCGTCGTTTCTCTATTATAAATCGTTCAAGTATTAATTTATTATAGTCGCACGCGAGCTGACTGCGACGACGATTCAAGGTACCAGGCGGTATCACGCCTGGGCAACGTCTGGCGGAAGTTTCGTCGGTATAAATTAATACAGTACTCGTAGTCGGTGTTCCAGAGTTTGATACAGAGAAGTTAAAGAATCGTTAGGCGCGGCTGGATTGCAAGAAACCTGGTATTTCGAAGTGCTCGGTGCAAAAGGACAGAGCGAACAGAGCCTACAGCCATTTGTCATTATTATAAAGGGCTCAGTGGTGAATAATTACGTCTTAGGAAACTTCGTGTCGTTGGTTACGCAACGTTCCTCCCGATTTCTATGCGCGTCCATTCTAACCCGATTTCTGCAATTAATTCAGCCGGACCGGTTAATTGAAATCCTATGCTCTGTTTTGTGACGGGGCGAAAGGGACAATCCCAATTGTCGTTCACGCGGATTGGAATATCAAGCAGTAACAATCGTTCGACTGTTTCAACGGAAATCCAGCGCCAGATGGAAAGCGTGCAAAAGTTCCGACATTGGAATTCTGCGTGTACAGAAACTATAATATTTCGCTTCGGCCGTTAATATCCGAGATGCTTACAGTTTAATAGAACGTGTTCGCAATTTGCACCACCTTTGTCGAAGGATTAATCGAGGATTCTGATAAAATCGTGATACAGGAAGTTCCAGTTCTCGTCACACAGAGACAGATTGTTTTTTATTTGATCTGAAGAAATATCGAGTTATTAAGTAGGTTATTATAGTTTCGAGGTGAATGGTGAGAAATGGTTTATACACGCTGTTTTAAAAACAGGGGTTATGATTTTAATACAGGGTAAAAGTACTCACTATTTGTAAGTTGTAGACAGACCCCATATAAAAAATTTGAGACATCCTTATTCTTACTTCTTCAAGTGGTTTATTTTTTAATTCTTCAGTTTCTAGCAAACGGTTCTTTATTTTTACGAGCAGCTCTTTTTGTAGGACTATCCATATATTTTTAATTAAATCTAGTTATATAACCTAAATAACTAAAAAGTAAAAAATAAAAAAAATTAAAAAGTTAAAACCGACTTCAAAAAAAATAAAAATGCACGCAAAGTAAAAAATATTTTTTCCCTTGTTCAATCTACGATTCTACATTTTTTATGTCGACGCCTCATCATTTGCACTGTGTAAATCTGGCGCCGACATAAAAAATGGAAAGTCGTAGATTAAATAAGGGAAAAAATATTGTTTACTTTTTAGTACAGTTTTAGTTTTTTGAAGTTGATTTTAATTTTTTTAAATATTTTTACCCTGTTCTTATTCGTCGCGTGCGGAGTAAAGATTAAGTACAGCTAATATTTTTATAACACAGCATTGTTACAACACGGATAGAAAATTCTAAAATTCAAAATTTTATCCTAAAAAGTACACATGGAACCGTAAACTTAGCCGAGAAAAATAGAAAATCTATTTTCTGAGTACGGATCCGTACGGGCCCACATTTCAAAAGAGAATTGTAAAAATGTCCAGCTTTACACAAGCAAAGTGAAAATCTACCAAGGTAAAGGAAGCAAACGAAAAGAACAATCTTTTTTAAAAATGTAGAATATTGAGATCTAGATGTTGCGGATAAAAGCTCGGGAGATGAAGATATTTTGAAGAAGAAAAAACGATGAAAAATATGAAGAAGAAAAGAATGAGCGATCTAAATATAATTCGTTTGATTAGTTATTGATATTTTTAATAAGCACATGTTTGATAATCATGACAGATAAATACATAGTATATTTTTGTTAGTTTTTGGAACCTGACCCTGTTTTTTTCCACCATATTAGTTCTTACAATTACATACCTATGTATACTTATCGGCATGTTTGTACTTCACTATTTTAACATTTTAGTAGCATAGAATTCTATGCTCTATAGAATCTCAGGTCTGCTTATGACAGGCATTTTCTACTTACTGAAGCGAAACTTGGAATATCGCGTCTTGCAAGATGAGATTACATATAATAAAATTATCTCTTGTATTCACTTAGCGTAGGATAATTCTATTACCACCACGGAAAATTGCGTCTAACTCTGATAGGATGAATTTTTCATCTTATATTCAAGGAGCAATTTTTTATTCAGTTTAGTGGGATCTATTTGTCCTATAAGTTGTGAACCCATTTTTAGAAATACTCTATGTAGAGGGTACCTACATACCGTTGCCGATTGTAATCACGGGCGGATTTGCAGATTTAGGCTAACAAGCGTTTACCGCCCTTTCCGCGAAATATCATCAAATATTTTTATTTCAAAGACTTGAGACAATTGTAAACTTAGTTTCTGCTAATTTGCCATATGAAGAAGCAAATGAATTAGTCTTTAAAATTGTTTCAAGCCTCTACGTACAATGATCATCCGGTCAAAACAGCCAGAATAAAAAAATGATGCTTTCTATTAAATTATGTTTAATATTTTATTCACCTATCGACTTATAGGTTGCCGCCCTAGGTTTCAGCCTACTTAGCCTATATACACGCTGCTGGATGAGAATAAAAAATAAAGGAAAATTTAGAAAAAGAAAAAGAAAATTTCATGCCTATAATCACGAACGAAGCTCTGTGCGCAGAAAGTGTACGTCTCTTTGCTTCCACAGCGACCTCAGTTGCTTCGACTCCGACGCACTTTGCAAGGAGGCGAATCTTTTATATATTCGTTTGCGAAAGGTGCCTGGGAATAGATCGACCTTGTTTATGCGCGGCTTTTATATGAAATCCGAGGTACTTTGATGTCTCCTCGACGTCGTCGTCAACGAAATTTCATTTCTCCAGGGTTTTTCTGCGTGTTTGAGATAGAGCCGCCTTGTCCATGGTGCCTCGCTCTCTTTGAGCTGTGTATCTAGAAGGTGATTATCTCGGAAGGCATGCATCAAGACGAGGCGTGCCGTCGTCTACGAGGACGATGACATTTGAATTCGAATACCCGGCGACGGCAGCAAGGCGAGCAGGACATCCGATTTGCATTAAATTTACATTGCTATAACTTGCCATCGTGTCAGAGATTGATACACAGCGCAGCAACGGTGAAAACTCTCTGCCATAGTCTCTCTGGAATTCTCTCTTTCATTTGATATAACTTTCAAGGAAACTTCGATACACGCCCATCTCTGTTGGCGGAGTCACCTTCGGACTGTCGCACACGCTCTTCTTTGCCCAGTCACGCATTCGAATTTCAAAATATTATATCTTCACATTGGTTTCGTGGGTTATTGTTTATTGAGAATACCTTTACGTTACTTGCAGTTTGCAAATTCGTGCGGCGCGGTATAAGTGCGGTTATAGATACATATGCCTACAGTGCTGAGCAAAAATATTGGGACACTCTTTAAAACGGTATAACTGTTTTAAAATTGGTCTAAACGACCGGAGTTTTTTTTAGAGAGAGAGAGAGAGAGAGAGAGAGAGAGAGAGAGAGAGAGAGAGAGAGAGAGAGAGAGTTTATGCGGTGTCATGATAAACTACCTTTCAAGCCCCCATCAAGTGTAGTCTATTGTTGTATCGTATCGTCAAATTGATTCCATTCTGCTGGTTAACAACCAAACTTGCTAGAAATAGGGTAATAAATGTAAAAATGAAACATATTTTTATTTTATACAGTTAAAAAAATACAATGAAATTGGAAAAATATATAGGTACAGATACTATTTCCGCTTTTCCAAATTTTCAAATTCATTACACACGAAATAAAAATAAAATGTGAAAAAGGTGAAAAGTCCACAAATATGTTTGGATTATCTGATTTGTCATTAAAAAATAAATAATTTGCCTTAAGATATCACGTTTCTATTTTAAAACACTTTATTTCTATTTTAAACATTAAAAACGTCATTTAGTCGACTTACAAGGGAAGATCCCGAAACCTGAAATTCAAAAAAATCTGGAACATCGTGAATATGTAGGGGATTTCCTCCTGATTACAACGCAATTTTTGTTTGCTGCCCAAATTCAATCTAACGGGACTGAAATTAACTCCTAAAAATTCGGCTGTTTTCCGATTTTATTTTATAACTCGCAATCTGTAAGAGACAGAAAAGAAGTTTCAATACAAAAGTTACTTCTTTTAAGTAGTTATAACACAAAATAGACAGAATCGAAGGGGTAAATTTCACGCCTTTATAGTGAATTTGGGCAGCAAAGAAAAATTGCGTTGTAATCGGGGGTAAATCCCCTACATATTCACAAAGTCTCAGATTTTTTTGTATACCTGGGATCTGCGGCATCTGTCCCAAATGCCAGCGAGAGACGTCGCTCCGCCGTATTTCTACATGCTACGTCGAAGGTAATCTATTCTGGCAGAGAATTATTCCACAGACTCCCTTTAACGTATTACAAAAGGTATAGGTATAATGAAAAACTATGAATTTTTAACTACTATAACAGCAAACATAAACACGATGTATAACGATAGAAGCAAAGTGCGGTAGATTTACCTCGAAAAACAGCAAAAACTTTCAAAGTAATATGGAAAGCAGGTTCCCGCTTACTAGTCCAATCCAAACTCACAGCCCAAAAGTGCTGTGTTTTATTACCGACAACCCTGAAATAACGAAAGTTCGGCGTCTCACCCAGTGCGGCATTTCTCCCATAATTATGTAAAATTTAGCACCAAGCGCTCTGCGGCTGTTTTAGTGGTTACAATTCGAAGCGAAATGGCCAATGGTCCCCTGACGTTTTATCTGTATGATCGCAGGTGTCCTGGGTCCGTAGACGCGGGGAAGAGCTGCACCTACTCACGATCGGGCTGGACACGTACGCGAGCGACTCCAGGTTCACTCTGGCCTTTGAAAAGCCCAACGATTGGCGGCTGCTTCTAAGCTCGGCGACCGAGCGAGACGGTGGCCTGTACGAGTGTCAGGTCAGCGCTCATCCTCCATTAATCAGAACTGTCCATCTAACGGTGTCAGGTGAGTAAATGTGTATTTGCGCGTGTATATTCGCCCGCATTTGCTTGTCAAGCTACGAAGAGCAATCGTGAACCGAAATTTCTACCCGGTCGTCCTAGAATATATGTCCTTTGATCTGACGACTTTGGCGTCACCTATAAATCAGCCTGCACGGACAGTGCTCAAAGTGAGACTGCCGCGCGATGGATCTCCGCTAATCAACTGTAACGAGAATTTGACGGGGTGGGGTGGGGTGGGTGGCGGGCGATTATCCGGTCTCCCTTTTTCGTCCGCGGATAATGGAGACCTGCGCTCGTGTCCGTTCGTCATTTGGTCCTTTCAATGGGCCGACATAAATCGTTTATTTTGAAACAGGAATGCATTCGTCATTCGCGTTTTGTTCTACGCTTCGACGAAGTAGGTATGGATAATTAATGGAGAAAGGTAAAAGGCCAGAGAAACTTCGAAGGATCAGATTCTTCGCATCCAGAAGGATTACAGAGTTCACGTGCAACGTCGGACTTTATTGTTGTTGGGTGTGTTTTTTAAAAGGCAGAATAGGTATTGCTAAATAACAATAAGGTCGCGTTTATTGTATTTGATATTAGGGATTTGAAGCATTGCTACTTGATAAAACTTGGAAGCGACTCCTAACGAGACTCTAGTAACATGTTGGCAATACTGATTTATATTAGTTAGTAATTTGTTATTGTTACGAATAAGGCTCGGTTAAAATAGCACAATGTTATTACATCTTGTCACTTGCGTAAATACACACTTATGTTATATCCCAAATTGTATTTACTTTAAAATTTCGTGTAATATAGTCGCTAATAATAATGCTAATAATTATAGTAATGATAACGTACGCCGAAATGTCAGAGCCATTAGAATACTCTCCTGTTCACAGTGTTGTGTTTTCATTTCGGAAAAAATACTGTTCTCCTTTTCGTTTCGAATGTACACGGAAGAGTGGAATTACCATTTAGATATTGCTGCATATTTTATTGATTTCTTGTGAAGGTGAGAATTGCAATGTAACTAGTTTACATGTGCGTTTCTTAGTGGAAGTATTATCACTTATATGTTTACGAATAGTGCCATATTTGAAAAGTTATTTATTATTATTTATTCTTGTGAGATTTGGGGCTGCTGGATCACTATTTTTCGATAAGTTTCATTAATTATACTTTATTGCCTGTCCTTTTTCGCGTTTCTGCATCCGTGTATGTACAATAAAGACTTCTTGCGTATAAGAATAATAATTACTCAAATGAAAACAATAAATAGATTTATTGTGGATAATTTCACACAAAACCTACCGCTAAATGTTCTTGATCTAATATTATTATTTAAATTATTCGTTTCTTGCCCACTAATAAATTTAGGAGAATAAAATATCCCCGAAATCCTGCCTCGTTCAAATGCATACCCTCCTTTGAGGTATTTGTGCGTTAGCCATGAATCGACAGCGTAAGCTTACGCAAATATTCTACATGCTTTTATAGAAAAGCACCCACCAACCAAGTCGGGCTTTGATAGAAATATATTTCGTCATTAGAGGGTTTTAAAAGTAAATTTCTTATTTTGCATGTTTTGCACAGGTGTGTATACTTCCAGCACATACATATAGAACTTGCTTACAAATTATCGCGAGTACACAGTACAGTAGCTATCATGATACAGCGAGGTCGTAATTATCGTAATTAATATCATACTTGCATAAACCTTCGCAGTATAGTCACCGTAACACTGTAAAACTCCGCGATTTAGAGCGGCCGTTTATCAGAAAACGATCGAAGGCTGAGGTGGCTAACGAGAAGCACACTCAACTCGCGAACAGTAGCATATTACGGCCCTCGTCGAGTTCATCTCGTCGAAGGGAGAGCGACAAAAGCCAGCCTCATTATTCTCTTAATCTTGCCACGGAAAGTATCTCGGGAAAGTTGGCCGGTAGATACATAATCCACGCGTTCCACGGAGCATTTTCGCTCGACCATAAATCACGGCGGCTCGCGTCGTTAGAGTCGTCCTTGTCGTGGCATAATGGCGATCTTGGAGCTGTAACGATGTCCTCGTGGCACTCCCGGCCCGGCGTACGTATACCCCCTTAATTGGAGTCCCCTCCCTCATTTCCATCCTTGTACTTCTCTCTCGCTCACCCTAGCAGTATTGCTATCCCTCGTTTTCGCTGTTTCTTTCTTCCTGTTTTGTTGACACGGCACGGATTTACCGATTCCTCTCCAGTTCTATAGCTACAAAATGCCAGGAAATTGCATATCCTTTCTTAAGATCGATAATGTACAGAATATTCGGATTATTAAAACCGAATATCTTTCATTAAAGTGGACGTCGTAACAATAAGAAGAATAAGCAGGGAGCAGGATGGGCATAATTCCATAATAAATTCTTACGAACCTTTTACGTGATATACTTATGGCTTTTTAAACGCAACGACATATACATTTTTACTATTTTAAACGGCTCTGCGAATAACAAATGATGTTTATTTAAATATAGCTTGATGGCGAGAATAATTATTTATAATCGAAACTTTAAGTTGGGGATGAACCACTTTTCAAGTTAAATATCATTTTCTTCGATATTCGCAATTTTATCCAGTCTCTTGTAAGGATTTATAACGGGGATCGAGAATGTCCTATAGCTCTTATTTTTAAAAAAATTCTGCTAGAACTTATATGTTTCGTTTAAGAAAATATCTTTTCCTGTGCGATTTTTGTTGAAAGAAACGTTACGTAGGTAAATATTACACATAAATAACACATTCAGAATATCAATATAACTGTAATAATTATTTATTATCACTGTAGTATTATGCATTGAATAGTATTCAGTATTTATTACAACGATTGAGAACTCCTTTAATATGTACGAACAAAATATCTGTTCCCGTTCTAGAGAAATTTGGATTTTTATATTTTATAAGTTCCATTCCAACTAGAACTTTTACTTTATCAATTTTCATGGAAACTTATAAGGTGAGAACATTTTTAAAAAAGTTCCACAGTCCGTATTTAAAACAGAACCTATTGAAAAGATCCAGAACTATTTCGAAGCCTGATTAATCATTTTCCTGATACAAACCATATTCCAATTTTCTAAACTCCATAAACCTCACCCATTTTTTGTCAGTTTTCCACGAAATGCTATTACCTCGTGGTTCTACGAAGGTGTCAGCAGTCTGATTGGGCAGGGGGCTTGTTTAAAATGAGTCATTCAATTTCGCGATTCCTGCGTGAACGGTCACTGAGCGTTACTTGAGCTGGCCGATAATCTTGCGACACCTTGCCTTTGTCGCCGTAAATCGAAAAGTCGTTTGCTGCTAAGTCCGAGGCTGTCAGGCCACCGGTCGTTTATTCATTCTATTAAAGTGCGATTATGCAACGAGAACATGGTGGCGATATCTTGATCACCGATATTCCTAGTAATTTCAGGTTAATGGACACATTACGCGAGCCAGGCAAGTTTATTCCACGAAGGCAGAGACGATAGATTATTTGATAATGAGGATATTCGATTGCGACCGCTCTGACGCAAATCCACGGCGAAAAGGGGCCAAACTTCAAACGGTCGGTATCCGGTTCGCGAACTCTTCTGCAATTCCCTGCGAATATGGTGTTATGGCAAAGCCACGCTATCGGGTTCTCGCGTGGACCATAGTCGCAAAACGAATCCCGCAAACGATTTAGCAGGTTGTACGCCGGATAACTTGGGAAATAATGAAATAAAACCGATCGATACTAATAAGGGAACACCGCGAACCCAGACTCACCGATTGCAATGTAACTTTGTGGGTTTGCAGAGTGACTTAAGAAAAGAATAACGGTGAGTGCGGGTTCGCGATGTTCCCTTGTAAGCAGGGGACGAAAGAAGAAAATCACTGACGCACAGTGGTCCGGATTGTGTATAACTTGAGAACTATAAAACATATCGTAATGAAATTTCCTAAAAGAAAAACACAGGGAGAAATTATTCTTTTCTAATGACGTACATATAATTTAATACATCCTGCATTTACTTAATTTTTCTGTCCTCAATTTTTTTAGCATCATTGTTATAAAAAAAGTTTGAAAACTGTATATATAATAATTCATTTAATGCCCTTTTAAGTGATTTAAATCACATATTGGGGAAAGTTTTCGTTATCAAGTTACAAGGAGAAGTTAAATAGTAGGTACTATTACAAATTTTCACCAAATCTACAGTTTTATTAAACATTATTATTTATTTAGTATTAATTTATTCAACGGACTAGAGCCCAATATATACATAAATATTTGTAACAACCATTAGTAATACAATAATAACACGATGGATGCGAACGTATATACGTAAAATGACGTAACGACAAGTGATTTTTTGGCCGAATGTCGCTAACTACCCTAATCCGGACCACTGTTCAACGTCAAGCTTGTAGCATAAAACTAGCAGATGATCAAATGGCCGTTTGTTGCGGCAGCGCGTCGCTTTTCTTGAAGGTCGTAAATCTTCACGATTCTCTGACACTTCTCTTGCACTGTGATGGGGGTGGTTGAGTAAGACACCGCACAATTTAACACAAAGAAACCGTTATTCTATATTATTAAACAGAAACTCAACTATGACCAAATTGCCGGAGATGTCCACACCTCTTCCAAACGAACAAGATAGGTAACTTTAAAACGTTCTGTTCGCAAGCAGCGCTCAATGGTTCTAGTTTGGATTCTAAATTGTGTCTGCCTTAGATGGCACAAAATCTGGCGGAGGGGTGGAGACTTAAGACTACGGTGGTAACAAAACTAAACTGTTGGTGGAGTTACAACAGAGAGGTGGTAAAATAAAACTGTCTATTACTGGAGGCGTGTCAACATCGAGGATGGTTGTGAGGCGCGAGAAAGGGATCTTTCCAAAGATCTTTCTCGGAGCTGCGCTGAACAGGATTTCTCGAAACATCGGTACGTAATTTATGTCTTCCTGGTGGGGTATTGGCGACAGTCTAAACCAGGCATGCACAGGATCCCCGGTTCCGGGCGCGAGCGCACATTCGGGCTCGGCCCGAGCCTTTCCGATGATCATGTTGCTGCAACAATGAAAAGCTCGAGACAATACCATACTTTCCTTGGAGAAAACAGAATGTGTCCTTTGCAGTTATAGAATTCCCCACCCCGAGACCTTATACCGAGGAGTGGGGAGTGAGCGTACCACGGTCGAGCTCGAAGGCGCATCGACTGCCCTAGGGCAAACTTAGTGTGCACCTAACCCCCGGGACCCTCGGTTCCGTCTTAGGCGATGACTCTAACCTCGGTAACGAATGGCTGGACAACAGCCCAACTGCTAACATAAACGCGACGATAAGCAGCAGACCCTTACGTGTCCTCGAGGGTTTCACGCTTAACAGTTTCTCTTCTCAACACCGCTTTTAATCCATCAATGAGTTAGGTACAAGCTAAATAAGCGAACAAATTACGTATTGCCGATCCGCCGATTCCGAAATCCAAAACCAGAAAGACGATAAATCGAGCAGTGCACGTTCAACTGTCGCGTCTCGAGAATTCATGCATCGACCTCGCTGGTTCCATTGTTTCCCTGTATTTATCGGCACACGGTTTCGGAAGAGTTGTTGAAGATCGACTCTGTTTCAGCCGGATCAGTTGAAGAGCAGAGCGCACGGTTGGTATGGTTACAATTGGAGTTATCAGTGAAACAGGTCACGGACTGCGCTCTGCACCGCCAAACGATGCCAAGGGTATTCTTTGTACATTTAACAGTAACAATTGTAATGATTATTATTATTATTATTATTATTATTATCATTATTCGTCTTTATTGCTTGTAACATACAAAGAACAGTAATTCATGAAGAATAGCGAAGTAAAATGCGAGGCTTCAGCACAATACTGTTAGAAGCCTAACAGAAAAATTAAGAGAATATTTATTAAAAGAATTTTTTTTATTATTCTGGCGCATTAAGATAGAAAAGCATAAATGTCGATGGACTGGCAGGGATGAGAAAAGAAAAGAAGAAATATAAAGGTGACTTAGGAATAGTGTATAAATCGTGTATCGTCGACCTTTACATTTAAAATCAGGAAACGAATTTAGCCCTCGAATATCGGGTGGAAGGGAATTATAATTGTAGTAACGAAATCGTTCATTAAAGACGCTTTTGAAGAATCGCGTAACACCGCGGCCCGGCCGTTGAAAATACGGGAAGAAGTAGGGCAATGCCGCGCCGCGCCAGCCGAGGCGAGGCACGGAACGCTCGCGTGAGGTAGTCAGAGAAGGACGTAGCGTGGCGTAGCGAAACACGTGTATTTTTCCCTATTTTATGTATCTTTATTCCTTTTTCTATCTATATTAAATAAACTACATAATTATTACTACAAATTTTAGGGGCTCGTCCGGGATACATACGGGAAAGAACAGTGACTTTTGTGCAGTTTTTCCAACAGTTATAAGCCGTGTAAAGTACGCGAAGTTGGTACATCTTTGAACATTATTGTAACAGACGAAGAGCCGGTACATGAAAGGCCGCGACGGCTCTCAGCCAGTGAAAAGGCGATGGTGGACGAGCAAATTGAACAATGGATTCGGGAAGGCGTAATAGAACCGACGTATTCTGAGTACGCTAGCCCGATTGTTTTGGTCAGAAAGAAAGATGGCTCTATTAGAATACGTATCCACTACAGGTGGGTTAATAGAAAGATATTAAAAGAGCGGCATCCATTACCGCTAATAGACGCTCAGTTGGGCGCGTTACAGGGCGCTCGCATTTTTAGCACCCTGGATTTGTGCAACGGAGTCTTCCATGTGCCTATAAATGAAAAGAATCGCAAATTCACGGCATTCGTGGTCCCTGGTGGACATTATGAGTTTAAGAAAATGCCGTTTGGTCCATTCGGTGTAAGTAGTGCTTGTGTGTTTACGAGCGCGCAGTAACGAGTTCCTTTGCCACACAGTGAATGTAAACGGAAGAATGAGCCAAAAGAATTTTATGCGACTGACTTTTAGCAGCACTTTTCTTATAAAAAGATTGACTTGTACTTGAGGCTATTGCCTAAACCAAACGGCCATTCCTCTGTGCTTGAAGCCATTTCGATCTCGCTCTGCCAATTTTCGGTTAAACTCTGCAGCTGAAAATCACCCAAGCTAAACAGCCGAAGAAATTTCGTTGTTACGTTGCACGAATGTTAATTAAGAAATGAGCGCGTAAAGTGTTGACTAAACGAACAATGTGACGAGGCATTCGGGGTCACTAAACTGTGTTTCCCCCAGTAAATAACGGGTGGGATGAACTCTGCTCCCTACCGGGAGCAGATCGGCCAATAACTTCCACGCGATTCATTTACTATTTAGCTCTTGCATCTCCCGCGGTGTGGAAATTTCGATCCGGTCACCGTCGGGGCGCATTACGACAAAAGAAATCGCCAATATGCCGGCGGAAGAGGCGGAGAGGGTGGACGCGTGAAAGAACGAGCAGACTGGGGAGAAGCGATAGGTGGAAGCAATAAGCGCCGCCGCGCCGCGTCGCGCCGGCACGAAGATATTTCTCAGCCAGGTTCGACGCGATAGACTCGTACGATGGTTATGAAATATTTCACCGAAATACCAGGTGAGGGACAGAAATAAATTCCCCTGTTCCTTCTCGATATAAACGAGAGCAAACGCGAAACCGCGTGCTCAAATGGCGGAACGAATGACCGGCTACGTGTTCCTCATGTGCGCGCGATACCCGGTATTTATCACCCTCCCATGTATAGCCACGGTTTGCCCGTATCATTCCGTTCAGATTTTTATTGTTGATTTTTCACAGGACCATAAAGTTTTCTTTTACGAGATTAGATTTCACTAGGCTCTTGTCGGCCGCTCGAGTGTATCCAGCTCTCGAGCAGCTCGCGACGAATGTTCGGTTAGAAGGAGCGCATCACCGACCGTTTGACGGCGGAAGAAGAATTTTACGAGTTCGACGTATAGCACGCGCTCGTTTCTTGAATTGTTTGCTCGCCGTTTCACCGTGAAAATGGCCCCTCACGCAACAAAAACATACACATCAAAAGGGAATTTCTCGTATGGGGTAAGGAGAGGGGGGACGTGGTCCTTTGAGACGCAATCGTGTTTTCCCTTCACTGTTTCGTCTTTTTGTTAGACAGTCCTAATCACGTGTGCGCGCGCGCTGTGTCTATTTGGAGCGTGAATAGATTTTGCATTACCGGAAATTATCATTCATGCTATTGTGATCGAGGGTGCGGCCCTCAGGATTGCATAGAAGTGAAAACGGTTCTGGGTTATATTACTTATATATTTGTAGAATCTACCTTCTTGAATAATCAACGAGGATTCTCACTATAAATATAATAGTAGCCCCGTTTGATATAAAAACGACAACTGTAACAAAAGAGTTTGCTACGATTGCTATAAATCTTTGGGAAACAGCTATCACGCGAAACCAGATAATGGAACTTTTATTCTGAAAATCAGATGCACGTGCTTTCAAAAATGGATTCAAAGTTCGTAATTTCGAATTCGAAAAATGAAAGTGGGGGAAATTTTCCGCAATCTTCTTTTTCCAGTTACGTTTCCTTTCCCGTCCCCTCTTATCGTTTCCTTCTGCCACCAAATTCAAAATTGCAAATTTTAAGCCTATTTCTGCAACTGATTCCGCCTGATTCCCCAAATAAGAATGGCGGTGAGCTGCGAGTTACACATTTCTGCAATAAATAAATTCTGTAATAAAATGTTGCAAAATTCATTTAATAACAAGTAACTAATAATAATGCCTGAAAGCGATCAAGTGTTCATTTGAGTAATGCAATATATTTTCATTACTGTACGTCAAACATAGAAGATTCTTTGAGACTTAGCATAGGTAAGTGACGATGCGTCTAGCACAGTCTTTCAGTCGAAATCGTGATTCCAACGCAAATGATTAACACTTCCCTTTACACATTTTTCAAACCGCTTTGGGTTCCACACATGGCGTATCTGAGTGGTGCGATTAATATCAGACGAACCACCACTCGAACATGGAAGAAACTTAAGAGAACTGTAGCCAAGTACGTAGCGCGCATCTCGATCATGCTGGACAAAAAGCGCAAGGGAAACTGTAGATTCACGCGTTTGTGCGGCATGGCATAAAGTTGCTCGGGAAAGGGGCTCCTCCGGATGGTCAGTTAGTCTCTGTTTCCGTGCGCATTCGAGCAAACTTCAGGTTTTATGTCGCGGCACGAGCCCCGATAAAAATGGTAGTCGACGCGCATAGATTGCGCGAGAGGCTCAGAGCGAGTAGCCCTGGGACGCATTTTTTGCCAGGAAAACGAGCGTACGGAACGAGTCGGTACAAACACACAGCACTCTCTTCTTTCCCGAACTTGCGAAATAATTCCTGCAAGGGATCGCGGGGGTGGCCCGGTGGCTGGAGAGCTTTATTTTTGGCAGACGCTCAAATAGTTAGGGAACTTAAATTCCGCGAGAGAGGGCGGAGGTTTTTCGGGAGGGTAAACTGCTGCCGCGGCCACGACCCTTCTCTCATACTTGCCCCCGCCAACTTTACGAGCGTCGGCTCTCCGTCCCCCACTGGCAACATTCTAATCGGATTTCGATAATGGCTCGACCGTCTATCGATCTAGACGCTGATCGAAAAACGCGTGAAATTAGGATGGAAGAGGGCCCGCTATGAATCGATATCCCGCATAACAGAATCGACTTACAGGTGTTCTTAGAGAGATACGAAACGATGAACTTCGTGATGGAATAAAGTGGTCGATCTGATTCATAAACTACACGTCATCGAGAGTTACGAAGAGTGGTCAACGGAAATGCAGTGCATAGTAGGTTCTCTTCCGCGTGTTGTGGGCCTCCTGTTATTCAGTTTTGCAAATATTTAGTATAGCATAGCATAGCATAGCATAGCATAGCATAGCATAGCATAGCATAACATAGCAAAGCATAGCATAACTTAGCTTAGCTTAGCTTAGCTTAGCTTAGCTTAGCTTAGCTTAGCTTAGCTTAGCTTAGCTTAGCTTAACTTTTCGCTGGATTCCTGGCTTTACTTATTAGTTTGATTTTCATGGTGATTCCAAATTGACCCTGCATCCGCTAGGTGAATGTTAACAACCCAAGGACTCGATATAGTTTTTAAAGGTTTTCGGTGTAGGTATACACCTAGTTGGATGAGCGATGAGGAAAGGCATTTGACAGTTTATACCGTAAAAGGTATCATTTTACACGCCATTGAAATGTGTCTTACTATTACTACGGTATCTTGCGAGATGTAGCGAATAACCTGAGACGCACTCAAATGGCGCGAAACACGATATCTTTGAGGGTGTGTTCTTTGTTACTCGTTACAAGGTCGCATTTATTTGTAGGCAATTTGACACATCCTTGATCCTTAAAGTATAATGCCTTCTTGGGATACACCGATGTCGTAAAAGCAGAAGAGGGTGATGTCGGCAGCATCTCCAAGTTTCTCGATAACAAGTCAAACACCTAAGGGACTCGCTCAATATACAATACTTTTTGGACATTATGGATCTTAATATCGTGGAGTTTGTAGAAACGTGACCAATTATATAAATCCTGTAATAAGTGGTAGAAAACACATTATAGTAATTCGAACCTTCGACAGTATCGTTTTATACAACATTATATTATATCTGCTAGGTGCTACGAATGCTTGAAGAGTGTAGCGAACATCTACGGACTCTTGATTCGCCAACAAGACACAAAATGATATTATAGAGTTTATTCCCCGCTGCTTTCATAGACTTTTTAACTTTACTTCGTTGTTTCGTTAAAATACGGACTGAGAGAGGAAGGTGATAAAAGACAAGAAAGAGAGGAGGTGCAGGATATGTAGAGGGGTAATAAGTAATAGACAGATGTATAGAGGGAGAGAGAAATGTAAAGGGAATAGATGAGAAGATAAGGGATATACTGGATGATGACGGTGTGGGGAGGAGTGGATGAAGGAGTTGGACTGGAGGAGAGAGAAGGAAAGAGGAATAAGGGCGGAGGGAGAAGAAGGGAGGATGCATCTGAAGAGGGTGAACAGAATGAGGGTGGGAATGGAAAGAATGAACGGAGATGGACGGCGGAAGAGAGTTGAATAAGTATATCTGGAATAAGAGCAGAGTAAGCATAGAGTGAGATTAAATAGATAAGGAATAATGTAAAAATAGAAGAAAAGCTGGAAGGTAGAGGGAAGCATAACAGAAGCCTTTGTAACGTTAAAGACGAACTCAAACTACGAAGCAATAAGCATCCTAAGTGAATAAAGCGTCTGCGAAGTGAAAGTTAGCGAAAGGCTTGGAGGACCCGTATCTTGGAACTTATAAATTCAAGGCCGAAGGACACGGAATCCCGGGTGGTATGTGCCCGTCTACGAAGCAGAGGGAAGTTGGTTTCCCTTTTACATTTCCCTCGCGAAAAGCTTCAAAGCTTCGGGTGCAGTCGCCGAGAATAAATCAAGGCTTGCCAATACCAAGCGTTACGAGCTTTTATTACAGTGTCGTTGGTGGTCTTCTGTCACCCGTCGCGTTTATTTACAAAGGAGCCGCCTCTCGGGCCGCCTGTTCTCTTTTTTCCGCCGTTACGTCCGTTTCCTCTTCCGCGGCGAGCTGTTTCTCCAAGTCGTTACCCCAGCCAGTTATCGCGATTGACTTCTTAACCGACGTTTCTTCCACGCCCGAGCTCGAGCTCAGAGAACGCCCTTCCCCATTAAATTGTATCCCCAGGATTTTTATACTCGTGGATCGAGTTTTTTCTCGGCTGAGTTCGCGAATCAGGCCTCCAGCAGAAAGGCTGCTGGAATTACGGATTTTCTCTTCAGCGTCTGTTTTACACAAAAGACGATTTTTATGAGCGATTAATCATACGACGGAAACACCGTCGCGTGTTATGATAGGAGTTACGATTCTCTTATTTAAGGGCACGAGTTTCTACTGTTTCTACGGTTATACGTATTTCTTAATACTCTGTTACTGCCCTCCGACTTGTTGCCATAAAATTGATGGCAGTATACTATACAGTCTCAGACATGTATTTTGCCTTAAGTAAATGAAACTTGACCGTTTTTTTATTTTCTGTTTTTTTTTTGTTAAAACAACCCGCATTTAAGTGTTAAGGGGAGAAGCCCGTATAAATCGAACGAAAAATATTGTAGAAACAAAATTTTGTCCGTAAATCGCTTCTGAAACATTTCAAAATTATATTCTCAAAGTTATAGGCCGAAATTCAACTCTGTATCGATACTATAGCCTGGTGAAACAGCGCGCCTCCGAGCGCCGAGCATACCTAAATCGCATTTTAAACGCGTTTTTCTAGAAACTATGTTTTCAAATTTGCCGTCTGGGAAAACTGAAAAACTATTTGACCAATCAACTTCAAATTTTGCACACTTGTAGTTTAGAATATTCCTCGGAATATGAGCCAAAAGGTTTAACCAAATTAATAATTTTAACCACTGTTTTTAAACAAATAAAACACGATCTTTTTGCGACAATCACACCTAATTGTTTGAAGTTCCGCCAATTTTTTAAATATGTAATTTTTTTACACCATTTGTGGTTCATATTCTTACAATTGGCACATAAATTGAAAAAAATTATTAGTCTATTTTTACATAACTACCAGAGACGCTACAACCGGCGCTGTTTTACATCACTAAATAAAAAACAATTTCAGATACCGCTCTATTTCTTTTGTATTTATTATAATTTTACTATTATAATTTTTTTTACTTGTTCTAATGTTAAATAAAGTACCCTTAATGTTCTCAAAGGATTAGCGCATTGGTATCTTTGCAAAAAATTCCTGAAAATCGATAGAAAAATGAGCCGTTTATACGGACTCCTCCCCTTAATATCGCAGGATCTGTTTATAGTGCTTGACTACTAATTGTAAATTCATTACCAACGCATGGCAGAATATTCCTCACGAAATATTCCGAGTGACGATATTACCTGCTAGGCAACATTAAATACGTTAGAAATAATGATATCTAAGTTAAGTAGTCGCACAAGTAATATTATCGGAGGTGTTTGACTTCAATCAGTCACTTTAGTTCTCGATCACGTTCACTACTCGAACGACCTCTAAGAAAACACAGTTCGGAGTAGCCACGGTAATAAAGCTCGTTGGGTACGTAATTTGGACGGAAGGTAGCGTGTTACGCGAAAATACGAAGGTAAAGTTCCGCGTGGAAGTAAGCTGAGTCGGAAGTTGCTGATGTTTTCGGTGTTCCAGGTGCTTTCACGGCTCGAGCACACGTGTAGCGTACGCTCGCTTAAACGGCTGGCCGAAACTCCGACCGAACAGCCGGAGAAAATCGCGCGAACCGGTGACACGGTAACAAGGGTTACCATTTTAATGGCTGCCCATGTTAATAATTACGTTGCCACAAGCATTTTCCAAGTTCACCGTGCCTATCGGGTCGGTGAAACTGGATCACTGGCTTCGTTCGCCAGTCGAGGATAGAACGTGCGAAACGACCACGGCCGGCAGACTACTCGGAATTTTAATTGCGAGTGCCGCTCCGACCGTTTATGCGTTTTCTAACGTGATACATATTTTTTTTCTAGTTTACTTTATTTCTTCATTACCGACCATTAACACTTTCCAACGCGGTGATTTTTTCCGTGTCTCGCAACCGCCAAAGCTTTTCAACGAATTTGTCCCAGATTCATTCGAATTGTGCACCGAAAAGATTTGGAGGTTTTAAAAATTCAGAGGATAAATTCGAACGTGTTTTTATGATTCTGATACGATATCGTGGGAAAATGTACAGGCTGAACCAATAACAATTACCACCACAAATATCTCTGGAACCATGAAAGTGGGAGAATAATTTTTTCAATGAATGTTATTTGCTACGAAAGGGAGTGAAGTATTGTAATAAAGAATTTTTTTGTAGGTGTTTCCTCTTTCATGGGTTTGAGAATACTCAAGGTGCTAACTCTTATTGGTCCACTCTGTATGGTACAAAGTCTTTGAAATTTTGCTGGGCTTATAATTCGGACGTGACTCCATCGCTATTTTGGAGATTACAGAACTCGTGGGCGCAATTGCTAGGGTACTCACATTTTTGTTCATTTATGGATGAAAGGAGCTCTAAATTCTTATAAGGTGGAAATCGGATGAACTGCGAAAATGGAAACCGATTATTTTTCAGTAAATTGGCAATGGACTTCCGAAAATTATGAACCTGAAACGTGGCCCGTGGAAAGGGGTTGAGTGGGGAAATTCGTGGAGCCATCTTTGCAATCGTGATGACATGAAAATCGAGGGATTTAAGATGAGCAGTAACATTAAACAGGGGAAACTGCCTTTCAGCGTCAGGAATCACAACGAATGTGAACTCCACACAAGAAGTCATTGACTAGGGCCATTGAAACTAGGGTCTGTTTGTAGTGGCTGGCCTAAATAGAACGGCTGTAACGAAGAAACCAGCTGTTACGGCTGGTAAACAAGAAGAAGAGGTTGCGGTAGAGCAGTGAACATGAGAATTGGACAATAGGATGTGGCAGAATACGTTATGGCTCGTCGAATCCACGTCCCAGTTATTTGGATTTGAGACAAGGGTATTTATCTGACGTAGACTCTACGAGAAGACGTTCTTCAAATGCACCCAATCTCCAATGGAGGACAGAGGTGAATGCATGTTATAATACATATACACGTGTAGCATGGGAATGATCCTCCCTTTGCAACACGGCAGATTTGATGGAGATTGATAGATCGTTAAGTAAGGAGACATGCAGAATTACATTAGAGGAGAACGCTTTGGGATTAGGCTTGTAGTTGATTGGAGATAATTTCATCTTTCCACGAGAGAACCACCTCAAATACACGTTACCTAGTTGATTGAGTGCAATAAACGTCTATTCCCGACTCCCTAACTGAAACAGTTTAGGTCTTTTAGTATATTACTTTATTTAGTATATAAACTTTAGATGATAATATTTTGATAGGTATCATAAAAAAGGGGCACAATGATTAGTGTTTTCGGACAAAAATTTGTATTTCTGTGAGGACTGAGTAAATTTGTATACAAATTACCTAACAACGTCAAAAATATGATTGAACATATGAATTAATCTCAGATTGGCGGAGGCAGAAGGATTGCTTCATATAACGGTTGCCATAATTTTTCGATTTTAATCCGATCAAAAAGTTGTGGTCCGAAGTAAGCAGATCATTATTAAGGAAGTACTATCCGAAACCCATAAAAACAACTTTATGAAATCTTTCACAGCTGCTGGCAATTCATTTCGAAAGAAAAATTTCATAAACCTGTCACATTTATTGTTGCATCCTACAAGTTCATGGTCATAGGTAGGTATCCTTAAATTTTCAAATTCGATTTCATCCAAAACGATGCCCTGCAAGAACAAATTTTATTCTGCACCTTTGACCTGATTTTTTTTAAGAAACCGACTGTTTATACAGTGGGTGGACAAATTATTACACCTTTAGCTTTTATGACAACTCGAATTCGGCGCGTCATGCTTTCAATACATTCTGTGGCTACTTCCTGATCCTGCAGTTTTGGAATATTCTGCCATACTCGGATAATATTCTCTATTATTTCTGTCTTATTTGTAATAATTTTATCCCCGCCCTTTTAGAAACAAATGACATTTATATGTTGAAAAATTACTCACAATGTTGCCAGATGTCGTAGCTAATAAATAAATGAAAAAACAATTGTTACTTTAATTACAGCCACGAATTTCACAGATTTTTACGTAAATGTTTTGAGTATAATCATTTGGCCACCCGTCGTACTGATTTTGCTTTCCAAATGGCATATGTATTGATTTTCAAACATGTCATTGCCTACCTATGTCCATTTTTTCATGCACTCTCTACGGTTACATTTTACTTTGTTTTTAGGAGTAATTAAGTATGTTGGTAAAGATTCGGCGGATATTGTTTTGTGAATATGATTCATATGATTATTACAATTTTCAATGCGTGCATGCTACCGAACTTTGCAAAGACCTAATTAGGTGCAAGGATAATGATGAAATAGATTAATCTTTCATTACCGGATTCAGTAGCATCGCCGCTAGAACGAACATGTTACGCTTATCACGCGCCCATTATAGAATATACACGCGATAATAATTTTGACCCCCTAATCACGTTATCACAGTTAACCCCGCGTCTCTTGTAATGGTAATTATTAGATGAAGGGATGATCTTCCATTCACCCATTTTCTCTGGCACATTCAATGGTATAATCTTCCACCCCTTCGTTTCTCCCGCTTATGTTCGAGCTTAACAAAGGATTCGATTAAAAAATGGCATTTGTAAAGAGATTTAATTACGAAAGCAAATAAAATACATATAATTATAGGATACAGTTCGATATCAATCCTCGCGAATAATTTTACTATCAGCAAATTACCCGCAAATTTTCTTCATTGCTTTACAGTTTACACAGAAATCCGTTTGACGCGAAATTTGCAAGAAGATTAATGTAATGTGAAGCAATTTAATTGAAATAATATTGTAATGAGTAATATTAATCCGATAACGAGAGATGAAACGAACTGCGTAATGTATCAGTAGGAACAATTAATTGTTATATATAAAATGCGAAAACGTTTTAAACGAGATAAAATTACAAAACGTGATTATATCGATACACTCGAACTGACAGATATTCCCACGTGGTATTGCGGTGCTGTCACAGAGGTGTGTATGGTCAGCAAATAATTTTAATGAATATATATTTTTCTGTATCTTTGTCCTCATCTGTTTACGCAAAATTAGCAGATCTGGGTTTGCCCGCGTATTTAATTATGACATTTCAATTGGATTGGATATGGGGCGAATATTTATGAGAATTTATGTAAATTTTGTATGCGCTTGATGTGTGCAAGTACCTACTAATTCAGACATTAATACCGAACCATTAAAATATGGTATTTATTTAGATATTATTTATAATTTTCATGGCAGAAAATGAAAAAGATAAATATGTACCCACATAACTTGCTAATTACGGAATCCTCTTTTTCGTTATACGAGATTCCAATTCCCAGTTGTGTGACACATTTTCTACATTACATTTTTAGCCATTGACTGCATTACTTTTTGTGCTCTACATCTGTCTGATTACCCACGATAGTAAGATTATTTTTTAAAATACCTGCTGAAATATGCAGGAACCGATAATTAAAATGATTGAAGTAAAAGGGCGAGCACAATGTGCTATTGAACTGCCAAAATCCAATTAATGAAGTACACGATGAATGCTTGAAAACGTTTTGCTCAAAGAACCAAGTTCGTTTTCAGAGACGTTCTGTCCCATCGTAATAACGGAATATCTTGTGTAGGTGTATGAATTTTCCATGGAGAAAAGAATAATCAAGTGTATGTATTTAATTCGTTGAGTAAAGCGCACAAATGGGACTCGTTTGAAACGTGCAGACACTAAATGGATTAATTTATAAGGAGCTCGACAAAAATGACGGAAAATCTACAATTCCGCTTTTAGACATCCTATCTTAAAACAAGTTGCTTACATATTCGTTACTTTTTCGAAAATATTAAATGCATTAAAAAATAGGGAAATATTATGTTCACAGCATTTTTCTAGTTTAAAATTGACTTTCTTGTGGTAAGGATTCTTAATCATTCTTATTAATTGTGCTTGTGTTAGAAACCAGAAATAGTATTTTTTTCAGAAATATAATCAACGCAGTTTTGTATCAGATAAAATATAGTGTTATAGTTCATTCGCATATCTCGTATCCGTTAATATCGCGATACAAGGTGATTTGCCAATGTAAAGCAATAAAAATTTTATTGATCGCTGCTTCGTTAGGATTCGTAATCACCATAGCAAGAACTAACAGTTATGCACTGTGACGAAATATCGTCACAATGGAGCAAGTAGCAGGTGACTGCTAGCAGAACGGGGAACAATTCCAAACGCGTAATTTACCTATTCATTCATTTGCATCGTACAATGCAGGAGAACGTTTGCTGTTGTGTCATCGTCAGCAGTAACATGCATGTAGTTTGTTCGTATACTTGTAAACGTATTTTGAGTGCGCATTGTTCGATAAGTGTACCAGAGTACCTTTTTTGCGATTCTTTTTTCACCTTTGGCACCCGTTTCAGTCGAAATGAAGCATTTCTTTTTCAATTAATTACAAATAAATAATTTGAAAGAAACTGAATAGAAAGAAACTTTCTTAAAAAGCCTCTTTAATGATCTATCTGTAGCGTCATCTATAATGCACATTTTTAGCGAAACGAACATGTTTTTTTAAAGCTTATGATGTTAATAGATGTTATGACAAAGAACAAGTCTCAGCTTCAATTTAGTTCTTTGTAATTAATTGAAAAAGAAATGCTTTATTTCGACTTAATGCTACTTCTCTCACTTAGGACGTAAGATAGGATGGGATATGAACTTCTTACATACAATTAGTTCATTGATGCGTATCAAGATTTGTTATAAGGATAATTCCAATATTGTGTACAGTGGTGTAATTATGTACGTACTTGTGGCTAACGATGAAACAAGGTCTATAAAACGTATATACATACGTGGACTAGCGATGTATATAAATAATTCTGTTATATAAGTATCAGTTACGTGTACGCGATTGATTGGATTTTTCTTAAATATCTCCTAAGCACTTATATGTATATCAATCATATTACGAAACTATGTTTACGCTTGCAGTTATGTATTTGATGAATAGGGCATTATGCAATTCCTACTTCAAAGAAGGTGATTCACGAACATCAGTCTTGAATAGAATATATTTTTCCACGTAATTTTCTTTAATGCTTCAATAACATGTGTATCGAAACAAATAAAATGCGGAGTTCCACTTTTAATCTGAATATTTTCCAAAATTTTTTGGTAGTTCCGTAATTGAAAATTTCCCGATTTTTGAAAAAACCGATTTTCGAAGTCCAGTATTTAAACAAAAAAAAACGGTTCAACCAGTTTTCGAATTTTTACCCCCCAAAATATAAATATAATTTAAACAGTAACAGAATATTTATTCTTACTTCAACAATTTTCAGTTTTTTTCTTTTTAATATTTATGAAATTACAAAAATATAACAAAATAAGATAAACTCTATCTATACAAACCAAATAAATAAAAACAAAAATAACTAAAGTCTGTAGAAAATATAAATTATAAATCTGTATTTTATTTAGTATTTTTCTTCGGTAAATATAAACTCATGAAGATTTTAATTTTATAGTAAACTTTTACAACAATATGCTTGTGCCCGAAGCAGTTTCAAGCTAAAATGTTAACGTTTCTAACCCTTCGTTGATACACCTCTTTTTTCAATCAACTTCGACGTACTGTGTGGCTCAAACAAAGAACAATTTTGTAACGACTGTCATTCTCATTTCAAGAATCCAATCGTTATGTAAAAAATCGCGGGTCAATTTCAGGGTCTCTAGAATATAATCCAATAGTGTTTTGATTGAAATTTTACCACACTTTTTGTAAAAAAATTCTAGATTTCCATATGTAGAGAAAAAACGAAGATCTTCTAAAAGTTGTAACTTTTCAAATTTCAATATTAGAAACTAAAAATCTATAGAGTTAGTGCTCAGATTTAAGTTCAGTTAAGGTATTTATTTTGCATACCTATAGAAGGTAGGCTGTGTCGGTAATTGAAAAACAGAGATATTCCACGAATATCCACGATATTATACGTATTGGACTTTTCCACGAAATGCGTCAAAATCAGCTTATGGGTGGCTCACACTCAGAGTGTCAACTGAGGGTTAATTTAATAATTAATTAGCTTTTACATATTAATTCTAGTATCTAAAACCGGTATTTAAATTGATGTCTTTAAATTTAAAAGCCGTTTTCCGCATTCTGCAAATATATCCCCCAAAAAATTTAATCCCGTTTTTTAAAAATCGGCAAACTCTAGTTATGTAATTTGCCAGAACAATGTAGACTTTTAATTTAGAACGCATATTTGTCACTAATTTTTTTGGCAGGAATTATTTGAATGACACTGTTTCTATCACTTTTCTCAAAGTTTCGAAAATGTTGCACACTTGATTTTTTAAATAACCGCTTCAATTGCCTGCCACTATCTTATTGGTGAACTTAGCACGAGTAAAACTCCATTTACCATGAAAAAGAGTTGTCAATCAAAGCCACGTCATGTAACTACTGTACACCGTTAGACACTTTCAGACTACCTTTACAATCCCACCCGCAAAATCCGTCTGCACGTACGAATCTGCGCGGAAAAATTCAAATGATCGATTTCAATGATGACGGCCGCAGCTGCGCCAACTCTTCACTCGCCCACATTTCCCCCATAATTAATAATAAGTAGCACGCTAAAACTTGCCTGCTTCTGCTACGCGAGATCGTTTCGTCTGTTTGTTCCGCCACGGCGCGGCGGTGTTCCTTTTTCAATGTCCCGCGATCGTGCGACTCGATCGTGCCAGATTAGGAGATTCGGAACGCGTTGCTGGCTGCGGAGCCGCGTAATCCGGATGATAACGTGGATTAAGTCCGCCGTCGAAATACCAGGAGTTAATCGTATTTCGGAGACACGAGCGTATAATTATCGCGGCCACGCCCGCCACGTCCCGTCGAACCGATTCGCCCTCGAGGTGCAGAGAGTTTCCTAATTTCTCAGGGGCCGACCCTTCAGGCTCACCCCGATTCGCTGACTAGCTAATATCGAAACAGCCCTTATCTCCTTTATCGCCCCCTCCACCCTGGAACGACTCTGCGGTGGCTTTTGAAAATTTCCAAGCGGACCGGAACTCGATTAAGAAAGACGAAGCTTATCCGCTGGGATCTTAAGTGGGTCACCAGTGCTTCTCGGTTGTTTAACGAGGTCATTTTTATATAGAGATAGTCTGTGACAGGCGAACTTAAGAGTATACCGCGTGTTACGCTGTATACTATGTTGGGCCACAAAATCGCGTTTTGATGACGGTCGATCGTTCGCTCGTTGTGGCGTTGGTTCACTGTATGTATGTACGTTAATGTCGACAGGCTTCTGGCTTCCAAAAAATTTAAATTTCTTTTATCAAATTTTTTGCACCCTTTAACGGGGGATTCTCGTGTAACAGCCCCCGAAATTTATCATTTTTTTTTAAGAAATTATTGTTAATATTACATTAAACTCTTTTGCGATATAAGGAGGCATCTTTAAACTTGCAGAAAATATTTTTTTCACGTCGATTCTTTGTATTATTTATTAATTATTGTGGAATCTTGTCCACCTCTCCGACAATGTTACTGTTAGGTGTAGCACTGTTCTTAAAGTTAAATAATTTACGCTGGGACTGGACCTAAAATTTTAATTTTAGCTTTTATTTATAATACTTTTTTTCGTCCACATAAAGAATAATATGACAAATTTGTCTAAGGAAAAAACTTACTTTTTCTTTCAAACTCTATGACTCTATCAATTTTTCTTTTTTTTTCTTCTTTAAAGTGGACCAATATCAGCGTAAACTATCTAACTTTAAGAAACTTCTATTTTTTTTTTGCAATCAGATGACTGTGATAGGTGCTACACATCTGGCCATAGTAGGTACATCGTCGATGAGGTGGACAAGATTCCACAATAATTAATAAATAATAAGAAGAATCGACATAAAAACATATTTTCTGCAAGTTTAAACATGACTTCTTATATCCCTAAAGAGTTTAATCCATTATAACCGTTTTTTCAAACACTTTTTACCAAAATAATTCTCAAATGTCAGTTACTTTTGAGGCTGTTAGGCGAGAATCACCCTTTAAGTTGATAAAGTATGCCTTAAGCATTGAAATTTAAATTTTGAATTTAAACAGTTCACTAATAAGGGAACATTCCCAAGTGAAGGTTGTGAAAACAGGCCTTAAAGTTATCACGGTTTTTTTTCGTTTTATTGACACAATTTTATTTTTCATTCGGTAGAGTGATAGAGCATGCAAACTGCAGAATTCTTATAGTTAAAATTTTGTTTCTTCTCGCACCGTTACAGATATATATTTAAACAAAACCCAATCACTTTAAAAACTTATTTCACCTCCTGAGAGTGAATTTCCGCAGAAAAAGAATTGCTTCTTGCATACTGCAATATGCTGTACATTCACACAAAGTTTCATTGAAATCCGAATTTTCGGGTTGGGTGCATTCCCTTGCAAGTTATGAGCTCTTGAATAGAGCGATGCACTGAGCAGAAGACAAATAAGACAGTTTCGCTCGGTTATACAAACTCTGCTTCAACAAAAATATATTTGTTCTAGCAAATACATATATAAGCTGTTGTAGACTGCGCAGGTGAAATATGTGCTATAAATTAGTGCTGCCTAAGCGTTTCGTCGTTATTTAGAATGACTATGTATTTACATAGCATGTTTGACATTAATAAGCATGTTTTCCAAAACCACGTTATTCATATTCACTCGAACAAGTGAACTAATCGATTGGAAATTTTCATTTCTTAAAAATAGATTTTATTGGTGGACAAACTTAAATCCCTTAAAAATTTTCAAAATCCTTAGAGTAATAAAATAAATAAAAATGGGCATACCAGTGCCCCTAATGTTGAAATATTGCAGTTTTATTAATTTGCAACTTTTTGCATTGGATTTACGTTCAACCCCGATTAAAACTCTTTGTTTTTAAAAAATGAAAAGTTCGAGTCGATAATGCACCGTGAAACTGAGTTATTTTATTAGGATTCGCCAAAACGACGGAAGTTAAATATGCTTTTCATAAACAAAAATATAATTTGATATTAAAATTGTTACTAAATAGAATGCCAAAACTTTCCTATTAATATCTTTCCTCATTCCTTAAACAAAAACTTAGGAAGACCACTCATTTGCCGGCGAAACTCAGTCTATTAAGTAAAATCAATAATACGGTTGTAATAAATTGCATTGTGTGTTACACCGCAAGTAACTCACAACCATCGTAAAGCGAGTTTCTTAGACAGCCGGACGCCACATAAAAGTTATTTCTTGAAAATTTCTTGTTCAAGAACCTCTAATACTCTACATATATTCAGTAGTGTAGATACGGAGACATCGTAAAAGTAGATGAGGTTGTTGCTAGTGCATTCACCTGATCACGAAGAAGGAGTTCAACAATTCAGAAATACATTCGACATAATTATTAAACTTTAAAACTTTAAAGACTTCGGTTCATTTTGGGTCTGCAAAACCCTATAGTGAGTGAAAAGAAAAAAAATTAAAACCTTGTGTCAGCTTGTGCTGTTAAAGGTATCGTTTGGTACAGGACTTGAGTGCATTAGAAATACGTCACAACATCTGTTCCAATAAATAAAACATAAATCTTCGTATCTTCGCCGCGATACAATTGTTTGTAGTTTTTATCCTCTCTGATGAGCTTTGCGAAATTAGGCCAAACTAGGAACGAACGGTGTCCGATTGAGAAATTCTCAATAAGCTACTATCCTAGCTATCCTAGTAGAAACGTCACTGCTGAGGCTTCTGCCACCTTGCTGAATCACGACGTTGGAATGTCTTGCTTCGTGCAATATGACGAGGAAATTGCAGTGATCTACGAATCTGGAGCTCACGATGTAGGAGTGCATGCAACACCTACAAACCGTCACACACGTTGTAAACTCATAAAGACAAAATTGCTTTCTCACAAGTGAACATATCGAACCCGCACACGCCGATTTTGACGAGACTCTGCAGATTTCTAGAATAGTGAATAATATTTGGCATGCATTTCTTGTTATCGGCAATCGTCCATTTTGAAGTGGTGAAAACAGCCCCTAAGGTTAGGGGTCGAAAATGTACTTTCTGGAATATCGCGAGAACTATCAGGCGCAGGACAATTTTTTTAAGTGTGAGTTTTTTAAAGACGGATCCAGTCCTCTGCACAGATTTTAAAAAAATTTAGAAAATATGTTTTCGAATATTCTTCGCTATTCTGCACATCTGCGGAGTATGATCACAATCGGTGTGTGCGAGTTCGATATGTTCCCGTGTCAGTCTCGTTTTTCAGGCTACGAAACATTTAGTACGTGGTGTCTAGTTACCAAATTTTGGCCAAGAGGTTCTCAAACGATTCCTGTACTCAACAGACACGTTACAAAGTATTTTAAAAAATTGCGCCCCTTGATTTCTTTAAACCCTATTCCGAAATGGTGGTTGCGTATCAGCAAGGGCTCGCGCTTGCGTTCCATGGCACATTTGCAAGTGACCGTGAGCGTATAATCATGTTAGCAACACGATACACGGAAATACTCGATTGCGCGTGGAAAACACCAACGATCCATTAAAGCGATGTCGATTATGACGATCGACCGCAGGTGCAATGCAAGGCTTTTTAACCAGTTCATCCTACAACTTCTCAATAAGCTGGGGTAACTTTTGGGGCTATGGCATGATCTGCGCATGATTATTGTTTTCTAATTCATTTAAATAGTTCGTACAGATTTTTCAAGTCTGTTGTAAATAAAATAATAAAGTAACTTCAGTGCCATGTGTGCACGCTGCAATAATCAGTTCAATCAAAACTAGCGAGTGTCCGTCTATTTTATAGACGGGAGTGTACGTATGTAGAAAGAAGCACAGGCACGCAGGTAAACGCAGCATATTTGCCGTTAAACTGCGAAAGTTGCGAATGTAAATCTGGCTCTGTCGTCGCGATACACGCTGTTGTTGCGGACTGGCACGATTTCGCCGTATAACTGCATCTGGCCCCGCTGACTCCCGGGATCTTCCATAAATAAATGCATGAGCGCGTACACGTACCGATCCCTCGGTCCCGCTACCAATGTATTCGACGTATGTTGCGTAGGTAGCGCTCGTATGTTGATTATTGTGCACGGTGTACACCAGTTGTATCCGTACGTGCACGGTACAAACAATCGGTACGCGCACTGCGGATGCACCTGTATACTGAGATACATGGTTGAGCGATGAAACCGCGATCAATTCTCGAGAGACGGATGCTATAGGGTCGCCGAGCGTCATTAATATCGTTTACATGTCGCGGAAGAAAAGAACGAGACTGGAACGCTGGTGTGTGGGCAGCGAAACGGAAACTGTGCTGTCATTCTTCACGGAGGCGAACGCAAAACTATATATAAGTATACCTATTTATGAGGGTGGTCCACAGCCTCGTGAGAATTTTTTTTTAATTCTTTCTTGCCCTCCATAAGCCTGGTTTTGTTTCTTAAACAAAAAGAAGCGTGTATGCAACATTATTTAACACAATTAAGTGGTTATACCTAGTCAGGAGGCCGAAAACAGGCGAATGTTTGCGATTTTTTTTGGAAAAAGCGGAAGCATATATTTTTACAGAACTTTCTGCACTTAAAAGAGCAACAAGTAAAGAACATTTTGTAATTTTTTTGTAGAGAAATATTAACGTTTATAATAAAATTACAAACCGATATCCAAGAAGCCTTTTCAAAAAGTTTTTTTCGGGTGAGCTTGTCCATTCCGAATCAAATTATCTAAAATCAAAAAACAAATAAGATTTCGTTAATGTATTAATGTATCCTCTAATGCTCGGAGAGAATTTCGGAAATATTCATTTAAAATAAAGTGGCTGTTATTTAAAGTTGAAGTCCTGATTTTTGCGCGAAAAAAATTTGATTTAAAAATCAGGACTTAAACTTTAAATAGCCGCCATTTTGTTTTAAATTAATATTTCGAAATTTCCCTCCGCGAATTATAGGATACATTAATATCCGAACGACATCTCTTTTGTTTTTTTGATTTTAGATAATCTAGTTCCGAATGGCAGTGCTCACCCGAAAAGAACTTTTTAAAAATGCTTCTTGGATGTCGCTTGTAATTTTATTATAAACGTAAATATTTTTCTACAAAGAAATTACCAAATTTTCTTTAAATGTTGCTCTTTGAAGTGCAAAAAGTTCTGTAAAAACATATGCTTCCGCTTTATCAACAAAAAATTCACAAACCATCGCCTCTTTTCGGCCTCCTGACCGAGTATAAACCCTTAAGTTTATATTATTCCTTAATAGCTTAAGAAAATGTTTTTGTATCAGGTATAAAAATGGCTTCCACTAGTATCCCCAATTCTACAAAGACGTCAGTTGGAAAGTCGTTAACTGAAAAACATATAGAAACTCTTTTCCATGCCCCTAAAACGATTAATCCTAGCGACCTCCAAATATTATTCTGATTAGGCTCAATTGTTGCACAGGTGTTAGTTAGCATGTTTGGAAGAAAAACAACCTTGTAGAGAACAATGAGAACATACATTTTATACTAGAAAGGATGGACCACCCTACTACATGGCCAGCAACCATATTTACATAGATAACTAGACCTATAATGTGCATAATGTTTTTTATTACACACATTCGACACAATTCAGAGCCTTGCAGTAGAGTATGAAGTGGAGATATCCAAAGAATATACATATAGGCGTCCCTGGGGTGCGGACTTGAAGGAAGATACTCAAGCTGCTGACTTTGCCCCCCTCCCCCCCCCCCCTGCCGCTGTTACGACATCGCTATATCTCTACAAGACACCGTATAGTCGCCGGGACAGAAATAGTGGAGTCGTGAATGAGACGAAGTGACAGACAAAAACGGGTCTTAAGTGTCTGGCCCAGTGGGTGTTTTAAGCACCCATCGCCATATGTCCTGCCTTGCAGGAATATAGTGACGTCGTAAACGCAATAGGGGGCGAAGTCGATACCGCCCTTAAGTGTCCACGAACAAGTCAACTACACAGAGACTCGGTTGCTGGCCCGCACCTCGAGCGACGAAATTCCATATCATGTTCACAGTTAAAACAACTAAAAGGTTAATGT
Source organism: Andrena marginata (assembly GCA_963932335.1). Taxonomy (NCBI): domain Eukaryota; kingdom Metazoa; phylum Arthropoda; class Insecta; order Hymenoptera; family Andrenidae; genus Andrena; species Andrena marginata. Next base: position 285,981 of record OZ010664.1, on the reverse strand, counting down.
AGCACTCTTCATAATATCGGTATGTACATGTGTACACATGTATGTCGCGGGACAATTTTAATATCAGCCTTTTTGTAACAATCATTTTTACAAATTGCCGCCTTTTTGTCGAAAAAAACGTTTTTACTTCAGTTAAATTGAGGAATCATAGTCTTTCTATAATATTCTTATCAAGGCTGGCCAACGCGTGTCTGAGATTTCTTGGTCAACTTCGTTATTTTAAATGGAATCGTACATTTTGTATGTTAATTTAACATAAACATTACTTTAAAGTAAGTAAAGAGTACCCAGTTAGTAAAGGTTTACGCACTCTTACGCGTGTCGATTTCGGGCCTTATCGCGCGTTCATACCTCGAAACTCATTCCAAAGACAAAACTTGTCACTTCACCCACCATTCCTCTCGGCACCCTATATATATACAGCGTTAATTAACTTTGTATCGGTCTCAGACTACAGAATAAAAGAGATGTTTGCGCGTGCGATATTTCCTTTTAATCAGCAAAAATAACACTAGCGTGGAAATCGATAGATGAGCTTCATGGATGCGTTGTTTACCCGTCGCCGACGTTCGCGGTGCATTGTACCGCGTCGAAAGTGCAGTTTTTTACGGTGTACCGGTTTCAAGCTTTTAGTCTGCCCTACTGAGTTACGGAATGGTGGAATCCGTTGCTCCCGCCGCGGCCGTGCAGCCCTTAGCGATGCAGCCTCGGAACACCAGCGGAAAACGCAATTATTGCGCAATCGATTCGATGAAATTGCCGACCGGGCCTGCTGCACGATGGGTCGTAGCTCGTAGCTTCGCGATGTAAATATCCTGCTCGCGGAGCACCGTATGAGAATCACACCTTATCGTGACGTGCGTGTTTTAGTCAGCGTCATACATTCTTTTCCACGCATAAAACAAATGCCCTCGAATGGCGTAATAATCAATTGATATCATACCGTGAGCTACTAAAATAGGGATTGAATTATTGGCTAGGTATTTACGGGGTTTGTTTGTTTCCGACTGGTCAATCAAAAGTGCAGTTGACAGATTTTGAATGGTATGAAAAACGCAGTGTCGATATTTCTCGTTCAATTATTTAGTCTCTTCACTGTTTTATGCTGGGAACATACGGGATATATCCCCTCTTGAATTGTCGAGCTAAATGATGAGAGTACTTTACACTGACATTTTTCAATGGATACTGGAATTCGTGATTGATTAAGGAAACTTAAAAAAATATATGTATGAAATGTATTTGAAACAAATATTTTGTGGCTATATTATTTCGAAGAAAACCTTTCGTTGCTTTGAGGGGTGTTCCTAGCGTGGCGGCTGAAAAATCCTAATTTTTCCGAAATTAAAAAAGACATCAACTATTGCACGTATTTAGCTCTATCACCTTTTAAGAGTATAAAACATATTGTAATAAAAATATAGATTTACAGCGGAATAGGAGCATCGTGAAAATCATCCGGAAGCATCCTTCCGGTTGCCAGACCTGATTGGCAAAAAAACAGTAGTTCCGATCCACTTTAAATAATTAAATAATTTCCTTTGCTATAATTGGTGAAATTATAATTATGCATGTCGTCGTTATAATTATGAAATATGCATACATTTGCTGTTACACATTTATTTTGCGCCAGACGGTCGCTTTTTTATTCGAAAAAGCATATTTTTATCTAAATATCATGAATCTGGGGTTTATACGTACAAATTTCTCTTCACCACCGCGCGAAAGCAGTCGATTGCCCGTAAATTGTCTCTCGATCGACGGAATCCCACGCAACCGTGCCAATTTAAAAAACAAAGCTGTTGCTGGAAGTTCTTGCATGGCCAGCCCCGTATACACGCGTCCCGCCGTAAATTCCATCGCGATTCTCTTTTTATCGCGGGATACCAGAAAAGTTTCTACCTCTTTTCCCTTGACTTAATGGCCCGTGAGCTTGTCTTAATTCAGTGGGATATTCAAATCGGACGGCTCCGAACTGGACCGGAGGTAGCTCGCATTTTAAACCGGCTGCACTGAATTATGGTTCGACTCGACTGCTGGGATCCCTTCCCCTTACTCCATGCTTTCCATTCCATCTTTCAGAATCACTTTATCAGATCCACCACCCCCGGCAATTCATCTCCGCCCAGCGGGCTGCTCGTTCAGGGATAAGATTGGAATTACGCTAAAATAAAGCTCGCATCTGCCTTGCTCAAAAGGCGGTGATCACTGACTGCTGATAGAGCGTGACTGGCTTTGATCGATGGCCCGCAATGTCGAAGCATCGAATTTCACGGGAGTCAATTTTTCTTTCTGTACGCGGCTTGGAGCGAATGCGCTCTGCCGTTCGCAAATATCTGCCAGTGAATCTTTGAAACTTTTAAACAATGTATAATAGCGTACAAGTGCATTCGCATTTTCGTTTTACTATTTATGTAAAATCAGAACAGAGATGCAAAAGTACGATAAAGACAGTACAAGAGACATTTGTGTAAAAAGAAAAGAATATATCCTACATGTTTATCATGTTTATCTTTACATAGTATAAAATAAAGTCTCCTAATCTCGAGTATCACTGGACGGACTGCGACGCAGCCCCCACCACCCCATACGTTTATTAAACGATTAATGATAAGGATAATGATAGAAAACCAAAATAAGTAAGAAGCTCTTTAAAGCACGATAGAATCTAGTGTGGGTCTTATACATAGCGTGGCGAGCACCGCTGTATGCGACAGAGATGCCCGTGACGGCTGCCCGCACAGTGGTGAGGATGCTGACAATCAGACACATCGTTAGCTGTTCTGCGAGCGCCGCGATTCACGCAATCTTGCTTCACTAAAATCGTCATTGCTCGGCTTCTTTTTGTCATAGGTTAATGCCGCATACGCTTAAACCTTCCTCGAGAAATGCTCTACAAAACGGCGCAAACCGCATCACAGTCCGTCGACAAACGAACATTTACATTTTTATTTATATAAATAAATAAATAATAAATAATAAATAATAAATAATAAATAATAAATAATAAATAATAAATAATAAATAATAAATAATAAATAATAAATAATAAATAATAAATAATAAATAATAAATAATAAATAATAAATAATAAATAATAAATAATAAATAATAAATAATAAATAATAAATAATAAATAATAAATAATAAATAATAAATAATAAATAATAAATAATAAATAATAAATAATAAATAATAAATAATAAATAATAAATAATAAATAATAAATAATAAATAATAAATAATAAATAATAAATAATAAATAATAAATAATAAATAATAAATAATAAATAATAAATAATAAATAATAAATAATAAATAATAAATAATAAATAATAAATAATAAATAATAAATAATAAATAATAAATAATAAATAATAAATAATAAATAATAAATAATAAATAATAAATAATAAATAATAAATAATAAATAATAAATAATAAATAATAAATAATAAATAATAAATAATAAATAATAAATAATAAATAATAAATAATAAATAATAAATAATAAATAATAAATAATAAATAATAAATAATAAATAATAAATAATAAATAATAAATAATAAATAATAAATAATAAATAATAAATAATAAATAATAAATAATAAATAATAAATAATAAATAATAAATAATAAATAATAAATAATAAATAATAAATAATAAATAATAAATAATAAATAATAAATAATAAATAATAAATAATAAATAATAAATAATAAATAATAAATAATAAATAAATAATAGAAGAAGATAAGTAGGTACTATTAAAGCATAAGATTTTTTAATTCAATTTTTTAAGTGTTCGTCGTATGGTATAATTGAATCATTTTACTCTTTCCATTTTCCATGCTTTAATATTGATTGTAATATATGTACGCGTGTACGGAGCAATAATGAGATTGTGGGAGAGGTGAGAAGAAGTACGGATGAAGGAAAAAGGGAATTATTGCGCCTACACAACATTTCTAACAACATTTTGTTACACCTTGTGTATAAGATCGAGCGATTGCCGTTGAACGGGCAGCACATGGGCACAATATTAAATTCTGGGGACGAAACCCTCCTCAATGTGTTTGGCCGGAGAGAGATCGCGTCATGATGCATACGTTCGAAATGGCGCGTGAAAAGAATCATCGATCATCGTCAGGAAGTCGTGACCGTTCGTTGAAATTGAGCAACGAGCCAATACCTTTTTACGAGTAAGTCGTGGAGGATGGGGTGAAGAAATACACACACACACGCACGCACACAGTTTAAAGGGACGAAAGGTCGATGAAGGATAAGAATGAAAAAGAGAACATTGAAGACTAGGGTGAGTACGAAGGCAAGAAGCATAAACAAGACGAAACTTGCCAGAGAGAGCGAGATCAGACAATAAACAGACAAGTAAAAGCAGAGGATGAAATCGGAGAAGAAGAAACAGCTGAAGTAAAAGGAGAGCACGCGCGATACATTCTACGCCCGAAAATTGATCCAACCTCCATAGACGCGTCGTATGGAGGTATTTTCAAGATTCATGCCTGTGAGTTGGCCAGGCCAACGATTTGGCAGTCTCAGAACGTTCGGAATTGAAGAAACGGAGGAAAAAGGCGGAGGGATATGGTAAGAGGAGGAAGAAATGGTCGTGGGGAGTTGTAGGTTTGAGCGTGAAATACTGGAGGATAGCGCGATAGGAAGGATGTAAAATACAGGCAAATGTGAGAACGAGGATAGCTGAGAGGATGGCGGTCATGAAACGATGGGAGCTCCTATTACCGAACTTTTAAAGTGTCTTCAAGCAATATTGTCCCCATGATGTAAGATGGAATGCCGCCATTCCGTTTTCCTTCCCGAGGCAGTCTCGCCGGTGTTGCTGCCATTGGCACTGCATCCGCCTGCAGTTCTTCACGCTCTCTCTTCTGGCGGGGCCTTTCGTCTCTTTGCCCTCCCCCTCGCTAGCCCTACCAAGCACTCTATTTCCATACCCAATAGATTGAATTATTTCAAGGCTGCCGCATTCTTAAATACGTTTCGTTTTAGCGTCCCATCACCTCGACACGTACAAGTCCTGGACTGCTATTTAGAAGGTCAACTCTTTAAGGATCTAACCACAGAGTGGGAAAGATTCTAACAAACTATTACACCCTGTCGTTGAGTTAGTTCATGAATCATAGCATCTCTTATCATTTACATAATCCTCTTTTATAATTAGAACGGAAAGAAAATTAGAATCCGAAGTTTTAATAGGCACGAGTAGTAGGGAACGTTGATAAGCTTTATGCTGAGGTGTATGAGAATTCAGAAATCGATAGAAATAAAATATAAAATCAAAATACTTTAGCTACGTGCAATTCAGAAAGAAATCGGACCTGTCGCGAACCTGCTGCGTGAGACAGACAGACCGCAAAGGGTTAAAGTTGCAATCCCGTCAAGGGGAGTGGTCCCCACGTACGGTGTACGCTTACGATTAGTTCAAGGCACCGTGTAGGATAAGCAGACGCGGAGCATCCTCATCTCAACCATATCAAGTGCAAGAAATCCTGGAGACTGGCTTTGCTACGCAATATAAACGGTTACCGTAAGGGATCTTGGGTAACCAAGATCCTACTACGTTGACACGAGGCTCTCTGTATGCCCATCAGCCAACTTACCTAGGATCTTTCTGCCACACATTTTCAGTTTTCTCGCCCCTTTTTCTTACGAATCGTCCAAGCATCGTTATCCAATCGATAGCTGTAAAAGACTTTTGCAGCTCCTTGTAGCTGCCCATTAGGGTGGTGCTTAAAATCCAACTTTTCAAATAATGCAGGGGCACCCTAAAATTTTTGTTCTCTGTACTGAAAAACGGGCCTGGTTAAAAGTTTATTACATTTCATAATGTTATGGTGTTAATATGTTTGCTTAAGGGGTTATCGCAGTCAGTAAGGTCAGGAAAACAACGATTCTTTGGGAATATATTTCAGAATGTACATGCATATTTTTATGCAAAGGTTTTTCTATTCAGATGAGAGACACCTCAAAAGGTTATTATATTATGTTTTGGTGTAAAAGTATTCATTCCCTGCAAAATTACAACTGATTTCCTGGAAGCTGTTTTTACAAATACGTTTCGATGTGATCATCATTATTCGGAACTGGGTTATCTAAAATCAAAAAACCAAGAAGATTTACGTAGTACAATAGTTCATCTAGTCTTCAATCGTTCCATTTTATAAAATATTAATCTGGGACAAAATTGCGGATGTTAAAGTGGAATGATCGATTTTAGTAGAAAAAAAACACTCATTTTTCAACCACAAAATAAAAACTATGCATTGGAGAAACAAATGTTTCGATTAAAGACTAAATTTGAATGTCTAGAAGAAACTTACAAAGTTTCAGAAAGATTGGTGAAGCGGATCTTGAGAAATCGTGGTCACCGCAATCCAAAAACCTATTTAATGAAATCAGTTGTAATTTTGCAAATAAATAAATACCTTTACACCAAAGCATAATGTAATAACCTGTTAACGTGTTCCTCATTTGAATACAAAAACCTTTCCGTAAACATATGCATGTGCTTTCTGAAATAAATTCCCAAAAAATCATTCTTTTTCTGACCTTACAGGCTGCGGTAACCCTTTAAGACGAATTCGTAGACCAGGTCCTCTGTATACCTGAGAGTCGAATTGCCTGGCGTCATTGTATCAAGAATTTCGCCTTCCAGCTCTGGTTAGTAAGCATTACTAATAGACTTTTATAAATATGATTTAGATATTTTCAAAAGTTGTTGGTTCACAGATTTACTGTGTAAAATGTAGTGACCGATTACGTTTTACAAGTAGTAGAAACTGTTTTCGGTATTACCATCAGAAGAATGAAGTGTAATAATAATTATTGTTCATTTAAAAATATTATTTTTACAGTAAAAACTAATAATGAAACTCCTGAAAGGTTCTTTTATTTCCTTACCCCTTGACGTTTAATGTTGCATCTATGGAAAATGAGTTTACACGGCGAGTATCCTATTATATAAATAGGCTTGAAATTGATATTTTCCATTTGAAAATCACAAGATACAACATATATGTATATCAGTCCCACAACTTCGAAATAACGGTTCAAGGGTCTGGGCGTTAGAGGGTTAAAAACATAAAATTCCTGGTAGCAACCTCCGATAAGTATGTAACTGAAGAAAATCAAATAAATACCACAGTAGGTACTTACTCATACGGGTAAACACATTGACATGGTGCATGGTGAAAATATACAGAACTAATTTTTGGGGGTGAAATAAGCACGGCTAGGGTTCTTTAAAGCCATCCGTTCGAAAAGCGGTCCAAGTGGTTGGCGAATGGACCGGGATCACTTCGAGGACACTGCAGCGCGATTCGTCGAATTTCGTGAGCGCAGACGGGCGGGACAAACGCACCCTGGCTCTGTAAAGGCTGTTCGCGAAACGGCAGTGAGTTATCGCTTTATAGAAGCACTCGCCGTGCGGCAGTGTTCGCCAGCGACCGTCTATACATATGCATCGCGCGTGTGCGTGCGCACGCCCCGCACGGGGCGAAACGGGACTAGGATCAAGATCCTGTCTTGACGTCGAGCACGTACATCCGGTAAGGTATTTGCTCGCTGTCCGTTCCGCGGGTTGACATGTACATGCACTTCTAGATGCAACGTTCCTTTCAAAAAACTCCTGGCAACGTAGTCCCGCGGACAACGCGAGAAAGCTTCTTCCCTAAATGCGTCGCGACGGGAAATCAGACCGCCATCCCTCGTCTTCCGTTTCTTCGGTCTCCTTCCGTCTCCTTCCAACGCGCAACGGTCTGCCCGAGATCTGCGGGCATACGAGCTGGGTTTATTGGCCGCGGTCTGCTCGCTAATCGCATTATGCAGGGTGTTCGACTACAGGTAGCCGTCCTTTTAGGGGGTGATTCTACAGGCTGAAATAAGAGGGAGATGAAGAATCACGGAATTGCGGTTTGTGCCTCGTTTCCGAGTTATTACCTGTTGAAAGTACGCTTGAAAAGTATTTGACTTTTGCAGGCCCTAGGCGCAACATCATTATGAGGCCTCGAAAGAATAAACCTATTTCTACGGTTGTGTGAACTATGTGGTATAGGGAATAAAATAGCAATTACCGAAATAGTTTTTGCCTCGTTGGTGGCAGAGATGGGAAACATTTTTATTTAAATAAAATTTCGAATAACGAATATAAGTTAAAAAAATTATTCGTCTGGGTTAACTTTATTCGTCGAATAATGTAAAGGTAAAGTAACTTTTATTTGATCCGTTATTTAAATAATTTTTTATTCAGTTAATGCTCAACTCTGATTGAAATGGAGACGGTAGGTTTGACAAACCCCCCTCCCCTGCTTCTAGTTTTTATATTATCAATTTAATATTTAAAAAGAAGAATGTCATTTTGCAGCAACAACTAGGCTGCTTTTTATATTGCTGTTTGTGAGGGGTAAGGATTTAAAATGTGGCCCCACCTTGTGGAAAACGCGGCCCCGACTACTATCCTCGCCGCTCCTGACCTGACTAGCCTGATACTACTGCGCAGTGGCAGTACTCCAAGTCCCTCGGGTCAGGCGCTTCTTACGCATACATATTGTCAACAATTAATAACTCGTAAAGGAAGCATCAAACGCAATTTCATCATTTTTTATTTCCATCTTATTTTGGCCTGTAGAATCACTCCCGAGAAGGATACACCTGTATGTATTTATGCAGCGCTTACTTGAACGACTCGATGAGGTTGTCCTGAGCTATCGCGTGGGTTGCTTTACACATCTTGTGCCATACGTGCCATCTTGATCGTATGCAATTGATACGGTAAAAGGGTTCGGTGTTGATTGGATAATTAATCGAAAGCTTAAAATAAACTTTCAGTTCGATGATGTTTGACATTCTGAACATGTGTTCTGAGATTCTTTGGGTACGTATTTAATTTCAATATGTCTTTAATTTCATGTGCCTTTTCATGTGTCAATATATCATTTATGTCTTTAATTTCAACATTCGCTTCAAGAACCATACTAATGTAGTCTCCTATTAATATTCCCATTAATAGAATCGTCCAGTCGATTGACTTAAACCCATTATGACTTAAACCCTGTTATCATCATGGCAATGCCCAGAATATGAGGACGTACGTTTAATTTTATTAAACGCCTCATCATACGCAAATGGTATCTACCACTGTGTGTTAATCATTTTTTGTCTATGAACCTGATATCAAAGGTCTAAACATATCTTCAATTTTCTTAACAAATACGATGTAACGAATTAATTACTGCCGAGTAAGACATAATTATTCAATACTAAATATTGTAAGTGTTATTATGTAAATTATTAGCTAAAAATTTGAAAATTGTATGCTTTTTAAACTATGTGTATACAGTATTTGTTGTATAAACCACATCTAGTTTAAAACGACGAATAAATAATATCCTGCATTATTAGTTCAAACGTTGATTAACCCAGCAAAACTTTGTACCTATGCTAGAGCGAGTGACAGGTTTTCAATAATTTTTATAGTAATGCGTGTCTGATAAACACAGAGTATCGTACACAAATGTGTCATAGTAACTTGAATTTTATGACTTTGTTTGTGTTTAAAAATACAGGACGAACGAAAACAGCGGTCAAGTCTACCTAGATTCCTTTTGTTGAAACGCAGTCAGCATACCCAACGAATTTGCATATCCATCCGTTTTCATTATTCATCGAAGCTCATTGCGTTTTCTGCACGCGAACATTTTCTTCATCCATCAGCTCTCTCATTTGCATAATAAATTGAATATCTATCACGCTGTCTCAACTATCTTTTTAAATAATTCAAATTTCTTCGGTATCGAAACACTTTATTTTATCACGGATAATGAAGCTCCTCGGTAAAACTTTTCTGAGCGGCAGCGTTGATAAACCTTTGCTTTTAAACATTGCTAACGATAGCTTTGCGTGCAGGAACGAACATTTATTTCGAGTAAAACGCTCTACGTAATTAAGCCGTGATCTTTTGTCTCAATAGAACGATTTAAGATGCCGGCTGCATTTAAGCGAACGTGGCGAGAGATAATGGCAGTTGGGCGCTGAAAATTACGAGCACCTTTTAAGACAAATCTACGAGTCGATGGTCGTAATTAGGTGATATTTATCTGCTGTTAGAGCGGTTATATGCAAGGAATATAGGAAAAATAAACAATTTGAGAAAATGATAATAAATATGATTTCACATGAAATACTTTAAAAAATTAAACCCCCCATGATTGTTCGAACAACCAGCGAAATTCCATTAAATTCTGTATCCACACCACAATTCAAGGGGTACCTCGGCAAATCAAAGTGCTATCCCTTAACATATCCCCTGGTAACTCGTTTCCAAACAAATCCTCCTGATCTAATTTCAGCATCTGAGTGTTTAATGGCTTAATGGAAAATCAACATATTACACAAATCGATTTCGAAGATTAAACAAATTTGCTTAGAGATGGCGGGAACCTTGTGATTTTGATGTTCATAAGATTTAAAATAATTGCCATGCTTCGGTTGTACTCAAGTTTGTCTGTTATACGTTGGAAAACTAAATTTTAATTAAATTTGAGTTTAGGTGGTGAATTAGATTTTCGTTTTTACGTATTATAGAAGTACCTACGATAACGCTAACCTACTATGCAACTTCCGTTGTAGACTTCAATGAGCCACATATGCTTTCTCTCTGGAAAGATATTTGTGCGCAGTACTAGAATTATTGTCAGAATTATTGCAAAATATTTCAACAGTTAAAATAATTTTTAAAAACTGTAGCAGTTCTGGCAATATCACTAAAAATCTACTAAACAAGAAATTTAGTTACCATCCCTGATTATTTCTGTAAAAACCGTTTCTAGGTAACGCTTTACACATCGTATACTAACAGGTGCTTTAATCAAGAAATCTCTAGTGTAAGAGGCGCGCAGAATCACAATTTGAGTTTTAATGTGTTCTAAAATTATCAGTTTACCCAATATTCTCTGCGAAACATTTTCCTACATAACTTGTACCTAATCTTTTTTATCTCCAATGAACATTAAAAACTGATTTCACAGTTTCTGTTTAAAAGTTAGTTGTGCATGCTGCATCATGCACTTTACACATTTTCAGATTTGCTGCCTTGAAACAATCTCTTTAAATCCCTTGAGAAAAACGTTTTTCTCAAGTTTTGAAGCCAGCAGAAACGGGACTATTCTTTTCGACCTCGAAAAATCTACCACTTTCAGGGCAGGAGGGTTTGCTCTCACACAGACATCCACGTGAATGCGTGTGCGCGGTATCGGATCGAAACGTAATCCGCATTAGACGATATCTCGATTTTTGAGACGTTAAGGATTGGAAGGGTAGCGCGCTAACTCCGTAAAGTCGACAGCGTATTTTCCAACCCCTTATTGGCTCGAGTAAGGTTGTCCCCTTGGTTATCGAGGATTTATCTCCCGGATGCGCGCGGGCCATCGATTCCTCTTCCTTAGCGTAGCGAGGTTAAATCGAGCGTCCCTCGCGGCTGCTGTCAAGCCACCCTATACCCTTCTCTATACCCTACGACCTTTATTTTATCCCGAAGCATTTTTCCCGAGCCCGCCTCACGCTTCACGGTTTCAACGACAGACAACAAATACGGAATTTCCAACTTCAATAGCGGCATTTCGCTTTTTCAAACGACCCTTCCGTCCGTGGCCATTATAGCGTTGTGTCTACTACATCATTTCAATGAACTTACTGTCCCTCAATATTACTCGATCATTTCATACGATCTCAAATTCTACATCGAGAATAATAGAAACTTGGTTAGCTAGAATTGTTCGGAGAAAGAAATGAAAATGCGAATGCTGGTTTATTATGCCTGGTGGTACATTTTGCCCGCTATTAAAGTATCATTCAAGTAGAAAACCTTTAATTATGGATTTACTACCCCGGCAGTTATCGAATTGGTTTCAAAATTATTATGTGCATCGAATGATTCATATGCTCGTGATGGTTTAAGAATTTTATATTTTATCTCGCGCTCCGTGAGCTATTTATAAATTTTATTTTTTTTTTTAAAAGAGGTGGAAATTGAAATCAATATAGACTTATACGTTGGGTTTCTTCAATCTTTATTTTTTTACTTTTTAAGCCGGCGGCATCCGCGTCCAGTGAATGGCTCCCGTTTGCATGGCCTCTATGTCACCATTCTGGTGTGCCAGGTAAAACAATAGAACAAAGAATGTGATACCAATTATACGCCGGCATTCAATGCACTAACACTTTTAGGTAGTCCGCGAGTTTTGTGAAGGTACAAAAATTGCTTGGAATTTTTAAAATCCTGTTACTATAATAAGATTGCGTTGCAATAACTATAAAAAAACGAGGCTAATGCAATTCAGTTTACAGTGGAATTAATAAAAATTGCAACTGTACTTGCGTATGTATCGTTAGATGTATGCAAGAAAGAGTCATTAGGTCAGTGCATATTTACCTTTTTCATCATTATGTTTTCTTTTTCCACCTTTCCCGTTGCACGTAAGTGTCGAAGATCTGTCGAATGGTCAACCTATAACTCTCTTGCAAGTTCATAAGATGGCTGCGCAGAGTTTCCGTCCAATAATACCTCTAGTGTGGATGTCCCTATTACTGCCACTTTATTTATTTTGCTTAATAGAAATCTAACATATAAAGAATAGTGTACAACAATAACATTAATAATAATAAGAACAGTCCCAATTTAACAATATTCTTTATACGTTACATTTTTATTAAGCACAATAAATAAAGTGACAGTTATAGCGACATCTACTCTACATCGTTTGTTTTTATTTTCCGAGGCCTCGCCGTCCGGAATGTTCCTTCTTACTACCGTCGAAATCATTTTCGAATCTCTAAAACCAATTTGGACGTAGCCGTTCAGATAAAACACCTTCGCCATACATTTTAAAAAATAGTTCCAGTTCCTTCAGCAGCCGATTTCCCTTGACGGAATAGGAAAAGAACCCTCTGTCGACCCCTATTTTTAGACAAATTGGACCTTATTTATCTTCACAGTTTTTATCGGCTGTCGATGCAGAATATCGCAATAATGCAATACAGAATAAAAAGAGCCTTTAGTACACAAAATTTCTTCTTCATCGCTTGTATCTATCTCCGACGGGACAAGAGGAAGGACTCTTCCCAATTGCGCGGTACACGTTGTACATTCGTTTGTGAGAGGCCGGCGGTAAAACCGTGAAGGGCCCCTTACGTTATGAAATAGGTGTTCCATGTGGCGTCGGAAGCACGTATATCGCAACAGTATCTTCGATGAAAGTTGTACAGGTTGATATAGTAGCACCTTGGCACAATGATACAATCCGCACACGGTATCCGGAGGAGTTACGAGCCTTTGGGGGTTGATAATTCCATCCGTCTGCACACGCTGCTCAGACACGGCGGATACGCCGTAGCTGAACGTGCCTTCGGTCGCCCTTCGAGTAACCTGTATGAGTGAAATTACCCCTGAAATTTATGTTCCTATTGGGGATGATCGGCTTCCCCAGGGCTCGAGGCTTGTCCCCCGAGGGGTATTTCCTTTGGAGCAACTGCTAATCCTGAGGTACCCGACCTGGCTCACCAGCGCCGAGACAGTGCGAGAGACTCGATTGGGAGCAATTTTGTGAATTGTAACAGCCCCGCGTAGCTTTAACAGGGATCTGAGTGCATCAGGATTGGGACCAGACAGGGGTATGCCCAATCAGGCCCGATGAGGTGTGCAAGGCTTGGGTATTCCTCTTCGCCCCCTAAGCCCCCTAAGCTAATGAGTGTAGGGGTTAGTCTCCCCTCCCACCAATTACCTCACAATTGGGTTTGACTTCTTCGGGTTAATGGTTCTGCCCCAATTCCTGGGGCGTAGAACCTTGAGTCTGTATAGAAGGATTTGCTGTCAGGACCTTGCAATCCTGTCAGCAGAACGTACAGTGATGGGTATAAACTTGTAGTTTGTATACTCTGAATACAGTTGCCACCTTTTAAGGGGGATATAGTATTTCTATAGAATCTTGAACAAAATATAGTATTTTCGGAGAAATTTAAGAAAATAAAAACTAGGAGATTTACATATTTGTTTAGTTTACTTCTTTTTGCAAGTGTATTTGTTGTTAGTTTGTGCTTTTGGTATCAAGGATTATTTTTTCCAATAATTCCTTCTGTGTCCATATTTAATATAAATTTGTAGCTTATTTTTTATTAAATTAATTGGAATTTTATTTCTTTTTTCTCGCTATTTAATATTCATGTAAGAACAGCTTAGACTTTGAGTGTAGTGTAGTTGTAGTTTCAAGATAAAAGTTACTTCTTTTAATTAGATCTATCAATTGGTAAAGAAATTATGTTACAGTTCACGAGTTACAAGAGCGAAATCGAAAAAAATAACCGGATTTTTACCGGAATTAATAACCGGAAAAATTACGCTGTAATCAGGAGGAAATTACATACATACTCATAATGTTTCAGAATTTTTTGAATTTCCGGGATCGAGATGTTCCCTTGTTAGTGGCACTATCCTACTCCCTCCTCCCGGTTATGATACTCTAGCTACACCAGGGTAGGTATGATAGACATTCGACGAAGAATTACCCTTTGCTAGAGAGTAAGAATATTAAAGCATTACTAACGAGGAATGGATATAACAGAGCGAGTAAGATGAGACCGATGAAAGGCTGGGAAAGATTATGCAAGCGAGTATACTACTCGTATATACAACATAGGTTCGTACGCGAATGGAGTACAATGGAGTGACTGTTGTAATGGTTGCTGAGAAAAATATTCCTACAGCTATTTTCGAGGCGGAAGCATTAGACATTTATAGAGGATAAAGGTTAAGAAAACCTGTCTTCCTACAATATCATTATTTTTCAAATGCAGCGATGCAAGTATAATATGAAACTAAGTTATTCCTTAAACCTAGAAATGCCTAATCGGTTCTTCTGCTATATCAGTATTATTATTATTAATCATTTACTTCGCAAATATTGAATATATCATACTACGCTGTTTAACTCAGTCTGTTATTACTTTACTCTGGGCGTCGTGCTCATAAAACTTATTAATAAATTGCAATTTACGCTTTCCATGATATCAAAAATGTTCCGAGTGAGTTGGTGAATTTTTTCGGAAACGTCACATATTTACTAATTACAGAATCGCTTGGAGTGTAAGTACACTTTGCCTAAGTAATTGCACCGATGGTCGCGTACACTCGAATCTCAATGTGAATTATTTATTTCTGGTAGTTTGCACCTGAAAACCGTTATGTACCGTAAAATTTCACGCTGTCCGCCACGTAGCGGGGAAGTGTGTTTGCATCAATGCCATTGGGCACAGTCGAAGTCGGAATCATTAATAAGCCCTTTCCAGCTAACATGAGCAAATCGTAATATTCGATGACAGACTTGGCACCGTCGAAAGGTGACTTCTCATTGGGAGTACACGTGCGCGTCGAGATCGTTACTCGTCCTTTGATGCCGCAATCTCATGTCGCTAATAGCAAACTGTGTCCGCTTCTCTATGTACAGTGACCTCAAACTTCAGAGTTATGTTACTTAAAAGGTCGGTAAATGTTTACATTAGGGGAGGATTCTCCGATTTCAATGACCTTGACATATGTTGTCAAAGTCATCATTCCGAACAACATTTGCCTCTAAACTTTTTGGCGATTCGCCTTAGTTTCAGAGGTATTAATAAAAAAACCTTCGGCATAATATCATATATTGAAATCAGTTTCATAACCGACGGTACCTATTATGATAGTACATATTGGTTTGGGCTAGAAATTAGGGCGCGGAGGCGGGGGGGGGGGCGTAAAGCATGGTAGCGAACCGAGGTGAGTATGTATGTGTTGAGCTCGGTAATTCTAGTGTTAACCGTGGGTGACGTCAGCTGTGAAACCGTCGCTAGTTCTAGTGTTAAGTTAAGTTTTTTGCAAATATCTCGTAAACCAAAGCCGAGCGCCGAAAATTTTACAGGGAAATGTTGTTCAGAATGATGACCGTGACAACAGATTTGAAGGTTATTGAAATCGGAGTATCCTCCCCTAATGTAAATATTTACCGTAATTGTTTTCATTAATCCTTAAGGATTTTACGATGAATGTTTAATCAACAAGCCAACACTGTATATAGTAGTAGCTTCGACATTCCTCGATATTTCTTAATAATTCTTGTACTGTTATAACAGTGCTGATGCGCGGCCTGCGATATTTTATAATACTGTATGCAACATATCCGTCTCAAATCAGAAAAGAATTCCCGTCGGGACTGTGTTTAAAAATTTAGAGTTTGCTTATGAAATTGAATGGCATTTACAACAGGTGGCGCAAAAGTCATCATCCGATGTTAATAGCTTCTCAATTTTTTTTTTATTTCAGGTGTGTTTATTTTATTTAAAGTGATGTTTTGACATTTCAATAGAAGAGACTGACGAAATTTATTATCCTTAAAGATGAATACGTATACCCTTCAAGTACGCGGAAAAATCGTACCGATGTTTTTACGTAATAAATTATTATTAATATTAGTTATAACTAATATTGTCGAGAATTCGTCGGTGGTCTTAATACAAGACGAATGTTTAAAGACTTGTTTCTATGGAGCTATTTGAAGGCTTTAGATTACGCGAATAACCCACAGACTTTACAACAATTAAAAGCAATATTCAATACGAAATCGAAAATTCAACCACCACAAATTCTTCACAATACCATGGTAAATGCAATAAAAAGCGCCAAAATTTGCATCAATTATTCAGATATTATCTTCAGAACTTGATGTCATATAATTTGCAAGCCTCGGTAAATTTTAGCACCAAAAGAAACGCCACGTTGATTCATTTAGAAGCAAAGTTACAAACTATGAAAATCGAATGGCGACTTTTGCGCCACTTTTTACTTGTTGAAGATCGTACTCTACACAAACTATGTATAATATATATCGAGCAGACATCCAACGAGCGAAAGATTACGCTGACTAGACACTCATTACTTTGATATTTATAGGCAAGAAGACTCATTAATCTTAATTAAAAAAAGCTACGAAACTTACAGCGCTTGCAAATTCTTAATCTAAGAAACAGGAAACTGGTCACGAACGTACCATAAGTCCAGCTTACACCGTTGTCTTTAACAACGCGGAGGAAATAAGGCGACGGATGGGAAATCTCGACATAAAAGGAATCACATCGAAGCATCCTCGTTGAACGAAATTATTCACTTATCCGGGTGGATGGCGTAAATGGAAAGGCTACGCCAAGGACACTTTGTCCTGCGTGTAATTTTCAAGCGAAACCCTCCGTCGCATTAGGATCTACTTTTTCCGGGGAGTACCTTCCGGTCCTCGCGCCCCTCGCTTTCCCGCACTTATTCGAGTCCTTAGGATGTAAATTTAAAATTATGCCGGTAATGCACAGTTTCTGCCTCGTGCGTAACAAGCGCCGCGCCACGGAACGAGTACTGTTGGCAGACCTGGTCGAGGGCCCGGCGATAATGGACCCTCCGTGATAAAACGGCTTTATATTGAAACGGCTTACGTCGGCTGATAACGCGAGGAAATTATTACCGGCGGGTTGACGAGGCGACCAAGTTCGAAGCGGCAGGACTTGCTCAGAAGATGTAACGGTAATTCCCGCCGCGGAGATAACCTCGTTCGCTCTTTGTATTTCGCCGGGAAATCCGCTGCGAAAGAGGGGATTCCCCTTCAGGCGCGGCGGGAAATATGGACACGCCGCCGGGCTAACTTGTAACGCGATTTGCGTTCGCGTGCGAGGAAAGTGCTCCGCTGGAAAACTTCCTCCGACCTTTGAATAAATTCACGGGGGACACGGCTAGGGCTGTCTGCGCGCGCGCCAACAGAAATTGCGAGGAACCGATGGAAGTAAAAAGCGTTAAAAAGTTCCAAGCTGTTTCATTGAACCATTTTTGTGCTCAGATGAATATGTGCACGCGGGACACTCGATAGATATTCTTTTCTGGGGAAAAACGTGGCAGATGGTGCGCGAGGAAAACTGATTAGAGTTCTTGCGGCGAATAATTCAGGGCTCGATATTCTGAGGAATAATAAGACTCGATACGCTGTAACGTAATTCGGTATGTTTACGTGCAGCAGCGACGTTTTGCGAGTTTCCTTTTTATGCAGGAATGTTACTGAAATATATGTATGTCGAGCATTGATGGTAGATATAGTCTTGTTTGTGAGAGGAATTTTATTTCACCTGTGTCCCCTTTCATCGTTTTAATGTAGAGGCACTTTTATGTTCTACGCTCAAAGGGAGAGAAGTCAAAGAATTTAATTAGCTTCTCTCGTTCACGTAGGAAAAAGGATGGTAAAAATTTTTCTTCTCTCTGCAGACTTAATGTATAATGTGTTGAAATAAGAAGGATGTAAGGGACATAGCGTTATTGAACTAAAAAATTCTTGACCTAGATAGATTGAAAAATTATTTGCTTTTGATAACGACTGAGGCTCGTTTTTTCTTCAATAATAAGAATAATATTAGCATATTTTACTTCAATTTTATTATTCCTGTCAAAAAATGCAGTAGAAACGTAATTATTTGGAAATATACACCGTTAAAAAAATTTAAGACGACTTTGGTACCTATAATTTGTTTGAATTCACATACAACAAAATGAATTTAACGATATGGGTGATGAAACATTCCTAAGAATCAACAATTTCATATCCGGTAGTTTCATATTTCGCGGTTTAATTGATATAGCTTAGTTTCAAATACATTAATTTGTAAGGCTTGTAATTTACCCCCTCCCCGAAGTTTGTTTACATTTTGCTTACAGTCGTGAAAAGAATTTGATTTGTAAATCAGTGATTCCAATGTTGAATCGTGCTGTCGCATTTGCAGGCAATCAGAATAATCATATATCGACCATCAAAGTAACGTGTAGAACTTTTTTTAAGATGTATCAGACTTTTATGAGCTTATGTAAAACATAAAGGGATCGCTTGCGATTTATTTGAGTTTCACCCTCCACTCGCCGTTACCACCAATCGTTTTAATACTCCGCTCGAGTCACTATAACCATAGAATCTTCCCTGTTACATCGTCGGGGAGAAAATCAAGAGAAGATCGAAAAGCATGAGGCAATGAGTAATTTGAGCTGCTGGAGTGTCTGGCACGCGAGATCCGGAAAGGGGCGAAAAGGCATTTAGCTCTCGTTGAAACAAACCCCGTAAAACCATCGATTCGCCGGTAGCGGAAGTGTGGGCGACATTCGAGCGGAAGCCTGGGCTGATCTTCTCCCCTAGCTTCGTCCAGGCATGGTCTGCCAGCGAAAAACGAGCGCAAATATTAGCAATCAGGCTGAATCCACCTCGAAAGCAGGGCGATTTAATAGTGGCATAGCCGATTTGACTAACAAATAAAGGAGCGATTACACAACGAGGCCTTTCGGAAAATAATTAAGGAGCCGTGTATCGCGCGCGCGAATTTGCATGAGCCGCATCCTCGCGGCGCGCAAAGTATCAGCCTGCCTCCAAAGTCCGACGTCTGATATTTATGATAATTTATGCCATCGGTAGACGGCCGAGGAATATTTCACTCTATTACCTTCGACGATTTACCTAATGGAATATATTTCTTACGACGTAACAATAGATTTGTGAAGCCTGAAGATGTGGTCATTGTAAATTAGAAATTTAATATTTTTGATATAGCCATGTACAATAATTCACATGTTTGTTATAACTATACATGTGTTTTATCACAAACAGCAAGGGTAATTTCCGCGAGTAACGATTTCTGATTTCCTCTCGTGTTTGAGACCTTGAGAGTGAACGAGCAAATAGAAATGGTCATCGATGGGCTCACGAAGATTGCCCTGGTGAACAAATAGATTTTATATGGGAAATTCGTGAAAAAATACAGATGGCGACAAACGGTTGACGGATTCGCTTTCAGCGCACGAAAACCTATAAGAAACCGCAATAGAATGTTACAAGTCCAGATGACTGTCGAACTGTGTAGGGGACAGAGAAAGTCTGTTTTGGGCGGTACTAATTTAAATGCCACGAGAATACAATCTACCAGTCATTATTACACGGTGCATGGTACATTCGCCGCGTTGATTTCTTTCGAAATGTCGGAGTTCGCTTTCCATTGAAATTCCCGCCGGCGCCGAGCGCGGAGATTTTTCCATTCTGCTGCTGTACGTATCGAGACGAGACTCGAATCCCGTAAGCAGGCGAATAATAAAGAACTGTCTCCCCGGAGCAGATCTCCGAGGACGCTAGCAATCCGGGAATACTGATGTGCTCGATAACCAGGCTTTTGTAGCCCCGCGACTTCGGTCCAGGATCCGTGTTGATGGCTGGCATACTCCGGGGTTGTCTGGAGGCGTGTCGCAACGCCGCGCCGCCTTAAATATGCAAAGCAAGCATCAAGGATATTGCGGTCCCGAGTAGAGAGCAACGATTTTGCGCGGGAAACCGGGGAAAGAAGATATTTATAATGCGCCAGGATTTTACGATGCCAGCGCGACGCTGAGAGACGAGGGTAAAACAGCGAAGGGCGGAGGAAACCAAGGGATCAGCGTGGGGTGTGAAAAAACAGATGCAGCTTCACGCTGGCGTAGATACGAATCAAATATTCGCCTGGCAACCGCGCTCTTCACGGCGTATGAGTAATCGCAAATGAGACTGCAGGAAATTCGATGAACAGTGTGAGATGTTTGCGAGACATTTCAGGCTTTGAAAGATCAGGCCTTTTCAGTTGCAGCAGCTTGCGCATTGCAGGTATGAACTGCTTAGTTAGTGCTTGATACCTACTAATTACTAACACTGTGTCTTTGGATCCCTTACGAGGTTACAGACGTTACAGTCGACCTTAGTTAGCTGACATAATTGGAGCTTACATTTTCGCGGACTGTAGGTAGATTTGGGTTGAAAATTATTTAACCATCTTTAGTGTGCCACACAGGGTTGCAATTAAGGCATCTGATGGAAAAAGGGCACATACGCTAAAATGCCATCTCAAGAAAATCGATATCAAGCTTTTTATTATAGTATAACTTAATGAAAAGTAATGCAATTAGATCCAATTGTTTTAAGGATGTAGACATACTGAAAACAGAAGTGATGATTTGGAAATGATATGCGTCTTTATTTATAACTTTCAAGCAAGTGGTTTATGTGCCTTTTTTCTGTAAATGTGGTAAATTGGTAAAAAATTGGTTCTTTACTTAGTTATTTAAATATAATTTTGTTTACTTACTTAGTGTAGTAAGCTCGCGTCGCGGCAGACACAGCGTTGCTAGGCGGTTGACCGGTAGAACTGCGCGGCTGAGGCAGCCTACGTCGAACCGAGAAGCGACACACGTTATCTGTACATCTCTATTGTAAAGAACTTAAGAATATATATCTATCTCATTATTAACCCAACGTTAGTTACGCATTTTTTTTATACATTGCTTAAATAAAAAATACAAAATGAAGTACAAAAATAAAAAAAGAATGTAATGTTTTAAAATGGTATTAGTTCGTTCGATTCTTTACAGCAAGCTGTCTTACAGATCAATTTTTTATTTCGTAAATTAGCTTCTTTCCTTGCGGATTTGATACCCGCCTCACTTTCCATATTTCCTCGCTTACACAAAATCGTCTATGAAACAAAAGTACCTACTTATTGCACGACAGCAGCGCGCCCGTTCAGCAACTATGCAGCTACGCGTCGATCATGCTACTTGCCAAACAGCATCTAGCTAATCTAAACGCGACAGTTCTTGGTATATAAGCCTACGTGCTCTTTTTCCATCAAATCCATCAATTAACGAAGACCCAGTTGGCTGTTTCTAAGAGAAGAAAGAGGTAAAGTCTGCTGAAGCAGAAGAAACGAAAGTTTCTAAAATGCTGATCAAAGTTTAGCCCTCCCTGGGCCATAAACTAATAATTGCTTTCAAAGCAATGAAACCCCTCGGTATCGTGTAGGGGTTCCGTTTAATAACCTGCGCTAAGACAAACGATGAAACTAATTTAAGTTTTTAAGAGAGGGCCCTGTTAAATTGAATGTCGTCGAAGCGCACAGGACGCCGTGGCAGCCACAATTGCATTCCATCTTTCACTGTATCCTTCGTTTATCCGTGTGAAAATTGTATCTTTGGGACAGCGCGCTGAAGCGACTGAGATGAAAAAGAGCAATGGGGACGGGGCAGTGGAAGCGGAAGCGACAGTCAACGCCGCGAAATAAAAGGAAAAGGAAGTGAAAAAGTTTCCAGCAAGTTGCAGGCGAACGGCAAGTAAATCCTATTTACCTACAGCAACGCGGCTCTAGTCGTTTGCTCCCCTCAAAGTTACGCGGCGAGGGTTGAAAAAATCTATTGTGACTTGAAAAACGTCGTCTTTGAAGCCGCGTTTCTGCGGGAGAGAGACTGGGGAATTGATACATACTGAAAGTCTCTCGGGACAGTAACGACATTTAGAGGCCGATTTAAGAGCCAGTGACTGTGGCGACCTTTTCTAAACGTGAAACCGATATAATTTTATCAAGCTTTCCCATTTTATGATACACCCTGCGAAGGGGCGCTCTGATTTTTTTACATCTCCGTCCTCACGGAGAAAAAATTATTTAATGTCGAAAAAAGTTAAAGTCAAAGTTGAAAAGTAGGCAATACTCTAAACTTACCATCCACTTGCAACAAATATTCAAAATGCAACACGATGCAAATATGAATGCTGCAGAAAGTGACACATAAGTGTGGCAGAGAGAGAGAGAGAGAGAGAGAGAGAGAGAGAGAGAGAGAGAGAGAGAGAGAGAGAGAGAGAGAGAGAGAGAGAGAGAGAGAGAGAGAGAGAGAGAGAGAGAGAGAGAGAGAGAGAGAGAGAGAGTGATTTAATTTGGGTCTCGGTTCTGTATACGCTTGTATTTCGCAAATTGTATTTATTAGGAGTAAAAATTCCATTTTTTTAGTCATGAAATTAACGTTGGACACGGAATGTACAATCGTGATAAAACGCAATTGTCCAATTTGTTACAGGTACTTGTGACGCGTATTTCAATCACTCCCACTTTTATTGCGCATTCTACAGCAAATATCCAGGATATTGCACGAAACAAGCCGGGGTGTGCAAAAAAAGAGCGTGGAGAATGCTGGGGCAAATAACGGAAGGAGGGAGAAATATAAAATGGTAGCTGCGATGCCACAGCCAACAATTTTGAAGTCACGCACGATCGTTAATCTAAATTCCAGGCCTCATTCTCCACATTTGAGAACATACCGACCTCGGCGCGATGAAAATGCATTCGGAATCGCCGCAGGGCCGTGTGCATTGACTTCGCGAACTTCCAGCAAAAACTGCTTGCGGTTCACCAGCGGTCACTTTTTCCACCCACCTTTTATCGATATCTTGTCGGCCAGGAAATAAACTGTGACCACTACTTCAATCTTATCCGACTTATACCGTTCTCTTCAATTCGATGTACGATTATCAATTGCTGGATCCGCGACAAAACATTCCAAATGCAGAAGCGGGAAATATTCCATAATAATTATTAGTATTATAATAGATAATTCAGACATAGGTATTTTGTTCGTTCGGCGTGCCAGTGCTGGTGATGATGAATACCTTTCATGTCGAAATTATCTTTGAGGGATGCAATTCCCCGATTTATGGAAAATTAATTTTCAAAGTCTTTGATGCGCATGGAAATATTTCAGAGCAGAGACCCTCTATTTTGAAGAGAATGCGTGATGAATTACCCGATTCATAATTAGGCAGAAAGACAGGCAGTAGCTTTGACGTAACAGTTTATATTTTAGAAAATAATATTTAAAATTAATTTGCTTCATTAAATATAAAATTATTCTGTCACAATACCATATATTATATATAAATAAATTAATTCAAAATAATTACTAAAACAGATTAAACTTGAATTATTTTTTAGAATAAACAACATATATATTAAATTAAAACTTCTGGAATTAGTTGAATTATTTCAGTGTAAAAGAAAAGTTTTACTTAAACTATGTCTATAAAATACACTTTCCCTTATATTTACTATGTTACGACTTTGTCACTTATAATGAGAATGGCGAGCAATTTGTACACTAAATAAAATGATCTACAAGAAATTTAATTGAATAAATTTACTATCAAATCCAATTTCAAAATTATATTAAAATAATTCACTTCTAAGGGTCGTATCATCTGCTACAGATTATTAGCGACATACATATAAGTAATGCATACATTTACTGTTACAATACAATAACAAATACGACTATAAATTTTACATACATGCATATTATAGATATAATTACAACTAGTACAAATTCATAAGGATGTTGAGATACTGATTGAGAATTAGTTATAGGTTACATAGTTAGATTTTGATGTATGTATAATGATTTGTCTCTCAGAAAATCGATTAACTCCTTCATGTGTATCATCTGTATTCCTGAGGTTGTCAAATTTGCTACAATTACAAACTAGGTGTTTAACTGTGATTAAAATATTACATTCATCGCACATTTTCGGGGCTGATATATCCATTAAGTGTGACGTTTTACTTTGCGCATTTTGCCTCGTTTCCCTTCAGATATGACATACGTAGGTTTTAACATATGTTCGTCCGTGAAGATGGTTCAATGGATCTTCTACACTCTAAGTTTCATGCACTCATCGCTGACGGCGCGTAGTTTTTGCCAGAGCTGGGCAAAATGCAATCTAATTACAAATTACTATTAAAATGTAATCGTATAATCAATTACATTTCCATTACACAATTATATTTTAATCGTAATTTGTAATGTGTAATGACCAGCAAATAATCATCGGTGTTAAAAACAGAATATTCTGTGAACCGACGATAAAACGTTAAGACGTTCGCCACCACATATCGCATATTTGTAACATCCTGATTTCTTAAGACAGACCGACGTCACATCTCCAGCCTAGAATAGGAGATATTCAGAACACCAACTATACTCATCTGTTACATTCTTTATACATATACATAATAAAAAATGTATATTACACTGAATAAGACTGGCGAAAATATAGCATGGATTGTGGTCGAAGATTTTCCAAATGCAAGGTGATAGCGAGCGTTTTAAATTATTCAGGTCGGAAAATCTTGTCCCGTCTCATAAATAGCTATCGGGGCGCCACCTAGCTGCCATCTGCAGCTCGATCGAACCCTACTTCTGGCCATGACCACTATACTAGAGAGCAGAAATGTAGGCATATGGAAAAATGCGCCATTCTCCCTACTTCCCCAGTCAGATATTCCCCTACATCCGCTTTTGTACAATTTTCAACATATTTGCAGGAAAGTCGGGGTTCCACAAATTAACCAATCACACACACGCACGCACGCACACGCATATCAGAGAATATGAAACGAGAATACGCAATATAATAATGAAAGATCAATATAAAAGAATAAAGGAATACAGAATATTATATCAACGCGACTGACTGTGTTCTTATCATGCTGCTCGACGACTTTCGATCGGCACAATCACCGAGGACCGCCTCGATTCGACCGTCTTTGCCGAACTTCGTCCTCCGTCGGCCCCCGTCTTCCGCGCGACAATGTATCGCATTCCAGCTTCTACTACCATTACTACACATGTTTTCTGACCCATACTGTCTGCGTTAGCAGAATTTACCTGCTTCGTATAACGGGTTCCATCCTTTTTAAATCAAATCTCGCATTATTATTTGTTCAACACGAGGAAGAACTTTGGTGCATTATTCGGATTAGATAATTTTTAAGGAAATACACTCGGTTGAGCGACTCTAACAAGCGGCGATGCAGAGCCAACGCGTGTTAATAAATAGTGGACAGGAAGGGAATACATATCAGGCTTCTAAATCTCTACACTTTTGCTCGTTATTATAGTTAGGTACTTCCTACAATGTTTCGGCATTATGAATTATCAATAAAGCTTTGACAAAAGAGTTTCTATAGTGTGTTTCTATAGTCAGTGTAAGGTAATCTCCTGCTTCAAACTTTAACCTCACTCGAAGAAACTGTAAGTGCTCTTTAACCCCTCTTCCGGTTTCATTACCTGAGATCCCTGGGGAAGACTTGATGGTCAAGGTTTGACGACGCGACGTCGAATCATCTCTCCTCGCAGAAATTCCCCATTGTTATTGTCTAGCCTCTGGGCTCACGCTTTACATCCCGCTAGCGATCTTTAATGCCAGGCACCATTTCTGTCGTCTATTCCAACTTATTGATGCAAACTCCAGTTGAACCGAACGAATTCACGTAAAGTAAGTGCACCTAGTTTTAATTCACGGCTGGTTACTTGGAAATAACTACTTGTTAAAATAATTGAAAATTACGAAAAACGCATTCATACGTTTCGAATTGTCATATGGATTATAGTTGAGAAGTTGCTCCTGCAATTCTGGCTATGTGTAAAATTGGAATTCAGTCGATGATCCAAAGCTTGTGTACCTACTCCTTTTGTAAATTCAATAGCGAAATTGCAACATAAGTAAATCATGCATAACAGCATACATATAATATGGTCTCCCAAAGTCACTATAAAAACCGTAAGCTCACTACAATTATTTATTCTAAACCGTGGAGCTATTTTTGCATGTAGAATTACACTGCGTTCACAGACAGTGTAACAGCTTTTTGGTGACCATAGTTGAGGCATTCACACCAAAGATGAACTAACCCTCATTGAGAAAAAATTTATATTCCCTATTTTATATGATTAGTGAAGCCTATTGGAATATATTATTGCTACTAACTTAATTTCGCAAAAACATGTGAGTTCTCCGTTTTTCTTCTCAATGCCTCAATTTATCACCGAGTCCTCTAGTAAAGGCATTAAGTAGAATCAGCGAGAAATTAATTTAGATTTTCATTAAATAGAACTATTTTATTCTGAAATTCTGACCACTGGTGATCAGTGGGAGCTCGATTGCTGGCAACAGAACCAAAACGATCGTTGACACTCGTATCGTCTCCGCATTATATTTCGAAGTTTTTGGAGCTGACGCGGACGCGGTTGGATATTAGTTTCTGTCCAGGAAGTAGGTCGAGAGCGAAACAATAATTTTTCTCGCACTTCGCGCGAGATTTACTTTGACACGGTGGCCCCCGTGAAATTGTACGTATCTGAGCGAAGTGAGTCTCTTTGTTTCGCTACTGAAGCACGGCCAATGATTAACGATCAGAGAAACTTCCCTGGCTTCTGCGTGATATTCTTAATACCATCAAGGATGCTGCCACGACAGGAGAAATTTCTTCGTGGTCTGAGTTCGACACGCTCAATCCCTTTAGGTTTGCCAACCAATTTTCCCCATAATAAGAAACCTCTTTTTCGTTGGATATTTAAAAACGCAACACCTTTCAAGATGCCTATAATCGGCGACAAAATTAAGTAGATGGAAATAAGTAGTGGAAATAAGTATGTATTTAACATTTATTTGTAATATACCTTTCTAATGCATAGTTTCTTTAGTCAATAATTTATATTAATATTAACGTTAATGTGTAAATAAATTGTTATTAATGAATAAGTTAATTAAGGAGAAACAAAATTAATTCGCCTTTAAGTTTTCGTTAATACATTTAATTCTAATGTTTCTAGAATTTTCGGTGATGCTGTCAATAATTTTCGTTGATATTTGTAACTATATATTTCGACGATCATGTAGGTAGCCCACCACCTTTACCAACTTTTCATACTCTGTTATATAGTAAATATTTTTAATAATATTTATTTTAGTAATATTTTTTCCTTCGTACATGTTTGGAAATCCACTTTTTGGCACATTACATTTTTCAGCTACTGTACAGTAAGTTAACTTGTACAACAGTCTGAAACAATCAAATCTCGAATTCGTAATCTCGCATATAGACTTGTTCGATATCTGTGTTTATGGGACTAATCTACGCTTGGTATTTGTTAATATTTCTGGGTTCCCAATGTAATGTTACTTTAGTGTCCATTTTATTCTCCCTGCAAACAGCCCCCAGAGCTTGACTGTAAAAATCCCTGAAGGTTGTCCGCAGAGAATAAGTTACTGCAATCCTACTATAAGAAGGACACGTCTCCATTTAAAAAGACAAGGGGTACCTTCAAATCTCCGAAGCTCTTCGACCTAGAGATCTTTTCCGTTTGATCCATCCCAAGCTTCGCTTAAAATCGTGCAACGTTTCTTAAAGTCATTGTCCACTACAAATAATAACATTCGTCTCAAACCAAGATGATAATTTCTAATATCCCACCCTCGATATAACAACTGAGCGAATGAAAATACTTAATCAGCTAATTTGGAGGTATCGATGTGCCTTATCAATTAATAATCGCACGAATATGTTTATCGTAAGCTCGTCAACCGTTCCTGATCCCGCCATGAGCTATCATCAATGCGCCATTGAGCTAACACGCTAATTGCGTTTTCATTTAATCCTGTCATCGGAGCGACACAATCGGCTTCCACGGCGATTGACTGCACTTCAAAGCTTGCTTGAGTGGTCATTGATAGGATTCTGTCATCGCCTTTAAGGGGTTTAATGTGGCCGTAACGAATTTCCACGTTCGCAAGCTGTTCTCATCGCGATTTGCAGGCGATAAACGATTTTTCAAACATCCTATGGGAACATCATGCGCAATTACCTAAGGCGGGGAGAAGGGGAGGAAGAGGAGGAGGAGGAGGTTTGAAATGAAGGGAATCACAGGAGAATCACAGGGTGTTCGATTACGCGTGGACATTCGTTTGTGGGGTGACGAAGCGAAGAATGCCTAAATTTCATTTATGGCTTCATTTCCGAATTATTAATTGTTGAAAATACGTGTAAAATGCGTCTGATGTGGTGACGATGCTGTCCGTGCCCTGTCTGACCTAGCTAACTCGATACTACTGCGGGTCGACAGTAGTCCAAGTCCCTCGCGTCAGGAGCTTGTTACGCGTGTGCATTTTCAATAATTAATAACTCGGAAACGAAGCCTCAAACGCAATTTCGCCATTCTTAATTTTCGTCCTATTGCGGCATGCAGAATCACCTCATAGCAGGATGCCTACTTGTAACCGAACACCCCGTATGCATATATAAATGGAATATCGAATAAGAGATTGTAATACTCGACGCTTGGAATGAAAATTGTGATCCTTTGGAAAAATAAGTTAGCGTCAATCAGGGATTCGATGCTGTGTTAATCTCTCCTCTATAGCCTCGAATACTACAATCTACAATTGTCGTGCAACCGTCGAGTATGGAATTAACAATCGTATCTACAACGTAACATTTTAATACTCAATACTAGTAGAGATTACGAGAGTTGAAATGATAAGCTTTCATAAGGTAGAATAAATGCATATTTTATGAGAAAACAATTCTGCCTCCACGAGTAGCCCTCAGCTCACCTGCCATTTTAAAAAGTTTTTGAAATGTACGAAGAAGATTAACAACGAACCTGCTATTCTGTATAGATGATACCCATGCAAGTGTATATAGCTGTAAGCTTCGGAGCATTACATAAGTCCTGATCTGAGATTTAGTACTCGCAGCTTAAATGTATCTCGGTATTCGTATGCGAATGTGGTTCGTAGCAGTGCCTAGCCACGACGCATAACAGATCGAGTATCGATTATTCGAGCCGGACGAGTTTGCGTGCGCGCGTAAATCCGCGGCGCGCTTGGTGCGTTGCCATTATCATCGCGATGATTGAAGAAGCGTAGGTGGGAACGATGGAATTCAGTTTCGACGGCGATCAAAGTTCCGTTCTATCGTGCAAACGACTACTTCATACGGAAATGAAGTTACGCGAGTTCCTAGTTAACGTGAATTTCGGTTCTCCCGGTAGCATTATGCGGCCCTCTATAATTGAGGATTGTTCGGGACCGACCGTGAATTATTAGTCACGCAACGAGTTTCCCCGGTTAATTTCTGTTTGCACGTTATTAACGGATGTATTTAGCTTACATGTTTGAACCCTGATTTATGATGAACTTTTCACGCCTCTAAGTTACATTTTTCCTGTATATGAATAAAAGATTTAGAATGTTACCAGAGGACGAGCTTATAGGTTGATTATTATGTTAGCTGTTGCAGCTATGCAAACATTTATTTAATTTTGTCGGTATCATATATTTATTATGGAATTTCTAGTGTCTTATAATTGAAACCATTTTGATCACTGAACCAGTCATCCATACTGCTAAGTTCTTGCAAGGAAAGTTTATTTCTTGAGGCAGCTGTTTACCTCTACCTTAGCTGCTACCCCAGGCGGGAAATTCATATACAGTAATTCGTCGTTAGTGTCACGTTTTTACCATGCGTTATAATCACGCTCACTATCCCCACCATTTCTTGGAATCCTTCGGTCGAGAGTGAGAGAACGAAAGAGACGACGGCAACTTCGTGTCAACTGTTTCGTTCCCTCTCGCTCGGCTCTGGGGTTTTCTCACTCGCGGCATCGGCCGCACGGAATAGTCTTAGAGCATATACTACTCTAAGGAAATAGTGTCCGCATCGCGTTAGTGTCCCGCCGCCAGCCCCGATCGTCTTGATTATAACGAGGCATTACTGTATTACGTAGGTATGGAAAAGCGGTCAGTCTCATTAAAATTATCCAATGGAAATATTAAATAGTTAGGATGCTAGTACTGTTCCATTCACATGGTGTGTACCAAATGCACTGTTTTGTTTTCAACAGTCACACTTTACTGTAACCTCTAATATAAATTGGTATAGTTATCCACAATTACGTCTTAAATGTTTCCTAAATCTATTCATTAGTATTTGGGAACCAACAGCAAGTGATTCATTTCATCTTCGAACATTTTCTGCTAATGCTTTCCCCCGCCATCAGTCTGTCACTGGAAATACTGAAACCTGCTGCGCGGAAGAGTAGCAACGGCTACGCACGTACAGTCGCAAAAACGGGTGCATCGATTGGAGAAAACAACGAGGTTTAAACGTCTTTACTAGAAATGCCCTTTTAATTTTTCATTTTTAAATGAAACTTTAAACTTCTACTTTGTCTGTTAAATCTTCATGAGAATACTAGCAATGGATAGGTGAGATTTTTCCGATAAAAATGAACCCCCAATTTGAATCGTCCCTTAATTCCGTGGACCAATTATACATCACGTGTGATTAAAAATAGTTCGAGACAGGTCGAGTTTGGAGTGATTTTCATCGGACGAATCTTGCCAATTCATTGGTAATATGTACTTTCACGAAGATTTAACAAAGAATATGGAAATTACTATTTTCAATATTAGATGACGCGAAGGAACATTGAGGCAGTGAGGTAGAAAGCGAACGCCGAGCTGGGTTTACTTTCAAAGTAGACATTCGGGGACACTCGAACAATAC
Source organism: Andrena marginata (assembly GCA_963932335.1). NCBI lineage: Eukaryota > Metazoa > Arthropoda > Insecta > Hymenoptera > Andrenidae > Andrena > Andrena marginata. The sequence continues at coordinate 254,665 of OZ010664.1, read as the reverse complement.
TTTCGATGTCATCTAGAAAATATTTATGTGAAAAGTCGCCAAATCTATGCATCAGAAGAAATCCCTCACCGTGGAGATACCAATGGCGCCGACGCCATTCACAATATTAAGATGTCCTTTTACATTAACCCCTTGATCAGTTTAGCTTACAGAATACAGGACTTATACCGGCTTTCGATCCGTGTCGGTTGTTCCACGTTGTCAGTCTCTCACAATGGATCGATAAACAATGGATGGCTATCGCGTACGATTCAGTTAAGACCAGCGCTCCAGGCATTGTTGTTGATCCAAATGCTACGTTTCGTATCAGTTGCTTCACGATTCCCATCAGTAGTGCATAAATTCGACGGTGTCCGTGTAATCTTTTGTCCCCTAGGATACGATTCGCAACGACGACAGCAGCCGTTTCTGCGCGTAACCGCACTATCCCGTTTCGTTCTCTGTTCGTTGTCAATTTTTCTCCGATGGTCCTGCACTACAATGACTCACATGTTCTCCAATCGAGGCACGTATACTGAAATGTGATTCGATTACATTGGGCAGAAGAGTAAAAGCTTGCGAGTCGATTGGGGAGAATTGTTAGACTTTATATTAAATCTTCCTTTCGTACATTAGGACTCCCTGAGAATTGTAACTGGACAAATAATGTATTTGAGTCACTATATTTTTTTAAATTAACTTATGTTTTCTCTGGGATTCAAAATTACATCCTTGTGTTAGGTAAACTAAGCGAACTTGCGTCCAAAATATATTCTCGCGTTGCGTGATCGAGGGCAAATGAAATCCACGTTTTGGAATACAGTAAACTAAGGTCGGTATGAAATATATTGGCCGGTGAGTTCGGTTTCGCGAGTAGCGATCGAGGAGAAATCAGCCACCACCATCTGACGATCGCGGATTTGTCAATTGGAGTTGCGCGATCGTCGCAGGGTATGGTAGGGTAACGGGAACGCTGCTCGGCTCCGTCTGAACCTAGCCATTTGGCTGTTACTTATCCTTAACGTTACAGTTGCGTGCGTTACGAAGCTATGCGTAGACCAATACGAGATGAAGCTATCGAGAAAGAATCAATGCTCTGACCAATAAACCTCCTGAATTTGTTCGTTGCTAACGCACATCTATTCTGATGCGTGTGTTTCTATGCTGACAGTTCGGTTTGGCCTACACGAGTACACGCCAGAATCTTGGCAGTATCCCCGCCATTTCTGGCTCACTCTTGTTCTGCGAAGGCGAAAGCGAGATCGAACGAGAGCGAGTCAGAAAACGTTGATAAAAGGAGCACCGAGGCAAACAAACGGTGTGGTGGGAGAATACCCCTCACGAAACTCACCGGCCAATATATACGATACCGCCCTTAGCTTTACTGCTTGGCTTCGCCCGAAATTTAGATTCTGATTATATAAAAAAACAATTGATTTGTTTTTTTTTTATGTGAAAATAATCACATTCATCTGGATTAGTTAGGCATAATGAGCTGGGATACATTTCGTGACTCCAGAGTTTACCGTTCCAAAGTTTTCAGGTGACAGACAAACACACAAACACACAAACACTTTCCGCTTTATATATTAAGATAACAAGTAAACAGAAAAAGTGTAATAGAAACTGGGACTGTTAGATCAAGATTCTGTAACTATATCCTGCGCCAGTGGTTTGATAATGTACGCGGTATTGATGCGCCACAGGAATCGGTCTATGATCGATTCGACAGCCAGCTATGAATGTGCGTGTCTGAAAACAATGAAACCATAACTGCCATTCGACGGACAACTAGACTTGGGTACTATATGTACATGCATTGAATAGATAGACAGCCTACATTGTAAGCTTGTTTCACGTTTTATGAGTGACATTCGACGTACAATTGTGTAATGGTGAAAAAAAAATCCTGAAAGGGTCATCTTTATGTCTTTGGTCACCTTTTGTGTTGTAACATTTACACGTTTGAATTTTAAGGTAACAGTGTAGTAAGCACACGTATACGAAATTATTACAGATAACATAAATGTAATTCGTGGTAACATAAAAGAAATTTATTATGCAGTTATACTTAGAAATTGTATTAACAATGGGGATTGGAATAAATTAAGCACCGTGTGGTTTGAAATACAGATCGGTTATTGTGACTAGTAGTAGAAAATTACTGAACCACCACCTTCAGACTTGGATCACCAATATCTAGCTTTTTTGAATTACAGTTAGCGAACCAAGTTTGGTTTTAATTGTTGTTATGTTGCTATTAGAAGCTTAGCAAAGCTTTCTAAAGCTTGGTATATTTAATGAGGCTTTAAATGCTAGCCTGTCACATCTATGAAAGTCCATGAAATAATGTTAAAACTTCCCCTGGTGGCGGCGAGGTATTACCATCACGTCGTATTAAATAATATTCTGGTCTTTCATATCGCAGTAATTACGTTGGTTAGTTATAGCCAGAACGCTGTTAATAATCATCTAATTTACATAATATTAATCAATAACTTCGGTTTACATATATTCATGTATGTACATATATGTATGTATATGTTCATTTTGGTAAAGTATATTTAAATTTAGGACATGTAGTATTCTACACTTGTACATCGTTAGTAATTACCTAATCATATATCCTCTTCTTTTCGTATCCAAAACACGCGGATTTATCAATTCTCCGTTGATCGAATATTACAACCATGACGGTCTGATACGGTTGCGGTCATGTCATCATCAAAGATGGATGCCAACAGTTCCATTTACATATTTCACCCTTGGTCATTAAAGCCCGCCGAGCCGAACTCAATCCCGGTTAAACTTACCGAACTTAACCCACACATAATTCAAACTAACTCTCAGTTACGTTAAAGTTTGTAATACGAAGTCAAAGTAACCTACTCAGTTCCTTCAGAGCGTCGTATCTGATGGATTAAAGCAACGTTTAAGACTTGCCCAAACCAACGCGAATATCGCGGCGCGGAGCGGATCCGCCGCGGATCAGATAAGGTTGTTCATAAGCCGACACGTATAAAAAATTGCTGAGCAGCTGCGGATCCGCTACGCTCCGCGCCGCGATATTCGCGTTGGTTTGGAGAAGCCTTTACTATATAGTAACTTTGCGTACTCCACATTGAATCTGTTGCAAGACTTATGGTGGAGTGGTAGGTATAATGCTGATTTATTCGAAATAATCAATTGCATTTAGTTTCTTTTGGGGATCTTTCGCATTAAGTATGCAGCTGAGAATTTCACGTCGAGTTAATCCACCACTATAATTAATAAGACCAATCACTTTAACTGGTCTTGACGATTTTCAGCGTCAAAGATGTCCCTAGGTTAGCTGGCATTGGCGTGTTTTTACACCGCAGGGACAGAAAAGTATTGACCTGTATGTCACGCATGATTATTAAAAAGGAAGATTTTGACGTCACTAGTATATATCCGAAGCCTGTAACAGCTTTAATTCCAACAATTTACTTCGCGAAAGCTTCAAAGATTCGGTTTGTCTTCTGAACAAGGAAAATTTCGTCCGATAACGTTGATTGAATCGACAACTCTCACACTTTAGTTGAAGAATGTTTTTCAGTGGAGAAACGTTTCTTTTTTTTATGAAAAAAACATTATATACATTAGAAAGATCATACTTTTCATTATAAAATGTGAAATTTTCATTAAAAAATTCGGACAAGAAGCTGCGTAATAGCTGTTTCCGTATAACGTTCTTTTTTCTTCAGAAGAGGTGTTCGCAGCAACCATCATATCCTCACTGTTTTTAATTTGAAACAAGAAAGGAAAAATTATTCTTAAAGTGGCTAAAAAAACTACTTAGTACTTCTCGTAGCCGATTTTGGTATTTTCAATTTTTCGGAAAAGGGCGGGCATTCGAACATAGAAGTCGACTTTATCACTGCTTGTGAGTCTTAAGTCTATCCTCCTTTTTCGTCTCTTAGGTGTATGTTGCCCCTTAAACGCCCAACTTAGTACACGTTATTTTACAATGCATTTCTCACTGTTTTATTAACAACCAAGCAGTTAAGCCTGCTATCAGAGCTAGGGAACCGTAATACGCCCGACAGCTAACTCCGCGGAGAGACATTTTTAAACGCGGCGAAGCTTTTTCAACTCTTTAGAACGATGTATTAGTAACGGACCGCATAGCGTTGTCCCCGAAGAAAATGCTCGATAAATTGCAGTCGCCTAGCCCTCTCGAAAAACAAATTTATACAAGCCCCCATGAAGCACTTTCTTCCTTCACCTCCATTTATTTGGCGCCGTTTTTATTTTGTTGCTTCCTTGCCTCGTTAGCTAATCGTGGGATTTATCCTCAACATTCTGGAAATCTCTATTCACCGTGATTTTTGACGTTTTTTTTGCGTCCGTTGCTCGGCTTCGTCCTTTCGAAGCTATCTCGCTCGTCGCCAAACACTGCGACCGCCCTTCGGCACGTGAATATCATTTACGGAAATTCGATTCCCCCTGCGACCCGGCTTTGTCCGCCGGCCTTTAAAGCTGCTCGCTCTTGGATCACGCAGATACTCCGTCTTTACTCAGATTATCGTTTTCACTCTCAGTTATAGGTACGCTCCGCAGACTGTGCAATCCTTGGGTCATAAGTAGACTGCGGATGTTTATGCAACTGCTTGTATTACTATGCAAAAATTATTTTTTATTCCACTCCGGAAACGTACACTTGGGCCACGTGCGACGTATGCAAGCGTTTCACATAACAGTGGACATGCACCATATATGGGGCACAGAAAAAAATGGAATAAAGAATGTCACGTGACTAAAATATTCGTTGTTCTGCTGACGAAGCTTGGATCAATGTGTTACTTAATTCTATGATTAATTCTTTGGTATTATCAAAATATAGATTTCTGCGTGATGACGATTCTTCTTAAATTAGCTAACGAATAAGAATTTTCTGCAAAGGTTAATGCAGTACTTTATAATGAATTATTCTCCGAAAACGTAGAATCGAAAAAAATTAATTATTATCAGAGTACCGTTATCAGTTTATATAGAATATTTCAAATCTTTTTTCGTTAACTGGTAATGCTGCATGCAAAAATTATCAATATTATTTCGGCAGCAATGAAATTTTTATTTACTTTGCTGAAATTCTATAGGTAACGGTTAACTACCAATTTCCCAGAAACGGTTCATGCGTGCTGTGTTTCCTACATGCTCTATATATCGTGTTCATCGTAATAAATATTAACTTAATCAAAAAGCTTTCAACAAATCATACGTTTAATTAAAAACATTTCTTCTGAACCATACTTCCTGATGCAAAGCATCGGTTTAAAACTTTTTCAAGCTGAAAGTCTGTTGCGAGCACTGTGGAATTTTCACGAATCATGTACATGTTTTTCTTGCCTCCTACAGCAACGCATTCAGTAAAGAAGAAATAAACTCAACACATATCTATCAAGGGAAGTTAGGCAACCCGAAAATTTAGAAAATCATTCAACTTCGTGTGTACGTAGAGTAGTTCATCCGTGACACAAATCTATTTTTTGTTGGTGCCATTGTGCGGTTTTAGGGGATACAATTGCCCCTTTAAAAAAATGCAGAATTTTCGTGTTCGCGGAGTATCTCGAGAACAGTGAGAGATATCGAAAAGAGGTTTAAATAAAATTTGCATCTTTTTTTATATCTACAAAACTACATAGAAACGATTCTCGAAAAATCCGTACTTTTCAAGTTATCCCCACCACCAATCCTTAATTCGATAATTATTTTTACACAGTTTTGTAGATATAAAAAGAAGATGCAATTTTCGTTTAAACTTGTTTTCGTTATCTCTCACCGTTCTCGAGATATGTCATGAAAATTAAAATTCTGCAATCTTTTCAAGAGGGTGATTTCAACCCCTTAAAATCGCATTATGGCACCAACGAAAAATAGATTTGTGTTACGGATGAAGTACTCTACTTGCACACAAATGTGCATAATTTTCTGAATTTTCGGGGCGAAGTTGCCGAACTTCCCTTGAAAGATTTAATTGAACTATCAATCCCCAGGACCAGCAGTGATTCATTTCTCAACAACTCGGTATGCCCATAAGTAACATTCATACGAAATCCGATACCATATTCATCGAAACCCCTTCGCAGAAATTAAATCTCTTCGAAGACAAAGGGAGCCACGATGACAAACGATCGCAAATTTTTCGTGCCCGCTTTTGTCCTATCCCGATCGATACTGCAACATGTGTTGCTTTACATTACGCGACAGTCCTTGTTTTTCGTTTCATGGAAGGACAAAACGGCGGGATAGAACGCATAGTATACGCAGGGTGGGGTGGGGCGGGCACAATTGAGGTTGGGTCTTTTGAATGAGAGGATTCTTCATCAGCGAGGCCAATTATCCAAGCAGGACGACTTCCTTTGTACCTAAGACGCGATTTTTTCTGACAGAGACAAGACAAGACCCATGTTTAAATATAAAATTCTTAAGATGTACGAAAACGTCGTAGTTCGCGGACGAAAGAGTTTGCAAGGCGCCTTAACAATAAAATATGGAATATAAATTAAAGGAAACGACCCCCCACTTTAAATATTGCATCGTGGAGCCCCCTCGAGCTTTGCCTTTAGAAAAATAGATATTAAGTCTTAAGATTTAAATTCTTTGCCGAGATTTCTTCTCTGCTAGGCAGATCTCTGAAAGAAACACGAGCTTCTAATTGTTTAAGCAATTTTGCAGCGATATTACCATTATTCGCTCGCTCTTAGCATAAGTAAGTACCACTGTACCTTGGGAGATTATACTTTTCATCTTACAGCACACCAGTAAGAATCACAGTGTGCAAAAGGAGAAAGGTGTTGTAAAATTGTGGAAATTAATTTGACTTCTAATTGTGCGTAGCACTGAAATTTCATGTTTCAACTTTTCGACAATATAGGTATCCTACTATTTATTTAAAATTTTAAATACCGTACATACATTATTGTTATTTATAATATACAGTGAAAGAAGGAGGAAATGAATATAATTTCGAAGAAACAATTTTTATACCACGTATTTCCGTGTTTGCAATTATTTTTTAGACATGGTTTATTTTATAGTTTAATAGCAAAGTTGTGGTAGATATGAATCATTCGTGTTAAACATTTACATTGAAACTACGTTTATTAATTATACTGAAAACAATATGATCGAAGATATTCATTTAGCTCGAACTGTGTTCTTCTTTCCCAATAAATTAATTCCCTGAACTATAATGCAATACATATGTATAATGTAAATAATTCACACATACATATATATATATCTCGAATATTTCTCTAAAGTGTAAATAAGCTGAATTCTAGAAGCAAAAATACGACCAAGATGTTTTTGTTAAAAGTCCTTTATTAGCTTTAAACATAAAATATTTCTGAACAAGGTTTAGCGTTCTGGCTGTGTATAACATTTACCTAAACTTAAACGTGCTCCAACAACGAAAGTGAAGTGGAATGTCAGACATTGGTGGTGCTTGAAAGAACAGTGAAGACTGTTCAGGAAGACTGGTATTATTCCTCTTAATTTATTAACTTCCTCCTTTTTCAAATTAGCTTGCAATAATTTCAATGGAACCAGATATTGTAATTTGTCTTAAATATGGCTGCGACTTGAGCCTTTATCTTAGTTTAAATTCCTATCTTATTGTGAAACATGTGCACTTTGCCACATAACTAGCATTAAAGAATTCTTGGAATTGAATGTTCCGCCCTTGAACATTCATCCTATTATCCAGATTTGTGAAAATTTTGTTAAACAACTTTAATAGCCAAGATAGGAGATGCGTGGAAAATCTTGACACTACATCGGATGAACTTTTTGTTCGCCTGCCTCGTTCTATGCACGAGTAACCGCACACGCCATGGTGTACATCCTCATTAGCCCACTCTGACTCGGTCTGGTTAACTGATTGGCTCGCCAGTCATTATCTCCATTTCACGCTTGACAAAATTCAGTGTCTGGTATCCCCACGTTGAACGTTAATAGCAGCGGTGCGTCGCAGATCGATGCAGTTAGGTGTTGGTGAAAATGAATAGGCTTAGTTTTACCATGAAATGGTTGTGTGTACTCTGCGGTCGGGATTCAATTATGAGCCGCAGGGCTCCTAAATTTCCATTCAATTCACCCTTGGAGGAAAAATATACAAAATCCCGGCCAGCAATGGGACAGTTCTATAGGTACTTCTTAAACACAATCAGAAGGATATTTTTTTATTCTACACACGCGCTCGCTTCGTAGCTTTTAAATGTAAAAATTTAAATGCAATTTTATTTCCATTTGTTTCACTTTATTTATACAGCATTCCTAACTTTATTGCAAGCATTTCAAAGTGTATGGCCCACATTTCTCGACGACTGTAATTTTGAATATGGATAGATACCTACTCGAAACGAAATTGAGGGAGTATCAAGATACCTAGCTATAGAGATACGGCAGATTCGAATGGCGATGAATCGGAGCATCAGCGGGAGCGGCAGTTTTCACAGGAAGCAATTGATAGTCGAAGCTGGTAACAACGGCTCGAAATGGCGGAATTTGTTCCGTACCTAGAGGCACACCCCTGCGGTGCCATTTTATTAAATCATTCATTTTAATCACGTCCGCGGTCGTGGGAGATAAAAATAACGGCCGGAGAAGTGAAGATTATTACTTCCTGCAACGGGTAGCAGGGTAATCTCTACCGGGGGATATGGATTTGGTGGTTGTCAGTAACGGAAGTACACGGAAAGGTTCGAGATGTCATTGTTCTCCGCCCGTTTCCCGGATTTGAATTCATTGTTCGAAAGAGCCAGTTACACTGGCTTTCCTTGGACGATATATTATCTGTTATTATTGCAGCTCGACCCGTGGCCACAATGGTTGGCTTTGCTGTCGGTCTGATCTCCATATTTTAATTAAAAGCTCTTGCCGCGCACGGCGCGTCTCGTACAGCGGCGCGCGGCAGTCGTTTTGCGATATGGGTGCGTTCGCGACGCGCGTATGCGTTGCCAAGTGGAAGTACACTTTACTCCCGGCTTGATTTTTTTCTCTTTTTTATTTGAAGTTTAAAGTCGCATCGACTGTATAGGTCGTTAGTTACTACACATCACTTTAATAGTATCTTCACATACTTTTTATACATATGTGTGAAGCATTCTGGTGTTTTCCCATTTGATTACGTTTTCCTGGTATGTGAGTATATGGGTAAGGTCGTCATTAATATTAAAATTTCTTCTTCCCTGGCAGTATTTCTGACATTCGCTGATTATACACAGACTTACAAAATTTGACGAAATTTAGTTAGTATATTAGAGTATCTAGTACCCGATTGTTCACTATCCCTAAAAATTAATTTACTACAAAACAGCGCCTGTTTAGTGTTTATAGCGAAAGTATCGATTTTCGCCACAGAATCGTTCATTGTTCATCATTTTTCATCTGTAAAATAAAAACTACGCAACGAAATTACGACAGCCACGATCGGGCACTAGATAATCTACTATACTAACTAAATTTTGAATTTCTGATGAACCAAACAAAAATTACAGTGGTCACCCCAAAGTGTTTAAAAAAAAGCTGCCGGGAACTCGCCCATAATTCCTTTAATTATTTATATATTGCGATGCAAAAAATACTACAAGAACTTTAAAATATATACTTTCCAATACACAATTCGTTATTTAAAAAAGTTTTCAAAGTTTTTCCAAAAAAATCTCGAAAATACATGTATTTTCAGATCTCGCAGGTAGGCATGACTCCTTAATGAAACTTTTATTAATTAGTTTCTTAAAAGCCCCTTAGTAAACGTGTAAAACATTATTGTCTTGTAAACCAGTATGTCCAATAAAAAAAAATTGTATCGTTCAATATTTTATAACAGAAGTAACCACAGCCGCGTTACATGCACGTAAAAGGATTAGTCCACACTGGCTAGCAGCACAAAAAGTAATAAGAAACCAGGTAGTCCGATTTGGTTGGTAGCGCACATTGGTACCTTTCAACTATTTAAATAAAACGCTTAACGTTTCACTTTGAAATTCGAAGTTGCATTCACTCCTACCATTCCATTCCCTCCCGTTCTCTACACGAACCGCCAACGCGTCACTGCCACTACAATTCCCCGTTATTCCGGTTTCTAATAAAAGCAGATAGTCCTGGAGTCTAACAAAGGACTCCAGCTTGAAACCCGACACCCACCGCGAGCCCCGCGCCGCGCTATCCATCCTCCTCGGAATAGAAAAAAAAACTTAATCTCTCGATTGCCATTGGTCCGCAACCTCCACTGTCCCCATATATATCCGGGAAGAACGTTTACTCGAACGATTTGCTGTTATCGGCACACATTCAATTCGCAGTTATCCTACTTTCTAGGGCTCATATAGCCGGGCGATGCATCCGAAAGAATCTGCTAATGGATCCTTGAGACAGTGGCATTGAATATAAAACATTCAGATGAGCGCGGTGGACTCCGAGGACGGGATAGGATGAGATGCCATAGAGAGAATGGTAATGGTAGACACGTAGGAGAACAAAAGGGAATAATAAAAACGAGAAACAGGAGGAACGGAAGAGGAGGCGGACGGTTTCGGCAAGCAAGGTCGAACGTGGACTAAGGATGCTGCTTTATACCCGCTGTAAAATATGACAGAAATATCCCCTCTACGCGAAAATAGTGGGTCGTAAGAGCAGCATGGCTGGATGAAGAGGCCGCGGAGGGTGTGTCCGAGGTTCAAGTCGGGCCAGGGCGCGACGACATATGCCTTATACGATGTCAACGTGATTCCCATGCATACTGGCAGCGTGCATACACGTGCCTGCCTACACGTTTGTATCGGGAGGTGTCGCGGCTGCACGTGTCCCTCCAGCACATTCTGTGGCACACGTGGAGCTCCGTGAGCACGCGTGCGTGTTACACTTGTAGCGGACGGAAGTTGAATTTACGCTCGGTACTACGGGGCGACACGTTACACCGCTGCAGGGGTGCTTGGCAGAGAAGAGAATGCCTCATCGAGCTTGTGCAGCGCTATCTAGTTAAACGTTGCTGATACGTGCACACTTATGGTTAGTTCTGTTTTCACAGAATTTTCGTTTAACACGGTGTAGAAGAAAATTCAACTCGCTTCTTGCACGATTTCATTTCATCTAATAGGGTCCGAAAAATTTGCCTTTTTCAACATCTTCACTTAATATTAATTCTATGAAGAATTATTCCTACTTATTTTTCTAGGAAATTTACCCTTTTGAAGATTTTCAATAAATCTTCAAAAAGTTTCTAGGAAATTCCTCTGAATTAATTAAAAATTCTAAGAACTTGCATTTAAGGCTGCTACACACTCTTTTTTTTACGACTTATTTGAAAAACGGAAATATAATTATACGGAAGAACTTGATTTGGAGGTTCGACTATTTGTATATATGATTGCGGGGTGCATACAATGCCTCATTTCTTCACATGCTCGGCATATTTTTTTACACGCATTTTTCGGGAACGTGTATATTGTGTAAAAGCAGAATTAAGGATACCTCCCTAGTAGCACAAAATAGTGATTAAATATTTTTTCCAAATATTAAAAAAATATTTTTTTAGCCACACTTTTTAATATGAAAAAATGTTGATTCCAAATATTGTATACACATACTGAAAATGTGAAATAAAGGTTTAGAAAATATGAAACATTCGAAAAAAAATGTTTTCTTTCTACCATTCATTAAATATTTACTTTATATTTGAAAAAGAATGTTTTCTTCATAATATGAAATGAATATTTCACGAACATTCGGAAAAAATGTTTTTTTTTTCAAACAGTAAATAAATATTTACTTTATATTTGAAAAAAGAATATTTTTTTCATAATATAAAATTAATATTTTCAGCATGTTTGGAAAATATATTTGCTTCTTAATTTAGAATAAATATTGTATGTATGTTTAAATATCAAAAAGAGATTGAACCTCTTTTTAATATTGGATGTATGTGCATTCAATATTTTGTGCTACTAGGGCTACTCGTTATCCAGAATGTAGCTGTAGGCACACGAAAATAATAAAGGTAATAAAAAAAAATCGAATGACCGTTTGTTCCGTTGAATATTGTTTCCGAGTTGCAGGCGGTTTTCTGTTTTAATGTTCTCATTATAAACTAACAAGCACCCCAAATATGTGTATAAATGAATAAATAAAAGTTTTAAAATTTCTGATTAAATGTATGGAAATTATAATCGCATATAAGAGCTCCCTGAAATGAGGTCAACGATATTGTATGTCACATTCAAAACTCTACACGTGTAACTTATTGCCTGTGTTGAACGATGTATTTTTGGATCTGTATGTACTTCATCTGAATGATGAAGTATGATACATAGGAATCGTGAATCTGAACGAAGAAACATGAAGCTCCCTTGTCAATTACAAGCTGAACAGGATGCCGCAGAAATATAACCTGCGGTAATTATTTGCCGATTATGGGGCTGTCACGCTAATTTAACTCGCCGATAGCTCTGCTAACTCTGAAATCGCTAAATTTAGCTCTGCTCTGAAATAGTTCCGACATAGTAAATCGGGATGCCCCGGGTTGCTTATACGCGGCGGCGCAAAGGGTTCAAGGAAGTAGCTTGTCATAATTAGCAATTAGATGTTCGAGATTACGTGATATCATCACTTTCTGTAGCATACTGCTTCTCATTACGCGTGAAATACATTCTACCAGTGTAACAGTCCCCGCGCAGAACGTTCGTTCCCCAGTATGTTAGTTTAATTATTATCGCCACTATGGGCCATGTAACAAAGCAGTTCCCCTAACAGTGGGCCAAGATGCTGCCGAGCCCAAAACCAAATGGTTAACCGGGGAAAAGATTCTTCAACGGTGAATTACGGTCTCCCCTTTGTATTGCCACTTGGCGGGGCGAAGAGGATGAGCAACCGCAAACGTCGCCGAGTGGTTCACATAGATGGAAGAATCTTGGCGTCATAAAACGTTTCGCGGCCCGTCCCGACTGTTTGTGCGATAGTGGAGCTAAGGTTACTTGATACGTACTCTCTGCTCCGGGGCATATGCTGTGCTCGCTTGCTTGGGCGCCGTTTTAATTATTGTCTCCACGCGTGTTCCCCAACCGTGCGCCTATCCCCTTTCTAGCGGGTACAAGTTTCCGCTTTCGTTCCGTGCTCGGTGTGCTAAATGAACATAATTAAGCAAAGAATCTGCTTCGCGAAGAACCCCACTCCTTGCTCGTCGTATTAGTATATTTAGCGAAGCGTGCAGATGTGCGAGGTTACAGCGCACTTCGGGAACGTGAGCTTTGTCGGAGTCTGCCTCGTGGAAGGAAGTTGGCGTTACTCGTTACGTCCAGCAAAGGGGATCGAAGTGGAACAGTGGCTTCTAAATTAAGAAGGTTTTATCTAGTCCCAGGGAAAGTTCTTGCGTTTTTTCTAATGTATTGTATTTGTATTATCTCCGATGTAGTGAAATCCTAGACTCTTTGTTAATTCTGCATACGCTAGATGTGGACTTGCTTCAATCGTCTTTTACTTCCGCGCACATCATGTTCGATACCTTCTATATTGTGCCCAATATCCAAATGACTCAAACAATGCCGCACATCTTAAAGCTAAACGAATGACGAATCTATCGATATATGGTGTTTGGTAACTAGGGGCTACTATATGTGAGATGTAGTAGAGTCGAACCGGGAATTGGCATGGAATGGAATACATGTGATTCTGATTCCTTCCTAACATTAATATATTAACAAGAATAATTCGTAGTATTATACTTGCGGATAGACTGTTTTCTATTATACAATACGTATTTTCTTGTATTAAACACAGTGGCAAGAGGGTTATAGATACACAGAAGTCGACGTATAATTTATACAAAGACCTATAGAGATAACCTATAAGAAACGGCTATTGAATGTTACAAGTCCGAAAAAAATCAAATTTTATCGAATTGTGTAATCAATCCTTATTCTGCCTTAGAGCAGAGTAATTTATACTAATTATCCAAAGTATTCCAGAGCAATGTATTCATTTTATTTCTTAAATCTCATTTTCTCCCTTAAATGGACACAAACATCTTTCCTTGATACACAAAGAAATATATTCCTTTTGTAATAACGTAACATAAACTCGTCACAAAGTTGTTCAATCTTTTATATCAAATCTTTTATGTTCAACCTTTTCGAATGAAGAATTTGCGGGATTAAACTCAAGTAGAAAATATCATCGTAGATTCGTTCATTTACAATAGAATGAACACGAACACATACACGTCCACGTACGCGTACGCGCGCGCGCGCACACACAATGTAAGAGAGTCGAAACAGGTAGAACGACAGAGGCAGATACGTGGAAGAGATACGGAAAAGTTGAGCGCGTAAACTTGAAATTGGTTGCTGGCTGCGGTCTGCGGATGCCCGATAGGAATTCCTGATATGTTCTTGTTTCCCGTCGAACTTCCAGACTCCGCGCGTGTTCTGTCTTTTGTTCATGTTCCGCACTCCTCCTGCTTGTCGTTCCCATATAAGCGATTTCACGTTTCCGTGTCCCATTTGCTTTAGATTTCTCTCCTTGATTCTTGTGCATATTACTTTACCACTGTCAAAAGTCTCCGAACTTCGTATACATTTTAGAATTTTAACTATCCCTTTCACACCATTATTCACTCATAATTCAATCGTTACAGAATTCTACTAAATTCTAGAAACTTTACCTTCTTTTGCATATTCTCTGCTTTCCGACTCTGTATTTTAAGCGGTCAATAAGTCCTCTTTAATTTAATACCTTTGACATCATAAATGGATTCTAATATCATAATTCACGAGCAGGAGGACATATCAGTTCCGCGGTAATAATTATTGGTGATGCAAAACATATTCTTGCAAAAGATAAAAATATATAAAACACGAGTACTTTGAATTACGAGTACGGCTGGCGAAGAAAGCAATTACCTATCCCCTATTCGTTTTTTAGGAGATAAATTTTTACAGGCTTTCGCGTTGCATAAGTTTCCCTCCGTTTACTGCTCCAGCGAAAGTTACTCCTGATTCCAAAGACCTGGAACAGCGTCTGTACGCTTGTAATTTCTCAGCACCCGTGGACCGGAAAATTGAGAAGAACTTCTCAACGCATAAGTCATCTTCAATGATTGCAACGGTAAGTTAAAGAGTATACACGAAAGGGAGGCTCGTGAAATTACGAGGTTCGCATGAAGCGTAATGAATTCATACAGCTCCTCTGCCTTTATCTCTCCTATTTCATTTCCTCTCCGTTCTCCGTGCCATCTGAAACTTTCTACTCTACCCTTTCACACTCCTTCCTTTTCCTTTCCACATTCTCCACCACTTTCTATCTCTGCTATTACATCCTCGAGCTTCTTCTCCACTTCCTACTTCTTTTTCCTCGTTCTTTACCCCATTTCTTCGCACTTTCCTATTTTCAACCCTCTGGCCTTCCTCCCCCCTTGTCCGTCCTAACTTCAACCTTGGTTCTTCACGTCACGTTGCCCTTCTCCTGTCTCGGTATCTTGTTTTCCTTTCTCTTCACGTGCAACAGTTATCCCGCGAATAGTAAAAGTTGCACCAGCGGGCTGGTAGCTTTTGCAGTTTCTTTTAACCCCGCCCACTCGTTCCTCCGTATTCAGCCGCTGTAGGTTCGCCGTCGACTGCGTAATAGCCGAAAGAAACACTTTGTTGGGAAACACCGTCTATGTCGAACTACGAAGCAGTTACACGAGCCTCTCCGCCCGACGGATTCGGCTGGTAAGTCGAAGAAAGTTCTTGTCTAACAAAAGAAAGCTACGAAACTTGGCAGATGAGGGGTCGCCGAAACAGTTCCCTTCCGTGGGCGGCAAGCGTTGGAGAAAACGGTCCTGAAGCCTGTAAGACCTGAAATAGCCCCCAGGACATGCTACATTTCGAGCTGACGTATAATCCAAGCTGAGGGTGTTGTTAGTAAAAGTTCGATGAAGGAGGCTCGTTAGCCGAGGAGTAACGTGGTTGTTGAGAAGCTGCAATTATTGTTGCGCGTGAATGATCTTCAAACTTCTTCGTTGTCGACATTTTATTTTGTAATGGGCAGAATGAAGGTCGAAGTTTTCGAACCGCCAGTTCGTTTGAAATAAGAGGCTTATTAATATAACGAACGAAACGTTACAGCGAATAAGGAGACAAGACAGACTTCCCGACAGGTTCGGAAGGTTGGTGAAAAATGGCTTAGGATTTTAAAGGCTAGCTGGAATAATATTAGCAGGGGTCGGATAGGTGGCTATCGCAGGCTTCAGGAACTCAAGATGATACATTGTTTTCGGGTCTAGCTGACGTGGTCTTCCCAAGCAAGAGTGGCGCGATGCTTGCAAAAGGAGTACCTACATTCCAAGTTTGATGAAATTTTTTTTCAAACAATTGCTTCTTTCTCCAATAGGTGTACGAATAAAATAGAAAGAATAGACAGAAACTTAGGGTTCTATTAAAAGTAGAATCCTAACATGTACATATATTATACTAAAATAGTAAAAGGTAAGTAACGATAATAGATATGAAGAGCCTGCCACGATGGTTCCCTAGAAGCTATCGTTTATGCCTTAGAAGTGCAATTATTAATAATTATATTATTATAATATTACTATCAAACTATTAATTAAAGTGGCAAGTTGTACGTATGAAAAGAAATACAAGCAAGTAGGTATTTCACACAAAATAAGTTCTAACTTCTAAATTCGATTCTCAAAGAGCAAATATTAAAGCTGAAACCGTAAACTAGTCTAAATGCCTTCGCTTACATATAAATTTGGTAAGTTTAAATTAGGGTTGTAATGAACAAATTATTCCCTTAGATTTAAAAAGTCTAACTAGTCACGTTTACCTGCGATTCCAATACTGTTCCGCAGCAACTTGTAAAAACGTAGAAGTTAGTAGTGGTTATGCGTAAGAACAGAAATTTCAAAGACGTTTTCAAAATTCCACGTAGCGACACAGAGGGAAAGAAGAAGAAATAGTAACTGCTTTTATAAAAGTCTCAGCAACATTTCCACGCAATCTCTTCTCTCTGTCTCTGTGCTACCTCGCGCTGTCAATCAAACACCGTTACGTTGCACCGTGGCACGAGAACGACAACCAGAGTGCAGGGTGACGTAACGGGCTGATAGTGAACTCGCCGTAACATGACCATGTTTGCCGCGGAGTCTTCTAGAAAGAACGACAGAAAGAAACAGAATGAAGGGATAGGTAGCCTTCATTTGGGTGCAAATGCAGCTTTTTCGGGATCGACGTTTTAAAAGTTTACTGCTGTGAAGCATTGTTTCGGCCGACACTGGCCGAAGACAAGGGGCGAGTTGGCCAAGGCTTTGATTAACGGGCGTCACCAGGGAAAGCCCTTTCGCGATTGTTTGCCACCCCGTGCTGTCTCTGTTCGCCTTTGTTCTTCTTGGCCTGCTGTTCCTCTCCCGCCTGGCCTGTCCTTTCGCGTGGTAGTTGGCTTTTCCGTTGTTGCCCGTTTCCTCTCTTTTTTCCGCGCACCAGTCATCGAACTGTTTCTTCTGTGCTGTTCCTCGACATTATCACCTGCCCCCTCCCCTCCTCTCATCCCCTCTCGTACTTGTCCTCATTCCTCTTTCCATGATTCCCTCGTTGTTGATCTGAGAAGATACTGTTGGAAACCGGCTGAGAAACAGTCACCGATTATGCTCAAACAATAAATATATTTCGGTGAATATGTGTTAAAAAATTTGATCATACAGTTTTAAGGAGTCTAATGATATATTCTAACTATTTTGGCGAGGATAAGGTGAATGTAGGCTTTAACCTAACCCAATGTAATGTATAACGAAAACAGGGATGAGGAACTTACTGGATGGATCCTTTGGTGACTGAAATCTAGGAAGAGGTTATTTAACAATACATATTTCAAATGCGTTTATTCTGGAAAGCGACACAATTGACTTTTCATGCGCATCACTGTATTTTTAATGTCCGCTTGCTCTTTAATCTGAAAGCTATAATTTAGAGTTTTCATGTTCTTGAATAGTTATTAATAAGTTTTAAAGATTTCGCGGACGTTATGTACCTACTATAAGTGCAGTATGGTGATAAGGAATAAAACTGGTCTGTTGTGTTGCAGTAGTACCTATATACAACGGGTGTCTGTGTGTATACAGGGTGATTTTAAAAAGAGGTACAGAATTTACAATGTAGATAGTACATACTCAGCTGACAATGAGTAAAAAATATTTCATAAGACGAGAAATTATTCTTGTCCGAGTTGGAAGCGATTTTCGGCGTTGGTAATCGAGTGATTTGCCTGTTTCTCCGTCTATTCATCGGATGCAGGTTAAAAACGGAGGATTACTCTGCTACGTAATTACTTTGGTGTTTACAATACATGCCTATACTGCGTGTTATCTTTCCATTTTCATACATACCTACCTACTTCATATATACGTATACAGAATTGCAACCTCTTTCAAACACTGTTGGTCTGACCATACCAGGCGTTCTATACTTACTGGATACTTACTCATAATATTGAAAAATTATGACATAAAAGTAATTTTATTATCGATTGAAGCATGAAAGGCACACAATTATTGTTGACACAGTAAGATGAGCTGTTGGAGGAAAAAATTCTTTTCTTTTCTTTTCTTTTCGCGAGTCGCTCCCGACTCTAATAGAGCTGATTTTTCCACCTATATTTAGTCAACATTTTCTGCTTAGCTTAGTAAACGCTAACTACCCAGCTAGGTCTGAATTTTTTCTTAAAAACACCCCTGTATAGTTTGAAAATATATTATTAAAGAAACGCGAATGGATTATGTGGGTATAATTTCATTTAATTTGCTTATTTTTGTTTAAACTTTTTTTTAAAACTAAAGTCTCTTAGTATCTTCGGTATAAAATTATTAATATAAGTAAGTATAAAATTAATTACCCGGACTTTCTTTTCTTAATATAATAGCAGTAGTATTACCAAAGTTATGCATGTTGTGTATTCTGGTAGTAATGCAGTCATGTACTCTTCTCTACTCTCTGCTTTAACTCCTCCAGCTCCTTTTTCTTCCACTTACCCTCTACACGAGCTTCTATTCAGTACAATTTTGCGATTTTCGCCGACTCTCTTATACGGTGTAAACCCTCTTTTTCGCAGTACATCTCACTTAATTTCTCCACAAGACAACCCAGTTTCTTCAAGATCTAAAGGTAGGATATCCTACCATCGTTAAATGTTGCCAGTGTGTATGCAACCATTTCAAGAGGTTTTACGCTGCTGAACATCCACTTTCAAGCAACTCCTCATAACTCTTGATTTAGGTTCTCGTTGCTGCCCAGTGTGCGTGATCATCTTTAGTGAGATTTTCATATTTTTATGACCTACTGAACCTCCAAGGGTTTGTTGGCACGCAGTAGCTGTGAGTGTTTAAAGTTGCAGCGCATCACATTTTTCTTATATCTCGTGCAATTTTCAGAGAGACTAGAGTTTTCAAAAGCCAAAGAAAAAAAAAACGTTGGACAAAGTTTATTCAGGAGCTTCACACCCCCTTAACATGCTTCAGTCATGCCCAGATCTTTGAGACTCTGTACACAGATTTGCAAAGAAAACACTTTCAAAGTTAATATTGTGTAGTAGTATAAAGTTAGTAAAAGTAGTATCTTTTTATATAGCTCATGAACGGTATACTTCCCGCTGCTATCAGCAATATTAAGATACTATCAGAATTTTAAATAAGCCCTTATTCGTCGGCATCACGTACAATCATATCTTAAATCAGCGCACATCTTTCCAACTAATTTCCTTCTGCATAGGTCTCATTCCCGTTTACCTTTCTTACATCGAGTGGAGAACTACTTTGCTTATTTCGTATTATTCCCCGTCCTATATTTTCAATTTCGAAAATAAAGGAAATCGCTTTCTATACGTTTCTCTTCTTCCTCTTGCTTCAAACATGCGAGTTAGAATCCCGTTTCCCTCTACTTGTTTCTTTTCAAATGCCTGCCTCCTGGTGGTTTCATTTAGTCGCATCGAAAGGATGCATATCTGGCCTTGTTCTCTCTAACTAAACTGATACGAGGCAAGAGAGAATGCGGAAATTTGCAGTTATAAATTTACGCAGGAATGGCTTTTACAAAATGAAATTTCAACACAACGTTACGTTCACATCGATCCTCTTTGATGTACTGTCCACAAGTTCCTTTATGTCATGGCATTATTACAGAAAAACGAAAACCTAATATTGGCTACCTCTTGTTTTCCATTTCCAATATATTCGTAGAAATGTAAACGAGCCCCATTTCCCGTACTGAGTTGCCTCTGCATAAAAGTCCGACAATGAGATAATTAAATGTAAATTCCATTTAGCTCTTTAAACACGGCCACAGAGCAGTAGACAAATATTTATTGCTATTGTAATTGAACTTTAACGGAAGGCACATTTGTGTGTCTTCTCGCCTAAATTTACACAATGTGAAAGTGATAGTTCTGCTACGTTATTATTGCGTTTATTTGTTTGCAGAGAATTCATTTCGTTGAGTGTCTGTTTATTTACATTTTCAATTTAATGCAGTTTAAAATAATGTTTCCTGCAACCTAGGGATTTTAGGTCAACCAGTAAGATTTTATACTAACCGACATAATTTAGGTATCTACAATTACACATATTTATTACAAAAATTGTGCCTATTAAAATTAAAATTTCGAATAACGAATAAAAGTTAAAAAAAATTAATCGTCACGGTTCGAATAAAGTTAATTTCGTATTAGTCGGGCGTTTCAACTTCAATGTCGAATAAATTTTTCAACTTCAACTTTATTCGTCAAATA
This sequence comes from Andrena marginata, assembly GCA_963932335.1. Taxonomy (NCBI): domain Eukaryota; kingdom Metazoa; phylum Arthropoda; class Insecta; order Hymenoptera; family Andrenidae; genus Andrena; species Andrena marginata. The sequence goes on along the minus strand of OZ010664.1, from coordinate 233,905 downwards.
ATCTAAAGTTAACGTAACTTTTATTGGATTCGACGGTTAAATAATTTGTTACCTAATGAATGCCCAAATCTGTTCTGTCATACAAAGTGAGTTTGGGAAAATCAAAAAATTGATTAAAGTAATTTGCTCATATATTTTCTAATTTTAATGAGAAACCTACGAAAATGGATCTTTATATGTAATCATAAAGAAACTTCAGTTAAACTAGGTTAAAGAACAATGTATAAAAATAATAGTTGTCCAAATAATTAGAGATATCCGGATTTTATTAAGACGGCTTTCAATCTGAATCGTACGAGGTGGTTCCCTTCACTTCTCAAAACTCGCTCCATTCTCAGTTCACCACTATCGGCGGAATTAATTCCAGACTGTTGCTTCCAACTGACTCCGTCGAGGCATGATATAACTACTTGATTTGTACTCAAATGGACTGTTCCATTATACTTGCGTGCATCGACAGTTAAACGAGCCACGTTCTGGTGAAGAGTTGATCTCGCGCCATTGGCTAAGACGGCCACGTTCCCTTACCTTTTAAATATGTACGAAATCACTATCTTCTCTGCCTTTGTCTTCCGCGAGATTAAGTCGAGCTCGTTCGAAGAGTAATCGAACCGTTTGTTCGTATGGAACTGCGCGCTCAAGTCCGTCTTTCGTGCTATTAGATTGCGAAAGAATGGAGGAGTACACAACAATACTGAACAGTTCTTACGTAAGGAAGACAGAGAAGTATTTGAATTCATTTCGATATCTCACTGTATCTAAAGCAAACGTAATAAATATAAAAATAATACTTTTTATTTGATTTTTAAATAATTCAAATATATTTGAACTAATCGCATCTCTAGTATATCTTAGGAAGTTATTTTCTTTACACATTTTCAGGAAAGTTTGACAAACTTCAGACAAAGTTAACAAAAGCTATTGGCAAGTTTATGTTGATACTACGATTGGGGCAAGGTGCCTCGTTTTCTGCTTAACACCGATAAAACAGTCCTCCTTGAAAACATATACGGTGGATGTACCAGTAAATGAACAAGTACCAGTGAATGGGCATTTTTTTTTATTAAAATCAGAGTAAAATAAGCTATTAAAATAAGCAACTAATTAATTACAGAATTCTTTTAATTTCTTGCTTCATATTCAAAAATTTTTTGGAACATGTGGGATCAATGACGCTGCAAACATAATTTTATAATAGTGTTCATTCATTAGCCTTAAGTGTCCATTTATTGGTGCGTTTACCCTACCTTTTGTTTTAAACATTTCTTCGTACAACTGGTAGTTTACGGGCAATTCGAGGCGGTAATATCAAGTACCTTGTATATATGTTGTATATGTTTACGTGAACGAACGTTACATTTTTTCGAGGTATAATTAAAAGAGGAAGTACCTAGTATGTGCTCGAAATGTTCTCCACGAGATTTAATGTATGCATGGACCATGGACGTGTCTTGGAAAAATTCATTAAAAGATGCCAGGATGGCTGCATTCATTGTTTTCTACGAACTGAGGAAACATATGCTTCCATTCGCGGCACATTTTACCTATTTTTTATGACATACTAAAGAATATTTATGAACACCGCGGTATGGGGAAAGGAGGGCCTATGAAATAACTTCTGGATTTTAATTTTTTAGATTTTTACTTGAACAAGAAATTTGGGGCAGAGCATATATGTATGATTATTATCTAAGGTTGATTAAGAAATTTTTTCATATACTTTTATGAAAATTCAAAGGCTAATTAGTTTTCTAAGTGACGTACTTCGTCGTTTTGAAAAAAATTGCAATTTGTCGGAATAGCGAAGAAAATAGTGAAGGTCGTTTCTTCAACATTTTTAGCTGAACCTGTGATGAAAATTTAAAAATCCCCTTTTTAAATCTTCAAGTAAGTTGCACACATGCTGAAAATTTTATCGAAATCGATTGATGCAGAAAGAAGCGACGGGCATCGATATATACATATAAGAATCTTTAGGTTTATTGCAGTTACAGGCCGAAAACTGCTGACAACTGTGATTTCCACCACTTTCAGCGTATTGTAGCTGATAGTTACGTTAATCCATTTCGTTCTTTAATAATTAAATTAATTTAAATATTTTTAATGAAATTAAATATAAAATAAATCTGCACTTGTAACGCAAGTTCGTGATTCTACCGTTAGGCTGATTTGACATAATCGTCGAGATCGAACTGATCTCGTTCGATCGTCTGACCTACCTTCTTCGAATTCCCAAATTCCCCCATATTCGCCAGTTTTACCTACCGAAGGGGGTGTGTTTCAGGTGAATATGAAGGCGAGATACAAGGGATATTCGACAACTCGAAAATTAACAAAAATTTGAATTAGAAAAATTTAATTTTATTGATTTTATATTAACTTTAATTTTATATATTCTAAATCGTCTAAATTTTCTAAATCTATTATTTATTATAGGTAATATTAAAGCCATAAAGCTTTGATTTGGATATTCGCGATCATATGAAAACTCACCATTTTTGAGGGAGTGCTTTCACCGCTGCTACCGTTTCGTTGCCGGAAAAAAATGGTTCCGTTATTAGCATCACTTCAATTACATTTCTGCAAAGTTTCAAATGTGTTTGAAATTTCGAGTGAACATCCCTTGTTATACCTACATCAGATCTGGGCATTAACTAATTGAAAAATTATTCAAATAACGCATCATATTAAAGTTACTTGGATTTTATTCGTTATTCGAGGTTCGAAAAGCCGGGTTACTTTTAAATTCAGGGACTTAATACCGGTATAACGCTCATACCGGTATTTCGGCAATACAGCTATACCGAAACCGATATCATACCGAAACAGATAAATACCGAAACCGATATTGTACCGAAACAGATAAATACCGAAAACAATAGGTTACCGAAAACCGAAATAAATACCGGTATTTTTTCGGTATTCTTTTCGGTAACACGATAGGTTTCAATATTTTTCGGTAATACTTTCGTAACCCTTATAGAATTGGAACTATTATATCAAAATACCGGTATAACATTATTTTTTATTACCGGAAAATATTGAAACCTATCATGTTACCGAAAAAATACCGGTATTTATTTCGGTTTTCGGTAACCTATTGTTTTCGGTATTTATCTGTTTCGGTGTGATATCGGTTTCGGTATAGCTGTACTGCCGAAATACCGGTATGAGCGTTATACCGGTATTAAGTCTCAGACGAAGATACAACCGAAAAATACCGGTATAATACCGGTATTTTACGTACCGGTAGGAGTCCCTGCTTTTAATCGTCGAAATGAAGTTAATTTATTTAAAATTGTGCCCGTTTCTGTTATACATACATACATACATACATACATACATACATACCTATAATAACAATATCGGAACTGCGGCGATGTTTCAACGTGTCCCTGATTCTGCGGAAAGCTCCCTGCCGTAGCTACGGCACACGTCTATGATATTCTATAGTTTTGTTGTTTGAATGTTGCATATTCATTTGTATTACTTGATATCGGAATTAATTATTAGCGTACAACAAATCAGGGGTGGAAAACTGTTATGATATCGGCTTAGGTTCTCGAAACAGTTATAAGAATCGAAATAATATTGAAACAATTACGAGTGAAAAAGGCTCTGGCCTATAGGTAGGTATCGGTTTCGATTCTACAAAACTAATATGATATCGCTTCCACAATGGTTATATATCAGATATACCTACAATAAACTCTGGGAACCGATATATGTTATGGAACCGACATAATATTGGTTCTGTAGAACCGGAACGGAAATGGATATAGTCAGAAAGTTCGGTTTCTTATCGAAGTTCTTTAGAATGATATATAAGGTTATAAGAAAGATATACCTATAACATTTATTTGAAACATTTATTTTCGGAACCGTTTCCAGTACTGGCCTTCATACGCCTTAACAACCAAATGTGGCAAACTTGAAGTTAATGCTGCTAGGAGGCTTCAATAATCTGACTGCATCATGAACTTGTAGGAACTGTCCATTCCAGATATGCGTAGTTTGTGCAATTTGAATCCCAGGAACAGATTAGACTTCTCTTTGGCTCCACGATTCGATTATCTTGGGGGTTGGGCAAGGAACTTGTGTCAGTTGTGGTCATATTTGCTCCAAGATAATATCAACTTTCTGTGTCTACGGAAGGCCTCTACATTATTATGTAATTATGTGTAACTACTTGACACGCGTTGTCATTCTTCCGTAGAAACAGTTAGGTACATAGCTAGCTTTCTGAGTTTGAATCAGTAAGGAGATTTCAAGACCTGGTTTTGCAAATGTTTTGAACTAGTTAAAAATATAGAGATTTGGCACAGTTTGAGACCCCTTTAAGACTGCCATAGATTTGAAAGTCTTGAAAGTTATTGCAATATTCAAACTTGAAAATTTTAAACCTAAGTACTCGTGGATATTGTTGATTATTTTCTATTTCTGTTTATTTTTAAGTTTACTCACAATCAGTGTTCGCATAGAGATAAACCACCAAACATGGGCAAACAATCATAGAAATTTCAAGTCGATCAAGTGTTGTTGTAGTTTCAAGACTCCACAAAAGTTACAAGCAATTAGCAGGCTTACCGATAAGAGCCATGCAAAACATTTTGAGATCGGCTGTGTCTCAGACTTTACCTCAAAACATGTTAAGGCGATACTGTAATAAATCTAATGTAACTGTTCCTTTTCCAACGCAATTTTCGTGAATTTATTTAACAAAATCTATAACTCTATACTGTCTGGCGTTTTGCCCGCATATTAAGGTATATTTGAAGTAATACCCAGAATTTATTGGGGCATGTTTATTGCAAAATAATTCTTTTCCGTCGGCCGATGGTGCGGGGACTTTTATAGTCATCCAAACTAGAGAAACTAAGGTTCACTTTCTTCATTATGGTTGTTGCTATGGTTGGAATCGCGGACGATTTGCCATCTTGTAAAAAATCAATTTTACAGAACGAAAGTAGCTAATTTTTTTAGCAATAATGCTGCCATTCTGCAAACGTGTATTGTTAGGCATCGATTATATCTACGTAAATATCCGATAAAGAAGCTGAAAAAATTCTGAGTATTACCTACTTCGAACCTTAATATGCAGACAAAACGCCAGACAGTATTAACTCATTGTTGACAGTTCTAGAGTACCCGCTACGAGCATTAACTGCCAAATAGATGATTCTATTGCACATGCATAAAAGGAAGAATGCCAAGGGGGCCAGGATAGTTCACAGGGTACTTCGGCGTTCTTTAAACGTCGAAGCTTAAAAATGGCGACGAACACGAGCTGCTGTATTTTCCCACTGCTACGGGGAGGTAATTAAGTAAGATGACCGTTCAGGGAACCACAACAGATGCTTGAACGCTTCCGATTTCGAAGTTTAGTTCGTCGACGCGCCCTGATAGCCTGTTTCGTCTCGAAATGGTGCTTAAGCGTTCACGGGAATGGGATCGCACTTTCCGTCGTTTGCATCCATCTTCGCGAACGCGCTGAGAAACTTATTGTTCCACCATGGTTGCCCGTGACGTGCAAGGGCCGGGGATTTTTTCGTGGCCTCTTTCCAACGATCGCTTCGACGCTGAGAAATTCCACCAATTTCTCTGGCAGTTAGTGGTTGGCAGCACGTTTCTTGCTCGTGCTTGAATCCAAAACGAACCGATAACTGGAGAGACAACTTATTCTTCAGCGAAGTTGGAGCCACAACGTGAAACTATTGTACTTGTTCCTCTTACTCGTTCGGGTAAAAGTTTCTTTCGGAAGCGTTCAGTTATCATGGAATATTTAAACTTACAGATCGGAGTATTTTCTAACAAGTAGCAGCATCGGGTGTTCCGACGCGCGTGTCGCGATTTTATTTGCGAATTGAAGTGTATAAAGGGTGTAAAGGGTGTAAAGGGTGTAACCTCCGTTACTTGCGATGACGAGAGTACAGTTCGTTGATGGAAGGAGAAGTAGCACTGAGTCAGATTATTAACAGTATACAAAAAAAGGTTTAGTGGGTGCTCACCTATTGAAAGATTGAACTGGAATAATCTGAGTGCTTCGTACATATGTACTGTCCTTTGTGAACACTTGTTCGATGGAGGGGTATACAGAGTCAGTAGAAAAAAGAACTTATAGCTTATTCACTGCGTTGGTGTCAGACGGTTCTATTCGTGATTTGGAAAAAAAGAGGAACTTGGTAATGAATGATGGCCTTCGAATGTAAAATCCTGGATAGCGGGTGCTGACCCTCGTATTTTACGGTGAGAAGAAATTTTAACAATTCTGAGATTGATCAAGAGACAAATTGTATGTATAGAGTGTTCCAATTAACAATCTGCGAGTGAAATATTCACACTGAATTAACGGCTAATAGTGGTATCTTGATGAAAACCAGGTGTAGGTAATGGATGGGTGCAGAGGCGCACTCAGGATTTAATTTTGGGGGAGCCGAGCTGAAAGGATAAAAATAGTTTTAATGGAAATGCAATAAAATGCATTAGGTGATTATAAAAATTTATTTAAACAGTAAAATCTAATTTTTCTTTTCTTGTTACGGAACTCTTGAATTTCTTCAGTCACGGTTACATTAATCTCTTTTTTCCTTTTTCCTTTTTCCTTTTTCTTTGGGGATACCAGGCCCCAACCCCTCTGGGTGCGCCACTGGATCGGTGCCATTTACAAGTTACCATCAATTGTAGATTATGAAGGAAACTGATTATGTTTCACTGATACTGTGATCGCAAAGTATAATTTACCACTTACATTAGTAAAAAAAACGTACAATCTCTTAAGAATTAAAAAGTGTTTAAAGTGAACATCTGAAGGACGGATGCATACATCGTACCCTCCTCTTATCGGCCACGTTTTTATAAACAGTCTTTGTATAATATGATTGGCCGAGTATGCTAGAAAACTTTACCCAAGCAGTCTAGGAACACGCTGCACAACAGTTCGAAATAGTTATTTCTGTAAGAGTTTCAATCCCTTGTAAACGCCAGGGTATAGTTTGGGGAATTATGGTGGGTGGCACAGAATACTAGGATAATGCAGGACTAGAGGATGAGACAGTGGTTAGACGACGCAAGGGGTTAAGAAGATACAGTGTTTGGACGATCCAGGATTTGGATGATATAGGAAACATCCGTTTTAAGGAGAATATTTAGTATAGCGGGGAAGGGTGCAATACAGCTCATTAAACTCTGAATTCTTGAGTTAAGAGGTTAGGTGAGATTAGTGAGACGCTCGAAACAGCACCAAAATAGACGAATTTTCTTTTATGATACTAGGTATGAGATTGAGAATTATTTCTATACTTCTTATGATTAGGGCATGTATCGATGAATATATTGCGCAAATATTGTACAGAAATATTAAACAATGGCCGAGTTATATGTTGTACCACGAAGCTGCTTGAGCTATTGTTTTTCAAATTGAGTAGCAGCATAACTTGAAAATATTTTATTCGATTCACTTGGTATTTTAATATTATCTTCTATAATGGATTATCTACAGAAGATAATTGATTTTACAATTCATTAAAAACATTTTTTGCTACAGACAATTTTAGACACGATTTAGTCAAATTTTTCGGCTAAAACAGATATTCTCTTCAAATGGCCACCATTTTCACAAGAATCAATATTTTTGGACAAATCGCTATGTATTTGTACTTCTGTAGTAAGTGTCACGTAAGTAATGAAAATTTTCGGTTCTTTATCCTACGTGAAAGGGTACGTGAACTTCTACTGCTATCGGTGGAGAGTGTCTTTTCAAAAACTGCAAGAAAGCTGTTCGAAATAAATAGTTACAATTTTCTTTTATATGCCTTAAGAAAAGTAGAATAAAGCCGTTAAAAAAGTTTTCCATTTATTTTCTAATTTCGCCCCCCAAAAAGATGAAACTTACAGTGCTTCCTTGTATTCTCTACTGGCCGGCGAGTTCACACAAAACTGATAAAACCGTCTCCGGAAGACACTTGGACCAGTGTAGTGATGGTTTACTATTTTAAGGAAATCGTGGCGGTCGCGAGACACGAAGTATGCTCATAGAAACGAATCGATGCCTGTTTCAGTGCCGAAGGTGGAGATCGTCGACGAGCACGGCACCACAGCTGGGGACAAATTCTACAAAGCGGGCAGCACGATAGAATTGAAGTGTGTGGTCAGCAATATACCCCAGCCTACCGGATACGTTACGTGGCGGCATGGATCTCGAACGCTGAATTACGACACCACTCGCGGAGGAATCAGGTAAGCCCAGAATGTACGATCTAATGGCACAGACATTGATTTCGCCGCGCGCCCGCGTCGGATATAATTTCATGGGAAATCCTGTTATTATCGGGAAGCGAGATTGATATTACGCCCGCTGCGGAGATTTAGTTTCATTTGATTCGTCAAAATCTTTAACGGCCATTTCTCGTCACGAACACCGCTACTCGAGGCGAGTTATTCCGGATTTTTTTTTAAAAATTCCTATGCTTCTTTTAAATTCCCATGCGCTATATGCGCTATATGCCACGCGAAAAAAAATCGAATTCTATGAAGGTTTTTAGTGAACAGTTCCATATTTGGAAACAGAGCTTATTGGCTTCTGGGTGAATAAATACGGGCGGGCAAGTTCCGTTTTTCGGCGATATTTATACAGGAAATAAAACGACACGTGGCGCGTTCTAGCGGATATATTTTGTTAGAGAACAACGGAACAACTTCCAAGGCAAGCTGGCTTTGCCTGAGCAACGAAAGCCCATTTAACAGTTATACAGCTGTACAAACCTACCCTACAATAATGTATATGTGTAATCGGGTGGTTTTGGTGAAGTTCATTAAATATGTTCAGGGGTCAGGAAAATGTAACGCTGGTTGAAACTGGTGAGAATTGCGTTGCGAAGACTTTATTCTGAAATAATTTAAAATAATTGAGAACACAACGTGTTGAAGCTGCTTGTCAAATCAGACCAGTCACTTGTGCATTAAAAAAGTTTTCACGAGGGCGTAACATTTCACTCTGAAATTCCACTTCCGAGATACCTACTCTGATTTCGTATTGTAAATCAGAATTTCCTGTTAAACTTTCGACGCCGCTGGTTGATTGTGAACATGGCCGTTATGTAAAACTGCAAGTGGCTTTTGCCCCGCGAAACTTAAAGTACAATCAGAGAAGAGATAATGGAAGCGCATCAAAGTTCGTGGAGGATACTTTAAATAACTTCCACTGTAAATACATTATTAATAATTTTATTGAAATCGAAGTTTAAGGGTAAACTTGCTACCTTGGGTGATTGCGTAGATCCATTTGTATTGGAACGTACAATAAATGACGACCTACTGAACGATATTTCTACGTGTTTTGAACACTACAAGAAGAAAATCAATACGGATATAAGCTGTCATTAACTGTAATTTTTCAGGAAGACTGGACTACTTTAATTATTAATTGGACAATTATTCGGTAGTATTCTGTTTAGCATCGATTATATCTAGACAAAATGGCAGACAGTCACGTGGTCGCAGGTGCAGATATACATATAAATAAACCGTGGCTTCGATATTGATTTTCATTAATTGCTCACTAATCATCGCGGACATGACACCGTCAATAACTACTTGTACATGCATTAATTAGTCTGGTACTTATTCAAACTGTACTTTAATGACACCTATCAAATTTAGGCAAAACGGAACATGTTTCTGTTCAATATAATTATGTCGGATCTCGTTCGGTTTAAATGATCAAGTAGAGATTTAAATAACACTGCACCAGCGGAATATTACTCGTTTCAATCACTTTAAAACATTTTGCATTATAAAATGCTTGACACCACAAATAATGTTTAATGGATGTGAAAGAAGTATTTTAATTTGTATATCTTCCTACCATAGTAAGATATTCAATATTGATTACGAGTGTAGATTATGATAACCGATTGTTTAAACGCAAATTACCAGTTGCACCTAAAAAGGGCTATTTTTTCTAACAATTTGATATTAATCATTACTTATTTAGTTCTGATCCTCTCCTCGTCTATAGCCACTGCATAATATTGTGGTAGCCACAAAGAGTTGACATTCAGATGATTGAAGGAAAAAACAAGCGTGTCTCATCTTAGGTTTCCTTAGATTAGAGACAGAAAAGTTTAGCCATTCGAGGTGACTTTCCTATTGCGAATCACGTCGAACACGTTCCTTTTAGGGTCCCTAAAAAAAATTATGGCGGTTTATTCAGAAAATTATCTACTTCAATCCTGCTATAAAAAGCATGTTTCCATTTAGTAAAACGAAGGTCACCTTCAAATCTCTGGGACGCCTCCACCCAGAAAGATTTTGCTCGGTCCATTTTATGTCCACCGTAAAATCTTTACTCGCCTTTAGTCTAAAAAACACAAGAAAACTTGAACTAATTGTTCATTCCTGTCTAACTTGCACAAAACTTGTATAAATGAAAAAACAGATATTAAATATAGGTAATAAATTTATTTATTTAATACAAAATTTGCGCAAAGCGAAACATTACTTTTTTCTTTTAAAATAGTTTTTAATCTATTTATTTCCCTTTTTTTTTGTGATAAAATCTGTAGGCGTAGAAAATTTTTTTTTCGTTTCGAGTGGATGTTGGCTTGTTCGTATGTAGCATATCCAAAAATTATGGTAAATTAGGTGTCTTTCTTCCAGTAGATTGTAAAATATGAAAATCCTTTGTTAAAGCCCGGAATTTATTTTCATATCGGTTGATACTAAATTCTTAGAGGATCTCTGCGATTGCTAACTCCATTTTTTTTTTTTAATGGTACTTCTTCATTCTGAGGATCCTTAACTTCTTCAGTCTATTCAGGAGAATCCTGGTTACTGTTATATTTTCCGAAAAAGCTCGCTACTTAAATAGAATTTGTTTTGCCGTTTTATACTAATCTGTCTTAGATATTAAATGGAAAACGGGATTTTGAATCTTTTTGAAAAGATTCTGGATTACCCATGCAACAATTTTATAGAGGATACAATAGTTTTGTCTCTTTTTTTATACTTCTTCTTTAATAGCCATAAGAAACTCATTATTTAATTCAGTAGAAATACAATTTTTCTAAATTGTTAAATAATAATTTACGAGCAGCTTCACCACTCAATAATGTCGAATCTTCTCTACTGAGATTTTCTATTGTAATTGATATAGGTACTAATGTTACTAATAACACTTATTACAAATTGTAGATGTGTTTATACGTTCGCGATTTCCTAGACTTAAGTTTCTCGAGAAGGACAGTACTTCTCGAGAAATAAGAAATAAACAATTATAAAAATATCTGGAAAAATTCTCGAGAAGGAAGATTAATTCCCACGTACATGTACCTATAGCAAAAAACGGTGATGATTTGCGGCCATTTGTCTTTCGAAACGGATTAGACGGTTTTGTTCTTTCCCCTGGCGCGACTTTATTCCGTTTAATTAGTACGAATCAGCACTGCACAACTTCTGACCGCGTGACCAATATTCAGATATGGTTTGCGGCCGGTCTAGTAATTTCGTTGACCAGGGGCTGATAGTTTATGCAGGCTGCATGGCGATTCTAATTGCTTCGATAAAGAATGGAGCGTTCGGTGAATTTTGAAAGGCTTTCATTAAAGTTCTCCGAGCTGGCAGCCCCGGCGCCGGCGTGTGTGACTTAATTGGTTATAGATATGACAGAATTCATGAATTTTAAATAGCATCACTCGGTTTTACCCGCTTCAAAGTGGCCTCCCCTTCGATCACAGAGAGTCGACGATAAATCGATTTTTGAGCATCGATCGTTAATACGGTCCGCTGTCATTTCAAGGGAATTTTCTTCTTGTCGTTTTGGAGTATCAGGAACATGGTAATAGCGGATCACTTTAAAACGACGCTCTCCACTGATGTTAATTTCATACTCCACAGTATTTCGTGAAATCTATAATGAATGATTCATCGATTCTAACCAATCAAATTTAAAATATCCAAACTATGTTTTAGCTAAAGATTATAAGAATTTTTAACCCTTCGTGGCCACACCTTCTTACAATCAGAAATTGGTCACCTGGGGTCCACTGCAGCCCAGAGTGAGTTTTAACCGAGTTCAAAAAGGAGGAGGCTACTCAATTCGTCACGTATAGGTATTTCAATATCTATGTATGTTCACGCATAACTTCCGTATAGGTGCACCGGTTTCGATAATTCTGTTTTTATTTGGAGGAGTAAGAATGAAGAGCCGGCGGTACTGTGTTAACTTTTTTTTATTATTATTTAGATGCTCTAGAATTATTTAGAATTCCAGTTTTAATGCATGTTCATGCATAACAACTGTAACGCCTGTACCGATTTGGATGATTCTTTCGTTGTTATATTGAGTATGTTCCCCAATTGCTAGCATGATACATGTTTTTTAACCAACTTAAAACAAAGGTTAGAAAAATTAAAAAATAATAAACTTTAAAAAGAAAAGTAAAAAACCGTCTTCGAAGGTGCGTTAAAAATGATAAAGTATTTTTTTTTTAAATCGGTACCAAAATAGAAACAGAATTTAATCAATTTTTAAACCTTTATTAATTGTCGTTCATTAGCACACTAACATCCGGGAATTACAGCCGATTTAATTTTATTCTTATTTTGGGAGCGATTTAAATTTTTTTTTTTAAATTTTTAATATATTTTCCACGGTTGCGGAAAAATCGATTTTTTCGCAATAAATTCCCTTTCGGTGTCGTAAAGGCGACGTTTGAACTCGAACATTGCTCTTGGGGTGTCATAAGCCTCGCGTGATCACGAAGGGTTAAGAATGAAAAGTTTCAAGTATTTCGTCAGTAAATCTTCACTGAGTCGTCGATTAATCGTGAAGTTTTGTTTTGGATTTTTTCTACAATTCATTTAAATAGTTTAACAATAAGGAGAATGGACATTATCCTTATAATGCTGATTGGAGTAGGGGCGAGTAGGATAAAACGGAACGGGTGGGTAAAACGGAACATAACTGTTTCTCTTAGATAAGAGCTGCGAATGATTTGGTATCGCGTGACATGGGGTCAAAGGACCCTCACAGCGTGTTTCGTGACAGGCCATAGTTTACTTTTTCGTCAAGAGAGTTGGACAAATTTCCGGTATCGACGTTTCAATATTGTGTTGTACTTTTGACCACTTTTCGCCATTTGGATTTCGAAAATCAATAACGGTAAGTACATTATTGGATTCTATAGTCCTTACGCTACATTTTGACGTATTAAAAAGTTCTTCACCTCACGCTGAAGTGTAAATATTAAATGTTTACTAAATAAATGACGGCATGCGGGGCAAAGCGGAACATTTTGCGTGGGGTAAAACGGAACGCCTAATTTCATACACTTCCACCAATCCAATTCGCTTGAAATTATGCAGGCCTGCGTAGTTATGATGACAATAAAAAATTATGGGAAAAACGGGAGGAGTGAAAAAATGACCCAGTCATCGATAAGTATAACCCATAACCACAAATCCAAACGATTTGAAATCATCCTGTAACCACAAATCACAACTTAGTCACTAACATATAAATAATAAAAAAATATACAAAAAAATTGTTTGAGTTGAACAAGTTTATTTAAAATGCACTAAAAACTAAAAAAATCTCCTTGCATACATATGTCGATATTCATTATTCATGTAAATATCCATGTGTATTTGATTATATTCAGTAAATTTTATGTTATCTGGTAAAATATTTATTCTTATGCGTATAATATATATATTTTTGTTATACTTTATTTGTAATAGTTATATTCAGTAAATTTTATGTTATCTGGTAAAATATTTATTCTTATGCGTATAATATATATATTTTTGTTATACTTTATTTGTAATAGTTATACCTGAAACATATATTTATAGTTTTTTTTTTACACAAATGAATACTGTTTAAATCATAAAAAGGTTTTGTACATTTACACGGTGCTCGCGTGGGTGTTCCGGTTTACCGTACCACTTGAGCGAGGCGAAGATTTCAATACCTCCGGTAAATCTCATTTTCCTTCGTTCCCAAGGATTTTTCTTAACAATGGCTTTGATTTTCTTACCCCGGGTCTCCACCACATTGTTCGCGAACGTTTTCCTCTGTTCTTGTCGTGTCCACACCGCCGCAAACAGAACAAAACGTTCACATACGATTCATACGTTGAGTTTTGTTCATGTTTGCGGCGGAGTGGACAAGACTAGAACAGACAAAAACTTGGTGGAGACCCGGGTTTATAGTCTAAGGTCCACTGAAGACTCCTGTTGAAGTCCCGTGTCTTTTTCTCCTACCGATCTTATGTTATCACCCTCCAAAGTTAAGCGTTCCGTTTTACCCTACTTTCGCCTATTTCAACTAGTATTTCAATCACGATGCACGATCCAATATCATTTCGCTTCCCCCATGGGATTATTAAACTTGATACGTACACTGCGCGCACACGGGCAAATATTATATTCCATTGCATTTGTTCCTCTTCAATCACTCTCATTAGACGATATTATGATCTATAATTATGAGATATCGATCAGAATATTCGACAAACACGTTACAACCAAACACGCAGCTGCGTAGTTTGAATGCATTATTCTGTTAGCGTAGAATAAAACGAAGAGAGCTAATATAATACAATGGCGAATTGGATAAACAATTCCATTTCATCCGAAATCTGTGATTACCCGTTGTTCTCCGTTATATTTGCACGGCAAAGTATTTTCGAGTGGAGGGTAAAGCTGTGGAAAATATCATTATTAAAAATAATTATTGCAAACGGCTCCCGTGGGAATTTTGTATCAGCTTTTGGCATTAATCACTGTTGAAACTGTATCTGCTTCAATCAACAAATAATAAACAGAATTGTAAAATGGCAATAGATCAATAACAGATAAAAGTAGTAATAATAGGATTCATTGTAGTAGACAAATTTTCAATTTACGCGTCATTTAAATTATAACACTTATTTCCTAGTGCAACATTTACGGTTTTCATAAATGTATATTGCTTGGAAATTCAGTTTCGCACAATTGTCATCCCAGGTTGTACATTTGAACATTGTTCTCCTTAAAGTTAACCTTGTTAATGTCCATCTAAATTTAACACAATTATAAACACATAAGCAGATGTAATAAACGTGCATTAAACAGAAGTAGCACAAACCTGCAAAGGAACGGCTATAAACCTTGATCGTCGACCATAAACTTTCGAAACGACGATAAAAGATGGGGCATTAATATGTAGGCACTATTATGAGGGTCGTAAAGTACTAGGATATCACTGTCAGCTTGGTGACATATTGTATACCTACTATTGCCCGATGAGAAGATGAGCTACTACCCACAAGCTGAAATGTCACAGGGGCAAGGGGAATCGCCCGCTCGCTCCACCCTATCCCCTCCAAGAAGTCCTACCTTTCGGTTCTTAGCGGCTGTCCATATCCGCGGATTGTCGCGATTGCTTTCGTTCGCGTTGTTCGTCACGGGACGAACTGTGTTGGAGGCAGAGATGGGCAAAGATAATATCTAGATAAACTCGAATAAAAGATACTTTACGTTTATTCGTTATTCGGAGCTTCGAATAACGCGGTTTATCTTTATTCGAAACATCAGGGATAAATAAATTTAATCCAAGTGAACTTATTCGACGGCGGAAGATAATTTTTTTATTCGAAGTGAATTTAGTCGAAAGATAATTTCTTGATTCGAGGAACTTTTATTCGAACCGTCGAATAAGGTTTTTATGTTTATCCGTAGTTTATTCGACTTTTATTCGACGGCTTCGAATAACTTTCGACGCGGGATCTCGCCTCGAGTTGAGGACTTGGGCTGTTCGGCGGCGGCTTGTGATCTTGGTTCGAGCTTCGGCTGGAGAGCCATACATTGTTGCTTGCGATGGATTATACTTATATTAATAGCATGTATGTAAAACTTCCATATATTCTATCGTATCGGCATGAACGTTTCATTAAAATACTCTTGAGATTTTTTAGATGAAAATGAATTTAAACGCGATATAAATCGGATTAATTTGAGCATAATTACATTATAAATGTTACATTCATATTTAATTATCTATAGTTCTGAAAATAATCCAATTTATACCGTGTTTTAAATAATTTCAATGGAATGAATCTCGCAACTTTATTAACAATCCATAATTATTATTCTAAAAGTCGGAAACATCTTGGTATAAACATAACTGACAAATTTCGAATACTATAAGGAAGCTAAGGTTTTGGAAGTTCTATAGACATTAATTTATTTATTGGTTAACTTTAAATAGATTTTGAAAAAATGACGATGTTTCTTACATTTGTTTGCTAGAAAATGCAAATAAACGGGACCACAATATCGCAATATCTTTTGTAAACAAAATTTGTTCTTATGATTCTTGTAATTACAAAATAATAAGATACATGTAATTATTACAAGAATCATAAGAACAAATTTTGTTTACAAAAGATATTGCGATATTGTGGTCCCGTTTATTTGCATTTTCTAGCAAACAAATGTAAGAAACATCGTCATTTTTTCATAATCTATCTAAAGTTAACCAATAAATAAATTAATGTCCATAGAACTTCCAAAACCCTAGCTTCCTTATAGTATTCGAAATTTGTCATACCAAGATGTTTCCGACTTTTAGAATAATAATTATGGATTGTTAATAAAGTTGCGAGATTCATTCCATTGAAATGAGTTAAAACACGATATAAATTGGATTATTTTCAGAACTATAGATAATTAAATATGAATGTAACATTTATAATGTAATAATGCTAAAATTAATCCGATTTATATCGCGTTTAAATTCATTTTCATCTAAAAAATCTCAAGAGTATTTTAATGAAACGTTCATGCCGATACGATAGAATATATGGAAGTTTTACATACATGCTATTTATATAAGTATAATCCATCGCAAGCAACAATGTATGGCTCTCCAACCGAAGCTCGAACCAAGATCACAATCCGCCGCCGAACAACCCAAGTCCTCAACTCGAGGCGAGATCCCGCGTCGAAAGTTATTCGAAGCCGTCGAATAAAAGTCGAATAAACTACGGATAAACATAAAAACCTTATTCGACGGTTCGAATAAAAGTTCCTCGAATCAAGAAATTATCTTTCGACTAAATTCACTTCGAATAAAAAATTATCTTCCGCTGTCGAATAAATTCGCTTCGAATAAATTTATTTATCCGTGATGTTTCGAATAAAGATAAACAGCGTTATTCGAAGCTCCGAATAACGAATAAACGTAAACCGTGTTATTCGAGGATTCGAATAACGAATTAAAGAAAAAGTATCTTTTATTCGAACCGTTATTTAAATAATTTTTTATCTAGATAATGCCTATCTCTGGTTGGAGGGGATGGGTTGACGCGAGCGGGCGATTCCCCTTGCCCCTGTGACATTTCAGCTTGTGGGTAGTAGCTCATCTTCTCATCGGGCAATAGTACTTATATGTGTGTCTTCAGGAATTTTCACGTCACCTTTTCCAAAATTAATCTGAAGCACCACAACTCTTAAATACCAAATGAGTCTTTTTGAAAGATATGTTCTCCCCAAACATAGAGATAATGGAAAACTTACGTATTCCATTTTGCACACTAATGCACTGTCCCAATTAGTCAAATCCTATTGGTCATTTTGCTGTCGATGCAAACACAACCATGGTTCTGAATCGAAATTTTTGTCTGTATGGATAGGTACGTAGTAGGTATGTGCGTAACTGGATTTAATATTCTCAATGCTTATCGTCAGCTTTCGAATCCGGATTTGCCATTTGTTTGGCGAGCTCTATTCACTCTTAATCCACTGCTGATCGATATCAAGCGTGCATTCATTCCAAACTTCATTAACCGCGCATGACCTAATGGTGTGGCGAGAATTCTTTGATTTTTTAATTTTATCACATAACACGTGTTTTGAATAAAAGCCTTTCCCGACCAGGGCTATAGTTTTTTCAATCTTAAACCCAAAATTATACATGTTAGACTTATTTAAAAGAAACATTTCATTTTTTAACGAAAGTAAAATGAAACAAGTTTGAAAATGATTTTTAAAAAATCACCTGTTCTTTGTATCTCATATAATTGGAAACTGTTTTGTTTTTTTTTTATTTATATTTTTGCCTTATATCTGTGTGTGTGTGTGGGGGGGGGGGGCTAAAAGATATTCGTTGAAAACACAGAGATCGCTGTACTTTTTTTTTTGAACAACAATGAAAATTCCTTGGAACTTTATTGGTATAAATTAAATTGCCGGGGAAGAAAGGATACAATCCATGCTCTACAATGTTTTTCGGATAAATTGAAGTGCTGTAGGAGTCTGAACGTTTGCATTTCGAGGAATCAGTATCTATTCCCATAAAAATGTGGGAGAAGAAATGATTCGAGTATAATATCCACAATTTTTGTTCAAATTCATCGGCAAAGTGCCACTATGTAGATTTTGCTGCATAAAGTACTCACCTCAAAGCATTTTGCTCTCAGATGATTGGTTCGCCTGAATCGATGTACACCACCTGCAGCGGCGCGCCCTACAGGGCTATCTTCAATGATTAACAACTTCGACAATTTTACATATTCGGACGATTTGTTTCTGTCTAATTACTCGCAAACGTGGCTACAATAGATTGTGAATAGCACGATTACAACGATTGTTTGGTATCCAAGTAATTAAGCGTCAAAAAAACTAACGATTTACATTAACCCCTTAAAGGATTTCGATGACGGATGCTCTACTGTACCTACATTTTTTAAAATTGCCCCTCAAACTCATTTCTATCTGAAGAACACCCTATTCAGTCACGATCTCCGCCTTCCTCTCCACGCAAGGCGACAAGCCCTTTCCCGCGTTGCATCTAATCGTAAGAATCTTTCGCCACTATCTTACAATTAATCAAGCCCACTTCATCTTTATATTCTAACCGTCTTTTGAATTCAAGTGTAGTCATAATTCGGCGTGAATCGAAATGTCTGGTTTCGATAATAGAATGTTTTATACACAGCAATCATTTCATTTAACTCGACAACGAGTTTGAATCTATTGATACATTTGGCCAATTTTTATTCGTTTCTACGGAAATTAAACTTGAACGGGTTGCGTCAGGTTTATGTGCAATAGCTATTCCATCGTGCCCCAAGCCAGCAAATACAGGGGCAGAAGGGACGTTAAGGAACGCAGCTCATAGGTAGAGCGAAAATCACTTAACGGCTGTCGTTTCAAGTTCAAGTGACGCTAACAAAGCCAACGCGTCAAATTAACTTTGTAATAGGCGTTTAATTAAAAATGAATAAATGCGTTAAGAACACATTCTATGCACGAAAACGTATCAGAAGAGTATCAACTGAGATTGTATTTTACAGCAGTATAATTTTAATCGCGGAGATCATTTTTTCTCATAAGCATATTACTCTTTCACGGCCAAACTCATTTGAAGTACAATAGCAGGTCCGGCGGCGATGTAAACGAGTTTAACGCGTTCTGTAGCGCCGTTGAACGTGAACTTCGGTTCGACCGAGCACGGAGAAAAATCAGTGGGAACCGTTTACCGTGATAATGAATGCAGTCGGTCCCTCTCTATTCCCGGCACCCTCTTTTTCTCTCTTGAGGAAGAGAATTCTGTCAGGCGGGCTGTTGAAAATTTAATCATCTTTTAAAGCGCCCGATTATTGTGCTGCGACACGTGACGCACGAGCTTGTTCCCTATTCACGGTTGTTAAGAGAAAGACAGGGGAGAGAGAGAGATGGAGGGGGGAGGGGAGAGCTTTGAATAAAACATACGGCGTTTCCAATAAATTTCTGAAAAAGAGGCGTGATCCAAGCCCCATTTTCGACTACTCTACACGTATTGACAGCTGTTCGTTCAGATATACCATGTTTCTGGTACAATGATTATTGGCAGACTAGGTGTACTATAATATTCACGACAGACGGGCAGGTCTCACGGATTCTGGTTGCTAATTAAACTATTATTTGCTATTATTGCACGAAAACCCGGCACAGTCATCTTATGAGCTTGCAAGTTAGAGGGGCGATTATTCAACAGTAATTCCACACTTACATGCAATGGGAAAGATGCAAAAAGGAGACTTAATGATGAAAAACGAAATTACGTATGTATAGACATAATATAAACTACTTTGCTCGAAATTTTATATAATACACACATGGTACAATTGAAGAGTCCTCGTAGAGAACACTGTAAATGCCAAAATTAAAAGGAAAAAATTTTATCGGAAAATGTTCTACATGCCAAGGGTAATACTATAGCATAGAATTTTAACGCAATTTACCTTAGTAAATAAGTCAGCAATAGTGTTAAAAGATGGTACCGTTGCTCTGGTACGTCCAACCCACTCCTGTAGGAAACAATGTAAGAGCCAATTATGTAACTAGGGACAAACAGGATTGGCACTTACAGTGCTTGCAAATTTAAATGAATGGCACATTCACTTTTCTCTGCAACTAAGAGGTGGCACTTACCTCCAGCATTTTCTACAAAAACTCCTCACATGGTCATCGAATTCTTTTTTTATCGACTACAAAAAATTACTATAAGGCCGTTCGTCCACCGCCGCAAAACAACTGAAATTTGACTATGAAACGACTTGCATGCAGTGGTTAATGGTTAATCAATCGCATGGGCCTGTTTCACGGCAACGCAACTTCTTTTCAATCAGTTGTATTCACGATGTCGAATAGTTCAGATGATGCGAATGCAATTGAAAAATAAAAAAACAATAAATAATAAAGTTTACGCTGTCTATATTCTGCACAACTTCATTCGCAAAAAAAAAGGGAAATCATTAGTGGCACCAATACAATTGATGATACATTAAATGCCCAAAAATTACGGGATTATTTATCTGATTATTTTGATGACTCGCGAGTAGCTCCACCATGGTAATACTTGAACGCATGCCTCTTCTGTTACATCTTACCTGGAGTATTCCACCAATTTATAATTGCATATACAGACGATGGCCTATTCAATACGGTGGACGATATATTAAAAGAACATCCACTACACAGACATTTATAATTCTTGATTTTTATTTTCATTTTTTGAATTTTGTAAATCTACGTTGAATTTCGTTGTTAACAGTCAGCAAGACACCTGGAAGTAATTGTTTAAATTATCGGACTGACATAAAAGTTCACTTCTTTGACCTGCCATATCTCGAAACTAATGGTCACCTCAACTTGAAAATTTCGTGTCATTGATGTCTCATTATAAGGTATCGTTTGGCATAAAAAATTTCTTGGGTCACTCTTTCCGTTGCGTTGCGGCAATAAACGAACGGCTTAAAGAAAATCGCAGTGCCGTTTAAAGAACGCAATGTCACGTTGATATCTCGGAAAACATAAGACATAAAAGAAGTAAAAAGGCTCTATTCGACGAGCTACACCCACTACAGCATATTTGATATAAAACCATCAGGCAAACTCAGCAAATAACGAGTTACATGAAACGGCAGTTGTTATTGACTTACTCCGTATGTAGGTACATAAACAGTAGGGACGATGGAAATAAACGAAAACACACGATACTGAATTTAAGGTAATTAACGCAACAACACGCCGAACATTCCAAACTCAAACTCCCTAGAGGAGCACTAAGATCACTCGTATTCATAGTTCACGATTCGTTGAGCAGATTGCTCCGCATAGCTGAAGCAGAGATAAATCCCCGAGCGTTACGAAGCAAAAGGCAGCCATTCAGGGTAATGTTGGCTGTGAAGCCGTGACGAACTTGTTATCGGTTGTTCCTAAATGGGTAAAGCCTCGCGAATCTCTAACGCTTCTCAAACGACGCGGCATTATGTAGAAGGATCGGTGCGCGCGCAATTTATCCAGAACATTCTATTACGCTTTGATTGGCCCCGAGAACCATTTTGCCTAAATCGTTTAACCGGGAGCGTCAAACACAGCGTTGTAAATAAATGATGTTCGATCGAACCACCGTGTGCCCCAATCGCTCGTCCGTATCTTCCATTACCTGATCGGACCTACGCTCTGGTGATAACGTAGGCTCCCTAGGGTTTGGGGCTTGTACTCTGGATGGGAATGGTGACCCCCGGGAACCAAAACTGTATAGTTCACCATTGTTGAAACCGTATAAGAGGCATGACTGCGAGCTGCGAGAGCACGACGTCATTTGAATGGCACCATACCACGAAGTCGATGGGGGTATCGCTCCCTAGTCCTCCATAGTTAGTTGTAAGAGTTAATTTCTACCTGTCTCCTTTGAAGCTCAGACCCACAGCAGAGGTGCCCAATTAACCCCTCTCCCCGTTCATAGATTTGAAAGTTTAGTGCCCCAATTTGGGGGCAGCGCGACTTTCGGCTTATTTAACAATTACGTGGCTGTTAGAAGCTTGCAAGCCTCTATACACTGCTAGGTACCGAAAATGGCTGTTGCAGGTAAGGTGCTCCTAAGGCCACCTTGGATCGCAGTAATGTTACACACTGATAACGTCGTTTAGATTAAATGAGATTCTTTAAGGAGTAATGACATGCATCCTCGCGCGAGAAATTTGATGCATGATTCCAGGTATTCCCGCCTCGGTTTCTATAATGCAGAACGCTGCACCTCGCTTAATTATTCAGGTATACTATGCCACTCTAAACGAGATTGCCTTCGCGCTGTTGCTCTCCTTGATGCGTTAATTTCGCGAAGTTAGGGACGACTTAATTAAAACCTTGTTGCATGATTAACGGTGCACGGTTAAACGATTACGCGACGCTGCAGAGAATCCGCATGCTTCGAACGAAGTTCGTAGAAACGATTCTGCCTTGAGTTCTACAGGCTTCAAATCCATGCTCGTGTTACTTACTTATTAGACATGATAAGGTACAGGCGCAATAAGGGTTTACACGCGCCAAATAATACAAAGTTAAGAGACTATGTATCTGCTTTTCGAACTCCGACGTCGTAGAAATCCACAAAGTTAACGTACACTGTAGAAAATAATTAAAGCTTGTTAATTAAATCCTGAAGATCTACGCATGCGAACATGTAGCCTATTAATGCAGGGTTAATGCAGCCGTTTGGAAACGTAGTCGTCATTTATCAATAAGTGGGTGCAATTTCGTTTAAGGATCGAGGAAGAAATGATAGAACGATAGCTCGTATAGCTTCATTCTTCCAAGTGCTGAAAACCGTTTGTGCCAGGAGGCCCGAGTTCTTCTCGTAGGAATTTTCGTCAAATTTTTTTCAGCCACTCCAAGGTTTCAGACGACTCCTAAGTACCTATCAGATGCACTCCGTTTGCATTAATTCTGCGTTTCTCCAAGTCGACAAAGATTGAAGGGAGAAGCGGTGTGTTGAACTCTATCGATGAAGTTAGGGACTAGCATAACATGGTTATGGGCTCAGTTATGAGGGGCATTACTTCCGAGCTTCCTCTCTTCCATGTATGTACACGGTTCGCCACCTTTCTGTCTATTACTCTTCACCTTGGGCCCTGAGGAAGTTGGCCGAGTTCGTGAGTGCACGCTTCGAGCATAAGTCACGTTACGAGCTAACGTAATAGAGCTCGTGTCGCAACCACAATATTAGTGCCATCGTATATTCAGTTACCGTTAACGCGATCGCGACGTCCAACCAAATATTCGCTATGAATAGTACTTCGTAGGCGGAGTATTGCCGAGTGTCCGCGAGGAAAGTTTATGTCTTAATAATGCGAGATAAGTATACCGGTGACTTCAGTGAAAGGCCAAAAGTACCGAAGCTTTTCCACGTCCTACCTAAGCAAAAACTACTTATCTTGCTGACCTATATGCTTGTTGTCAAATGCAACAAATGAACCAATCGATGTCAAAAGAAGCCGCAGGTATATAAGACCACGAGAAATGTATAGTCTTTACTGACTCGAAACTGCATCTGACCAGCGCTCCGAAACTTGGAAACAAAAAGTCCAATAGGCCCGTTTGCACAGGCGCTTCAATCTCTAGGTTTGACACGTCGCTCCAAAATGACAAGTTGGAATGCAAGTGTGGGGTGTACGCCCCTAGATCGGGATGTAAAAATATTCAACACTTCCAACCTGCACGTCAGACTCTAAGACTGGAGTGTACAATCCAAAATGTGTCAGTGTAGATGAAAAGTGTCAGATTTTAGAGTGCAGCGTGATATTTCCACGGAGTAGGAATAGGAAAGTTTTACAAAACGTGATCTTAAACATCTAAGGGAGAGTTGCCAATATCGTACTAGTCGCTTAAATCGTACTTCATCAATTTCTCAATAATTAATGAATATAAGCGACATGTAATGGTAAAAATATGAAGGAACTGTGAAATGAGAAATAGAAGCAAACGCTTTCGAGTCATAGGCATTTAAAAGAATGAGGTATGATTGATGTAACTTTTTACCAGTTTATTTTAGCTGATAATAATCTACCAATGCAGTTTAATCCTGAATTTTTGTATTTTTCTAAAAGCGTAAAAGTCTCCATAGAACGTAGCAGTCCGAAGCGGGTGTGCTCCACGCGTTATTACCCTCCGTAACTGAACCTGGATCTTACAATTAGTCACAATTAGTGCGTAGGGAGACATCTATTACAGGGACTAGCTTTGTAAGCGCATCCAAGCTAATACTCTCCTTTTCGCTATTACCATTTGTCAAAGTGTCGCAACTAATCGTAAATTTCCTTTCTTCATTATTTTCTCATTTATTGTGCAAACAGTCATGTCGCTCCCTTCCAAAGGTTGAATTTACACAGAAATAGAATAAGTAGTTTCTGCGGTCGGAGAAGATGTTATCTGCAGGAGATGTACTATGAGTAAATCGAAAAAGGGGAGGACAAACTATTTAGAACGGTAGGGCCAGTCGTTTAGCCTTGAATGTATCTGCGAAGATGTCCCACGGAACAGTTATTATTATTACCTTAGTCTTTAAATTGCGAATATTACTATGTTGTGACTTTTTATTGGGTCATTGTAAAGATTTCCTGTACTGTACCTACTACAATATCGAATCGCATAATTTGTTTCCAAGTATTCATATTGGAACTGATAAAACCGAGAGTAAGGGAATCCCAAGTGTACTGTTCTACAAAGATAGAGGTCGTTCTGATTCTTGTACCGCAATGTATCCGCAAGTTTATTATCAAGCATGTAGTTGGTTTTACACTGGAGAATTTATTCAGCCCTGTGGTAGCACACGGTGTTTGCACTAAATGAATCAGGGTGGGTGGTTTCATGAAATCTAATAGAACTCGTAAATACAAGGAAAACTGTTTTGATGAACGTTGATTCACCGATTAATCACTTTCGAGATATTTTAAATTACTGATTTATCGAAAAGTTTCAAATACCAGTGATTAAGTGTTTAAAAGAAAAACTTTTCGTCGAAAACTTCAGCATTGATAACCAAAGCAGATATTTAAAATGTCAGTTGTTTAATGAGATACTCGTGTATTCGTTTTTAGTACACACTACTATTGAAAATATAAACAAAACTATAATATCGCAAAACTATTGACAGTTTAAACTGTCGACACATACTGGTGAACCCAATATGTGTAAGTAATCGTTCAAAGAACTTGATTAACAAAATAAAAAGTTGGATATGTTGAAAAAGATTAGTTTATTAATTGATATTTATTGAGACTTTGTTGTTTCTCTTTGTGAGCCTTATTAGCCAGCTAAATTTCCTTGGTAGGTACTTGTTTTATTTACACATTATATACCTACTTGTAATTCTGAAACAAAACACCCTGTACAATATTTCAAATGTCTGCTAGTTCCTTTCTTTCCTCTGTTTTATACAATCTAAGCATTTACAACATTTTCCAATTATTTTAATTAGAGTATGTTACACTATGTAATTTAATTAGTATTTTGTTTCTTGTTAAGTGTGGTACCGTGACCAAGCTTTTACGTAGTCGGATCAGGGGAAATTTGGTCGTAAAATGTTTGTTTAAAATTGAGGAGACGCACAGATGTCGCGAATGGACGAAACTTTCAAATTATGCACGTCCTGTTATCCTATATCGATAAAATTTCGTGAGAGGACAACGTTTTAATAAGAAAGTTCGTAAGTTTTTTCATGTAAGCAATGTACTTATGTAGGTTTGACAAACGATTTTGAAGATGTTGCCTCATTTTTTGTTATAAGGTTCATTTATTTTCAAGTGACTTTAATATTCGTAGTTTGGATTCAATCATGCATAATTAGTAACGTTGACTGTATTTCTTTCTCAGTATATACTTACGAGTTCTGGGTCTACTAAGGGCTTGCTTAGTTTGGCTGGTGAGCAATGCTGTTGAATTTAAGAGTATACATAGGACCTTTATAATGCTAACTTTTCATAAGTTTGAAAGAAACTTGAATAAATGTACGCCGGTACAATAAAATCGATCAAGACAAATCGCTTTTCCTCCACTACTCTAACTTCCATTAAAAATGTTCTCCTGTTCACGTAGGTATTATTAAAATATGGAAGAATGTTTAATAAAATCATTTCTGATGGTAAAAAAAAACCAATTGGCAAGTAATACTACCACATTTAAAACTGCAGTAATATCAATATCTTGACGCTATGCTTCTAATTCTAACTCTTGAATTTCTTCTCAATTCTGAACTCTAGAGTCTAGACTCTCCAAATGTTAACTATCGCCCAATGATGTCTCTATTCCCAATCACAACGCGCTTTTAAATACTTCAAATGAACTTCTCACACTCATGACAGGTACCACCGTGCAAACAAAATCTCCACGCCTCTTCTCTTGTGATCGGTACCTGAACCTAAACCCACACTCTATATATCTTCTGTTCGGGAGCCTAGCCCAAACACTTGTCTTCCACACGAAACGCGTGGATCATCTACTCAACCATGCGATCTAGCCACTTACAAGAACTGCCCCAATATTGCATAGAATGTATACATAAAAACCTTTACCAGCTTCTTCGTTTTGCTGTACAAACTTTTGTGTAACGGACGTTGAATCACTCAACTACCGTACCTACTCATCTACCCTGGTAATCGTTTAACGGACCTGTACGAAAATTTATATTGGTATTCGCCGAATGTTTCGACCCTTGTGCAAGCACACCGGCGATCGTGACGTGTAAGCCCAATCAGTTCTTCGGGTATCGACACGTGAAATTGTTCGATCGGCTACGTATTGCGCCCCATCGATACACAGCCCTTCGTATTATTGGCCGACGATAGTTTTGGGGGGGGGGGGGGGGGAGCGCGGACTGTCAGTGCGGCCTGGTTGATCCATTACTCTGCAAATCAATTAGGACGCAGGCACGATCTGTGCCGTAACGTGGGAAAAAAGAGTGGCGAAAACAAAGCATTTAATCGGATTTTGTTTTATCGGCCGCACACACCGAGACCATGCCGGGAAACAGAGCTACCCGCTTTTTTTGCCCCACATACACGCGCGACACGTATACGTACCGACGCGCATGTAGGGTAGAACGAGGACTATATTTCAAAAATTCTATACCGCCGGCGCGTGTTTTTTCATCCTCTGGCTTCCCGAAACCGGCGAAACCGCTGCCGAAATTGCTGTGTTATTAGCGGATTACTGGGCACGATACTTGATAAGCGGTCGTAATTTCTCAGCCGAGGAATTTCTAGTACAGGATTTCTATATCAATGTCACGCGTCGCCCGGGACAAAAGGGTAATTCGACGAAAATCCTGTATTGATTCGAATCCGAATATTTCGCTCGCAGCGGATAAGTCCTATCCATACATTTTTTGGCTCAACATCGAATTTATAATACCTATCGTCCATACAAGAGTGTATCAGGGGATTACGCATTATTGTAATTAAAATTAAAAATTAAATTAAAAATTGTTATCAGTGATAATGTTTCGACGGTATTATCATGGTAGTGGTGTTATTACTAAAAAGATTCTACTACCGATGCAATGTTCCCGATGCTCTGCAACGTGTTAAAATTGGGCATCAAAATGTGAGATACTCGCGATGCAGTAGGCATTGGCAACCTCAAGTGACTCTCCATTAGGGCTGTAACGAATATTCGAATAATCTAATTATTCAAGATTCAAATATTCGATTAATCTAAGTATTCGAGATTCGAATATTCGAATAATCTAAGTATTCCAGATTCGAATAGGTATTCGAATACCTGAGAATTCCAATTCGAGATTCGAAGATTCGAATACCAGAGAATTGGAATATTTTTATTTCTTCCCCTGTTGCTATAACGTTATTTCTCTAAATTTATTATTTGAATGCTTTTAATTATTCGACTATTCGAAGAAATTATTCGTACTCGAAATTATTGAAATTATTTCAGTTCTGCTCTCGATGACAAAGAACAGACAAATGTAATGTTTGTTAACAGATACGCTTTGCACAACTATTTCGCAATATCTGAATGATGGTTATTACGAAGAATGCCACACTATAGGTCATAGGTGGTCATAGAGATCCGTTTAGACCGCAGCCATCACGCGTAAAGCGCGCGCGCACCAAGGTTTTGGATTTCACGTGCTGCGACCAGTGGGGGGAGAAGATACCTGAACCACGATATTTCCCATAGCTCGTGGGCAACGCGTTTGGCTCAGCAGCCATGGATTAGTGGAACCACGGAAAGATTACTCGAAGAATCAATGCAGAAAAGTCTGTGAGCCCGTGGGAACTGATAAAGACGCTGCAAATCCGATACAAACGATCCCTGGCACGTGGGACCCGATGCAGTAGACTCCAGATTCGCAGAACTCCGCCGGGACGATTTCGAGCGTCTGGCATCCGCTGGAGACTTTACACCATTGCAGGTGAATTCAGACTGATGGAACCAAACTCAAGGTGGTCGGCTTCGGTATCATGGAACTTCGAGTCTCCGTCAGACACGGGGATCACGAGATTCCTAAAGGGTTTGGGGTGTCTGGGAGGTAGATGGGGTTTTAGTACCACTGGCCACCTTGAGGGGTCACGGTCAACGATCCATGAGTTTAGAAAACAATTTACTTAAGCCTGTCCCGTCCAACTTGAGCCTAGCAGCTTAGGGATCTCCCCTATGCTGCGTTTGCTAACATATACATGCACGCTAGTTGATATCACTATATGTACCTACCTATCTGTCCCATGTTCCCATACACATCACCACATGTGGATTCAGCCGTGTAACGGGACCCTGCCGTGGTTATCTCAGTTATATTCCCGCTTCATACCACGTCAACCACTATTCGAATCTCGATAATTTCAAAAATTCCGATGTGCGTGGAGAATATTAATGTTTTTCTCCGCGGTCAATGTACCTACAAGTTGGCAATCTGGTCCAGATTTAATCCCGTCATTTTTTCCGCAACACGAATTTATTATCTCCGCGCCTGCGATCGAGGAAAATCACAAAGCGCGAAGGTGCACCCTCCACGAGGACAAAAGTTTTCATCCGTCGTGAACTTTTACGATACTTACGCAGTGACTTCTTTACAACTTCCTGCAGTGAGTTGCCGCCTATGCGTCCGGCCGGGATTTTGTTGCGGAACAAAGACAACTGCGGGGATTTATCGCGCGTAAGTGGTGTCTGCGTCGGAAGTTCGGCGATGTCTGTGTCCAACTCTTCACGTCCATCTCTGGAGAGCGCGTTGCTGATGTCGCACAACATAAAAACGCGGTTAACGGGAACATGGAAACGTGCATTTCTGCAGGATGTTTACACAAGTTATACAGTGTGCAAGCAGAGAGGAGGAAAATATCTTTTCATACGGAGCTTTGTTTTCGAGAATATCGATTTTCGAAACACCGAGCATTTAGAGGATTTACTTGTTTACAAAACTGTTTTTGAATACGTAACAATAATCAAATTCTGAAATTCAAAGAATCAATAACGAACTTACAAAGAAGTTCTTTCTTTTAAGCTTTTACAAAAGCACGTATCAACGATCGCCAGCTTCTGCTGCTCTCACTCTGACACTACATATAATCCATAGTTCACGAATTTCACGCTACCACTTCGCACTATCGCACTTTGATGGATGGACAACGAGGCAGAGCAGAAGAGTATCTCAATCGTTATTTTAATTTGTGTTTATTTTAATACTCGCGGCATACTCGAGCTACAGATCCCGAATCCATTAAAATGGATTTATCCGATTTTGTGTTTGTCCTCTTCAACTCCATGGGCACGTCTACGTGTTTCTAGCTACGTAATTGCTGTCTCTTTCTCTGTCTAGCCCACTTTCCCCTCGCGATTGCCAGCACAGTGGGAAACACGGCTAGCCAAAATCGATAGTGTAGATTGTTTCGCATGAACAGGATATCGAGCAACCGTCGACGCCCACGGATTGTTTAATTTCGATGTTTCCATGCGTTTGCCTGCCCTCTGTCTCGCGGTTAATGCGGGAAGACGAATTGGTTACTTATTCGGAAATGGCCCAGTAATTGACGGGCTGGGTGGACTTAATGTGAAAATTTAATTAGTTTACTTCTACAGAAGGAGGGAGTGCAGCGATAAGTTACATGGATCATTTACCATAAGAAATTAAGGGGTCATATTCGTTTCTCGGCGGTAAAATGTGGTCAATGTTTGCGAGTAATTCAGGGATAAACTATTGGTCCGAATGGTTTAATTATTCTTGCGTTTTATAGGTATACGTTTATAGATTATAAAACAGGTAAATAAGAATTGGAAAATTTTTAAAAATGTGGCGTCCGCGGGCAATGGCGTAGAACATGTTTTCTGGCGCCGTCCAAAACGGTGGGCATGATTCAGCCCGTACGAGTGTTCCGAAACAAAAATCACCGATTTGTTAACAATCTTTGGGATCAAAAAATGCGGAAATGGTAACCGTTTGAAGAAAAGGGTCGTGATTTTCGCTATAAAAGTCGTATGTTTTTGTTTGTTATTAAAAAATGGTCCAATATAATTGAAAAAGCTCGACGTCACCTCATAACGAATCTTATGTAGAACTTATGCCTGTAAATAATGAAGTTAATCGGATGAACGGTGAGGCAGTTATCATGCCCACCCTCTTGGAAAATGATGTTTCGAGAAAAACCCACATTTTTAAAAATTTTCCCATTCTCATACCTGAGGTATATAACCATAGGTATCTAAACATATACCTATAAAACACAAAAAGAGTTAAACCAATCGGATTAATAGTTTATCCCTGAATCATTCGCAAACATTGACCACGATTTAGCGTTGAGATATGTATATGACCCCTGAAGCCATTCATTTCATTTGTAGACCTCGGCTCCACATCTTTATATACACGAGGCACGTTTCTGGCGGTAAAATGATCCAGTTAACAGCCTAAAGAAATATATCAACCAATATCTTTCACGCTTTTTCCTTAATTCTAGGTCTTTATTATTATCAATGCTCGTTGCTAACTTTAGAGTTGCTTGGGCTCAATTAAATTTCCGTGTGCTGCGTCTAGTATTAGTTACCTGCAGCTATCTGCATACCAGCCTCGCCAAGGTAAAATGGGTAGAGGCCTGTAGGTTTGAGTTTTAATGAAATGTAATACCTATTGTAAGAAATTAAATGAGATTGTATTTACTACATTAACCTTTTACCGCCGGCACCGTTGATGGAAAAATATCCTGTTTCTTTATCCTTAAAAATGGTCTGAATTTTTATTATTTTTTTAGAGGTTAAAATGCATATAAGAAATGAATGCAGGGTTCAGGTAGGTGCTGATTTTTCTTCAATGAATAAAATTACTATTAATCGCTAAAGGATTAAGTAACAAATAAGGAACGAACGATATATTCTATATGTACCTGAAGTCCTGCCGTGTTTAAGTTGTGTCTATTTTGTGCCCTAAGGGTGTCGAAATTTCTATATTTTTAAATGAAAAATGGTGTGCAGGGAGCTACAACGTGGATGGCAAATCAGACATCGCTATGTTTCCCTGCATTGCGATGATCACCCTCTGTGCCACATGTAACCCGTAGGAATGCAGTGTGGAAACGTTACCGGACACCTGGATCAAACAGTTGTAACTCGATTAGAATGGCCAACTATGCGTAGCACGTGCTGAGTTTACGATACATCAGTTGCTATTAAGATCACGGGAGCAGAGTGCTAGCAAGACGCGACCTCTCAAAAGTATAAAAATCATTAGCTATTTGAATTTCAAAACCTCCACTGCAGAGGACACTGCTTGGGTGCTTTTTAAGAAATCTCGTGTCTCTAATAAATACTTTAAACATTGTACTTAGTGACCTTATTAAAAAGGCAACTGCAGGGAGGAACTACCGGCTATAGACAGTATAGACAGATTGTCTTCCTTGTAGCAGGTAATTAAGTCACGAACATAGCCAAGTTTAAAGTCAACATGTATCGCGAAGGAAAGGGGCGATGCTCATGAGGCTAGCTGTTATGTTGTTGAAACATTGAGATACCGTTCTTATAGGATGCGTTTTACATTCCTGAGTCACCACTAGCAGCAATCCAAACTCTGAACACTCCAAATAAAATAAAAAATATCTTACATTCAAACACGATAAATCGAGCAAGCTGAGGGAGTTGCATCCTGTGTCGCTCGTGTCGTTCGAGAACTTCTGAATGTTTACTTTGAGAACAGGCCAGTCTAGGAGCTCGCTTCTTGCATTAAAGGGCCATTTTTCAAAACCTCGCGCCGCTCAAAGTGTCAATTTGGAAACTAGCGAAAGTGTTGTAGATAAGTCTAATTATTCAGGCGCCTGTCCTATAATAGTCGGCTTCTACTTCATTCGAGCGCCTCAGTTGTGAATACTAGAACCTCGCGAACGATCGCGCTTTCCGTCCACTGGCGAATTATTTCGTTTATCTGGCCGGGAAGACGTGACGAGACTCGGGGTTTACGGTACAGTTGCGAATTACAGGCGTATTTTCAATACCGGCGATACTGCGGCCAGCCACGCAGAACGATTCAAAAATATTTTCTACGACCGAACGCTTTGGCCCCGCTCCAATGTAATTAGCAGTATTTTCGCGCCAAGTGGCTTTCGGCGATATCGCAAATATTCAACCGTTTTCTCTGATTTTGGCACAGAGGTGGATCGGGCTATTTTTTTCGTTCGTCTCACTCCCCGCCCTTTTCCACACCCCTCCCACGCGGCTTATTAAAAGCTGGATCACATATATTACACGATCGAATTTCTCCTACTGCGAATTTCGAAACCTGGAGGAATTTGAAATTCGAAACGTCTAGAGGCAGTCCCACTCTATGGATTACTCGAATTTCGAGGGATTACGAGCTGCGGGTAAATTACGTAACCGGTACATGGGCCGATGCAGTTCGATTCAAGTAATTATCCGTCGATTTAGCAAAACTGGCATACACATTTTGAATATTTGTACGTTTTGTTATTTGCACAGAACGCGGGCAACGCTATTCTAGCAAATATTATCGTACTCTTTTGTATTTGTCAGATCTTATTTATTAACGACAATTTGTGCC
Organism: Andrena marginata; assembly: GCA_963932335.1. NCBI lineage: Eukaryota > Metazoa > Arthropoda > Insecta > Hymenoptera > Andrenidae > Andrena > Andrena marginata. The sequence goes on along the minus strand of OZ010664.1, from coordinate 200,544 downwards.
GTGATATCTTTCCTATTATTGCATGCACATTCTCTATAGGGAAACGCTAATAAAAGCGCTCCATTTGTGTGCAGGATATACCTACGCGATTCACTTTGAGGTAGCGCATGCATTTTGAAGCGGGAATTTCGAAAACCACAAGCGGGGGTGAGCTTTGTTGATGCGAATGCTTGGTAGAAATAAAAACCTCTTCAATTTTCCAGCGAGTGTTGAGATCGCGAGTGCTCGAGTGAAACGGGTATGCCCATGAAGTTTAACAATTAGCGTCCGGATGAACCTAGCAAACGCTTGCGTAAAAATGTTCTTCCACTCGGCAAGAGTTTTAAACACTCCGACGAAAATACGAGATTTACGCGCAGTTGAAAAATGAAGGATCCGCTTATGGGACATCGCACTTTCAATAACGTACTTAAAAAGGATTTCGTATAAATAGGGATTTTAATGTACCTAAATACTCGTTTAATCTCTACCAAACGCAAATTCCAGTTCTAGTAATAAGGAAGAAAAGTGTGTGTGTGAGCACGGAACACGTGCATGTTGTACCTGTTCAATCTGCTGCGATGCAATGGGAATATTCGAAGCTAAGTAAACTTTTTATAGAAAATCCTCCTCGGAGTTTGCTTTGAAATTATGTTTGAAATTGTGTTATTTTAGAATTATACGAAAGTAAGAATATATTCGATCTTCAGATATCACTCCCTGGTGTGCCCAGTTAGTAAAAAGTTACGAGGTCTTAAGAGCAATTTCTAGCGGCGATCCAGTTCCTTCTAGTGGCGATCTAAGCTACTCTCATAGAATCGACCATGCACTGTGTCTTCCTTTACAGTCTGCTAACAAGAAAATCATAACTCTAAACAGTCTAAACGCCAATCCTTGGTGGTAGCAGCCGTTTATTCCTTGCACGTAACAAGCGCCACCATATTTCCTGTGATTCTCGACAAGTCAAGGTTTTCTACTTTTTACTAACAGTAAACGAAGATTTTTATGCATTTACTTATCGAAAGAATTTTTCATTATTTAACGCACAACATATAAGCAGATGGAAATTATACAGTACCTATCATTCGCTGAGAATAACGAGTTGAATAGAGTTTTTCGGATAGGAGTTATTCCAGATGATCAAAGTTATCGTCCAAACTAAATAAAAGATTATTTCAGTATTCGACGTATGAAGTTACTTTTTTTATTCGACCAGTCTTTCAACTTTAGCGTCGAATAAATATTTCCACTTAACTTTCACCGTTTAATCCGAGTTAACTTTATTCGATACATGAAGGGAATGATTTTTTTTAACTTTTATTCGTTATTCGAAATTTTTAGTTAAATATAAATTTTACCCACCACTGGTCATAATATGTATATCCTACATAGTAGGATAGTAGTGCAGAAAAGAGAAAGTGATTTATGTCTCTTACGACGAGCGATAAATATTCTATGTACGACGTGAAAATTTGAAAACTACGATGGCTCGTTGCGTAGACGCGCATGATTTACTCCGTCGACCGTCGGATCTGAATTTTACGAGTAACCCTATAACTTCTCGACGAGATAGCAGCCTTAGAAATGCGTCCCCCGAGCCACGTGTGACGCGCGAAGCGCGTTCGAATCGTTACCCCATTGCTGCGGCGTCATTCTCGGTTGCGTAAAAAATTTTACAACGCCTCTTCCTCGACGGACGTGCATATCCCTCCTCGTTCCCCCGTTCACGCGAACGTGTTTCCAGATCTCTCGTTGTCTTTGAGTGATTTGATACCGCGTTGCAAGTTCTAGACCAGAGTTGGCCATTATTCGACTAAAAATTTTGATTAAAGTGAAGTTATTCCAGAATAACGAATAAACTTTTATTCGTATAATTTTTTATTCGAATAATTTCGAATAAAACGAAGTTATTGGAGAATTCGAGCTACTCGAGAATAATGAGTAACTTCGTTTTATTCGCGAATCTTTATGAAAATAAGTTTTCATACAAATTTATTCGAATTGTTCGTTATTTTCGAATAACTTCATTTTATTCGCAATTCGAGATAATTGGAATAGAAGTTTATTCGAACAATTCCGAACTCTGCTCTAGACCACCTTCTCCCCTGTTACACTCTGGAATGCAGGAAGCAACGAGCATGTATATTTGTCATTTACTTACATTCACCTTCGAGTAACTGGAATATCTACCTTAAAGATTCTCTAACAGATATTAATAAAGCTGCACACTAGGACAAGGAAAAGAAAAGAATGTCTCGTTGTAATACTAGAGAGAAGCGGAATTTTCAAGCTGCTAGCTTCTTCGGAGGAAGGAGAAACAAGACGGCAGTATCGCCTAACAGACGTGGGAAATGAAATCGAAGAGACTCATCAGTCCCGATCGCGTTCTCCTTTTACATTTCGATCAAAGCCTCCGCCGTCCGTTTCCCTTCCGCGCCGATATCGGAAAGGGGAGACTTCCGTTTCCCGACGCATACCCGTCAATTTCTATCTGTCGCTCGCGCTTTAAAGTCTCGATTTAAGGCCGCTCGAGTGTACAGCTACGATAACATTATGTCGATTTCCTCGGCATTTTCTATCGCAGCCGGCTAAAAGCGCGCACAAACGTATATATTTACGCGAGCATAGAAGCTTGCTCGAGAAGCAGCACGACGGCGGCTTCGCACGCCCATTTATACCGGCTAGGAGTGGGATCGGGGTTGGAGGGGATGGATGGGATCCGTGGTTGTGTAGCCCTATCCACTTGAGTCGCATTCGCAGACGAATTCTAAAAGGTGAAAAATCATAGGGGGTTCCCGCGGAAGGGAAAAGGAAGAGGCTCGAAGGCGACCGGAACAAGACAGAAAACAACGAGTACACCTTTCCCCTCGACTTCCCGAGTGTACCGAGTGTACCGAGTGTACCGTGTGTACCGTGTGTATCCTCTCGAGCAGCGCCCGGGGAATTTAATTCCATTTTCAATTTACCTAAACTCCCTTACGCAAACACTGTTCCGTCCTCGAGCACCTCCGGACTTCCCTCTCTCACTCCTGGGCCGCGTGCTCCTTCCTTATCTAGCCCTTGCTTCGCCCTGCTTCCTCGAATCAGCTGGCGCCACGGCCTAGCCTTATTCAACACCGTCCACGGGAAAGAGACAGTATCCCTTCCCCGGCATCTCCTTCTCCTCTCCATTCTCGGCTGGCCACTTCGCGCGAGTCCCGCGGTGAGAGGGTGGCCGCGAATCGGCACGCCAAAGAAACGAGACGCAAAGATGGTTTCCGCGGTGGCTAGCTTCTAACCGGGTTTCACGCGAAAACATCTTACCCTTCACGCGACTGCCGCTCTTTTTTCTCCGCCGGCAAGTCTCCTGCGCCAGCGCTAATTAGTTTCCAACGGGAGCCCCTCCCCCGCGTTCACAAGCCACTCGTCGACGTTCCTCCGCCGCTCATCGTATCCCTTTCCCCGAGTCTTCCTTTTCCGCGCTCCAGCCACGAGAATCCACGGGAAAAGTTCGCGGAGTGGAACCGTACTCTCGACTCTTCCGTATCTCAGTCAATCTCTACCAATTAGCGCTTCTTCCTCTTTTCATCCCCCAGCTTCCTCGGCCGGCGAGTTCTGCTATTATGCTTTGTCGCCCGGGTTTCCTTTCGCGCCGACCGGTCCGATCAATCGGGAACGCGGAATTATTTATGCGACCACCAATGGGAAACTTGCGGCAGCCTGGACAGCTCGTCCGGCGAGTATGTATCTCATCCGACGACTGGCCTGCCCTTGGGATAATTTACCGAGCGTTCCGCGATATCTGTTTAACGCGCGCCGATACTAGAGATGGGCAGAAAATTATTTTAAATAAAAAATTGAATATGACTAAAAGACGAAAAATTTATTCGAGACTCATGAATAAGTATAACCCGAGTCAATTTTCAATCGTGGAGCCATGATTGAAATACTTCAATCATGGAGATTCAATCGTCGGCCATGGTTGAAATACTGCAATCATGGTAGTTCAGTCATGAATAACCGAACGATTTCCTCGTATTCATGCTTCCTTTAGTCAAGTTAAGTCGATTGAAGCTCGACTAACGTTGGCGAGCCTTGAGAATCTCGGGAGTCTTTGATCGAAGCCGCGCGAGGCCCGAGCCGAGCGACATTGTATCGTTCACCCGTCTAGACTGGTGCCGGGCGTTGCTCGGCGATGTGTCATCCATTATACGGAAAGTTAATTTCTTTATTTTTGATCGTATCAATATGAAAGTAGCACCAATGGATTCCTTGCAATCTCCCGATTAAATGGACCCAAAATAATTTAAATCGGGCTACTATTAACGAGACGGGGCTTTCGATTCTGCAAATAAATTTTATGTGTAATATCGTTAATAATTATAGTTTAAATTGTATCAGGGTTGGTATCATTTTTGTCGGGAAAACACAAGGAGTACTTACTTATTAAAGTATATATACGTACAAGAAAAACTAATGACAAAAATAATTTTGCTCACCTAGAATCGTATTTTAAACCACTGTGCAGCGCGCGTTTCAACTGCAACATTGACAATACCCTACATTCTACAATATTACTTCTGCCTTGCGATGGTCTTAACCAGAGTTTCGCATCCATCAATTAAAAAATAAATGGATTGGTCAACTAATTACAATTGAAGGCTCGGATGCAATAAGGGGACTAGCGCTGGAAAACGGGAAAAATTATTGTCCAAACGCTAAGAAAGATTCAAAAATTAAATGTTATTAAACTGAATTTTAAAAAATATAGTGTTGTAAAGCTCATCACAACACACATTTTATCTATTTACAGTTTCTTTATCCAATCATTACTATTCGAGCTAAAAATTATAAACTAACAAAATTTCATCGTCCAAAATAAATTGCGATAACTTGAGTAAATATTAACGGATCGTTATGAGACTGAAAACATAAATTCAGAAAATTCTAGCGAAGCCGTAAAATGTATGCACAAAACCCTTATGTTAAAGAATGTAATAATATTTAATTATAAAGTAATACTGGACATAACCCATGTTTTTCAACGTTCGCCGTTAAAAAGTATCGAGGCAATTTTGAGGTACATATAACTTGCAGCGACAAAGATTTTTCTTAATATACAAGGAAGATTTTCACCAATTTTTACACTGATTAATGAATAATTGTAGAAGATATGACGATATATATAAATCTCGCGCGCCACCAACAGTCAGCAGCCGCGTATAATACGCTACTTAGCAGTTTTAGCACTCGGGTTGACTGTTGGTGCCGCGCGAGATTTATATATATCGTCATATCTTCTACAATTATTCATTAATCAGTGTAAAAATTGGTGAAAATCTTCCTGGTATATTAAGAAAAAACTTTGTCGCTGCAAGTTATATGTACCTCAAAATTGCCTCGATACTTTTTAACGGCAAACGTTGAAAAACATAGGTTATGTCCAGTATTACTTAATTGTAATTAGTTGACCAATCCATTTATTTTTTAATTGATGGATGCGAAACTCTGGTTAAGACCATCGCAAGGCAGAAGTAATATTGTAGAATGTAGGGTATTGTCAATGTTGCAGTTGAAACGCGCGCTGCACAGTGGTTTAAAATACGATTCTAGGTGAGCAAAATTATTTTTGTCATTAGTTTTTCTTGTACGTATATATACTTTAATAAGTAAGTACTCCTTGTGTTTTCCCGACAAAAATGATACCAACCCTGATACAATTTAAACTATAATTATTAACGATATTACACATAAAATTTATTTGCAGAATCGAAAGCCCCGTCTCGTTAATAGTAGCCCGATTTAAATTATTTTGGGTCCATTTAATCGGGAGATTGCAAGGAATCCATTGGTGCTACTTTCATATTGATACGATCAAAAATAAAGAAATTAACTTTCCGTATAATGGATGACACATCGCCGAGCAACGCCCGGCACCAGTCTAGACGGGTGAACGATACAATGTCGCTCGGCTCGGGCCTCGCGCGGCTTCGATCAAAGACTCCCGAGATTCTCAAGGCTCGCCAACGTTAGTCGAGCTTCAATCGACTTAACTTGACTAAAGGAAGCATGAATACGAGAAAATCGTTCGGTTATTCATGACTGAACTACCATGATTGCAGTATTTCAACCATGGCCGACGATTGAATCTCCATGATTGAAGTATTTCAATCATGGCGCCACGATTGAAAATTGACTCGGGTTATTCTTATTCATGACGAATAAGACTAAAGTCTCTTTTATTTGATACGTCATTTAAATAATTTTTTATTTAAATAATGCCCATCTCTGGCCGATACTTTCACCTGCACGTCACACTCTGCAAGATAAATCTTTATCAATATTCACCGCTTTTTTCCACAAACTCTGCACCCGTTGGCTCTTCCTACGTGAATCCTGAGATGTCCTAGCCATAGCTGTCCTTTATACCGTCTTCTACCCCGAAAATCCGTATAATCCATTCCGTTCTCTCAGGTCCTGTCAAATCCTGAAACGCTTTCAACAGCCTCGTTCAACTCCCCAGCACATTTTCCTCAACTTAAGTCGACAATTGTCTTGCAGCCGATTCGCGAGAGTTGCTTTTTATACAGTTTCACGAATACGAATAACTCGAATAATATCGAATGCGAATACTCGAATAATTCGAATACGAACTATTACTTCGAGAATTTCGAGAATTCGAATATTCGAATAATTTAAATATTCGTACAAAGTACAAATTCTCTACCAATTGCACATTTAACGCATAGGAAACGTGTTAAAAATGAATTCAAGACGTATGTGGTATATGTATAGTAGGGATGTAAAGAATATTCAAATAATTCGAATAATTCAAATATTCAAGTATTCGAGTGAAAAGTGTGTTGATGAGTAAGTAATTTTAAATGGAATTGCTTGCCGGCCGTTTTCGAGGGTGTACCTTAATGATTATTGATTAAGGAATGTGAACAGAGAGCTATGTAGTCGTTCAGCACTGTCCATATATTTTGCAATCGATTAAATACTATATACTAGCGGCCAAAAAATTTACCACTTTGTCGATTTGTCCTATTTTTCTTATTTTTTAGCATACATTTGGGACTGAGGTATGGTTTAATATGCATAGTCTGCTGAACAAGTTAATGTTAAAGCTATATAAAACTTAGTTAATGTCGAATTTATTTAACTGACAAACAAAAGTGTTATATGACAATGAACGGGGTAAAATATTTTTCGGACCCATAAAGAAATTACCACGTTTAGTAACTTTTTAGGTTGTCCTCAAAGAAAAAACTGCCCCCACAAAATATTAAATTTTTTTTATTAATCTTCAAAACTGCTAACTTTCTCTTGGCTTTACAAATGTGTTGTCTTATTTAATGTTATGTAGGGTTTTTTATACAGGCTTTTAATTTTAATTCTCTTTCAGGATATGTATATTAGGCACATACTGCAGTTTTATGTTGATATTAAAAAGTAAGTGGTAACTTTTTTGTCCGCTACTTACTACCAGTGATGGTAGTGGTAGAATCTGCTAAACAGATACCACTGGAAAGAAAGTTTCCATATAGATGTTCGAAAGATTTTCCGCCCCGGCTCGGGGAGATGGTAATCGAGCGTGAAGATTTAAGTGAACTTGACTAAGAACGTGGGAATAATTCTTGCGATGTAATTCGACGATCTGCATGTAATCTGTAACAAATCCGTAACTCCAACTACAGATGGAATTTATGTCGCAGTTAGATAAACGACTGCTAGGCGAGAACAGGTGCGCTATAAATTGAAGCGTCGCGATTCGCACTCCGCCGAGAAAAAGCTTCCGTAAATTGTAACTGATATTTCCAACTAAACTCGTTAAATCGCGGATATAGTTCGCGATGTCGACCATTACTTAGCTGAATGAATAAAACGCTCTGTCCCTTCCGACGGCCACGGCCTCAGAGATTTATGGGATTGTGATATATTTCGGAGACAAACAAGCGTTGTCGCGTACAGAAAAGTTAATTGTAAAAAATGGCATCGCTGATGGACCGAGGAATGTTAGATTTATGTTCATCCCTAGATTGGTTGTCCATTTCGTTTGACAGAAAGAAATATAATGTTCGTGGGATTTTCCTCTCTTTCTGCTGTATTAGCTAACAAACAGACAAATTACGTGACGCTTGCCAAAAAAGCATCCTTAAATGAAGAAAATTGAATAGAAATTAAAACTTCCTAAAACAATCTTCAGCCACATCGCTTTACTCACACAGAGCATACCAAAAAGGCGACAGTTTAACTCAATATCCACTCACCTAGTCTTTGAAATATGAGTCAGTCTTTTTTTTCCCCCAAATGATTATGTAAGTATGAGTAATATTTGTTTTTTTCGCCTGTTTGTTCATCTTTCGACTTTTACTTAGGAGCGACATCAATATTTATGAAGGAGATAACAAGCATTATTAAAAGGTTGCCAGAATTTTGCTGGAAATATATTGTAAAGCGAACGTACAGAGGTACATAAAAGTTACCACTATGTATTGTGCCATATTTATTTAAGTAATTGATATTGTTATAGTTTCGCAATAAATTAACGATATATGTTCGCCAAAACTATTCCTTATATGATCGTCGTCTCGCCCCACCAACTCAGGAGATTTCCCTCGGAACCAGTAAATCGCGAAAGGCGACACGAGTCAAAACAAGACAACCCTGAAATAAGAAGCCAACGGCCGGGATTTAAAGAGCTCAGCCTTGACGACAAATTAAATGTTCAAATTTTTGGTTCTATTTTTATGAAAATATTTTTAACATATTAACGAGATTGTTCGGTTGAAAATAACATCAAACACGATGTGATTTGGATCTTATTGAGTCATTTTGAGATTCGACTGCCGTTCATTCTTTCTCTTTCGCTCTCACTCTGTTTCACTCGTTGTCCTTTTCTTCGACTGGCGATTGCCGCGGTCGGCAGGACATACAAGCGAGCCCGAAGCTCGACGGTAACGCTTGAATAAACAAGCCAGATCAAGCTGAAATTCGTGGCTTCCTACACGTTATATGCTCGTGACCGGTGCCGAGTGTTTAACATGTAACGAATATTTACTGTAGCCTGAAACTCATGTTTCCCGAACCAAACAACCACTCAAAAATAAATATCGTATGCTTTTTACTTGCTTTTTCGCACGAATTCATCCCCTACTCCCTTGTTCCAAGAAACCCTTTTGTCGAAGCGTTACGCGACAATTAGCATTCATTATTTCATCTCCCACACATTTCTAATGCACTCCGACACCAATATTTTCGCGATGGAAACATAACTCGTACAGAAACGTACCTACATAAGAGTACAAGTTCCGAAAGAAGAACGAGACATCGTACATACAGAACAGGTATGAACTTACGAATAGTTGTTTGAAACTCAAGCGTTGGCTTCTAAAACAGAACGAAGGCATTAAGGTATCGACGAAGTCTATTACGAACGGTGATAATTGTCGTGGCGGTGCCGTGGCCTGCAAGTTTTATTGTAGTTAGGATTTCCAGACTGGAGAAGGGGCTGAGCTACGAGATTAAGTAAGTATGAGCTCCGAGATTAGGTGTCGCAGTTAGCGTTCAACCGTTGCCATATCTCGACCTACGAGATTATGGTGCGTTTATGTTAGGTCGTGAATAGGTTTACCTTTGCACACAAAGTTCTCGATTTATCTTCGACGAACGTAAACCGTTCCTTGTACCCGCAGAGGCGGAAACTGGGTTGCGTCTTCGAGTATCCCCAACCTTAGAATACTCAAATACGGAATTACTTTCAACATCGAGTTATGTGCGAGTTTTCCATCGGAGAGTATTCATCTCTCGAAGACGTCTGACGCGTTAAAAAACGTTACGGATTTCCGAGCATAAGCTTTGACTCCGAAGATTTCCAGCGGGTGGGTCGATAGCATGTGCATTCCTTATCAAGAACGCGATTTTTTTAACTAAAAGTGACGGGCTACCTTTGATTACAGAATAATATATGTACAGGTGCGCCGCTCAGTACAAACTGCACTCTTTTGTGTGAAAATCGTAGAGCTTTTGATAGAAATAAGATAGAGGGATGAATCTTGTAGAGTTTAAAACTAAGACGTTGCAGAATAAAGGAAAAACGTAGAAAAAGTATGGCAAACAATTTTTCACCTTGAAAATCTATATGAAAGTTGACATTTTCGAAGAAAAATTGCGACTTTTCTGTTACATGTAACGTGCGGTTGAAGTTTTTCCTTGACAAAAGAGGAGCTTCAAAAGTGGACAACATGTCCTATGACTGGCTGTTAAGCAATACTTCGAAGTCATGCATGCACTGACAGTAACTAAGAACTGATTACTTTGATTTTGTATGTACATGGTAATCATTGTCTCCAAGTGTAACCACGCACACCTACTTCTGAGTAATTCTAACTAAAAAAAAAAATTATTTGAATACAAAAGTCTTAAGGCAGTCTCTTGAAAACTCCAGCAAAGAATCAAGCGAAATTCATGCAGCATTTAATGCTCGGTCTGCTCCGCCTTTAGTCCCGTCATCGGTACCCGTCGCGCTGAAAATGCGCGGGTACCGGTGGCGGTCGCTAAACGACGTTTCGCTGGGACATGAGATAAAAGTGACACCCTGAGGGTACATTTAACGCGAATAAACTGTTTCTTTCGTGAGTGGTGTCCTACGCCAGACCGTTAGTCAGACAAAGCGAGTCGCTTTCGGGCTGCTTGAAGTAGACACCCTTCTACAGTCAGGCCAGATACGTTCACTGGGTCAATTGTTTTCCTGTTGTAAACAGGTCAGAAATAAATTCCGGCTTAACGCCGAGCTTAAAAGCTCTTAAAGCAGTACCCGGCTCCGGCGGCCCTCCCCACGCCTCAATTTATCCCCTTCCCCTCTGCTTGTCGATTTAATGCCGTTTTCCTTTCTTTTCGTTGGCTCCATGCACCCCCGAACATTGTGCAACGCAACAGTCTCCCTTAATCGCTATTCCACGCCGGTGTCTGTACGCTGTGACCCTCTGTCGTTCATTTCGCTAGAAAGTCACTGAAATACCTTTACCTCTGGTACCTACAGCACTCGGTGACGATAAACCCCTTGCTGATTCACCATCACTTTTCAATTGCCTCGAATAACTAAATTCCTCAAAGCAATCCGCTTGAAAAACGAGAAACCGGAGTTCAAGTGTCAGATCAGCAAATCAATCGACCAACTACTTTTTGCTCTGGAGAGCCGAACCATTTCAGGGCTTGTTCCCCTCTGGTTTATTCCTGTTCACCCCACCGTGCTGATTTTAATTCGTAATCCTTGACGAACAGGTCACCCGTAGAGAATTTTGGCTTAATATGTGGCCTCTTCATTCGTCATGAAAAAAAAGAGCAACAAACATCGGCATAAACGACATTTTCATGTTGGCGAATAAAAATGAAAAGTTTGCATAAAGAACGGGCAACTTCAAATGTATTCACTTTTGGAACAGTAATAAAAACAGTGTTAACAGAATATTTTTACATAGGTATGTTTAAAGTATTTTGCCCGCTTAAAATCCACACATTAGAAGACCATTTAGTAGGTACCATTACTGAGCAAAAGTATCGTCCCTCTATGGCGGGATGAATTTTTAAAATTTTCACCTGCTCCCTTTATTCACCAAATTATATAAAAATCCACTCATCTCGAGTAAATAATTACCTTAAACACCATTATTAGGTAACAATAAAACTGTCTATTAGTACATAGACACCTATCAAAAAACATCAATCTAGACAATTTTAGATCAATTATAATGAACTATGCTTACCAAATTATGAGATAGTCTTAAAGTTCATCTGCTGGATCATCTGCACCAGAGACTACAGAACGATTTTCACCGTCAGTTAATTCTACCAATCTACTCAGAATTTTTTGTTACATTCAATGCTACCCGTAACTTATTTTCAGCAAATTATGGAGCCTTCCTATCTTCAGCAAAGTCTTCAATTGCCGAGGATTTAAGCAGTCTATGTAGTACATGTTCAATTTAACTCGTGTGGGCAGATAAATAATCGTATCAATTGCATCGATGCTTTTATCAATTTAGCGAATCTGCAAACAGCAATGTCTTCTGGCGGTGTAAACGAAAAATTCGCAGAACAGCAGGAACTGATCGCCGCAATAAATTAATGTTGTATAATTGAGATATCGTGCGAACGTATAAAATCCATACGTCGTGGGCATAATTCTTTGTTAAAACGGCCAGTAGAGGCGTTGCAACGAACGCGAGTGTGTAGGTGGCGGGGCAGCAAGTTATATCCGCGCTGGGTTTTAATATATGTAATTTAGCGGCGCGCATTCTGTCCTTTTGTTCGTCTTTTTCCAACGGTTATTAAAAAAAAAAAAAGAAAAAAGAAAGAAAACTATGGAAGGGTGTATGAAAACCATCCATCACGAGCGATAAACCTGGCGCCGTGCCACAGCCAGAGCAGTTTTAACGAGACTTCAAAGCCAGGAACTTCATTTGCTCTACCGCCTTTTTGTTCGCCCGTAATAGAGGACTATAGCAAGAAACTGAAAGAGAAATGAAAGGACTTCAAGTACATATTGAGATTAATCGCAGTGATGTAAAGCTCCTGCTCTTCGCACGTTATTATCCTATAAGCGCTTCGTTTATTTAATTAACTAGTCTCTTTGCGCATGTTCTAGCAATTGTTGTTTTTTCGTCGTTCAACACAGTAGGGCTTGGGTTTATGATATATGAATTTTATAATAAGGAATGCAGCTCCCCAAAGAGAGTCCAAAATATCCGTGTCTTTTTAATGTATTATTTAAAGAAACGAATTTTTTGGGGATCTGTTTGCACAACTGCATTCCTTGTTAGAAAATATATAATTTCGCCATTTACACAATTCTCCTAGCTCTAGTAGTTTCCAATATATTCGACCAAACGTGTTTCTCCCCTGAACTTCGAAGTTTGAGGGCTGTTTTCACCCCTTCAACGCGAATGTCGGCCGATAAACAAAATACCAGTTTTTACATATATTTTTGTAAGAACTATTTTCTAGCAAAGTCGCATTGTAAATCGGTGATTTTGACTTCGATATATTCCCTTGTCCACCTCTTCTTTCGTTTTGTATCTGATACGTTGGTAGCGTGAATTATTAAAGTGTAGCGTAGCATGCAGTGATATAGCTATATGTATAGTGCCTATCGCCTCTTAACTCTTTAAGCCGGCAGCGTGGTGAATGAAATAGAGTCCCAAGTCTGATAGACCGTTTTATGCGATCAGCTGCTTGTAGGAAAAGTGTCGCGAAGCTTACACTTGTAATTACTAGTAGTTCTGAAGCAAGTTTCGGTTTGTATAAATTTACAATTGAAAAATGCTTCACCACAGAAATGTAAAAACGGATTTGTTCGTTCGATTCGTGGACGTCGCACATCGTATGGTTAAGTGTTCCGAAAAATATCATACTATACCACAGCAGTGATATAAATAAATATATAGATACATACATATTACTAAAAGTGATAATATTTCAATACGTACAAAATGTTAGATTTTAATATTTCGAGCAAAGAACAGTTTGGAAGCATTGTCACAGTTTGGTGAGCTCCTTTGAATTTCCACAAAAAAATGTTAGGCTAACGTTAAGCCTTTGAAGTGATTTTTGGCTAAAGAGCATACGACGATTATTTATACAGCACTGCAAAATTTCTGTCAAGAGAAACACATTCAATTTATGTTTGAGGCAGGAGCTAGGGAAATATAGGTAACCCAGAGCGTAAGCGGATAGTGTTGTGAACAATCCAGCATTTGGATGAAGAATGAAATGTTTAGAAGAGCATTTGCTTCAGAGGAATCGTTCAGTGATGATGAGCATATTACATAATATTCAATGCGATGTGAAACAGGACTGCGAGCAAATTAATTGAAAATTTGCTAGGAATCAAATTGCCGACACATCACTCCTTTATGCTCAAGTAGGTCAACGAATATTGTGGTACGATCGAAGTGAAATCCATCGCATCGATGTACACACGTTGCTGGCGCGTTTCAAAAACAATTTTTCCATCCCAGGTGAAATTGCGGCGTGGAGCAGGAAAGTTATTCGGTACGGGGGACTGTAATTCGCCTGGGCGAACAATAAATTTTGAAAGGGCTTCAAAACCGGCCTTGCACGTTACTAGATACAAGGAAGCTACTCATACGCATACGCTTTAAGCGTGATTAATACCGACCCCGGTCTACATTATTCCACGTACGAGCGATACATATGTGCCGACATGATTAATCGAAACGCTGACGGCGATCACATCAACTCTTCTATTGCATTTTAATTCCCGTTAATGGCCGCGTTCACTGACCATAGAATCGTGCCGTGTCGCGGCTAATAAATTAGCTATGACCGTCGTTGGAAGCTTAAGCGATCATTTTTCTTCGGGGCGGACGCGAGGGCAGCGCCACCTTCCATGGCCACTCTTTCACCTGATAATTAGGTCCGCGGTGTGAAATTCTCGGTACAATATATACGTGTCGCCGTTTTTTCATAAAACTTTTCGGCCCGGCGGACTGTTAAAAAGTATTATAATAAGCTTTATCCTGTCTTTGTTCGCCGCGCACTCGGTAGACGCTCAAGTTCCGAATGTGATGTTAAACTGAAAGTTTTTCATACTTGTCTTAGGAACTTCTTAGTTTCTAGCGCAAAGAAACTCTGCGGCAAATGAACTGGTTGCTGAAGTTTCGACGGAAAATAAAACAGTCGATTGCGTTGCTCTCTGGAGGGCATAGATCTTGGATGACCAGCTTTCTATTAACAATTGGTGTTCACTAAAATAGCTCCTTGATAAGGGCTGCCTAGCAAGTCCATAAGATATAATTTAATCGTCACCACACTTCCTAATCCAAAGCGAAGAAGAAAAGAAAGAAAACGCGAAATATTCTTATCTAATTATGCTGAAAATATGATAAAAATTAGGAGAAATACAGATAAAGAATGCATTACCAAAAATGGTAACGTTGTGAAAGTTGTGACAGTTGTGAAAGTACTCTGCTAAAAGCTTTTCATAAAAATTAAGGTAAGACTAACATTATAACTTAATTAATTCTAAGGGCGATTTTATTTCAAGAAACTCACTGTTTTTATCTTTTATCGTATCCGACAGAAACTGTAGGAAACGCCATTTTGAACATTACACAGGGAAGAAGAAAATGTGAACGATACGTATAGAGTGCTATCAATATTAAAGAGTTCGTTAATGCTCGACGAATGTTTTTCCAACGACACGTGCATAGAGATGAATTTTAAGAAAAAAATTGCTCTTATCCACAACTATTGTTACAAATACAAATTTCAACAAATCCAAATTCACATTTCTAGAAAAAGACTATTGAGAAATGATTGTACGAGTATTACGAATGTACGATTATCACTCAAATAACTAAACTCATGTAACTAAAAAATTGACGCTGAGGTGCATTGAACCCAATGTGACCAAGTGATTATAAGATGGTGTGATCACGCAGGGTCAAAAACTGTTATTAACTCAAATAATCAACATTTGCTTACACCACGGTAATGCTGAGCCTTCCAAATAGTAAGAGAAATTACGTGGAATAGAAGGGATCGCTGGGAGTTAGCGTAGATTGCTGACAACCAAGTCTTCTCGGAGGTATGGTGGTTCTCTGACAAGAATGAGTCGGCGCAGTTGTATTTTAATTGTTCGTGGCGGGTGGTGGCTGTGCCTGACGTTAATGTCGTTCGTAAACTATGCATTGCCCGCCCTGTTATCAAAGCAGTCAGGCTGGCTGCTTTATGCATCCGCAAACGACTCACGACCTGCGAAACGTCCACCTTTTCTTCGCTCCCTGATGTTTCTTCTTTAGCGCAGGTAGACTTCGTAAATTACTGACGTTTTAGGAGATTACTCGTCCTGCGGAGTAGAAAACACGGAAAGCTGATTGGGGCGTCGTCGTTGGGAGAGAAATTATTCACTTGGCAAAGCAGCTCGTTTTTATGGCGCGTTTTATAATACCATGGTTACCCTTGGTATTTTGAATCCTTTCAAATTTTCGCGAAGGAAAGACTGAATTCCGTGAAGTACGTAAGATTTTAATGTGTTCGCTGAGGTGTTTTTATAGGTTTCTGGAGATACTAGGAAATTATTTAATTTTTCAGTGGGAATATGAGAGTAAAATTAAATTCCTCCTGAATTATGAATACTTGTTTGAGTGTACGGTCCAAAAAGGATACAAGGATCCAAGCGGATGAAAGAAATTATAATAGCGGAGACGTAAAATTAACTGAGCATCAAACACAAAAATATGTTTCGAACACGGGGACAAGCATTTTGAAAGAAATAAGGCCAAAGAGGGACACGAATCTCACTCAGCACGAGGGAACTCGATCTCAATCAGGGGAGAATTTTTAGATTAGACAATTTCAAAATTCATTCAATATGGGTACTCACATATGAGTTTTTAATTGGCCGGAAGCCCCTGTGTTTAAAAATCTTCCAATTTCTTTCGCTTAAAATTTCCTGCTCCCCAAAATTGGTTGCTCCTCAAATTTTCCTTTGCTCTACCCAACTATGGGTAGGATACAGTATCCATATAGTCGTGAGTCCATCTATTTCGATCACTGCTGATGCTGGACTACTTACATTTTAAGTTATAAGATCTGTTTCCATTAAAAATTCATTACCAATTATGTAACTTATTAGAATTCATTGTGCGATAAATACATAATCGTGTGCCTCCATCGAAATTCACAACGTGAACCATGGCCAATGAATTCCGTTGCTATCCACCTCTGCGTAATTCATTTTGTTTGTTTGACGATTACTTGCCCTTTGTTACGTGCGTATAAATAAATACTATTTTATTGCAATGCACCCTCCGAAACTGTCAATCGCGACACAAACAGGAAGTGTAATATCGAGGTTTGAAATGCATCAAAACATTGATGGAACGTAACGCGCGAACGTAAAAACGGGCGTGCGAAATTGAAACACAACACAGCCTGAAAATAGCAATCTACGAGCTCCGAAATTAATAAACGGATATAGGTAGGTAGAGTCTGTGGATACTGAATGCGTTTCCCGTATTGCTTGAGACCTTTGCTCCGTAAAATCCATAAAATCCGTAAAATCCGTAAAATCCGTAAAATCCGTAAAATGCGCACGATCGCGTTGGTAAAACTAATCACGTTAATGGCTAACTGTAGCTGGAACGTGTAATTACAATTCTAGATAAATTCCTCGCATTCATCTGGTATTTATATGTCCCGACAGACGTTTAATTGCAATATCCCTTAATCCTCGAGTTGACTGTGTTCGGCACTCTCTGCACCGTACATGTTAACCGAAAGCATGCGCTACGTGTGGCGCACTGACATGTAGTGTTACGTACGTTGCGAAAACTCAAGAAATTCGAATCGTCACATCGATGTAAGGGAGTGTTCTGAGTGCGAGAATGGGTGAAGACGAATGTACCCTGTTTGGGAATTAGGACCAAAGGCCGTTAACGCCCAAGTACAAAGTATGGAAGGATGAAAGGTGCGAACACCTAATGATATCATGCATTGCTTTGCTAGGGCATGATTGGGAAAAATTCCAAATTCTTTACCCAATCAATTAAAGATTTGTACTGTAACGCGAGTAGCATCTTTCTAACAAGATCGACTTTAGATACTGATTACCAGTTCCCCACGGCAAAATCTTTGTCTAAATACATATTTCCAATAACGAATAACAGGTAAAAAATCTTTATTCGTTATACGAATAAAAGATAAATTGTATTCGTTATTAGAGAATAAATTTTTGTATCCTTTATTTGTTATTAGAAATATTTAGTTAGACAAAGATTTTGTCCATCTCTGGTATGTAGGTACATTTTCAGAGTTAAAACATACATATACGTGTATGTAGGAAGGATAAGGGGAAAAACAGGGAATGTCACAAAACAGCTTTATCGAGAAAATTGTGTTTTAATACTTTAGTGCACCGGTGTAAAAGCAAGGTTCAATGAACATAATTTTTTTTATATAATTTTCTTCTTAAATAATTTCTTGTTTTACCTTGACGTTTATGCTTAGGCAAAGAGTGGGGATATTTTGTAGGTATTTTGTTCCAGTGCAGAGTGAGAATTTCCTGTTTTTAATCAGTAGGGGAGACCGGGTCTGGTTGTCACAACCGTTATAATAAAGAAACTATAAATAATAGGAATGTTCTAATAATCCATGGCGATGCGTAAGCATATTGCCGCCTCCCCCTCCCTCACACAAGCCGTTGTGCAGTCGCATGGAGGCACAATGTACCATTGTTTGTTTTCGTGCGCTCCAAGTAAATTTTGCCGTATTTTCTATCAAGTAAGTATAGATTATTTCTTTGCATCGACTATAACATTCTTGCATTATTCTCGTAATTTAGAGTTTTTTCTAACCGTTTTTACCGTAATGAGTTTTGATGTTCAACTGTTACGGGATTGGCGTGACCCAGAGCTTCCTCTCCTGTAGAAACCCAAGAGGACATCTCTCCCCGAAATTTAGGTGAGCTGCCGTGTAGGTTGCATAGCCTAGGTAGCTGTGCACTTTGCGAGCCCATGCCCCGAGTTATACAAGCCTCGTTACGTACATTCCAGCAGGTGTGTACTACGAGTATATACAGGGAAGACTACACGGTTGCTCGACCACTATATTATCCGCGAGTTAATCGTCCGGGCTTGCAAACTTTTTATGGCCCGTAATTCAAACTTTCCGTGGGTTATTCTTTAAGGGGTAAAAACGGACCGGTATACCGGAAGTCCTTTCTTTATTTCAACGTAAAGAAACTGGGGGGGGGGGGGGGTGAAGTTACGTCGCACAGAAGATATCACTGCCTCACTGTGAATTTTTAAGAAGGAAATCCGTATCCGCAGATTCATCAAGGCTCCTATTGCTTTGGATACACGCGGTGGTTGTTCGTCTTTGCGCAACGAATCGTCTGAGAAACGAAAGTAGTATATTTCCTGCAAGAGTGAATAACGCTGAAGGAACCAGTGACTCGTAATATGCTGAGATGTTAGATATGCTGAGATCTTAGCTGAAAGAAATGTTAGAGCTACGATGCAATCTTACAATTAGTTGATCGTGGTTTTGGCTACCGCGCAAAGGGATGCCACCTCTCAAGAAACTAACTGAGGAATGGTTTCGGACCAGATATAGTTTAACGATCTTCGCTACAAGTATCGAATACCAAACAATGGTATGTAGGCGCATTAAATAAATTGATCTAAAGGTGTAAGTGCTCTTATGACTCCTAATTGGTACTTGAAGCTGACTGATTGCTAATTAACTAGAAGCCTGTGTGCTTCCGAGTGCTTCCGAAACTGCCCAAGTGCTCTTGGTATTGACAATCCAACGACTTGTTACTAACTAACTGTAAGCAGAGCTTCCTAGCTAATTGCAAATACTGATTGAACAACGAATTACACTGGTTTACCAATCAGTAATTCAGCCATACTTTTCGTATGATTGGAATACAAACGTTTGGTAAAAATGGGGAATTTCCTTGGGCCTCTGAATTTTTCGCCTGCCACACGGATCTTCCACAATTGCAGTTCATTTCTAACTTTTGAAAAACTAAAGGCTCTTAATGCAAAACTAATAATACCGCGTGATTATGTCATAAACTCTGCCAGTGGTCTTGTTAGACTACGGACCTCGCCGTATATTTAATCTATAGCAGTATAGCTACTATAAAGGCCTTGAAAAAACTAAAATATAAGATAACGCTTCCTATTCTGGCCCATTGATTCTACCTGGAATAGTCAGCAACGAACAAAAGAAAAGAATCGTTATTGCTCTCAGCAGTGGTCGCCGCCAATGCTTCATCGAGTATAACTTCCCTAGCGAGGGACGCAAATCCCCGCGGTGTTGAGATACCGCTCAGCATTCTCCGAGTTCGCCTCTTGCAACAACGGAAAATTGGTACAGGAGGTGCCTGTAATTTCTCCATAAATTTATCGGGACCAGCGTTAATGTACCGAAAGTGTTCGGTTGCCCCGTTGTTTACTTTGTGCATCGTTTTGTAAATTTATTCGATTTGTCATTTCACGGAGCCGGGCGCCACACATTTTCTCGGACCGCGCGGCTCCCGCTCTAATCCGATTTACGGGACGAATTTAAAGTGAATCTTCTGCCGAAAGATAATTCCTGTTCCTCTTCGTTATCAGCTTCTCTTTTCCCCTCTCGAGAAAGCGACGGATTTGTGACGATTGCTGTCTACGTAGCAAAGAACTTTGCAAGCACAACTCTCTCGTTCATAGTTGTATTTTGTTTTTGTGGAGTTAAAGATTGTTTGACAATTGCCATGTAATGTAGTAGGCACTTAGGCAACGGCCTAGTGTATCATTTTAGCACATAGGTAGCGTCCATTTATGAGGAGTTCGGAGGACAGGGACCGCGAAGAGTCGGCGTATAGCCGTGTGCCGTGACTTTTTTTCTGCGGCTTCTATAGTAATTATACTTTATGAGCAATTGGAGGAAAGAGGAATATTCGAAATACCTATACTAAGAAGGACTCGTAATGCTAGAGGTACCTATGGGGTAATCCGGTAAATCCGGGAGACGCGGTCGGGCCGGAGAGTTGGTCGAGTCGCTATATTTCAGACTCTATACGTAAAAACGCGTTGAAGTGCAGACCAATTACTTCTCTAGAAGCCAAACACTTGAATGAATAGCGTCACTTCGCTTCCTTCTGTGTTTTTCTACATTTATAGGCTATAAAAGGTAAATTGAGGTTACATTTAACCTTTTTTGTCAAACAACGGTGTACAGAATCGTATTTAAAATACACTTCTCAGTTTATTTTCGTTTAATGTTTGAGATAATAAGATAGAGATATTGTGGGACAATGCAGCCAAAGTATTTGGCCATATTAACTCTTCCTCTCAAAGCTAACGAGAAGACCATCTCTCGTTGCAGAAAGGCCGGATGGTCGAGTTACGATTTTTATTATTTTCGTTAATTTGTTGTTTTTTATTATTATTTTTGTTTATTTAGTTTATTTATTCACTTTTGTATTCATTTGCCTTGCTAATCACCAGTAGGCAGTTCACTTTTTCTTTGATGTGTTCTTTACTTGTTTAACGTAAACAAATTAACCATCAATGAATCTGTAGTTATATTCACTCATAAATAATTTTGCTTTCTTTATTGTTATTTTTTCCATGAATAATTATGTGAGTGGGCTCTGCCAATGACGAAAACCATTTCGCCCGGCACCTCGGGAGAGGTGGTCAGTTATCATGACTTCAGTTTTCAATCCGATTTACAGTAAATATTGTCTTAAAGCAAATATCGAGCAGTTTTTGGGAATTAGCATAAAATTCTGAACATATTAGGTTGGTTCGATAAAAATAAGTAATATCTGTATTAGTTTTAATAGCCATTTTATATTAGGTCGACTGCGTCTCCCGGATTTACCCTGTAGCGAATTCGTGAGGTACGATGTCACAACTCGGAACTTGTGAATTCTGATGCAGGCAAGCGTCGAGTCGTTGAATGGGATGTAAACAGCTCATGTTACTCAAGATGAATGACCAACTGGCTCCGTTCACTCTCATGATTCGTGGAATCACTGGACTCCTAGCTATTACAATGGTCTGCTGAGTTTCGACGTTCCATAGGGTCTGGACCATCTGTGAAAGTCCTCTAATCCCAGGAGTTTGAGAGATTCCCCGTTCTGGCAGCTCGAATGGATCGGATGGAATCTACAGGATCTCGATAGTCACAGAAGTCGCGAAGTTTCGCGAGTTTTACGAGTCTCAGGTCGTTGTGACACAAGGTTCCACGACAGGTTCTATACAGGCTGAGTCAGCTAAGCCACCTGAATAACTTCTACAGTTTTTGTGGGAGAGAGAAATGTTTGAGACCAAAGTTGCTTGATTTCCAGGGCATTCACGCGCTAGAGAGAGCTTTTTCTCAGGTAGAGGTGCTTAGGAGATTTGAAGGTCAACTTGATTTTTTTTTTAAGTGAAACCATGTATTTTTGACCACCAACTATTGTAGCTCTTCTCAAGGGCTTTTCAATGACCATACACATTCTAGGTCATTCAGCTTTGCTAACGAAATCAAACTGAATCGATTGAAAATGTGAACAAACTATTGTACGGTATTGTTGAAATGTTCCCACTAAATCGGATCTTGGCACCAAGTGAGTTGCCAGTAAGTCAGCGAAAGAATTTTGTGAGCAACTGTATTTATGGTATCGAAGGTTTCAGAAATGATGTCTTTAATTATACTCGTAGCTGAGTTGCGAGCAAAATATCAACAGTATATCGTTCACTGAGCCACATCTTAACCAGCGTCCTCTGGCCGTCCCGATTTCACGTCTGACGTAGATGTAATGGTGAGTCTGGTGTCCAGAATGGTCGCGCAACAAAGCCACACTCCTCGACCCTTTTCATGCAGCTTTAATGAGGCGATACCGGTTTCCATCGCGCTGCCTGCCTCCCTAAGGCATCGGATCTTCACTTCGAGGGTCCGAAGTGTTTCCGCCGCTTTCAGTGGCAGGTAACAAAGCACCCCTCTTCTCTATACTTCGCCGTTATTTTCGAGGCCGTCCGTGGCTTCGAGTGTCCCGAACAAATCGAAGGACCATCCTGTCGCCAGGACGTGCATGTATGCGAATTCAAGCTCGAATCGCTGCAACGCAACGAGTCCAACAGTTTGTTGCTTCGGAACAGAAGTCACTCGTATTTCTTTTTCTTCTTGAATTCCGTCTCTGTAAATACCCCTTTCTGTGCTGCGTTCCAGGCCTCTTTTCGAAGCCAGTTCAAAAGGTGGATAAAGGATAATTTGAATTCAGGAGGAACGTTGATCCTGGATAGTCACTGCGTTCCTTCAAAATCCTTTATGATACTCACGTATTCTCTGCTTCTAGTTGAGATGGGATTGGAGAATGAAAAATACTTCAGGATGTAGCGGTGCTTTTCTGCCGAAGGAGTAGTTTGAGATTGATAACCGGCTGATAAATTCTGCTGATTTTTTAAATCGATTCTCTTGAAAAAGGACGCTCGTGCAGAAAAATTGTATTCTGCATTTCCGACTTACTTTTGTCCAAGGAATGAGCGATCATACACATATTGCATCTAAGTAACTCTTTAATTTAACGAAATAGAGCTAAGTTACTTCACATGCCACGACATAATATTATCACTTATTCTGTACCTAGTTTTTATTAAAAAGTCGAAATGTAAAAATTCCAAGTATCCGTATTAGAGTACAGTTGGACCTGTACTTTACGTTGACAAATTTACGACAAAATGGATCAACAATCTACAAGAGGAACCAGTGAAAAATGACTGCTTTTTAATATATTATTTAAACAAAATCATGTATTACGAATCGTACGTTATAAAAAAATACATCATTTTCGTCTAAAAGATTTTTCTCTATAGTGCATACTTTCTGAGATATTGGGGCAAACGTGTTTTTCTCCCCCAACTTCGAGGGCTAATTTCACCCTCTATCTATGGATGATTGCTGATAAAAAAGCAGGTGCCAAATATTTTTCGAGAAATATAATTTAAAATTAGAAAATTAGAATTGTTAATATTCTTCTTTGCAAAATAACTGCATACCAACTATTAAAAGTCCCGTGGGCCGCAGTGCATGTAATTTCGAATGTTTTTCCATCTTTTGGTCTCTTTAATCTTCCTACGCTCAGAAATCTGTAAGCGAGCGGGAGGCGAGTGAAAAATGGCAACGAGAGGGGAACGAAATCTTTAAACTTTCTGTGTTTTATATTGACTCTGGGCTGTTCTCTCTGCCTCTCCATAAAGAGCAGTTTTGGCCCTTTGTTCCCAGGCTCTGCTCCTGCGGTGCCAGGAAATTATACCACTGACATTACAAACCCGTTGTCGCGGAAGTTTTACATTGCCGCGCGTAATTTGGGCTTAATTATCGCTTCTGGGCCATGAAATTCGACCGCTCCGGATGGCCCCGCGTCCTTTTTTTTCTCACCCCCGTTACGCCTGCACAACCGTGTTGGATTATTTAGTCACTGGAATTCGCGTTGCGCGCAGTCACCAGTAGCACCCGCTAATTCCATTTTGATACGCGGTAATTCGTCACAAACCGCGCGACACGCTACCCTCGCTTTCTAACGAAACTTTGCGTGACCAATCACTGTTACACTGGTTCGTGTTAAGCGACAGAATCTCATGTTTGCATGACACTCGTTTCTGGATAGTCTGGAAACTGTACTTCCGCCGGTTTAATCCATTATCCAACTTGTACCCGACCAAGGATACCTACTGTGAAACGAACCATTTCTCTGGTTTGTATACAATGTTCGTCGCCAGAGTCTGCACGGTTTTCTAAGCATTTGCAATAGAATGATAAGATAATACTCTATCCTGCTTTCCACAGACATAGAGCATAAGTTGAGACCCATTTAGGGGGTCATTCTACTTTGATCGGCCGAAAAATTTGATAAAAATTCTTAATCTGTATGAGAGTCGCTAGCACCCTTAGCACAATTAACAATTTATGGGGAACTCTTTCTTTCGAACCGGCGCCAGTTTGTTATTTCTCAACAAAAATTATTAATTCAGCTAACAGAGGATAACGACGCTCATACAGATTAACAAGCTTTTCGAATCTTTTGTTTCAGATAAGCCTGAGCCGGGAAATCACCTGCGCCACGAACCTCTTTTTTGTTGGCTCAGGCTTTTTTCTATCACATTTTCGCTACAAAAAAACATTTGAAACAAATTAAAAGATCTTTTTTACTCTTTTCTCGATAATATAAGAGTAGCTTAATAAATTTCAAAAAAATTTATTTCATTATATGTTACATTTATTGAGAAAGAAATCTTTTAAAATAGCTCCATTTTGCGCCCCATCAAAGTAGAATGACCCCTCGAGTGGTAAATACCGTAAACTGGGCTGACTTTGCCCGTCGGGGTGACATTGCCCACTTTTTTACTCTGACTGAAAAATTACCATATGATTGAATTCGCTAATTTTTTTTTCGTTTGACCTTGGAGAAATTATTGCTATCAATTACAAAACACTAAATGTTCTGATTACTTCACAATAAAATAAAATAAAGCCTTTCCAAAAAGTGGGCAATGTCACCCCGGGCGGGCAAAGTCACCCCAGTTTACGGTATTTTCATTGCGTGGAAATATCTTGCTACATTAAGAATTATATTCCATTCATAAGTATTCGGAATTGAAGAGTCCTCGTAGAAAACACACTAAGTGCTAAAAATCAGGTTCTATACTATAATATTACCATTGACGCGTAGAACATTTTCCGCCAAATTGTCTCTCTTTTTTTTTCAATTTTGGCACTTACAGTGTTTCCTACAAGGACTCTTCAGTTAAGGATTACCGATGTATGACAATATCCCAATACATAATGTAATATCCAATGCTTCGAGTTTCCCTGCGATAAGTAGAATATGTATGCATGTCAAGAGCAGACCATGAAATTTTTGAAAACGTTCTCTGCGGTACGTACCTAGATATGGGGATGTTACGAGGACGCATAAACACCATTTGTAAATATCAAGGGAAAAATGTGGTAAGACAATCCTTTGCTTTTATGCGATCGATAGAAGCTGGCAAACCATTCGTATGAATAACATCGAGAATCGGTGTTACAGGTGACAGTTTTCACTTTTCGACCTATGTATATTAAACACTTTTTTTTACTCAGTTTCGTGAGTATTTTCTATCCTGTAAGCCCTGCGACCCTATTCTAAAACGATCCTGTACAAAACTGTATCTGTTTTCGAACCAACATACTAGCGGCAGCATATTTTAAAAATTGTTTGAAATACAGGTAGTGCATTGCTACTTAACTTTTCGTGAATTCATGACTGCGTGCAGACCAGGATGCAATATCAATTAAGGGACATTATTTAACGCGAAAGATTTTCGAGATAACAAGCGATGCGGTGTTGTATTACTAAAGAATTAAATTAACAATTAAATAAAACTTCAACTTCTCTCAGGCAACTAAGTTCGTACAATTCGTCAATTAAGTAACATTTACAGATGGAAATGTTCATAGGTGGCAATTAAATGCTTTAAGCATTAAAGTTCCTATACAAACGTTTACAAATTATTTCAACCAGGAATAAAACGTTTTAGTACATTTCGCTACATAATTTCGTTTTAACATTTCAAGAGCTACACACCCCGCGTGTAAGTATGTACATGGAAATGTATTATTATATTATAACACAGCGTTTTGTTTCGAAGGTAATGGTTTCGAATTTAATAATATTTATTTCAGTGAACGCTTGTCACTGTTATTCATTGAATCGAGAGAAGGAAATGTCCATTTCTAGTCCAACGATTTCACATGCAATTTCACCGAATTTTATATCGTTGCACATTTCTTCGCGATGAAATTATTCCCGCACGTACGGGCACAGACTGTTCGTCCCTAATTATTATTCTCACTCGCTGACAGCCTCGTTCGTAATATTCTAATTTCTCTGGTCAGCCAAGCTGACGTCACTCTCCTCCATCGCGATTGCAAGGGGGCCTGGGAAAAGGAAAGGACAGAAATAATTCGTCACAGGTGCGATTCTGAAAAATTCCAGCGACGGCTGCACTTTTTATCTATTCCAAGTGGGTTCCCACCCAAAAGAATTATTAAACAGCGGCACGTCGAATGCAATACCTATATTTATAAAAACGGATGAAACGGAAATTTGCAAAAGCTTTTGTCACCTTCTTTCATTCAAAGTTACTACAAAATTGTAGTCGATAAATTTATTTGGGCGGTGTGGTAACACATTCAGTTGATTTTTAATTCTTGTTTCGTCGATACAGTGCTTACAATGTTGCCATAAAACGTGTATAACAAACTATACTAAACGGTTTTAACTGCAAATGAATCTCAGACCAGGACATGTAAAAGAGTAGGTGTTTAAATTTTTTTCTCTAAGAAACTGTCAACTGCTATTGATTCAATATGATCTGCAAATCTACGTTTATCTGCAAAGCGAAAGAGTGTTATGCTCTCGTGTAGTCAGTGATTGGTTCGGTTAAAATATCATAACTATGTGAATTATATGTATACACGTTTCAATTGAATATTTTGATCGATCTTTTTTATGTAACCCACCCCTTGATGATTTGTGAAGCTAAATTCAGCTTCAAATTTTACTCGTAAATTATTACATACTTCTTTCTGTAGAAGAAACCTATTTGGTATCAAGAAATTTTCTTTTTTATAGATTACAACTTGCAGCAAGTACCTGGTCGTGTGCAATTAAAAGTGTTTGAAAGGAAAAACACGTTTCCACTAGTCTATTTATCTGTTGCTCAACTCATTGATGTACATGAAATAGAGTCTTACAATTCGGTAAGAATCACTTTACACCTGTTGCAATTAATCCTTATTATGTCACTGCCAGCGCAATTAAATTCGTACAAAATGAAACTAAATAAAAGCCATTTATTTCATTGTTAACACCATTAAAGAAAAGAGGAAATGAACGAGGACAGGAAGAAATGGAGCAAAACATACAAGCAACAGAAGGAACAAAACCAAAGCGGAGGAGAAATAAAAAGTGGTAATGTCAGAAAGGGAAAAGCTAGAAGAAGGGGAATACTAGGCAAAGGGGCAAAGCTAGAAAAAAGAATTAGTATAGTATAAACATATAATAATTACAAAAATAGTATGAACCTGAAATTGAAGATAAGAAAAAACCACGACCAAAGTAAACTTGGGAAAAGGAAACGGATTTTTCAAACGAGCCAAAACTAAAGGGGAAACGCTGTTCGGCTCGTTTTCCATAAATGAATAGAAAAGAGAAATAATCCAAGTAATCCGAGTGTATATGTGGATTTAAAGCCGCAGATGTCGGTCAGTCGCTACAGGGCGGAAGAAGAAAAGTCTAAGATTGCGGCACTGGCTCGTATAACGTACGCGTGTGTTGCATACAAAAGGCCCCTAACGCAATCTTCGGCCATTGCGACGTCGATGCATATATACATGCATACATACATATATAAGCAAAGTTTTTGGAATTCGACACGACGTCCTCGCCAACGACCATTTACTTGCTACGTCGATTCCAGACACGTTACGCTGGAACCGCAGGATACAAATTTAACAAAAGTAGGGCAAAAATCTGAATATATGGCGAGACGTCGAACTTTGAATTATCTAAGTAGTTTCGGTATCCTGACGTATTGGTTGTTTCCTCGAGCGTGCTTTATACGCGCCAGGCATCGTTCAATTGCAAGCAATGGGATTTCAAGGAACAACGCTTTTGGAATTTAAAGAGGGAATAGTGGCCTTCTTACTGTTGTAAGTGGCAGGATGATTATCGTACTATAGATTTTTCTAGCGACATGCTAAATGTCACAAAAATTACCACGGAATGTAGTAAAAGAGTAGGGTAACTACTGTCCAGTGCCTTTACTTAATTTATGTTTGTATCTTTAGCCACACACGTATCACACGTGTATGATGAATTAAATTCTGAAACAACCAAGATTCTAGACCAAGGTGTCCATCAGGTATTCATGATTTTCCCCTTTTGGATTTGCCAAACAATAGACTACCACTGCTAAGGACTTCCTTGTTTCCACTCCAAAAGTTTCACCAATCAGAAAACAGTTTGTGAAAGGTTTTTACACCTTTGGCTTCACTCACTGAAGCTTCACAAACTTCTGCAAGATTCGGTTGCGGTAGTAATAATGAGAATGAAGTCTAGAAGTAATCAGGAATGGGATTCTCACACGTTACGCCCTCGCAGAACGTTCAAGAATCCAGTGATTCTTTACTTTAGAGAAAGAATATATTACAACACAGTTATAACAAGGTCTAATAAAAATGGGTAGATAGACAGAATGTTGGTCCCGTTATATGCCGATTATAATTGTCGCAATGTAATGTATTTCAGTAACAATTGTATTAAACAGAGTAATGTAAATTATCTAACAAGCACAACTTGAGTAAAAGATTGAGTACTCTGATTGTGAGTATACTCTCTCAGGAAAGATATGAATTTATGGAAATGGTAGACCTTAAATAAATTATCTGTTTGGTGGCCAATAATAATCAGAACTCCTAGCAACACGATAAGTAGTGTCCATGAGCTTGAATCTTGAAATAGACAGTGTGGCGATCTGTGACTTGTTTTAGATGGAATTGCTACACTAGGGTGGTCCTTATTTCTTTGCTCTCACTCCCTAGAACGTTGCCTTTTGATAAAAGAATAGTCATTGAAAAGTTTATTGCAATCGGACAATAGGAAAGGGTGCCGATCAGCCCTTAAAGTTTAGAATTCATCAGTAGTTTGGAATTAAAGAATTTCTGAAAAATGATAAGCCCCATCGAAATTTTGTTGAAATAATATTAAAAGAGCAGTCAATTTCCTACAATTACTGTATATGTATGTATAATTTTTTCGTGCTCTCAACCATTCTTTAGATAATAGCGTTTGTACAGGTGGGGTTATCCAATACTCTTCCTAAATTATCAGTGAAAAGTTATAGCCTCTAGAGTTTGTCAGCTATCATCTTGCCTAGCGATTGATATTATAGGCGTGCAGTGATTAATGATATGATGTGAATTTTATTACGCGTCGCGTGGCCGACGCATGAATATTTCAGATCACGGTTACCTACCTCTTTGACGGCCGCTGTATTTGTGCAGGTGTTTCGAGCAAATGTTACCGCAGGCGTGAAATAGATTCACGTTTGCCGTGGATTAAAATCATATCAGAATTTTCGCAACACGCCCAGCCAGACCTATACACGCAAACGGGGACCTGGTGTAAGCAAAATATGTCCAGCCTTTGTGAGCCGAGATGGGGTGAAAATGGCATTTACTGGATGATCGCCTGTCGAACTATTTGCATAAATTTGTAGCGCAGAGAATTCGCAACGTACGGTCGCTTCGTAGACCCTCTTTCGAGCCCGTCGCTCTCGTCACTAATTTAACCCCCTCCTCAAAACATTCCGGGTTTTTGTTCAATATCATAGTTGCAGCGCGCGGCATGCAGGCCACTCGTGATAGTTTGTTGCGGTTGGTGACTGTTCGATACACCGTTCGAAGTTTCATAAGCGCAGCGGAAAGTGCGCCTTTCATCGCGAGGTAGACGCAGAAACAGCGTCGCAATATAAAATCAAAAGGGCGTCGTTAACGGGGTGAAGTCAACGGGCACGGCGAGGAAAATTTACGAAGACGAGAGAGAGAGAGAGAGAGAGAGAGAGAGAGAGAGAGAGAGAGAGAGAGAGAGAGAGAGAGGAGGAAGGGAGGGTGAAATAACAGCGCGGAGGGCCGCGGCGATATACATAATAAGAGAAGGGAAATGGCAGAGGGAGGGAAGCGTTTGTACAGGAGATCTAAAGGATTGTAAAGGTAAGGCGAGCAGAATGGGAGCCCAATGTACAGATTGTAACGATGGCAAGCATAGATAATGTATTTCGTTACAACAGAACTATGAGGACGAAAAGCTCTGTGTTCGATGCTCCAGTCGAGTGGTATTTTGCTGAAAAGCAGGGGCGAAACGAGGAGTTAAAGGGAGGGAGAGCGAGTTTCAGGAAGTTCAGATACAGAGTCTGCAGCCAGAGCAGTCGGTTTGTTTAAGGAAGTTGCAGGGAAAGGAGATGAAGATAAGATCCATCGGATACGTGTGTACCTGCTTCGTTCTGCTGGTAGAGAGTAAAAAGGAAAGTGGGTGGATTTAAAGGTAACATTGTTCCGAGGCGATCGACTTTCATGATTATGTGATGTAGATGAACACTTGGTTAATACGAACCCTTTGTCCTCTCCTATACTGTGGAGCGTTTCTGAATGATGAAATCAGATACGTAGGTATATTTAATCAAGCAACTATACAACCTAAGTAGGCAGTCCAAAAGGTTGCTACAAGAATCTGCTACAAAAGTGGCAGATAGTATGCGATATTCTCTGAAAATTGAATTGAACCAGTTGATATCATAATATCTATTAAAAAATTAATTTTGTAAAGACAACAGAGGATCTCTCAAAAGTGTTAAACAATATCTAGACAACAGGGGTACCATATGAGTTGCATCTAGAACATCCTCCCAGATTATAAACAGTTAACCATTTAAGGTGGTTATGCCTAGTCAGCTTTCGAAAATTTTTTGTGGAATATCTACTGTATATTTGTTTACTACTATTCACTTGTTTCACATAACTCTTAGTTTATTTTCATAAAGAACAAGAGTCTTCGTTAACTTCAATTTAGGTCCTTCTAAAACTACATATTTTGTGAACATGCTCGAATTTGATTTGAACCGATTGAAACCTCCGTTTTTAAGTTATCACTGCAAAACAAAAGAAACATTTTTAAAAAGCCTCTTTAATGATCCATCTTCTGTAGCATCATGTATAATGCATATTTTGACTAAACAAACATGTTTTTTTCATGCTTATGATTTTAATAAGCTTCATACCAAAGAACAAATCTCAGTTTCAATTGGTTTCTTTGTAACTAATTGAGACAGAAATTCTTCATTTTAGACAGAAACGACTGTCTAGTACACTTAAATAATTCGATTTTGCGTTAGTTAAAGCATGCACAGAAGAATAAATGAAAATACTGTTAATTGACAGAAGTTTTTCAGATTCGAGAGAAGCTAATTGCGACGCTGGCGAAACGTCACAATAGAATGCAGTACATATTCTAGATACACGCTCTAAAGCCTCGACTAATGATAGCTGTGCACAATACATACTTTGATGCACACAGAGACTTTGTTGAAAACAAACGAATAAGGCATGGGATATACTGAGAAATAACAAGTGAAAACGCGAAACGTTTATTTTCACCGTGATGGACATGGGGAAAGAGGGAACCAACGGATCGTTTAACAATCTTTTGAATAAAATAATTGTAACCATAAAAGTGTTACATCGATGGATTCTTCTGAAATTATGTTGAGTCAGATCAGAGACTTAAAATAAGAAATGTAGTAGGAATTGGGACTGAGCAAGTGTAATGGGTTTTAAACCTCGCCTGCCGGATGCGGGGTTCATTTTGACCCATTCTAAATATCAATCTGCAAGTATTATTTATTGATATTACTTTTTGAAGAAGATATGGATATTAGATCATAACGAGGTCAGATTATAACATAAATGCTGATCTGGGGTGCGCATGGATGAGATTATGGGGGCGAGAGGTTTGGACAAGTTACCCACCGTTAAGGGTTTTGGAAGAAGAGATAATTGCTAGTGACTTATGTCACTATCCTCACTTATGTCAACAAGGATGTGGCGTTTTCACTGGCATTACACCCAAAAGGGTTGACTTCACCTCGACTAAGCTTATCTGCTGATCAACCTAGGAGAATTATGGGAATATTAACAATAAGTACATCCGGATTTTCCACGTGCAACATTTCTAGGAACTCATTTACTTTTACAAATTCTTAACTCCTTGCCGTGACAATTAACTGGGCAAAAAGTGATGCGTGAGAACGATCGCAAAACGAGTGATCGTTTAGGTTTTACCCGTTATCTTCGCCACAAAAATACCTACTACCTAATATATAGCCCGAACTTAACACCACGGGTCTCAGTAGTGACATTAATGTTTGATCGGAACTTAATTCCACAAGTCTGACTCGTGACGTTCATGTTTGGTCCGAAATTGTTATCACGAGTGGGACTCTTCAAAGTACGGGAAAGGGTTAATGCACACGGAACATATAAATAAGGCTCCGAATAAGGACAAGTGCCTACATTATATGTATCGTGCCACGAAACAATGGCATTCCTAGCTCATCTGTCCCGCTGATTGCACTCGGTGCTTATTGTTAGTCGCTAATAATGCAAACACTGCTAGGCGTAAGCATCGGTCTAATGGCCTGTCCGGGTTGCAACCTGGACGATGTATCTCTCGAGGCGGCGGGCGATGGGCTCGAAGAACGTCTCGCAGCTCGCCGTGTTCAGCGGAGATATCTATCTATAACACGTAACAAAGATCTGCTGTGGAGACCATTAAGGCTCGTTTGCCATTCCCTTGCTTCGTGAATTTATCTTAAGACCTCGGAAAAGATGGAATACGTACTACCTTATCGGATACGTGTACAAAGCGTTCCCAGGGCGCGTCGTATAATTTTGTTGGATCTCCGTGGCGATTCATTCCACGGGCACAAACATCGTTGCACGAGGAATGCTCGCCCTCGCAGCGAAACGTACCCTTCTCCGTGAATTACGGGCTGCACAGCTGTGTTTTTTTGAACTCTTATAAATGGCTCCGCGGCATCCGCTGCTCTGGAGGACCTTTCTGGCCCATGAGTTTGGGCAGCAATTCCTTTTATGGCGAGGCTGTGTTGCGCCTTCCCCTATTTCGATTATAATGGATTCCGTTAAAAGGCGAGATTTTGGGTAGTTAGGTAAAATTTACTCGAGAGTTGCACCGCTACTTTGATACTTTGATCTAAAATTTCGCTATATTTTTAACCCAGAGAATACGATTCCCCACTTAAGTGGTCCGATATCGGGAACTTTCCCCTGCTCGTGTTACTGCTTTTTGAACTATCACTCCGTCCCCTTATTCGGGGTCCTAATACATCGCTTTGTTTGGTGATGGGGTACAGGGTACCTCGCGCGTCCACCGTGACGAAATAATTGTACCCATTGATAAGGCGTTGGAGTGATCGACAGAAATCTTGTTTGTCACCGAACAACTCAGCGTAGACAGCTGAAAACAGTGGTGAGTCGAACCACCCGTCATCCCACGGTTAACAAACTACATATCTCCTGTAGTAACATTTTTCGTTCCCCATCTACTGCAGTAGCGACCTGATTCGAGAAAGTCTGAAAACCAAGAATTCCATATATATATATATATATATATGTAGAACGTGCACAATGATCGAAAGGAACATGCTCGAGTTTCATGGCGGGGGGTGGGAGGGGGGGAAGCCGCAATGACGTCCGTACTCTTTAATAAAGTAGCAAACAAGCCCCAGTCGTTGCGTGTGACGGCAATACACGCCGACAGCGTGACGGATGTTTGGGAACTGTTTCTCCCTTTGCAAACGTCCTCACGTCCCCTGAGGGATTACAAGCGTAAACGAATAATGGCTCGACCTCTTTACTCCTTCCTGGCCCCTCTTTTCCTTCACCGCCGGCTATTGCCGCTTATTGCATTACGCAATCTCATTAATGTATTCTCGGCGGTCACAGGCAACAATGTGCACTCGCAGGGCTACCGGATTCGCAGAATTAAATTTGACGATTGTGGAGCTTCGATCCGAAGGGAAGGAACGAGGTAGCGCACGGGCGTTGATAGTATCTTATGGAATTAGATCTAACACACACGGGAAACGCGAAACAGAAATTTGCTTTTACCGCTCTGCTGTGGCCATGCTGTGGTCATTCACATGGACAAATGTTTTAATTGCCAGAGCAGTGCACTGGGCGCGTGTAAAGGTTAGGGACATTTTCCTAACAAAGAGAGTGCTCGTGGTTCGAGGCACCGATTGGTCTGAAATTTTGGGTATTGCTAGCGCACACCGTGTGCGCGTGTTAAGTGCATAAGTCGCACAACGCGTGCTAATGTTCTTTACAGAACGAAGTTACTACTTTTGTAATAAGCATACAGGGAACAGTTAATAATGTGGCCTTAAACTTCAAATGAAAACAGAAAAATATCTTAGTTGTGCGGTCAAAATTTATCTTTAGGTTAAAAACTGATTTCCTCAACGAAAAAATTCATCAGGAAAGATTTCCTGAATCTCCTCAACGGCCCTTCCACGTCATAAAATGTTACTCGATACTCGTGAAGATTGATTACAGGGGTTGGAAGTTAAGTATCAGATGGCGCCCATTGTACTGCCAGTGTACATATGTGCTCATCCCTGATGGAGAAAGAAGTGTAAGCAAAATAGTTATTTGCTCGTTAAGTTTCGGTACCACGCGACGCGGGTTGCCGCCAATGGCTGGAAGAGAGACGCACCACTTAGCCGCGTTATTAATAGCTTTAATACCTCTGCTATTAGAGCGGAACGATGGGAAGCTGAACACCTGTGTTATTTCACATGGCGGAGAAGCTGCACAGATGGAAAGTGACGGTGCTCGGTCGATCTCGCTGAACTGTTCTTCGTTCCTGATTCAAGGAATAACACTAGTATATTCAGAATTGATATTTATGCCGTACTTTTAATGAAGGGTAGTTTCCAGAACTTCTATCTCCATTACTCTTGCTGCAGTGAAAGTAGAAACCCAGAGGATTATCTCTGAAACAGTTGTTGGACGGCCAGCTTTGGGAACAAGGACGTGAGTGAATGAGTCTCTAGTACGAATTCAGTTATTTAAAAGGTTAAATTGGCAAAAATATCTTTGAAGCAATGTTTTATAATTGAATGATACGATATCATCTTATGACTGCGGCTCTGAATACTTTGTACCTTTTCGACTGTGCTACCAAGAAGTAATCACTGCTTTAAGCTATATTAGAGAATAGACCCTACTGTGTAGAGGTACACTAGCGGACAAAAAAGTTACCACTTTTTCGATTTGTTCTATATTTGTTATTATTAAGCATACATTTGGAACTGTGGTATTTGTTTAATATGCATATTCCGATGGAGAATTTAAAGCTGTATAAAACCCAGTTAAAGTTGCGTTTACTTAACTGACAAACAAAAGTGTTATATAACATTGAACGGGGCAGCACATTTTTGGGGCCGACAAAGAAATTACCACGTATAGTAAATTTTTAGGTTATCTTAACAGGAAAAGGTGCTCCCACAAAATATTAGATTGTTTTTATTAACGTTCAAAAGTGATAACTTTTTATTGGCTTTAAAAGTGTGTTGTGTTGTTTAATGTTACGTAGTGTTTTTGTTTGTTAGTTAAATAAATTCAACTGTAACTAGGTTTTAGAGGTTTAAATTCTCTTTCAGAATATGTATATTAGGCACATACTGCAGTTTTGAGTTGATATTGAACAGTAATAGAA
Source organism: Andrena marginata (assembly GCA_963932335.1). NCBI lineage: Eukaryota > Metazoa > Arthropoda > Insecta > Hymenoptera > Andrenidae > Andrena > Andrena marginata. The sequence continues at coordinate 164,678 of OZ010664.1, read as the reverse complement.
GTAGGATGGTTCGAAAAAGTGGTAACTTTTTTGTCCGCTACTGTACGCTATAATTGGAGACAAGACGAATCTACCTAATCAAGAATATAAGAGGGTATTGAATAGTCACCTTTTAAAAACCCATTAAAACTACTTGCAAGTATTTGAACACTTATCACAGTAAAGATCTCAGTTAGACTGACTCAACATAACGTTTTGTATCGTTAATATGTCAATATAAAACAGTAACGAACAAATATTTCGTATAAAAGTAATATTTTATTGTATCTAGTATATGTCGTTGAGGGTTATACAGCGAGTTCAATCTCTTCTCGAAAACTCTTATCTGCGTTAACTGTCCCTTCACGGTAACGGTAGGAATCATTACTGAATAGCGTTCATAAGGAATAAGTTCCAACGAGCGTAGACTGGCATTTCGCTTCTGAAGGAATACGAAGAAATACCCTGTAATCTCTGGTAAAGAAGATCGACTTTGTTGAAAGGTTCTAACTGGGAAGGGAAGATAACGGGCTCGGTTTTAGCGATCTACTTCTCGCAATTTATGAGACGTCAGCCAATCCGCGAATTGGAATTCCTTTAATGATCAAAGTTTCCTGGAATCAGTGGTAAATCGATTTAGTGTCCTACGTATGCCGAATGAAATTCAAATTAGGAGAAAGTATTCGTGAAAGTATTATTTAAATAACTATATTCAGTTTACCTACGTACGAAATTACTCAAAATGGATTTTCTTTTACTTTTGCAGGTTTGTAGTTCTATCGAAGGGTCACTATTGACATTAATTTTCTATTCTAGTTTCAAGGGAAGACGCAGGGAGTGGTGAAAGTGCTCACCGTGCAAAATACAAAAGAGGTTATAATTTTTTAGGGATTGAGGGTATTTAAATTATTCTTTTTCTAGAGAATAGAAAACAAAACGTGTCCTCTCTAGAACATTTAAACAATTGGATAGCATAGTTTTATGCAACATAAAAAATCGAATTGAAAAACACACATTAACCGTTAAAAAGTGTTTTCACACTCAAAAAGCAAAAAGTAAGTGTCTGGTACTTCTGTTAAGATCCTCTACAAATCTGCAAAGTTTCCAAAGAATCGGAATTTTGGGGTCGCCGAAATTCCCTTGTTAGCGACGATTTCACGACGACGAAAAAGATCCCCTGCGTGGAAGGAAGCCACGAAGTTATAACGAATGCAGAACGCCAAACGTAATTACTTTCTTGTGCGTCGGTAGACTAGAGATGGACATAGGAAAGAAATATGGCAGAAATCAAAGAGATCATCCATTAATCAATATATCAAACTTTTTTCTCTTTCGAACTTCACGGAAAGGAATATTACTTTCTTATTGACACTGTATGCCTATTTGAGACATCGTGAGATATCAGAAATAAATTACCTTTATGTCCGTGCTCCACTGGCTCTTATTTCCTCTTAATAATGCTTCATAGCTACAATTCTTTTCACAATAAAAAATCAGTGGACATGAGATCCCATTTAATTTCACCAGGTTACACTATTTTCAGAAAATATTTCGAAACCAAAGTGCTTTTCCGAAACGGGTTGCTTCATGAAATTATGCTTTTGTGTTGACATGGTCTTATAGATATAACTGACGTCAAGAGGAATTCACCTTGAGCATACGAATATTTGTTTAAACTAATTAGAAAACTGACTAATTCCTTCCATACGAATTTAGTTCTTAAGAAGGTGCACACAGTACCTCCTGTCGATGCAACTGGCCACTTTGATAGCTTTCTCGAGGCAAGGTAAATAAACGAATGCATCAGTGATTACTTACCGAACAACACATTGATATTGCGAACTTGCACGAAAATTCAGGTGTTCCGCTACTTTCGTATATGTAGAGTGTCTCTAAAATGCAAGAAAACTAGCTTCGGCTCTGATGAAAAGTGCAATTCTGAGTGAAACAGTTGCAGTAAGTACAGGGTGAACCGTAATTTGTGTTACAAGTGCGACGGGGGAAATCGTACGACTGAAAATAAATCGCTTGAAACGATACAATTGTTATAATAGGAGATAAAATTAATCTTGTTAAAATAATTAATAGTATAAATGAATTACATTCAATTAATAAATGCAGAATATTTAATGGGATAAATATTATGAATGTTATTAACATACTTAAATTTATATTATCGATTGATTTTTCTTATTGAATGAAATCAATAATTGAATGGAAATATTGAAATTTTATTTATTATTCTGACTATAATTGAAATATTGGTATTTATCGTTGCGTTCACTCATCTGATAAATGAAATAATAAAGTAGATAATTCTAGCATTGTAATTTTTAGATAAAAATATGGCATCATTTTTTTATTTTGATCGTGCAAAGCTTGATTTACCAGAAAAATTATATAAGTAATTAGGATAACGCAATATGATGCAGATTTTTAGAATCACCAAACAACCGAAAATAACATAAATTCAATGAAGACAGGAAAAACGAACGACTCCCTATAATATCCTTAACTGTCAGCTTAAAAAAGAAATGCATCAATTCACGTGGTCTTAGATCGTAAGGTGAGTATCATCGGATTCGTTGTCCGTTGTAGGTCGTTACTATGAGCATACGGGGTCGAGGTTCGCCATTCGCGGAGAAGGCTCTCCACCTGGGCCTTTTATTTCCCCGCGGTATAATTTTTCTGATTTCGACGACGTCGCGCGGGAAACAAATGCGCCGGAGTTGGGGATGCTCTTTCCTCTGCCGTTGCGCTGATTAAATGGAGGCTTCGATAATCATGCGGCGTCCGTTCGCTCTGGGCTTCTATGTTCGCGCGTGCTGCTTTAAAAAAAAAATCACGTCTCACGGGTGTTATTCGTGGCGCCGTCGCGATCGTACATGTACCCAGTGCGTTCGTCCTCATTCCGAAGTTCAGCTCGCTAAATCGCAGGGCCGTGTTGAAAGTTCGGCTGTCCCCTGCTCGTAATGGAGGCCGACGCATAATTCCTGCAATGTTTCACGCGATGCACCCGGTTACACAGGCTCGCTGACGCCTCGTGTCCGAACAGTAAACCACTTTAATCCTCTCCACCAGTTCATACTTGCGAATATACGGTTGTCCACTATTTTTCAGCGGTTTCTCCGCGTGTTCAGTATACATCTATGTTTTCGCGGCGATCTATTTTTTCAGCTGGCTCTTACTCGACATTTCAATCCTTTTTACTATATTTAGTGAATCCTTCTCACGTTGGCTCCTTAAAAACACGTGCTCGCTCCTGAATCAATACGTCTGTCCGCCACTTTTTTTATATTATAAGTACATAGTATGAGTTACTCAATCCAAATGTAACTGTGACTGCTGGTTTATATTGTCAGCAACTTGAAAGAGTCAATGAGAATTTCAAATAAAAGTTTACTTCGTTGAGGAGCAGAAAATACTGCTTTACGGAGTGCAGTCTATGGCCGGTCAACAGTTCGGATGGGAATTGCTATCTACGATTCGCCTGGCAATGTCGATTTTCGTGTACTTGGTGATCGGCTGTGCTCGATAAACACGTACGACTCATCTACCGAACGTACATACGAGACTTCGAACCTTCACGTAAAAGCCATTTCGAGCATTCTACTCTATTTTACGTCTTGCTCCTACTGAGCAACATCAATCACGTACTCGAATATTTGAGCATATGAATACGTAAATCAACCTACAGTAACGATCTTTCCTCTGTGCAATCAGGACGAACATCCTTGTTGAGATAAATTTATGATAGGTAGGATAGATGTCGCAATTACTACTAGTGTTCCTATTACTGTCATTATATTTATTTTACTTAATAAAAACGCAACGTATAAATAATAATAATAATAATAATAATAATAATAATATGAAGATGAAGAAAAACAATCCCAAGTAAAATAAATAAAATGGTAGTAATAGGAAGACTGTCAGTAATTGGGACATCTACCCTACGTCAATGACTATTGAGGGCCAGGAAATACTCCCTTTCTCCCCTTGAAGGTGAGATCAGACGGCGCGTGAATCCGCGATCTTGCTCGGCTCGTCTAGCTCGGCAAGTCGGCTTGGCGAGCCATGACCGATCAGACGGCGCGTGGATCGGCGATTCACGCGCCGTCTGATCTCACCTTAACGATGCCAGAAAACTTATATCTGTTGAAATCTAATAACAATGAATCGAGTCAGTTTTAAGTATTTGTATATGTTTGAGTATCCCGCTCTTTTCGATTAATTTAAAATTCATATACAGGGTTCTTGGCAGCAGGTGTCAGAAACTTTAAGAGGTGATTCTTTATGCGAAAATGAATCGAATATCAAGAACGACGAAAGTGTGTTTTGGTTAAATATCTCTTAATGCTTAATATCTCTTAAGCCCAATTAGATATCAACTTGGTTTTTACTTGAAAAGATTACCCACATAAATGGTTAAAAACGAATTTCAGGATTTTTCCCTAATCAACCCCTAAGGGAATAGTGAAAAGGAGTGAAGTATATTCCCGTGCAGTCCTTAATATCGCTTAGGCCCAAAGCGAAGCGCGGTGGTATTTTGCCAATGTCATATATAAGCTCCAAATGATTTGCATAAAATATCACGTGCCCAGAGTTACTTGTGCCCACTCTTACGTATCGACAGAATTTTGTGTCGTGCATCGTAAATGCAGAATGGTTATCATTAGATAGCAACGAGTACGTCTCGTTACAATAAGAGCCCTATGCTGCCAATAACGGATCTCACGTTCCCCGAGTGATCTGTAACAGTCCGGTGCTATCGACATGGGATATCACGTGTTTGAGTAACAGCGCTCTTCGCAGACGCGTCATATGGCGGAGGCGCTAGAATGCGCAAGGTCGATAAGGTTCGTGGATGTCTTCTTGCGCGATGCGGATATCAAGGAAGCTGGCACATGGTCGTTCGTTGTCCGGTTGACGTGCTTTGTTTCCCGACGTGACAGCTGACATGACGTATCGCCATGTGGCAAACTCTTTAATAACGTACGGGCAACTTGAGCTAGCTAGATGGCAGTGGATGATAGAAAGCAGATAAGTCGGATGAACTGACGTGAAAAGCTTGCGCTTGCGTTTATTTTAGCGTTCCTTGGCACTTCACTGATATACGCATCTGATAGATTTATTTCTGACGAGTTGTTAATGGCCCGCAAACTGGTCAATTCTTCAGAATGAAAGGGCACTGTCATTTTTTACAGAGCATTCTTAATGTTCTTTTGTCTCCTTTCCACTATAGATGCAGAAACATATTATTTCGTTCAGAACAGTAGCAATTACTTATAATTAAATCGTTAGTGTCATATAAGGCTCGCTTCTGAATAGTGAAAATATTGTTAAAACGTTCTTTGAGAAGAAGCCCTGCCTCTAATATGTTCAACGATATTTTAGCAAAATAGATATTGAACATTTCTATACACTTTCTATTCGTTTTTATTATTTATATCATTGACTGTCGAATATATGACATGCACAATTTATTTCATAGTATAAGGCTGGGAGCTGGGCCTTTCAAATGGGACAACTGAAACCGCGTAACTCAAATCAAAATAACTAGTAGTTAATGAATTTTGCAATGATTTGGCAGCTATTACCACCTACAACAGAGCATAACGAATTTGGGGCATTGCCTCTCCTCTCCTCTCATCTCCTCTCCTATTTTCTGTCGAACGCGATAAGCTCGCAGAATCGTTTCCTTCGGAGTAAATTGAAGTACAAAGTGAGTGTTGTTTCATGCCGAAGGAAAAAAAACGGCATGACCTGGTAAAAAGGAGAGGAGTTTGGCCGGTACATTTTCTCGTTGTCGTAGGATGCGCCATAAGCGCGTTATGTAGCTATGGATGCGCCCGGGGAAAAGTAGAATAAGTGGGTAGAAGAAGGTTTTAAGGGAGGGAGCAGGGAAGGGAGGAGGAACGGATGGACGGAAGGATCGAAAGAAGGAGAAAGGAAGGAAGGATATACGCGGCCCAGGACGACACATCTGAGCTTGCAGGCTGCAACTTTTCCCATCAGCGCACAGCAAGCTGCAAGCTTGTTATGCGACGCTTGAAGCATGTAACGCCAGATGCCGCATATTGGCTCGCACCTGACCCACACCATTGAAAACCGAAACCTCTTTTCTGGATCCAAGCCATCCAGCCAGACGCAGTCCCATTTCAAAGTAATCAGCGTACTTTCTACGGAATGTCATCGCCTTTCGAAGCGGAAGCTCGCGAACTGTAAATGCCCTTTCCTCCGCTTCTGTGATTTCTTGTGAGAGATATTTTATCGACTCGTCTTTTACCCGATCCATCGATGACAGCAGAATGACTTGTTTCTAAATTTCACTATGCAAAGATCATATCGAGTTAGATACAGAAGTGTTGATCTGTACAAGTGGATTTAAAATGGATTCTCTTGATGATAGATTTGCGCAATTAGTCGACATTAGTCGATGAGCTAACAGTTTGAACGGCAATATTTGCCAACGGAAAGTAATCAGCGCTTTCAGCTGTGCAAGTTAATTGAAACGCTCGAAGCTGTTTCGACGGAAAAGCAATAGGTGTGTGTAAAATGGCTGAGTGCGTGATAGAAACGGAGCTGGTGTTAGCATTTAAGGGGGTACTCTAGTGTAACTGCCCGTTTTTCAACGCCATCTTCGGGAATTTATTTAACAAAAACTATAAGTTTATACTATCTGGCGTTTTGTCTGCATTATAAGGTATGTTTGAACCATAGCGACAAACATAATCAAGAAAATGAACCTTAGTTTTTCCATTTTGGACGACTAGAACAGTTCCCACGCCAACGCCCGTCGGAAAAGAATTTTTTTGAAGAAGCTTGCGCCACCGACTATATGTGCGATAAAAAAGTTCAAAGAAATCCTGAGCATTACTTCAAACATACCATAATATGTAGGAAAAACGCCAGATAGTATAAACTTATAGTTTCTGTTAAATAAATTGCCGAAGATGGCGTTGCAAAACGGACAGTTACACTAGAGTACCCCCTTAAACCCCTCAACGACCACCTCAGTATCTGGCACGGACCCTAAAGTTTTCCACTGATCGCCCGCCTCTGTATGTATCTCGGACGAACCCTGTTTTTCAAGCGGCTCCCGCGTCAGTACCAGATACTTACTCATTGTCAGTGATGTTTCAGTACCGAGGCCTCGGGTAGTAAAGTGACGTTTTCGCTACGAGGACCCGGGCCTCACGGTCAGTTTTTCGTTTCAGGGGTCGGTCGTTGAATGGTTAATGTCGATCCGCGTGTAGTGAACATACATACTGTCACTTCTTTACCTATCAAATCATCCAATACGCATATTCCTTTGGATGTTCTATTAGTTATAATCCACATCTGACTGTAGAGGATCCTCAGCCAGCTACATGATTTCCTTTCTACCTTCATTATGCTCCCACGCTCTATATTTGCACTTTACAATCTTTCAATTACAAAATTATGATCTTGCTTTATTCCCAATAGAGCAGACGTAGCGACGTATTCGAGGCACTGTTAGGAACGTTCCAAAATGACTACCTTATCACCGATGCAATCCTAAATTCTGGAACTTGGAGACCCACATGACCTCCGCCACATGGCGTGATATTTAACACGCCGGCAACCCCAAAACGGGGTAGATATCGGGCGATATCTTACCACCTAAAACAACCATAAATTGCAACGGTGTTGTCATTATTTGTGTTTTTCATAATTGAAATTCTTCGAAGGGGAACCTTATTAGTAGATAATACATAGTAAGAGTTTTCCAGCGCCTGTGATTTCGGCAACTCTACAGTATATGTAGATATGGACGCTGATGGAAAGCTTATCTTTGTCCGGCTTGTATGTGATATGGTGAAACACTTGTGCTCCTTATTTTCAGTAGTCTGGGAGCTATAAGCTCGCTCGATAAATCAGCGTCCTAATTCCGTTTCATAAGCGTGAGAAAGGATCGTAAACCTCTTACAAGTATATCAGGCTTTTCCCTCTTATAAGTTCCGTACAGAGAATTTAAGAGATCCTTTAATATGTTACAAAATAAAATGAAGCGCTGCGATGTTCCCTTTATCCGGCTCAACAACGTTTCGTAAAATATTATCGACCTTTATTTCAGAATGTGTAACAATTACCGCTTTGGGTATTATTTCTCGATAATTTTTTTTAAAACCTCTGATATCCATTTTAGAAAATGCTTACTTCTTATTGTCCACATGAAGTGTTACACGTCGATGTTAATGAAGTAATATAGCGGGTCGATAGAGAGCTAAACAGTATTTTCAGAAATTAACTCGGCAGCGAAGCCTGAGGCGTGCTTTCGTCATTCCTGATTTTCATCTTATTATGGTCTGTATAATCGCCCCCTAAAAGGGTGTCCACGTGTAATCAAGCACACTCTGTATCAAGTAATAAAAAGATTCCCCTTAACATATTTTTTTTATTCTTTTATCTAAGTAAATAACTCACACCAATTAAAAATATACATAATGTTTGATAGTTATGAAGTTATTTAAATTTACCGAAATCCAGAAGCTTGTTGCGTTTTAATCTGCTGGTGTCTCTTGATGTATTTTCCACTAATGTCAGCTATTTCTGCCGTTACTGTTAGCGTTTGCAAATCTTTTCTTATTATTTCGTTTGTAACGAACCAAGTAGGCGTTTACTATTGTTCCTAACGCTTTCGATTAAAACCTTTCTATTATCTTAATATATTATGTAATTTTCTTTAAAAATCAAAAGAGAAACGTGAGACTACCCTTTCACGCAAACCCTCTACGACACTACGTCACCCCATAATGATGCATTCCTAGGCGAAAGATCTTCAAATACGCTTACAGAAATATATTGGTAGCATAAGGATGCAAATGAAAATTCTACTTTCTACCAAGGAATCTGTTGGTTTTATGATTCCACTTTCGCGACCCACCGATAACCCTGCACCCATTATAGTATAGTTTCCCTTAAATACCGCCATACTTCACCAGCCGTGATCCACAATTTCCCACACGCGTTATCTAAACGGCGAAGCGTACAAATGCGCAAACAGGGAGACCGACGTTGGAGTTTTCCAGCTGGGGATCGCGGCAATCACGCGCGCCTTTTGCATATGTTCAGGAGGAGCGTAGAGAGTCGATAGAGGAATGGCGGAGCCAATTGTCGAAGGGAAAATAAGGGCGGGAGATTGGTCGAAGGCAGTGAGATGAGGAAGATAAGTGCAGGGAGAGAAGAGGGAACGGACTGGGAAAGAGAATGAAATATACGGAAAGATAAATTGAAGATTACACAGGCAGGAGAAATAGGGAAGACTTCGCTACCGCTTAAAATTTGGGGAATTTTCTGAGATGTTTAGATGGAATCAGCAACGGCTCACTCAAATTCGCAGGAAGCAGTTGTACTTCGTCATGCACAATGCCCCGCGAATACAGCAAAATTGGAAAGCTAGGGATACTAGATGAAAACTACCTACGTAGAAAATACATAGAATATGACATTTTCATAGGAGGTTGCATTTACGAGAAAATCGATGTTGAAAGCTCATCCGGTACGTGTGCACCTAAAAGTTGGCAGAATGCAGGAGTAAATATGGAGCAATTGCGGGTGGAATGAATGTTTGTGCAAGAAAAGTCGAAATTAGACAATACCTATTTTTTTTGTTTTTTTTCCGAATAGGGCTTTGTTTCGGACGAAATTGGTTTTCAAAATGGGACTATTTCTTGCAATTGGTTAAATGTGTACGTGCAAGCTCGTGTACATTTATTCTATACTTTTTACGTGTTTTATTATTAATTACCAGTTCAGGTGTATCCACTGCAAAATGCCCGAGAATGGTTTAGAATGCGATTCTAGCTAAGCAAAATTATTTTTGTCAGTATTTTTTTCCTCTACGTATATGTATATACTAAGAATTTACTTATTTATTATTTTTAATGTTATTTCTACTTATTTATGATTATATTTTGTTTGCTTTTGTATGTAAGTAAAAATATAGGTGTTCTCGGTAAAAGTTAATATTTTCAGATTGCGGTAAAGTAGCCGAATATGAGACCCCATTTCTTAAAAACATCATAACACATGACTAAGAACACTTGTATTAAAATTTAATACACGGTATAAACGTAGGATATGTACTCTTTAGGAACTCACTGGAAAGAACTATAACAAAAATTCGGTTTCTGCATAATAAAATAAAAACGAAAGTCCTGCAAATACGCCGGTTATAAAAATGGGTTCCTAATATGGGACCCAGTTAGTTTTTTGCTGAAACTCATTCTTGCTCGTTTCTTTTTTCACGAGTTGGGCATGTGAAATCTGTTTCTTTACCATCGCAGTCTTCGTGGACCGATCAATAACATTTCATACACTTAACCCATTGTTCACCATGTACATCTCAAGAGTAGAGCGCCTGTGAACACAAGCATTCTGCATTACAAGTTTTTTCATCGTCACTTTCATCATCCAAAATAATTTTTTCTTCACTCTCGTCAGTTGAACTGTCACTTTCTACGGGTTTCCTTTTAGTGGACTTCTAACTTCTTTTTGTAGGGTGATGTGGTGATCACGCCGGAACCTCCAGCATGCTTACTACGAGTTTTAATAGACATTTTTGGCAGTGGCTTTATTTGTGATGGGCGTATGATTTTAGTCGAAGCGTTTGAATAATCCCGTTCAGTCGGAATATTTTACATAACGTTCCAGAGTTCTTTTTAGGGACATCAAAATGTATTGCCGCCGTTTTATAGCCCATAGTATGTTGTCTAACCGCTTTAACCGCCAATACCATCTGATGTTTGTCCCACTGTTTTCGCGAAAATTAGGTGGCTAATATGAGACGGGTCTCATAATAGGAACTTCCAAGGGTCTCATATTCAGAAACAATAACATGATAACTATTAAGAAGCTTAACAGTTAAATCTGCATTATTTAATGATATACAACTAGTAAACCTTAAATTCCATTGCATGCACTATACAATAGTATTTATGGAAATGATTATACGCTTACCATTTTGGAGGTAGGGTGGTAACTCGGGGTAATATGCCACCGCAGGTAATATGCCACTTCTCAATAATTTTTTAAATGATGCACAGCTAGCGCTGCGTTTGCACTAATTCCGTTCAATTTATAGCGAATTCGGACGGTCGCACTGGTGCGCACTGAGTACGACTTTTAGCCAATTGGAAGCGAGAAAACTCGCACTCAGTGCGCACTAGTGCAGGTTGCCGAAACTGCTATTAGTGTAACTGTTAAGACGACAATATCTAGATTTTGGCTTTTACCTTCTTTCATTTTCAGTAAATCCTGGTAAGCTATAAAAGTATCGTCTTGATCTGATTTCATACTGTAACTAGAATGCAGATTATACATTTGTGTGAACAGTTATACAAAAATTCAATAGATTATGATAAAGTAGGTATACTAATAAACGAATTTTATAACCTCTCGCACTAGAGACTTTGTGGAAGGACTTTCAATCCTTCTTTTATGGCCACGTGGAGTAATATGCCACATGTTTGTCGGTATAACATGCCACTAACTCATATCTTTATAACTTATTCTATTTAAATTTAATGCTATCCAGTTGCTTTTTCATATTAGAACCATGCCTAAGAAGTATGTACGAACTTGAAACCGTGCTGCTTGGTCAGACGAAAGTTTAAAGGAAACCATTCGACTGGTGAAGGAGGCTCGTACTACGATATAGAACAAATTTTGAGAATGTAGATATTTCTTATAACGATTCGACCGATGCAGAAAATGACATGAAACTACCGTGCAATATGTGAACTACATATATTATTACGATAAAAAAGGACCTAAGTGTGACTGGGTAAAAACCACTTGTTGCAAAAAGTGGGTCCATGAAGACTGCGAAGAGATTGGGGACTGTTTACTTTGTAAGAAATAGCTATTTTTTCAAATATATTTTACGTTTCACTGAGTTCAAATATTTGTTGTTAGTTACTAATAGCTTGAATAGTTTAAATATTGTTGATTCTCAAAAATTTGAGTGGTTAGTTCGCTTTTCATAGCTTGTGGCATAGGTATTACCTCAGAACTTGTGGCATATTTATCCACCACTTGGGTAATATGCCACTTTCGAGGACTTTTGTATTTATACGTTTCTCATTGAACTATAAAGGTTACGTATGTATCTCTACTTATTAGCCAATACACAAAATTAGTTAGACTTTCATATAGTTTTATCCTTTTCCCGGTATCTACTTATACTTGCGAGATCTCGCGTTTCTCAAAAATCTTATTAGATGCTACACTTGCGAGGTATAATACATAAAAACATAAACGATAATAATAATAATAATAATAATAATAATAATAATAATAATAATAATAATAATAATAATTATTGTTTAAATATATCGTGACCAAATATCTCACCTTCGGAGTTTTATTTCTGGGGTGCCATTAAGTGCCTAATTAGTCCACAGAAACACACTCGAATATTGTGAAGAATATGTATATGGCCATTTTATAACCATTTTTTTAAATCCCGTTCACGCGAACCATTTTACTTCGTTTTACCTCCCTAATCACCTCCATTGAGAGGGCCCTCCATTTACGAGACGCCCGCAGATAAATGAGAAGACACGTTAACAATACCCAAACCTAAAATATAGAAACGAGCGCGAGAACAGTTTATCTCGACGAACTTTCGCCTGCGCGCGAGCTTGTCCCCGAATATCCTAGTTTTGTTATCAAACACCTCTGCTACTTTACAGCGATTTCGATAACCGTAATTACATCACATTTCCACGGGGCTCGCTAATAAATTCGAGGAACGGTTGCCTAATCGCGTAACGTGAGAATATATGTATACATATAAACGTGCCTCTATGCAGGCCGCGGCGGGGACCGCATTATCGTTTATCCCCCTTGAGAATTTAACTTTGTGCCTCTGAACAATTACTTCCGAATTCAACACCGGTCTCGGCGATAGGATCGCACACGAGCCTGGGCGGCTCGCATTCTTTTGGAGGTTCAATTTAATGTACCGCTTCTTCCAGCCCTTCCTTTCGGGAGTTAATTACCCAGCAATACGCATCATAAACGCAATTACGTAATAACTTGCATCTACCTCATTACTCAGATTCGCAGAACTGAGGAAAAACGAGAGAGAAAATTCCAAAACGTCACTCCCTTTTGTATCACTGTTTATCCCGTCCCTGCCCTGCGGTTAATACCCTGTTTCAGCGGTCATACATTCGCACGATAATTGGGGCTAAATTAGTGCAAGATGTTGATGTTGGCGACGTTGTTGGTACTGGCGGCAATAAACGAGTTATGAAATTTGGTGATTTAGAAAATGTAATTATATGTACTCGGATGGAGTTTGTGTTGTAATGTTGAAAAACGGAAAAGTGGGTAAGCTTCCAGGTCAGATTGTACATTGACAGTTTTGGAGTAAGTGCTGTGCTGTGCTCTGCTATCTTCTCTACATACTTACATATAATTATCAAATGAAGGGTAAGGGGAAAAACAAGGAATCTCACGAAACAGCTTTATTAAGAAAATCAAGTTTTCATACTTTAGTCGATCAGTAAAGAAACAAGGTTTAAAGAACTTAACAAAAACAGGGATCGATGATGATCCCTGTCAAGCCTGTGCATAGTCGTCGATTGTTTTACTTCTACAACAATCAATGTAGTTGTGTTGCAGCTTCGACTGTCTGTAATTTTCAATTGTTTTACCAATCCCAAACCCTCTGCTTCTTATATTATTTATTCGCGATATATTATAACCTATCTTTACGCATAAAAATTTAATTCACAAAATATAATTATTTATAATCCCTTTAGAGTGGACCACACTCTTATCTGTTTCAACAATGCTCTTATTTTTAAATCCGAAGTACAGGATTGCTTGTTATCCCAAAACGTTTCTATGTCCGTGAAGAATCATTTTTCACACACTTACTCGATGACTTCGAGTTGCTTCGAGTCACAAACTAAACGTCCAGAGACCATGCAGACGAGTGTTCTCTGCTAAAGTTCCCACTCCAGCCAATGTTCTTGCTAAATACAAACTAAACAGTCCAGTAAACTTTGCAATAATGATTTCCCAGCAAATCTATAATCTTCCCAATAACATTTTTCCAACCTTAATTGTTTCATATTTGTAACTCCTGGATTTAGGCTTTCCACTTGCTCTCGCTCCACTCGTCCACTATCCACTGTTTGAATCGTGTTTTCGGATTTTGTACATCCTTTTTTTTTATATGAAAATAGACTTTCATTCGGTGTCCTTTATCTATCGTTTTTCGACGTACACCATCCGACATTTTTTCTGCCCCACATACCTCTCCCGTAAACCGTCGAACCCCTATCATCTGTATTGACGTTTTTTATAGTGTTTTCCATATTCCACGTCCGTCGAGCTTTAAATCCGCGTTCGCTGATTCTGTTTCTTGCCCTAATCTGCCAGATATTCCGAATCATTCCGTATTAATGATCCCCTCGAAGCGTTAGAATTTTAAATTGATTGAATCTATGAAACATTCAATTCCCAACTAAATTGCATATCGTATACGTTCGCGCATAACCAGAGAACAGCGAGAACGATATCCAGCTCCAAGGATTGCGCGCGTTCCAGGTGTGTTGGAAATATAAAATCTCATGGATCCCATATAAATCACGTACATACCAAGCTTCATCCTCGAGTCTCGTGCACGAGGGATCTCATAATTTTTTCACCGGAATTTTAAGCACCCCGTTTCACCGATGACTTCAACGTTGCCGCGCGCGTGACGATACACGTTGCTCGACACGCTCTCATGTTAATCTATCTTCTTTTATTTACATTTTCCATGGTGCACGCACGAAGAATTAAATTCCAGACGCGGCGCTGGCTCCAACACCGCGTTCCGATCGCGGGCGCGCGAGAGAGAGAGGGAGAGAGAGACAGAGGAAAAAAGGACGAAGATACACGGCCGGGAATTGTGCTAGGAAAATCCTGGATAATCCGTGGAATTCCTCGGTGAGACAAGGGGATGAAGGGTCCCTGCGAATTCCCAGTAGCGCTTCGTGCAATACGCACCTCCCTCGCCACCGTTGCTCGAGTCTATGTCGCGCGCAATCTGCTCGACGGACGCTGAACTCAGAACAGAGCGGACGGATTTGTGCTCCTTCGTTTTATTCGCCCTGGTAAAGAGCTGGGAGAAAACATGGGGGAAACATAACGCGGTGGCGTCACGGTTTATTAACCTGAGGACATGTTAGAGGGAACCTTTGATCTACGGCTCGTCCGTTCCTGGGCCAAGCTATGCTCGGTTTCTTAAATATCCTGAAGTACATAGTGTTTCTGATATCTCCGTATTCATCGAACTTTGCTGTCCCCATTTAACTGAAGATGATATATCAATTTAATAGGCTTAATAATAATCATTCGTTACTCTTTGCCTAAGGAACAGTTTATTTAGAACACCTTGTAGGGCTGAAGTGTTCAATGCAACTTATGTGGTCAGCATTAATCAAATTGATATTGTATCAAATAAACACAGGCTCGAGATGTGTAAGGAACATTAGCGGTGGCACCAGGTGCCATTAAATTGGCAAACAAAAATGTTAGGCTGCATGTTGTTACAAGTATGTGTGTGTGTGTGTGTGTGTTTTTTTTTTAAACTGCATTGCTTTTGAAACGGAATCGTACACTTTTGTTACATAAACTAAAACCCTTGGATTTTCTGAAAAATTCATACCTACCTCTTGAAGTATCTTATATTGTAAGTCCGGGAGAGTTCGACCTCTTTTTGGAAAAGAAATTGTAGCATCGCTGTTTTTCACATTTTTGTCGTTTTATGCACATTAAAGCAAAGCTCAAGCAATTTAGAGTATATATATAAATTATAGTGTGCGATAATTTCAAATATTTATTTTGATTTTCAACGAAAAACATTGGCACTGCAACTGGTCGGTCGCACCCGCATGTCGGGATTAGATCGTCCACCCATTACGGCTAAACAAGGTAGCGATCGATCAACAGATCAAAAAAAATTAAAAACGAATACACACGTATTGTTGGTGTTACACTGTAGTTATATGCATATTATACTCTCAATATCGGAAGAGTGTAAATAAACTTAGCTGCTTTTCGAATATCATCCACCACTGTAACTTGGTCTAAAAACTTTCAGCCCCGCATAAAGTCTTAACTGTGTCTTATAATTCAAATATGGATTTGTGACAATGGTGAATGTGAGATAAGCAACAAGCGCCTTCATTTCTTTTGTACCAATGACACACAGTGCCCTATCTTGCGTCAGTCTTAAAATATCAACACTGGCCGGACCCTCCCGGACTTACCCTATTAGCAATCATATGTATCAATTGGACAATAATTCGGGTTCTCCTTTTTGAGTGCGTTTTACAGTGTAAGTACGTAAAAAGATTGTAGTCAGTTATTTTACACTCCACGCGAAAGTATGAGTTTATTCTCCCATTAATAGGACTTGGAAGTGACTTAAGTACTCCCCTTGTTGACATTAATCGCACAATCACTTTCCCGTTTTGAGGGATATCCAGTTTTTCAGAAGCTCGTCGTACGAAAAGAAGAACTTTACTTGCGGGAGCGTGTATGTGTAAGTTCGTCGGGGGTCAGGCCTAAGTCTGTGTAGCCAAGACACTGAAAGGGGCTTTAGATTGTTCGACGAATCACTTCCTCTTGTCCAGGAGGTACAGCACACTTGTTCTCCACACTAAAACAGACTTCATCATCGACTATTCTAGGGGACAGCTTTGTAAACGTGTTCAAGGCAAAGCGACCGTCTTTGCCTTCCCACTTCGGCCTTACCTTTTTCGCCTTTTCATAAGGCTCTCAATACATCTCTTGTGAGTAACATTTTTTACTATGACTGAACAAGGATTCTACTTTGCACAGTAGTTTCCATTCCTCTTTAAATGAAATCTTTGGATTATTAAGAAAAGGAAATACTTTGGACAATAGATTTCCAACATATCCATTGCTGTTGATCAGTGTTACCAATAATGTACAAAACTTGCTACGCTCTCTTTGATCTAAAATTACACTGTAGAATTTAACGAAATTTCTGACCGCGACACCTGGATTTTCAGGAGGCCGATTAAAACAGACCACGAATACGGAAAGTGCGGCAAAACAGAAGAATATCCTGCCGTTTCCTCCACATTTTTATACACTGCACTGAATTTGCCGAATTATAGGGGCCGGTTAATGAAGTTTAATTCCGCAAAAAGGACACGCCGGTTGCTCCGCGAAACAGCGTATTTACTTACGTCCGTTCCGCTGCCACTGAAATGAATGCAGGTGGCTGCATGAAATATGCGTTTCATTAAAATATGCATAATTCGAAACAATTCGCGGCACTCGCGTATTTTGATGCCCGCCATTCCTTCTCCATAGAGTTGAAAATGAGTGTGCTGCACCAATTTTATTATATACGTAGGTAGTCATATGCCTGTATGAAACGGAGATTGAAAGCAGAAAAGATATTGAGATGTTGAAATAAGTAGAAAGAATCATTAGGCCAAGTAATAATAGTTGGAGAGTTTCCAAACTGGTATATGTAGAATAACCCAGTTCAGTTTATTAGTAAATATTATGCTAAAAATGGTAGGTATACACTCATTATGCAATATATTATAATCACATTAGAAAGCATGTTATGAATTTATATTAAAATTCAGTTAAGTTTAGTATTACTTTCATCTTAACCTCTCAGAAGCCAAACTGATCAATTGCACGAAACAAAGCAAAATTTGTAGAAAGTGGAGCCGATCAATTTGATATCTGAAGCATTAGGAGTGGGTACATGTCTCGTATCAGATGTTGCCGAGCAGCAACAAAACTGTGATGTTTGCTCGAAATGATAACGTCTACATTTCTCGATATTTTGTTACCATTTTTTGCAATTATACTTGTGCCGCTGCATACTTGTTAATTTTTTAGAAAATTAATTAGAATATTTGAGTTTTGAATCGCATTCGCGAATGAACCTTTTTTTTCAATTTGAAGACTAAGAAAAATATGGCCCTTTTAATATGAAATACTTTTGTGATTCTTGACCGGTGTTTTAAGAACATTTATATGAGGCATTGAGAGAAAAAACGGGTACACATTAGAAAAAATTTTTCCTATTTTGTATGTGAGATAAGGAAACCCCATAGCATAAGAGGAGGACACGGAATAATTAAGACCGGGGAGTCGGCGGTAGCCGGCCGCGGCTAGGAAACTCGACCTCGCTACGAATGTGAAGATCGCGGGTTCGAGTCCCGCGCCGAGGCTTCCTTTTTCCGTGATCCTACATATACATATGATTAGTACAGCCTATTGGAATATATTATTGCTACTAATTCAATTTCATAAAAATGTGGGAAAACAAGAAAAAGGGGACAGAATATATGGAATGGAGTGTAAAAACGAGGCTCAGCTTCTCTGCTCCTAAGCCCAAACCCAAAAAGTACTGGTATTTAAGGCCACACTATAAGAGCCTCTCTAAAATGCACAACAAGGTTTGTGTGACGTAAAACACGTAAGTGCGCAAGTGTCACAGAGACTAGCAGCTTGTAAACAGGGCAAGGATGGCGAAGAATCCATCGCTGTCGGTTATTCAAGCACCCTGCACGACGAAACAGCTACGTTATCACCACGCGCTTCGTCAGCTAGTCGAAAAGGGGTATCGTCAAAAGCTGACGTTATAAAATGTTGTACGCGTTGATCAAAGCATGGGGTAAAAGATTTAAAGAAAGTGGTGAATGCTAACGAAAGTGGGTTAAATAGAAGGATGAAGGGGGATGAAGGGGGATAAGTATCGGTGGAGGCAAGAAGAGCCGATTACTAACAAGGAGGATTTAAAAGGATTTAACTGTGAAACGTGAGTTAGACCAGAGTGTAAGCTGCTAAAGGTCTGGTTCGATTTCGCGCTTAGCAGATTCAGCGGAACTAGGATCGGAAGCTGCGGCCGGCTGGACAGATCGGCTAGTTAGGTACTACATACGTACCCAAGGACAAAGTCGTCAGAGACATCTAAGTCTGTATTGATTGAGCGTAAAAGATATCGGACTCGTGGAAAAGGGGTAAAGTTTCAGAGAAGACGTGTTGTAATTACTCAACTGATGTATAGTCTGGGCCAGGTGTGCGATGTTTTAAATTCCCGGTTTACGTCACGCAACAAAAGTTCCACTTGAAAGTTGTGAATAAATTTTTATCAGAATATTTGTAAGAAGTTTGTGATCAGTTCTGGTTAAAAAGAGAACTTTAACAAAAACTAGTGAAGAGGAAATAAGATAGAGGGTTCGCAATTCAGGATAGGAAACGACGAACCGCAGCGATATTTCTTACTCTTTGTTCGTATCTCGTCGACCGCCCTGTTGCGATCTATAACGCTTAAGGCGATTTATGTAGTAGGACGAGTGAAACGCGTCACATTCCCGTAAAATGCTCGTTTTGCCCGCGGTTGGAGGGGCTTGAATTTGAATAGTGTTGAGAGGTAGAATGACTGGATGGAATATCTTTTTAACACATATGTGATCTATTAAGATATATTAACAGATAATATAATAACAGATATATTAACTACTATGTATTAGTTAATGGATCATTGGCGTCCCTACATACCTATTATTCGTATATACATATACGAACTTCAGAATATGGACCTATTTTTATATGAATTTTAAAAATTCAAGCAAAGATATAAGAAGTATAAATTTTATGTAATTTTGTAATAATACCTTGCGCATTTATCCAAATCAAACTTTAATTTGCTGTATTCTCTTGAGGCGATCTGAGGCAACGGATAAATAAATCTTTCCGCCCCTTTAAGATTGTCGGGCCAAGACAATAGACCTTGTTTCTTGGTTACGTTACATGCATATAGATATCCTACAAGTATAGAGAATTATTGGAATACTTTAAAAACTGCGCGCAGGTTGCATATTTCACGCGGGAAGTAACGGCAGAAAGTTTAATTATGTTTACTCGTGGGATGACTCTTACATGTATATTTTATGTAAAGGAAGGTACATTTAGATACAAATGTTAGAAGTATCGTACGGAAGGAAACGCACAAATTTTCATTCCACCGGGTATCAAATGTTTGGTTTTACACATTGAACGACTCTTCATTCATAAGAGTTCAAAATAGTGTTATAAAATAGTTGAGCCTTGAAAGCAAAACATTTGGAAACCCATATATTTAGAGTACTGTATTTAGTTTCCAGTTGGAGAATGCATATCTAAGTTCCGTGACACCGTTTATAATAATTCGTTATAAAACAAGGCTTGTATCTGCGAAATAACAGTTTCATTGCCCTCTAAATTCTCGGATATAAATCGCTGAAACGTTATTACCTTGACCAGCCATTGATCGTTCGAACTTCGCAATGAGAGAAAACGGGTAGTTTATTTCAACTCCAACTTATTACGCTGCTGATCGAATCCATAAAACCGTTTCCTATTCGAAGACTTTTCATTCTTTTACTGCCGTGATACGCGAACGTCGAAGTTAACGATGTCAGCGGGACTTGGTCGCGCAAACAGGTTCGAAAATTCGACTGAAACGCGCCGCATGCTGAAACCTCCTCTCGAATCCGAGGATTGCCGTGCTTTCATCGTGTCACCTTCCACCCCGTTGCCGTCGCGAATGTTTGCTTACGCGAAAAAGTATCGAAGGTCCAAGGAGTTACCTCGAATCGGGAGCTGCATAGAAAGCAAAGGCTACAGTGGATCCGATTGTATGTCTCCCCGTAAGAGAACGGTATTTCTGAAAGACCAGCGTAAGTATTAGCTAAGCAAATTTTCCAGCCCTGTTGATTGCCTACGAACGAGAAGTTAAAATCTTCCTTCGGAAAATGAGAAGAAAGCTTCTTAACTTTTTCATTAGGTACCGCTAGGGAACCGAAATATCATCTTCAACCTGGCAAATACTTTTACGCTTTACTGCTTACTTAGTGTTGAAAGTAATTAGTGAAAATGATTGAAAGCAAACACGTCGTTGCCACTGAACGCAACTAGACGTTCAAATATAAAAACAGTTCCATGCTATAGAAAAGGTTAATTTATCCTCTGCCATGCTAATACTCGTATATGAAAGAAATTATGTACACAAATTCTGAATAAGTATGTTTCCTGAACGATATAGCGATTCACAAGATTCTATGCGAGAAACTAGTACAACCGTTTATCCGGATCGTGTACCTAAATAATTTCATTCTATGTATTGGAATTGGAAAAACTGGAATAACAGTTGGATACAAAAGCTAAGGTAATAGAGATAAATGCATAAAAGCAACGTAGCATTGTTCGCAATGACATTAAAACTGTTTCACACTCATGCGAACTGACTTGTGAGCGACTGTATTTATATGTATAGTCAACGGTTACATTTAGATACCCTTTGAAAGATTCAGTGTTGTACGTATCGTTATACAGAGATATGCAGCGTGTCAGCCGCGTCGATCATCAGTGTTCTGCGGCGGATGGTCGATAGTAATTTCATCCACACTTATCTTGCGCATGAAAACGTTGGGAGGTGCCTAAGAATGGGCGTCTTCCAGGTCGGGCATTTCTGGTCGTTGGACGCGAATCATCGCAATCCCCTGTGTCTTGTCGAAGCAAAAACACGTATAGAACAATAAATCACGTATTAAAGTCGAAGCCATCGATTTAGGTCTGTCAGGGTCATTTCTCAAACTGTAATTTAGAGCAAGCACGACCCAACTTTTTTGGTCTCGTACGTGCTTTGGTGTTTGTCACATCCATATGATAAAATTATGAGCCAACACCTTTGGACTTTCAGGTGTATCATAACACTGCAACACGGTCCTCGGCGTTCCTCCTACCGCTAGATGCACCTTTCACTTTTCTTCCTCGCTCTGTTATTTCATTTCTCACTCTTTCCCTACAAACTTTTTTCATATCGATACATTATCTCTTTCCTCTCCAATATATTATTTTTTCGGTTCCTCGTGACTTCTTTTCTTTCGCGCAATAGGACAGCTCACTCCTCCGTTTGTTGGGAAGATATATTGATTTGCTAAATCTCTTAAACACACGAACACACATGTCTCATTTTGTAACTTTTCCACAAAATTGAACAATCATTGATATTGATGATCACAATAATTTTATTGCTGCTCTTCTGAAAGCGTTAAAAATATGTATGTGGCTTGCATTTAAAGAAAATTACGCGATCTCAGAATCTTGAAGATTGTCGTATTATAGAATATTTCCTATTAATCAGAAGATCTGGGGCAGGTAACGTATCCTTTTATACATTTTACAGTCCTGAAGAATCATAGAAATAATTATATAGAATGGTCGCGATAAAGGGCGCTCTGCATATGTGGATGTACAATAGTATCAGGTGTTCTGAGCAATAGTGAGGTTTGCGAAAGGAGTTGACAGATGGAGGTGGAAAATAAATCAGTTCGTAATAGTAATTCTTCAATATCGCTGTAGTCATCGCGGTGACCCATTGTTCCATTTTTTCTATGGATATGCTCATCGGTCACCTCTCTATTACACGGTATATATGTTGAAGCCATTTTTATATTTCTGTCCACCGCAAATCTTGTTTTTAGTTTCATGGCGTACCACGTGCGTGGTGCTGTAGTAGTTTGCCGGTAGCGAGTAGGCAGTTAGTCAGTGTATAGCAGCGCTGTCCAAGGTCGCTCCCGCGGGAGCTTGGCTTCTCCCATTCTCGTCCACGTTGTCAAGAATACCACGCGATGCTAGCCGTAAAGACGCTTGCCCGGCTAGCCCGTCCTGGCAGCCTTCTTGGCGTCGCGCAGTCTCCTTAACAACGGAAGGCACGCTGTGCGAGAGAAAAATTGAAAGGGGAAGCAGGCGCGTGAGGGGCCCCTACGCTGGACAGCGCTACACCTATACGTAAACCAATTAAACGATACTTCTTTTGTATTAAATAAACCATTGAATGGAGAAATACAATAGTTTTTCTTACGAAACAGTATCTATACGCGTGTCTTCTAGGCGCTAAGCAACGGCTAAACTTCACTTCGAGATGTAGTGAGGGGATTGTGAAGAAAGAGACCGAAACCCAACGAATCTAAATTCCTTGTGGACCCCGCTAAATTTTCTCTCTGGTTTAATACAACCTGTACACACCCCGTCAGCCATACCAACACAAAGAAATTGGACTGGCCGTTTAAGATTTAGCGTTCATGTACCATGGGGCTGTTCAGCAAAAGGCACGAAGCTCGCCGGATGAAAACAAAAAAGGGGCATCGAAATAAACGCAACTTGCACCTTTAAATTCTCGAGCTCGGTGCCCTCAGCAAAATTCATTGCGGCTTCGTAAACGGCGTGGAAAAAAATTCCTGGGGTCGAACGCGAAGAAGGTGGAGCCACGGGAAGGTGAAGGGGAAGTGGCGCGGGAAAGAGGGACGGAGACAGAATTACGGGCAAATTTCGGGACTGTGCGTTGGAATTAAATTCCGCGAGCAGTGGAAAGAGGAAAAATCGTGTCGCACGGTTTTGGGCGTCGTGCGTCGGACGGCCCGAATATATCGCTCGGTATGCGACAAACTGACAGCTCGGTTTACGAGCGTATTCCTGTCGATGAGCCGCAGCAGAATCGATCGGAGCACAGATATTAACCGCGGTGCGTCCACTTATCGGAATTGATCGAATGACCTCTTAAATGCACGCAGTTTTGCACAATCATGCACGGGCAAACATTCGTTAACGAAATATTCAAAGAAAACGAAATGGTTGCCGTATGACTTTGGCATTTAATGGTAGTGAAAGTGTTCCCTGATTTACAGAAATTCTCACTACTGCACTTTAAGCTTAGCGTTTATATTACGAAGATACAAGCAGGGATTCTTTAAACAGCTGTACGTGATATATGTGGGGTTAATAGTGAAATAGATATATATTTTTGGCTTCTTTACAATAGAGTGTCATGAGATTATCCTTCGTTGGGCTATATAAGTGTACAACTTGAAGTGTCACTTAGCAGGAGACTATGTAACCTGAAAGAAAATAAATACCTTAGCCTTAAGATAATGTGTCTCGCTTCTCGGCTCGACGCAGACTGTCCAACGCCTCGGCCGTGCAGTTCTCCCAACCAACCGCCTAGCATCAATTTTCTGGCAACGTCAGGGTTCGTAGCAATTAATCCTTTAGCGCCAAACATATCATATATGATACATTCATTTTTTTTGCCGTTTTGCCTTTTGCATTCGCATTTCACTGTTCGCAACAGTTTAAATAATACATGTTTAGCGTAGTTTTATTCACTGAAGAAAGCTGGACCTATCTGAACCATGTATTCTTTGTATTTATGCATTTTGACTTTTGGAAAAAAAATTAAAAAAAAATTTCCTTCAACGGGATCTAGGTGCGGGCGCTAAGGGGTTAATTGCATTGAATGGCGGTGGAAACACCTACAGGAGCGGTGGTTATATGTGTATGAACTGCGCCTGCGTAAGTTCACGTTCTTGCGTTATCACCATTCCTGTGGGTGTACCCTCCCCCACCCCCCACCGCCATTCACTGCAATTAATCGCTAGGAACCCTGGGCAACGTTGTGCCTCGCGACGCTTGTCTGGCAACGCTGTGTGTCCCGCGACGCGAGCTTACTACATATAGCATATTGAAAGGTAACCATGCTGCGTTGTCTACATCGTGGTGTACCACGATATTAGCGAGAACAACTTGTCACAAATCGAGAGTGTCGAACAGATGAATAGATCTTTACCCGAAATGACTTTGACCATTCTCCTATCTCCTTTTCCTTTACGATCACGTTATTTGGCTATCTACATCTATTTTCCGTATGCACAGTTTAGTGTTAGTTTTAAGCAGTTTCAAGTGGTAGGTTAACAACAGCTAGGTGTAAGTACCTATTTACTAGTACTATTTTTCTCTTTCTTATCTTCTTATATATTTGTTTCATTTATGTTTTGTTAGTTCGCTAATGTCTACTGGTGCAACAAAGAATTATTATTATTATCACCGTTACTTTTTGTATGTAATATCTAGGAATACCAGCGCAGTGTACTTAGGGTAAGTTGGATAAATCTGTACAATATAGGTACCTCTGTATTATACCATCTCTTATTGATCATAAATAAAAGTACCCTGTGGCTGTTCATAAAGAGTAAATAAAAATTGCTCGAAGATAGGAATCTGATATTATCGATACTGCATAGAAATCCAGGGCGATCAGCGCTACCGGTAATTCATTTAATCGGCGCATAGTTCGCTGAAACTTTCATAACTAGAACGAATTCCAAGTTCCGGGAAGCCTTATAATCGAGGGCGGGTAGTTTCCATGGCGTGAGATCGGCTGAAAGTTCCCAGCAATTACGGCATTGCGCGCGGGCGCGATTAGTTCGGGAACAGCCGTGCCGAACAGAAGAATTCAATGGTACGTCTCCGGGCATGCTGGAGCAAGAGGAAAAATAAAGCTCCTGGTTGTCGCATAAAGGTATCTCGCATATCGGGTAACCGAGGTTGCTCCAGGGATTTTTCCACCGAGTGGAGAATTCGAGCGGGCGAGCCGTTGATTTTCCGTGACACGATCCAGCCAAGTAAAACGCGCGAAATTAAATTCTTGTGAATATGAAACGATGACGCCGAAGGAGGGAACGGAAAACACAGGGAGCTTCGGCTTTCGGGCACGTGGACACGATGGGTGACGGGATTATGGACGGAATCAGGGCGAGAAAGATTGACAGGGGAATGTTATTAAA
Organism: Andrena marginata; assembly: GCA_963932335.1. Classification (NCBI taxonomy): domain Eukaryota; kingdom Metazoa; phylum Arthropoda; class Insecta; order Hymenoptera; family Andrenidae; genus Andrena; species Andrena marginata. The sequence goes on along the minus strand of OZ010664.1, from coordinate 139,005 downwards.
AATGCACTGTCCCAGACACAACTGTCGTCCTATGCTTCGAGTATCACCGTGGAATTGGGTAGTTTTGTTCATCGAACTCGCCAAGAGCCTCACTGGCTGCAAGGTACGTGACAGATCTGTAGCTCAGAGGACGTTAAGGTAGTTAGACTTTCTGAATGCCACCATTTGTGAAAAATACATGTAGGAGCGTCAGTTTTGAAGGTGTCGCTGTAAGAGGAGTCAAGGTCCTAAAGTTATTTAGTGAAAGATTTTTAAACAGCTACAAGCCACTTCTTGCCTTGCAATATTTTTGTTAACAGCTTGAATTTGTCGTTTTCATAATTATTAGATATTCTGTGCAAAACTCTGAGGAAATTTATATTTTATGTTTACCGATTACCTGTGTTAATTAGTCTGGAATATTGTCTGCATACTTCTGGTAGTCCCTTTCTCCTCCCTTTATCACCACCTCTGTCGTCAGCTTGATTTTATGACGATACATTCTTGAAAGCATGGAAAGTAGTTTTCCGAGAGTGTCCGAATGTTTGTTGAACAAACAACTTTGCTTACTTTGTATATCGCCAGCCATTCGTTTACTCATGTCAGTAGTCGAGCCTATGATGGGTCCATCTAAATTTTCAAATTCTCTATCTTTTATTAGATCTTTACTATAGTATCATTAATGGATTAACGAGTTTCTTCTTGATGAAAATGAGTCTAAAAACTCAACCTTACTCGGACTACTTTTAATCAGGCGGTATACACAATAGGTCTATATAGTAATTCGTCGTTAATTGTCCCGTTTTTACCATGCGTAGTATGCCCGGCGCGGCTATCCTGAATCCTCACCATTCCTTGGAATCCTTCGGTCGAGAGTGAGAGAACGAAAGAGTCGACGGCAACTTCGCGTCAACTGTTTCGTCGTTCCCTCTCGCTCGCTCTTCGGAATTCTCACTCGCGGCATCGGCCGCACTCCATGTACCGTGCGTGGCTGAGAAGATGGGAAGCGGAAGAAATGCGGGTCCGATTGGTTATATCCACAAAGTCCCTTTTGGCGGGCGGTGGAATATGGTTGTAGGTAGGGCGGTAGGAGAGAAAATGAAGGGGTGGTGCGCGTTCGTCCTAGGCGTGCTAGTGGACTAATTACCGGTGGGGCTTACATAGCAGACCCTGCCTTGGCCGTGGGGATGTTAGTAGGTAGGACGAAACGGGTATATATTGGAGAAAGTAGACGAGGGAGGACTTGCGAGAGAGGCTCTCTGGTGGTGAAGTCGGAGAAATCGCCACATCCCCATAGTATTTTCCGTTATTGACTGACGCGACAACATGGACGAATCGGATCACACAACACCGCGTGACGAAGAGCATCATCAGAGCTAATCATCTTTCCAGCTCTGTACAGTGTAATTAAAACCAGCCCGAATGAGATAGTAAATGGACCCATTTTCATCGGCAAAATCTCGCACACGCATTGATATTACTGTAATGAAGGCTGATCGAAAATCTAGAAATTTAAATTTTCATTAATATCGGCGCGTGTTGAAAGCGCAGGGTGAGCTGGTCAAAGCTTTCCCTGCAGAAGCGACCCCTCGGAAAGGACTGACAGACTTGAAACCGTATTTCAATAAACCTTGTGCTACTCAAAGTGTTAATATCTCAAACAATAACACTCCCCAATCAATTACCACTTAACTGCAAACGACATGGGCTTTTCCCTGTCAAACAGGTGCCAAATGCAAGTTAACTCAGTATCGAAAAGTAGAAGATGAAACAGCAAAGGGTATCGATTCCTCTAATAAATACTATCTAAATTGTAACGTTTCGCTTTGACAATTTTTAGGATCACTGGTGTTTAAGGAACATTGAGCAAACTTCTGGCGCGTTGCTAAATCTATCTTCCATGAGAAAGATGGTGTTTAGCAAACTGTTTATCTATTCTCATTTTCGTGGAGCCCCAAAACTTTCTGTCTAGTCTCCCCTCGCGCAGTCTCATGTCTCGTTTCTTTTCTCGTTTCAAACAGGCCTTTGGTACCCGTGGAAAATTTACAATTTCCCCGACACGCTTGGAACATTAAAAACTATCACGAGGGAGAAACGGCCTGGCGAGATGCACGGTGCGTGGAACGTCGACACGTGTTGTGTTACAAGCACAGTCGCGGAATGGTAAATGGCGCGGATATTTTTCCCAGGGTGGCAATCGGGAGAGCTCTGGGCCGAGTCGGATCCCATGGATCGATGTCACGAGCTTTGTTACACGAGGGCCGATGGGCAATTATCGTCACACGTGCTCTCTTGTGTCTGGCGGGTAAAGGGAACGACTACGCTCGGCCTGAATTACAAACAGAGTTAGTCACCTCATTTAGATCTGCTTGCGACCGTGCGAGCGCTATGAAATCAAACGTTATCGTTTTGTCTGCGTCCCGTTCCATCCAAGTGCCATTCTTTGTCTGTCAATAATTAAATGCGACGCGAAAGCCGATGCCTTAGTCAATACTGGTACATATCGAGATCGTTAAGGGGGTAGGTAGGTTACCCTCAACAGCCCAAAATCAGGCCCCTCTTCAAACGCATATTCTGAAGTAATAAATAAATATAGAGATCATTTTTGTTTTAATTTGTAAGCGTCATTTCGTTCACTTTAATGCGCAAAAAGAAAATTTTAAATATATTTAAGAGGGGGAAAAAGTTATAATTATAAATGTGAGAGCGTGTACGCGATGCACCGTTTGACGGTGAACACGATTCCGGACAGGTGGATTACCTAAAACACAAAGTAAAGGGATTTTTATAATCTGTAAGACAGTCTTCATCTTGTGCAGGAAGCAAAATTGTGATTTAACAAATTAATATAATTTTTATGTTCATGTTTCTGATTTTATCTTTCTTTGCAGGAAAAATATTTCTTATCTTTTTTTTTTAAGAATTCTTATTAAAAATGTGCCCCCAATACGTGGAGAGGAATAGTTTCCTGCAGCTCCCTGTAAATTTTCATTCAAATCGTTCGAGCGGTTTTCGAGATTTTATGTTCACCGTTTTGGAAAACGTACATAGTTTCTGGGAAATCGCGTTTAAAGTTGGACATCGTTATACGATCTCATTTGCAGGCTCCTACATTTTTACTGTAATTCCTTCAATTTTTGGAATTTTTGGGCCCGGCTGCGCTTAAAATACGTAGAAAAGATGTAGCTAGCCGAATATGCAAACAAACAACCTAAATAACAATTTTCAAAAATTTTTACGGTAACCTACCCCCTTCAGGGGGTATACCCGGCTTGAACCCTCGGAAAATGTGTACATTTTGTGGATTTTTTTACAAGTCAACGACGTGGTGAAGATTTCCCGTTTTTTTTTTTTAACTATCTTTACATTGTATTATGAACTACTTAAAAAAAAGTTTCAGTTAAAAAACTATTGTTTTTCAGAATGTTTTATGGATACATATCCGAAAGTCTGGCGATTTTAGACGGCTAAACGGTGGGCCTGGAAACAGCTGTATCTCGTGTCTGAAATCAAAAACAATAAAATGTTCTTACAAAGTATGTCAGTAGTTATCGTCGAACGGGGCCGATTTTGAAAATTTTAAAAAATAAAGAAATGGTATGAGATCAAAGGTAAAGTCACATTTTTCTAAGAGAAAAGGCCACCTTTTTTCTTTATAAATAATAAACGGGAAATCGGAATAAAAAAAGCCCTCGTTGGACGATGTGGAATCTTATTGCTGGAATTGGTTGAACGTAGCGCGAGTTTCTAAGCTCACCGTTTAACCGTCTAAAATCGAGGGATTTTCCGATATGTATGCATAACTTCCGAAAAACAATAGTTTTTTAACTGATACTTTTTTTTAGGTAGTCCAGAATACTATGCGAAGATAATAAAAAAACGGAAAATCTGCATCAAAACCGTTGACTTGTAAAAAAAATCCACAAAATATACACATTTTCCGAGGGTTCAAACGGATATATCCCCTTAATGTGCAATAGAGGGCAATGTACGTATAAATCTGGGATTATTGAACAACCGTGCGCTGTGTGTACCAAGTTATGACTGCAAGTTATTCCTGTTATCAGACACTGGAAGCTGATTTTTAATTGTTGTCGAACCATATTAAGGGAAAATGAAGAACTTTTAGACGAGACATCCAACGGGAAATAGAACTGATCCCTTTCTTCGACACACTTTTGCTACACCTCCACCAGTTGTTTAGAAAATATGACGCTCACCACCAAGCAAAAGATAATGAATCAGATGTAAATACACCAACTTGCCCCGATAACACACCACCATATATATATATTAAATAATGACCGCTGCACAGTTCTGCGCATTGCACTCATCGGTATCGTATGCATCAACCTCGACATCCACAAAGCCAATCAGGCTTTTCAAATTTAATTTATCACAAGAGCAGCAGCAGCATTTAATTTATTGTCGCGGTGTAATCCCCCTCCATCACGATGCTGTGCTGTGGCAAACATTTTTCAAATGCGCATTTCGGATTAGATTTCAGATTATTGTTATTTATGATCGTAGGAAAAAAAGTTGTTCAATCGTATTCCTGTATCGAAATTCGAACCCAGATTTCTTCTCCCAAAGCTCGTATCCTGAAATGGCCTCAGTGGCTGCCGCCTACATATATTACACTTATTTTATACCGTAAATAGAATCTTTTCTGACTACATACATATTGGAAGTACGTGTCACAAACGACTTTACACTTTAGCTTAAAATACAGTACGAGTTCACTATTCGACGATATTCAGTTCTCTTACGAACATTAGAGCCATTTTCCATTATGCACAAAGCAAAGCCTTTCTTAAACAAAGTCTATACACTCTGACAGTGGTCCCATAGCAAACTGTATCGGTGTACTCTACACCATTTCGGCTATTAAACATACCATGCGAGTCCGAGGAACAAAAATGAGCCCCTTCAGTTCAACTACATCTCCACACCGACATTCAAAATCCCCGAGGTGTTAATTAAAGTTCTCAAACCCTACCAGGCCGAACCTCGATTGCACACGCAACTCCCTAACGTGTCCCATTTTTCGTAATAGCTTACCGTAGATTTCACCTTTTCATTTACGATGTTTACGTGTCGCGTCCAGCTCTGTTGATCAATGATAAAATGAAGAATAAAACTTCTCAGACGAGACAAAACCACTTAACTCCGATTCGTTTCATAAACGCAGCTATCGAAGGCAACGGTGGCGAGGGATTGGATTCTAGAGCAACTAGCAGTGTAAGAAAAGTAACGATAGCAGGGTGGCAACAAGTGCTCTTAACACCCTAATGGTTTCTATCGTCGTGGCTCGAGGGAACGTTACCGATGCGTTATTCCCAAAGGACCACGCTGGTGTCCTTTACGCGAGCCGTTGGAACCGAGGAAGTGGTTGCGGACTCGTGTGAACGCTACAGGATGCCGTGCCGTGGCATTCCGGCTATCCGAATGAATTCTTAAGCTGGCCCAACGTCGTGGAATGCGCGGCAGCAGCCTCATTTTCCTACCTCCTCCACATTCTCGTCCCTTCGCTCCCTATAGCAGAGCCTTCCTTTTGCGGCGTCATTTATGCACCTGGTCGTTTTTCTGACCTCCTTAGCTGGTTTAGCTCCTTTAAAGCGACCTTCTCCTCTCCCATCATATTCAGAAGTATACGGGTGTGGTCCCTGCTTAATGACTCACCCCTGTCTTCCATCTCCTTCGGCTGAGGTTCTGTTTGCATAATCCTAGTTATATAAATATCACTAAATGTCTAAAGTATGCTGCGCGTGCAATTACGCGACGTCTGTCAGACGGCTCCCTCCATCTTCTTCTCTTCTACAACTTCAGTACCTACCCTTTTAATTATTATTAGTAAGGTGGATGTTTATCGTCTGTGTTGCTGTGTGGCGTACTTTTAGTGACATCTGCGCAACTGGATTGAAACCGAAAATAGAAGGATTTATGTGGATATTAATATAGGATGGAACATATAAGGGGAAGCGTAGAATAAATAGGTGTTAACCTTTCTATATCTATGTACGTCTTTTTTAAATGTTAGTTTGCTGCTACAAATCCGTACGTTCCATATAAAGCTATTTAGATAATAGTTTTATTCGCGTATGTATGTACATGTACAGTTACTCGTACGTATAATATTTTATATATATTTTATATATTTCACTTGTTACACTCAGAATTACCCATTATAATTTTAATTACTTTATTTTTAGTTAGTACCATCTACCAAAGAAACATTCGATGAGATTTTGTTAGAAGAATGGAACAAGATAAGCCTGAGTTTCACGGAAAATTAGTTGAATCTATGCGTAATATGTAGATTATAATAAAATTGCAGGAATATTAGACGAATTTGGATGAATTAAATATTAAATTTGAGCGAATATTTGTTTGCACGATCTCTGCTACTTCCACGGATAATAATACTTTCTTCTTTTTTGTTTAAATAAACTGTGTAGATTCTTTGGAATTGAATGCACTTCCCTAAACAGAAGTATATTAATGTGAATTAGAATTATGAATTCTTACTCCATACAATAGATAATTATCACTGCTATAAATTCAAGTCGCTCGTTTCATACGCTAAGCGACGAACTAAAATAAGTTTTTTTCCAAGAACGAAGTTAGTATTCAGAAACTTATAATATGGCGAATTGGAAAGAACTGAGCACTGAAAACGACATTATAATCAATTTACAAGAAAAATTTTCAGCGCGTTCTCAATAAAAAAAACGCCTTTGCCCCACATTGCCAATGAAATTGATTCCATCATACGTCGAAGGCCACACCCTGCCTGTAACTTAATATTGTCGGAGACGCGGGAACACGAGGAAAGAAATTCTCCGAGCGGTTCCCATCGGCATACGAGATACACTCGTAAATTCGGTCACGTCATTACCAGGAGGCGCGACTCGTAAATCGAATGAAACTGTTTCACGTTGGGTAGGCTAGTACTACCGTTGATGCTTTAAGGTGGGTAATATGGTCCACGGCCGTTTCATTCTATGCTGTTGGCGAAGGTGAGGGTGGTCTGGAGAAGCGGTCGATCTGTCAGGACCAGACGCTTCGCGAAGGGTGCACTTTGATTTACTCTTTCCTTATTCCCCTCTTCTTTCACTATTCGCGACAGAAAGCGCGCAATTTTTTGACTAAAGAAAGGACGGCTGGGGTCGCTGAGGATCGAAGCGTGAAGAGTGAATCTTACTCGAGTGTCCTCGACCACCGATCTGCGAAATTTCACTGAGTCTTCCGCATAACCTAATACCACTCGCCCCTTATTATTTCTGACACCATATGGTTTGTAGAATTTAATAAAGTTTCTTCTCTTGATGCTTTCATTCTTTACAAACCAATAAAGCTCTTTTTTACCTTGTTCGTCATTGAAAATGATAGTGTCACGAGGTATGTGCTGCTCTATCGCTAGAAACGACTCAAACAGTCCTCCAGTGCCACGTCATGGATTTCATTCTAGTGAATGCTACGTTCAGACTGTCTGGGCATCAGATTTCTGCTCTATGATCATTATTGCGTTTTCATATTTTATTTATATACACGGTGTCCCAAAACTGGGGGACAATCCGGAACATGCAATATCCTGATGTAAAAAGACATCGAAAAGTCTTTTAAAGGACTTGTCAATGTCTTTTTGCACCGGGATATTGCACGTCCGGATTGTCCCAAAATTTTGGAACACCATGTACGTACATGTGCATTTTCATAAAAGGCATACACTTTTATCATTTCCAAGCTCTTTGCAATTTAATTCGATGTCGATGAAGTACGCTGCAAAAATAATTGAAGCTCGCACAGTGCCAAACCATACATTTGTAACAAATTCTATCCAATCCTATTTATACTCCACTCAACGATCGACTAATTGTATCGAGGTTCCCACGAAAGGTTTTAGTCGTATGAGAATAGATCAACGACCCACGAAAGCATAACAGTTTCTTCACTATTCAATTTATACTGCCCTTTTTCCCCCCCGCGATCTCCGCCATCCTTTCGTTTCTTCTCAGGTTCTCCTCTAGCCGTCACGGCTATCACTTTTTGCAAAGTGATTTAGTGCGAGCTCTTTCACCGTCATCTTTCGTGTTTTCCAAAGCCTGGAGGACCAACGGCCGGAAACCATTGCGACGGCGCGTCTGCTTCCCGTTTAGAGGACAAAGCTGACACGGACGCCGACCGCGCAGTTCGGTTCTACATGGATCCTTCTGGTTTCTGTTTCAGCGTGAAGACGGATATGGGCACCAGCGGCGCGGTATCCAGGCTCTACATAGCAAACGCGAATAAAAAGGACAGCGGGAACTATAGCTGCGCCTTGGCGGATGTGGCCGCAGCCACTACGGTCTCCGTCCACGTGCTGAATGGTACGTTTTAACGTTTGTTCAATAGGATCGTTTCATTATTTCCAGGTGGCATAAGTTTCTTCTCATGTACATATGTTATTGGGAATCATTTCTATTAGGCGTCTGTTGATTGGGATTACGATTACACAGGCCTGTGATGGAATCCTTTTTTACAATATGTTATCCGTTTTTAACGTATCTTTGGGTGCTGAATGCGAATAACACAATCAAAATTTCAAAACCCATTTCATTTTTCACTACTAATTTCATTTAATCGCATAGTACAACGTAGAAACGTTAAAGCGAGTTGTGACGAAGTTATACCTGATAAGCCAATTTCCGTTTAGAAGTCCAGATTCCTATAAAACCAGTATACATTTAAAAAAAAATTCTGATCCTCACTTCTGCAGCCCTGTGCAAGCAACGTTTTCGTAAAAAATTCATTGCTCAAAAATCCTTTTATTTAAGAATATGAAGTTTATAGAATACACATTCTAAAATTCATGTCATAATTCGTTAAAATGGCAGAGTTATAATGAATTATAAAGAACCAGTCAGAGACATTTGATAGTGAAGAATGAATTGATTAATTACAGACTAACCAATTAAAGTCAAAGTACACCGTGATTTGATACGATTATTCCAAATCGAATTATGTCGTCAAAGTAATAGAAAAAAGTTTTTTTTTTTTGATAACCTAAGTATCAAAGTTTTTTGCGGTAATTGAAAGGTTTTACTATGTGGAAATGTGTTGTTTTGAAAAATCACTCCTCAACTTTAAGTATTCTGCGGAGGTGAAATAGATTTATGAATTTTAATTGAACTTAAAATTTGCTTAAAATGGTATTAGAATAGTACGATATGTGCCTAACTTATGCAACTGTGTTCACCGCGTCTAACTAATTAGGCAGCTTCAGCAATTTTCGTGTCCTGACACTGAGGGTCAAAGTGTTATTGGAATTGATTGTCTGGCGACTAGTTGCTAAGTGACTTCCAACTAAGCTATGCGAGTGCTACCAAACTAATTTCCGATTGTCTCTTGAACTAAACCTGACGCACCAATCAATATGTACTTACACATATCAGAGGGCACTGCGATCAACTTTCCATTTCATTCTTAGTAAACTCTTCTTGGTTAGCCAATGTGTAGATAAAATTTTCTAAGACCTCCTCCAGTTCCTAGGTATATCGAGCTTCTAGTTTTTGCCTTTCAACAACATTTATATTTGCAACATGTCTCCTGTCTATTTTCGACGGGAGAAACTGGAAACTCGCGTTGGGACATTTCGAATAAACTCCAATTTTTTTCTTAAGACATTCTTTATGCACAGAAATCTTTCAGCTAAAAAACATTAAACGTTTCACGCCACTTTTCATATATACGTTGCGAGCGTGTTTGACAATTCATGTTTGGTAAATATTTTTTTGTTGTGCTCAAGTTTCGCTCAACTGCGTTGAGACTGGAATGAAACGAACACCTAAATATTTGTAGAACAAACGGAACAAACAGTTTAATTACAAACATACCGTATAACGAGAAAACGTTTCTCGCTGAGAATTTTTCACATTACCCAGGCAACGTTCCAAATTAGTTGATTGATTCAATGATTGTAATTCGGAATCTTCAGATGCTTGTTCGTTACAACTCAATTTGTGCGGGCTGCAAGAGTCTCACAAAAGGCTCGAGAACTTAATTACCAAGGCTATTCCAGCGGTATTCACTAACAGTGTTTTGGTCTTTCTATAGTCGCTTACAATTCTTTGTGTGGCAGGAAATATGCATTGTGGAAACATGCTTCACCGTTGTAAAGGAATGTGGAACAATAGCGTTGATTAAAATGAAGCGTTTAGAAGATGATCTCCTTCCAGATTGCACTTACAATTAGTAAACGCTTTAAATTCTTGTCGGTAACAGAAATTTTCAAATCAAGAAGGATGTTTCATTGCAGATACAGGCCACTTGAAAGAACAATGACGCTCTTGAAAATAGAAACGTGACGACAGCTCTCCGCGTATGCATTTCCAATAATTCTTCAATATCGTTTACTCGATGAAAATCGTAAACTACTTGAGGAAATAAATTTCTATTTTATAAGAGGAATACCTGGCAAAAATACACATTCTTAACGAAACAGTAGATACGCCATCCATTACATTTTACATTTCGTAGCACTTCCTTCCCCCTCACTCAGCACTTTTCTTGGGCTGTGTCCAATCTTCTACACGGACTACTCATCCCTTTTTCCTAATATCATTTTTCTCGCTTGCTCATATTAAATTTTCTGAATGTGGCCCACTGTGTGAAGGAGATAAAGTGTCTTCTGCGGCAACAAAATCTGCCCTCGTAAGAAATCCTATAATTTTATGAGTAAAACTGTAATTTAATGTTATTAACAGAATCTGATTCCTTCATCCTATTGTGTAGATAACCTGTGAAAATAGCGCAACAGAAATTCATAAAAATGATTAGAAAATGGGTATATGTGTACTTGCGCTTTTTAACTAGCAAAGTAACAGTTAACATTTATGGGTTAAAATTTGTATTTGTTTAAAAGTATTTTCATATAAGATTTAACTAAAATTGTAAGAATGCCAGACTTAAGTAGCATCCCAGTAAATATAAAAATTGAACTGGTTTTTAAATAATACTGTAGTTACTTCACTAATAATAATTTAAATTATTTTTTTGACGTAAAATATATTTTTTATTTAAAAAGCAAATGGAAACACTAATAAAGGAGATTGAAAGTAACTAAATCGCGATAGTTACGCTGAATATATATCTGAATGTTTTAAATAAGTCGGTTAAATATTTCCCGAAATACCTATCATTCATCGTCTGTTAGAAAATTGCGATTGTCGATTCAATATAAGATACTTCTCTAGCAACCCATTTACGCGTATATTCTGTTTTACCTCGATCACCGATTCCTAGTCAAGCGCATTTCACGGAAATGTACATACAATACGAAAAGTGAGGATGGTAGGTATCCGGAGCACAAACCGAATTCGAAATTTCAACTATTGATTTACTTGTAGGACGAAAGAATATTCTGAGCTTAGGGGTAGGTTTGCCTAAAATACCCTAATTTTGTGGATTATGTAAATTTTAACGCAATAGTTTGGAAACGCGTTTTGAACACACTGTACTTTAGGAAAAAACTAAATTTTTTTAATGTATTTTGGTACATGTAACCACTTAATTAGTCGTGGATCTAACATTATTTAATCGTAGTTCCACATTAACCCCTTGCTGTACCAATTAGCAGGAGAAAATCTCGGCCAAACTGGTTTGGGACGACGTAATCGAATACTTTGTAAACAGGAATTTTTCGCGTTCATGAACAGAACGTTCAAGGTTGGCCCGAATTTAATGCCACGAGTTAGACTCGTGATAATCATGCTTGTTCCAAAATTTTCATCACGAGTGGGGCTCGTCAAAGTATGGCAAGGGGTTAAAGTTATAAATCAATACTTAGTCACACATTGTGTTTTAATAAGGTGGGGAAGGACTTGGGAAGGCTTAGAATAAAATAGATAAAGCACCTACATAGACAAGAATAGGTGTCATTATTAGGTGTAAGTGAGCTTGTGTGTTAAGGTAAAAAAAAATTATAGAAAACGAGGCTGAATGATAAATAATAAGTTTTTTCATAAATACAGCGATGCCTTTGAAGACATCAATTACTCATTTTTTTAAATATCCCTATATATATATATATATATATATATATATATATATTCTTTTTTTTAGAAGAAAGAATACATCACGAAATGTGTTTTATATATGACATACGCTTTATTAAAGATGTTCAAACCTTCCATCGTTCCGTAGCAAGCATTTGCTGATCCTTTTTTTTGTGTGTTTTCACTACAGAATTGAGATGGAAGGCGACTAGTTACGTTCAAACAATTTACTTTACTGTTGTCACACTCACAAAATCTCCGCTAATCTCTACGCCCCAGAATCAACACAGCAGCGATGGTTTTCGGTATACTTCAATATTTTGACCTGTGCCATTTACTCAATAACGTATTACTCCTTTAAAATTCTTCATAAAATTCCAATATTGTTTTTTACTATTTTTTTTTATTAAAATTTATTGCAATTGCGGCGCGTGGAAATGCGTTATCGAAAAACTGCCACTATTCATACTTCAAAATAATTCCTCCTTTGGACGAAGAAATGATGCAAGCAATTTTTAGTGCGCAGTTTGCTTAATGTTATTTTTCATGAATTAATTGCCTAGAGATTGACTCGACTGCTATAACTACCGAACACCCGATACGCTTCAATGCAAATGGAGGACCATTTTTGTATTTACGTCGTGGATGTCAACAACCACTGAAATGCGTAATAACCTTTAGCGACTATAGATGAGTGGAAAGTCTCATATGGTATAGATTTAGAGTTTTAACGGTGGATTCTGAGTAGCTGAAAGAAGACTCTGCCAAACAGTGCTTGTCGGAAATACATGTTACCACAAATTAGCTCATAAATACTTGAACAACTGCAGAGTGCAGATGGCTGATTAGCCAACATGGTATATCATTGCAAGGTTAACAGCCCTAGACGCTATCATACACGCAAACCTCCTTCCACACGAACGTCGACATTATTGGAACTACAAAACGTTCATGTCAATGGGCCATCCCTTTATCTATACGAACCCATTACAAGGACTCAAGCAACACAAACTACAACGTACAGCACATTTGCTTAGCAGCTTATCGCGAAGATCATCTGTCAAGTCTTTAGCCCGCTTGAAGTTATAGTAAATGCAGGGGGCTCTGTTTCTCACTGATAACAGTGTTTGGGTGGCTCGGAAGAGGACGAAAGGTTATAGCCAACCTTCGAGTGCCTATCGATATAATTTTCCAGACCTTTGCACGATCGATAATTGATTCTCCATGGCTTTTCAACGACACAGCTGTCTATTATCGTACCCGTTCGCACGGCTTCCTTCCTCGCCCCTCCCTTCGGCCCGTTCTTTTTTCTCCCCCCCCCCCCCCTCTACCCACTTATGAAAACCATGCTGCGAACGCGAATGAGTAATCGAAGAAGGTGAACGCGACAGAGTCATGAAGATTCTGCCGATGACGGCTGGCTCGATTGCTATTCACGGACCCCTGGTTTATCTCGATTTCCATTTTCCCGGAGCCGTTTACGTAGCCGTCGACGCCGTCGACGAGGAACTATTTGAAGAAAATGGTCTACCGCCTGTTGTTAAGTACCTTGGACCCGAAAAGGCATTCGCTAAGACCGCTGAATAACGTTCGATCAGGAAGCCGTCTGTCCCCTAATTTCGAAGCTACAACTTGTTTACAATTTACTTGTACTCGTATTAGAAATTGTGCTTCGTATGTGGTTTATACGCAACACTTCTCCATTTCATTTTGTCCGTTTTCATGTTTCCATTTTTAAATCAACGATTCACAAATATGTAAATGGATCTAGGATTTGGCCATTTGGATCGTCAGATTGGAATTAATTGAAATTTAACATGTGGGGCGCATACTCATGAGTCACAGTGGAATAGGAATAAATCCATAAATACTAAATAAACTGAACATTTTTAACATAAGTGTAACTGGTTTTTTACCGTGTTGTTCCTTTTTTGTAAAACTTCGAAAACCGGTTTTTTGGAATACTGGAATACGAAAACCGTTTTTTCTCTTCAAAAGTCGGTATTTGTATAAACCCCACTCGTAGCCTTCCCCGGTATATCGTGCCGATTTGTTACACCATCTCCAAAGAAAAAAGTCACAGTGTTTGTCAATTAAACATCCCTGCAAGTGTCGATTAAATCATACTCTTCGCTTTCGTCCCGTTTTATCGTCATATTAACACAACCATCTCGTGTACGACGTAACAGGTGGAATCCTAAACATTTCCGAAACACTAGTTACCGAAAGGCCAATGTACACCTTTTCCTACGGTTGCCTTCAGAATCCGTTGTTCCTAGTTCGCGGTGTCGAACAGCGAGCTTTGTACGGCTAAATTTCAAACTCACCCCCCCCCCCATCTCTGCCCGTTTGCCACGTCCTCGTCAGCCGTCCTTTCTCATTTCCCTGCCAGTTTCCGATCCTCAGGGTAACTGCAGTGTTTCGTATGCCGCTGACCCCCTCTCTGATGCTCTTGCATGGAGTATTCATGGAAAAGTTCGTTGGAGATATTCAGGTCGACCCATTTCCTCCTACGACGAGTCTTCCTCTTCAGACTCCGCTCCTTTTTCCACGATCTTCCCGACCGCTTTCCCATTTCCATTCTCCTCTTTCCTTCCTCATCTCCTCGCCACTCCTCCATCCTCCAGCCGTTTCGTCGTCACTTTTCAATCCCTCGGTTTTTCTCGACATAACTCGCTACTCTCTATACTCTCCCCCCGTCTAATCCATTATTCCTCCATACATAGGCTGCTTGTCTCTGTTTATGACGACTAACATAGATGTACCGAAAGTATAGTCCCTTTACCGTGTTTCCTCCGCTCACGTTTTCTCCTCGTGCTTCGGGCTGGATGATCGATACAATCCGTTATTCGTGTTACGCAGCGCATGGCTGGTGGCCGTTTATTTCTCTTTGAATACTTCGTGTAGTATCTATTCCCTTTTATCGGCTTTTTTTCTATGCCGTGTTCTTGCACTCGTTTCTTATAGGATTACCCCTGCTGTCGCATGATGATAATGTTATTCGACTTTTGAATTCGACTCTTCTTGGTACATTTATATAAGATTAATTTCTAAGATTAAAAACTGATTAATTTCTTTGCCAAAATGAGAGTTGCGATTGAAGTATCTGACACTCTAGTATGAAAGTCCGGGGCAGTCGGTCGACGTAACATAAAATGGTTATTAAAACTAATAAGTACTGATATTATTTATTTTATTAGACTAAACCTAATATGTTCAGAATTTTATGCCGATTCAGAAAAACTGGTTGATATTTGCTTTAAGACAATATTTGTCGAAAGTCGGGTTGAAAACTGAAGTCATGAGATTCGATCACCTCTCCAAAGGTGTCGGGAGAAATGGTTTTCGTCGTTGCCAGAATATTACAACTACGGGTTTATTGATATTTAATTTTGTTTACGCTAAACAAATAAAGAACACATCAAGCAAAAAGTGAACTAGGTACCTACTGGGAAACTATACATGTGCCTTATTAGTTTTGATAGGTTGTCCCTTGGTAGTATCGTCTAAGGCCTCGGTTTCTGCATCTAACGGGTTCCATATACCTTGAGATATGTAACGACATATGTAGCAAGATGCATGTATCAATGTTTCGATACTGAGACAGTCAAATCCACGTTGAGATTTGTATCGCGATACTGATATTTGCAGCATGTATCAATACAGATCTCAACGGGTATGGACTAGAGCTGTTCGATTAGCTCGAAATTCGAGCCGAACCGAGTACTCGAATGAAGCGAGCAGCTGGAAACAATCGGGTGGCACGAATGATTCACATGTTCCGTTCGTCAATCGCTACCTTCACTTTGCAATCTACTCGAATATTCGAGTACTCGAACAGTTCTAGTATAGACTCGTTAATATCAGTAATCTTATTCGAGACCGCTTATTAGTCATCTTCAGAGTAAAACGAGAGATGCAAGAGCGACATGTTTGTCTTACCAATTTCTGTGTATTGTCTAAAAATCAACGAACATACATATAGGTAAAATTTGAGAACAATCCACGCAGTAGTTTATACTCTGTAAATTCTGGGATGCCAAAAAAACACATTTAACCGTCAGACAGTGGAGAGTTTAACAGTTGGTCACATAATGGGTACAGGGTCCATTGTGACTCATAACACCATTTATATACATCGTAAAACAAGCTGTTGTCTGAAATGTCCATTTCATTACGATTAAAAATCCTTAGTCCCTTAAAAGAATTGATACAAACCCTTCGTGGTCACACCTTCTTATAATCAGAAATTGGTCACACGAGGTTTACTGTCAGCGTCATTTTTGAGTTAGCAGTTTCGTAGTTTTGAATCTTTCAACTTTTGAGTGATAATTTTGCATTCGTAATATTCGTACAATCATGCTCTAATAGTATTTTCCCGGAAGTGTAAATTTTGATATGCTGAAATTTGTAGTTGAAAAAAATAGTTGTGGAAAAAAGGGATTCTTTGGTTAAAATTCTGCCAAATGTTTAAATTTGAATATTACGGTCTAAAGATTTTCAGAAATATTGGCAAACACATAGACTTTTGGTAGAAAATTCCCTGAGTTGCGATACACCCGGTGTGACCACGAAGGGTTAATAAATAACAAATGGAAATGTATAGTAGTTTGATACAAAAAAATGGGTGCTGTGTCCGCCAAGCGAGGGTTAATTGCAGCGAGTACATATATCTCTAGTTCAGGTTGCATCAGTCTCCTGAAATTCGAAGGAAGTTATGTCACAGTGAACTGACTTTCATCCAAGTATTAGGCCACGTTGTTCCATATTCTTACGTCGTACCTCGCCCCTCGCCCCCGCCCCACGCCCCCCGCCCACGCAACAGCGTAAGCCCCGGTAACTTTTGTATCCCACCGAGAATCGCATGTAAGTCGAATCGATGAGGCACGCCGAGGTGTCGATACGTACTGCTAAACGCAGGCTTTAGATCCGAGTATAGGGGAGGCTTTTGAAGTTTCAGCGAAGGATTCAACTAGTTTTCCACGGCGGCTTTCCGCGGCACGGGCGCGCAAAACTATCGAAAGTCCCGCGGCGGAGGCGTTGTGCATTATTTACAACGGATTACCGCCAGCCGGCTGAGCGCCGGAGTTCAATCATATCCGCGGCGAAACTTTCGACTGCAGTGATACGGGACGAACAATAAAGCCTGAGAGGACGAAACAATTTCCGCGGCCCGATTTCACCGGGGCGGTGAGGAAGGTGATCGATAAAAAAATTTCATCGGCTTCCGTCATCCCGCGGCAATGCTCTCGATACTCGTGTCTCGCCAGATGGGAAGTGTACTGACAAGGGGAGTGCACGAGATTCCAGTCGTCGATTTGGCGAAACGCTCGCACAGTTAGTCGGAAAATTTACAAGTTTTTTTATTGCAGGTTTTGTTTCTGAGAAAGCCAGTTTAGGAGACGGGCTGTGTACGCGTGCATTTACCGAAGCTTAGGTTTATCGGACGACATTTTACCATTTACACAATTCTCAAGAGTGATTAAGCTGAAGAAATACCAAAATTATTACAATTTGTTTATTATTTTAATCGAGGAATTTTTTAATTGATTTTATTCCTTACGGAAAAATGGCGCATGCCGTATTCACAATTTTTACACGTACACCTGCAAAGGTCTTGTTAAATTCAATAACTTTTACTCGGATCATTTGCCCATATAATAATCGTATTCGAAATTACAGAGAGATAGAGCTCCAAGCATATTGGACCGCGTGTTTTTCTGACTATGGACGTTGTTCTTTCACTTGGCCTCTCTGGCGCGGCTTCGTGTACAGATTCTAGTAGTACAAGTCAAGCATATCGCCGTATGTGCTGCCTACAGGCATCATTCAATCGTTTGACTGCGACGAGCGCTATCGTTTTTACTTTCTACATATTCGGCGTTGTGTATGTTTGCACAGTTGTTAGTCACTTTTCATGTTATTGTATTTTTAGAAAAACCATTCATATATCTGTTGATTGAATAGAAAGTTTCTGCGTTTTACATTATTTCTTAGTAATTATTCTATTTTTAGAAGCTTTTATGTAGCTTCACTTGTGAGTTCCTTAGTTAGTTTGTTAGGATGAAACCTTGTAGGCTAATTTGACCCACTCCCGCATATCAGATCGTCTTGAAACTGTGCGGAAATGCCAAGTTCCGATGACAATGCAATACTTTAACTAAAAAGCATAAAGTAATTTATAGTAAAAGAATGGTTTAAACACAAGCATTTATTAAAATGTACCTACTAAAACGAGAAGAATTCCCTCGTATGACTACAAATAAAAGCGTGGGGCGTAAATATTGAACGTTAAACGTTATGCGAAAATGTAATTGCTGAACGGCATGATTTTGTCTTAACTTTTACTCTGGTTAGATCGCAGGACAGACTTTGTATTGAGGAATTCGACTACTTGCAATCAAGTGGAAAAGAATTGTGCAGCAAAGAGGCTCTAGCAGAATGCGAAAACTAATGTATCAAAATACATAGAGCATTATAAATATTTATATAAAAATGACATTTCGATATTTACGCCCCGCGGTTTTATTTTTATTCGTATGAGGGAATTCGTCTAAGGCAGTCATTTAGGTCGGTATGAAAATTATTTTTTTCCTTCTTACATACATTTTAATAAAAGCTTGTATTTAATTTTTTTATTTTCATGACCTAATTTAGTATTCTATCACGTGCTATGTCTATAATTATATTTTGACTGTTCTATTTAGAGTTTTTGTTCTAATATTCCTTGAGACATTTCAGTTAGTAAAGTACATATGCGACATGTACGTGTCTATATAAAGGTCTGTGCTTCAAGTAGACCAGAAGGACTCTCGAATTGGCAGAGGTCAAGTTATTCTAACCCAGATACACACAGAAATAATGATCCATACAACAATACGCATGGATGGAGCAAGCGATGCGCGTGCGATCAATGAATCTCCAAAACTGATTTCCTTCGCACGAAACAATGTTATTCTATAGTTCCGACTTATTTTTGCACCCGAATGTAACAATGGGGCCGATTTAAATAACGAACCAGTGCGATTTAATTACGGTCACGCGCATACATATGTATGTAAAACTACATACATATATCGAGAGTTTGTAAAAAGCGAACTATGAAACTGAATGTCATCCTTCACAGTTTTCTCCCGTACAATGTTGAGCATTGCGTAAATAAAAAATTATTAAAATAACGGATCGATTAAAAGTTACTTTAACTTTAGATTATTCGGCCAATAAACTTACTGTTTTTAGTCTGTTATTCGTCGAGCATTTCAACTTCAGCGTCGAATAAATCTTTCAAATTTAACATTTCTTGTAACAGTAAGTTTAATTTTAACTCAACTTTATTCCACACATGACGAATATTTTTTTTTAACTGCTTTGCGTTACTCGAAATCTTTATTGAAATAAAAATTCTGCCCATCTGTGCACTTGCATAATTTGAATTTAGATGGAGTGAATCTGTTCGTGTCCACAGAAATATATCGGAATCCAAAGAACTCGCGTGTTCCCTCAGAAAATACCAGGATCGTCTTTAGTTTCGTTTTTCCACGAAAGCATGCGGGGCCGCGGAGCGCGCTGCCGATGCGCAATGGGTATTCGAGACGCGCGAGGCGGAAAGTTATTACCATGGGTGTTGTATGCAGCTAACTATAAGGGCGGCCATAATGCTGGAAGTAATGTGAATTTGCTTGACAAGTAGTCGAACGGTTGCGGGCCGCATTCGAAATCAGTTCACTTTGGATCGGCGTCGGTGGATCCGCGCTCTGAAATTCCACGCGCGTGGCACCGCCGGCCCGTCCGCTTCGCCAAATGCTCCCCGTCCCGTACGTGTGCCCATCTACGCTGACCAGCCGCGCGCGTTCTTCGTGAAAACGCTTCTCCGAGGATGCGAATTACGATCGATCCCGTGGCGACCGCGCGCCCTCGACAAACGTAATCGTCCGAGCGTTTTGACGGCGGAAATCGGGCCACGGGATTTCGTGGCCGTCCGCTTCAACGCTCGCCACGCATTTTCGGCAGGATCGCCGCCGTTACGTCGAAAGCGTGGTTGCACGCGAAATGACTGTGAGGTGCGGAGAATGGTAAGAACATTTACGTGAATTATAGGAGACTAAAGGGTCTAGCGTTATCGGGGGTTGCTGGAAAATTTACTGCTCCAGTGTTGAGGAATTTATGTAGAATATTTCGGAATTGGAAATGGCATCAAATAGGGGAAGGTAGGTACCACACTCTTAGGGATTTACACACTACTTGAGTGGGTCGCAGATTAGTCACTGTGTCTCATTGTCAGTAGGGTGGCCCCCCCCCCCCGCCCCCTAATATGGTTCCATTTCATAAGAAAAATAGTCACCGGAAAGGTTTATTGCAATCGGACAACAGAAAAGGCTGCCTGCCGACCAGCCCTTAAACTTTAGAATTCATCGATAGTTTGGATTTGAAGAATTTCCTAAAAATGGTAAGCCCTATCGAAATTTCGACCAAATAATATTAAAAGAGCATTCAATTTTCTACAATTACTGTATATATAAGTTTTCCTGCTTCAAACCAGTTTTTAAATATGAATTAGAGATGTCCGCACTTGGCGCGTTCCACCTGTACGGCGCGGCGTGACGTGTTGTCTATACGCGCATAGTGCGGACCTCTCTACATATATTCAAAGGCTAAGTATTATCTAAAGAATGGTTGGAAGTACGAATAAAATTGTACATACATCTCATCGAAATTTCGATAGGGCTTACCATTTTTCAGAAATTCTGTAAACACAAGCTATTGATGAGTTTTAAACTTTAATGCCTGGTCGGCACCCTTCCCTGTTGTCCGATTGCAATCAATTTTTCAGGGACTAATTATTTAACAAATGGCACCTTCCTATGGGGCGACAGCAAAAAATACAAAAAAAAATCTCGGCACGTATAAATAAGGGCCAGTCTAGTGTCTCAACGAGGCACAGCTGTGCGGTATGCAAAACATTGCAAATCTATTGTTTTGTGTGTTAATTCTATTGGAAGTACATGGTACAGAGGGTAATTCAGTCCTGGCTTTTATGGAGCCCTTTTCTTCTGGACTTCCTTTGTGTTTGCTATGGCTGCGCTGTTTGTGCCCGCGTGGTTCTACCAATGCTGGAGGTTAATTGTCAAATTAATTTTAACGTGCGGGAGAAATGAACGAAGTTTCAGTTTGTTTAACAAGACGTCAGTTGAATTAATTATTGTAAGAATGGGAATTGGTGCTGTGTCGAGTTTGACTCGGTGTTGGATTAGTAGTAAACTGGAATTGAACTAGAATGAGACTGGGTCTGTGGCTGACCTAGAGTCCCACTACATGCACTATTGGATTGGAACTGAGCCCGAGCAGGACGTTACAGCGAGCTTTTAGAGTCTTTGGTGCAGGAGTGTGGGTGATAGAACAGGGCAAAGTTTCGGAACTAAATTGTTTTTAAGTATTTGAATCGAGAACAGTGACTGAGGAGCGAAGATAACGCGGTTCAGAGTACGGAGATGGAATATAGAGGGAGAACTGGTTAAATACATCCTATACATTTTTGGGCACTATTTTTTGCCGAGTATATCCTTATGTATACATTAATTGAAACATAAATGCCCAAGAAATGGCATATGAAATTTTCTTAAAAATCATATAAGAAATAAATAAATACAGAGAGAACAATTTGAGTCCACGAAATTTACATACAACTTTGCTAATTAATTGCGACACTTTTTTTTACGATAAAGTTTGTCGCTTTGAATAGTCACTTGTTTACTAATTCTTAAATTTGAAATAATATTCCATTTTCTTCCAACTAATAATTCAGCATTTAAAACAATGCCATCTACGTAGCAGATGATACACTATTTACTTTACATGAATTTCCTTTAACTTTTCGCGTGACCGATCGGCAAAAAGTAGTGTCCAGCAGTATAGGTACTCCATCTTTGCCGTTTTACTCATAAAATTCTGAAATCTAGCACACCGCCGTACCTTCGCGAGTTTCTTGTAACTACTTCAAAAGTATACTGTAATCAGTCAACTTTTACTAGGCACGTTTTGGATCCAGTTGCTCCTAGTCGTCACACGGCAAAGTTTCGGGCTGCATAAATACGCAAGAAATCTACGTAGCAACTTTTATTCTAACTTACTACCCGGGCGACACGCCCATAGTCTTCCGATGAGAAATTTCGATTGCAGTAGATTTAATAGCAGTGAACCACTTTTTCTCGCTGAACCTCGTATATTAGATATTAATTGTGATTTTATCTAACACAGACGATATTATTCCAAAATAGGCAATGATTAAACAATACCTAACTTTTCAAACGCAGAATTATAAATTAATCACGTTTGTCTTTATAGCGCACTTCATTATTTTTTAAACTCAACTACTTTACTATTTTAAGTCACACAGTTACAAAAAAACAACATGGTACTGGTGCGCCAACCCTCACTCGCTCGAATTAATAAATTAAAATTGAATTTATAATATTTACAATATTCATTGTCCTACATTATTATCTGTTTAAAATTTTAAATTGTTTCGCAACACCCGTAACAACACAAGCAATTATTTTAATTTATGCTCTACATCCAGGAAAATATTTGTTACAACATATACTAAAAGTATATACACTGTATTTAATATTCCTCATCACCTACGTTTAAGAATTCCTTATTACCGTGTTTAAATTTTAATCCCAATATTCCACTTCATAGTTATGAGATATATTACATTATAATTTTGAACATCGTGTTTCAGGAGGTAGGCTCGGTTCACTGAACACCCCATAAATACATTTCGCGTGAATTCCTATGGAAGAGTATAGATTAATATACTTTTCAAGCACAGCAACAAGAGATAATATCAATAACATAGTCCTTTGGCAAACCTGATGCCACGAATTGGATCTCTATAGACCGCGGAAGAAAATTAATCGCGCAGCAACGTGAATCGTTTGAATATTACTGTCATGCGTTAGGCAACGAGGATAATTTAGTACACGTAATTACTTACTGTTTCTCGGCCATCGTGTTTGTGTGCGCTCGGAGGGGCGGTAATGTGGATCACGGGTGGATCGTGGATCGTGGAGAGAGAGAGAGAGAGAGAGAGAGAGAGAGAGAGAGAGAGAGAGAAAGAGAGAAAGAGAGAGAGGACAGACATGGGTGGCTTTTATTTCGTTCAAGCAGAATACACAACTACCCTTTCAATTCTTTTTTTTTTTGTATAATTAATATACATTACCCCTGGGGTAAGCTGTGGTTATTAATTAAATGCCGCCCGTGTTGGAGACGAAGCAAGCACATTACTTGACACTATTCGCCAAGAGGCCTGGATCTTCCGTCCTCGTCTTTTCGCTTTTTTCTCTACTGCCCTTCTTCAGGGACTACCCTTATCTCCTTCTGCTGTCTCAATTGCTGCAAAACTTTCTGCAAAATTATCGTGGCGGCGTGGAAGTTGTCGATGGCAGCACCGCTGTTTTGCAAACTAATTCGACCGTGTAATACTTTGTAGCTTCAAACAAGGTAATTCGAGAAGTTTGGGTAACAAGGGTCACGCGGTCACGTCTCGTGAATTAATTCGCCTGTCACTTGGGAACACTGTAATAAGCATTTTAACGGCTATTGTTGTTGTTATTATTATTATTATTATTATTATTATTATAATTATTGCATTTATTTCTATGCAATGTGCTGCATTTGTGGATAGCATTGAACCGAGGACCAAATGAGTTGGAGGTGCAAGCAGCTTTTCAGATGACACGTTTGTGGCTAACAACTGGTATTTTGGACACGTCCACGCATTTTCAGTGCCATTATTTTATCATTTTTAAGAATGAATTTCAGTAACTTTCAAAATAAGCGAGAATATTTGAAAATTGGGGGAATGAATCTATATGCAATAATGAAACTCCCACGCGAAATTTTATTTAACTTTTAATTTAATATGGGAAAACGCAATAATGAGAAATATAACTACAAAAATACGAGTGAAATAATAGGCTAAAACAAAATAGTCACAAAAATTCCGCCCGAGAATATTTTCTTATTGTGCACCGGAGCCACGATCGCAAGGAACTTCCGACTCATGAAAGTTATGCATATATAGGAGTTTTATTAATATAATTAAGATATATATGATCAACACTCACTGAATACAACAGATTGGCACACGTTTCCCGGCTTTTCATGTAGGTAAAAAGAAAAATTATAGTTTGATTATTTCATTTCTAGCAGTTGCATTTCAGGTACCTACCTTTCAATAAACAAGTTTATGATAAAAGATGAAATATTCAATAAATTGATAAAATGAAGTAAAAAGTAAGAGCGAATTCAACTGAATTCGCGATAAAAATACACCATTGTCATTTCTAACTGGTTTCCATCACAGAAAAAAGCATTATTAATATCTTGGAAATTGATTACCTTTTGGCTAACAATAAGATAGTCACTGAAATTCATCCTTAAACTCACGCTCTACCTGTCATGTGGATACATCTGAAATACCAGTTGCGAGCCATTTTACTACCTCCAGTGATTACGATCTCATTAACTTTTTAATGATATACCTATGGTGTGATATTACTCAGCATTAATTATTTGCAAACTCGATTACAGAGCAAGAACCTTGAAACTGTTAATATCATGTTATCGTGACATCTCAGAATTATATTTGCGATAGCTATCTAAGAGGACCGATATTTGTAATTATTAGTGGCAGACATTCAATTATTTGTTTGTTTCTTATCTATTTATTTCCACATGAACGGGTAACCCCCATGTTTGCCAGAAGAAGGTGTAAAAGACGCAGG
This sequence comes from Andrena marginata, assembly GCA_963932335.1. Lineage (NCBI taxonomy): Eukaryota > Metazoa > Arthropoda > Insecta > Hymenoptera > Andrenidae > Andrena > Andrena marginata. The sequence goes on along the minus strand of OZ010664.1, from coordinate 114,200 downwards.
CTCGAGACACAGCGTTACAACAAAACAGAACAAAAGAAAATTATAAAATTACAGTAAAAAATTCGTAAATTAAAACAAAGAGAAACTATCTTTATGTTTCATTGTAACAACTTGTAATTCATGTGAATGCTGAGTAGCAATCTATCCAAACGATGTGACCCCGTGAAAATACTCTGCTCAGATATATTCAAATTAGCCACCTTCGAAATCGCATCACCCTTTCCGTTCAAAGTAAACGTAACGAAGGGGATCACGGGAATCTTAAAAGACTGAGATCGCAGCCGCAATCCCTGCTCTCCCTCGGCAAACTTTAACTTCCATTCCCGAAAACACCGAAACCCCCACACAGCGCTGCGAAGATAATTGTCGGGCGTCGCGGGCGAGGAGGGCACGCGGGATGGGTTGGTAAGGAGGAAGAAGGCTCGCAAGTCGCTGGAAAAATGAAAGTAAAAACGTAATGAAAGCCAGAGGGAACGAGTTGAGGTGTAAGCGGTCGGAGCGAAAAAAGGAAGAAAATGAAGGGGGTTGAAAAGAGTGGCGGAGGGTTGTCGGAGCGAGAAGAAGATAGGAAAGCCCTCGTTCTCGAAAATGAGCAGTTCTTGGCCCAGTTAACGCCTATGAGGAGACAAGCGACTGGCTATGGAGTGTGCTGCTGGTTGGTCCTGGCATGGGACCGAGGTTAGAGAGGTTATTTCGCGGGGTGTCACGCCCGACCCATTAATAACCCTAGCCGCAAACTCTGGAGGACTAGGTAGTCCCCTCTCTATCTCTTCTTGCTGCTTCCCCTTTAGAGGCATGGCCTCTCTCTCTCTCTCTCTCTCTCTCTCTCTCTCTCTCTCTCTCTCTCTCTCTCTGGCGGGGCCACCCTTCATGCCCAGCCTCTCGGTTCTCTCACGGCCGCTCTGCTACGTGGACGACGACGAGCGTGAGGAGTTTGCAAAGCTCTCCTCGCGAGACGTAGTTAACGGAAGCGGTGCACGCGGTCATGTATAATAGACAGAAGGAATCTCCCAAGGGTGCTCGGCAGCTCATTTCGCCTACGCCTTCTTTAGTAGCCCCCGTTTCTTCTGGTCGCTGTGCAGTGTGCAACCCGCTGTCGGTGAAACGTTCGATGTCGAAAGTCGAGTGTGTCGCCAGCAACGAAGCGCGCTCTCGTCTTCCGTGGGATTAACCGACTCCGCGAGCAACGGGAAAACTAGCGACGAGCGTTCAATCTTCCCCCTTGCAAATTTACAATCGATTCGATAGCTGTTCTCCTTCAAATCACCGAGCATTTTCTTCGAACCTTAAGAGAAGGTTCCGATGCAGACTGTCGAAAAATCAGTCTTCTTTGAGAATTTTTCTACATCGAGTGAAACCAGATGTCACGATATGTTGATGTTTTTATTTTATGTATAATGGTAGTTCTAGTTTCATATTGTAATTTTGTTTATGAGAACACAATTAATTTCTACCGTCCCGATGAATTCCAAGTGGCTTCGATTCATTAGTGCACTTCAGTCTGGCAAAATAAATACCTCTTCAATTGGTTTTATTAGGGATTGAACGTAATTTCAGTGGGCAATGTTGAAATTCCACAATATTATAGTGTTTCAATGTTAGAAGAATCATAATTTTAACTCCCTTTTTATTATAAGGGATATAAATTTTATTTCTTTGCTATAAGAAAATCTCTAATATCAAAATACTATTAATATGGTCACTCTAATTTGCAGATTTATGTTTGAACACCGCTAAGCTACAGTATCTACACATTTTTCACGCACAGCATTTGTTGAGAGAGATATGACTTTTTTCAAACAGATTATTTGCATAACAAAACGAAACCCTGCTTATTTTGTCCTTGATAATTTTGAAAGTTTTTGTGGATCATAGAAGTTTTATAAATCCTTTGTTTCTCATCTGATGTATGATAAATAGACAACGATTAATTCATCTTGACCAGCTATATAAATATGGACAGCATCCTTCCAGGTCTACACTATTTACATACATACATACATACATACATTTTTAAATGCGCTCTAAGCCTTAGTGACCTTAAACTATCGCGTATACCTATGGTGTTATATCGCCAGTTCTAATATTTTGAAAATATTTAAAACTATAAAGTTTAAACTTTTGTTAGTATGTATTTCATGGAGCTATATCATTCGTTATAATATTTACACGTATTCCCGAGTGGGAGCTTTGCGCGAACAAGGTTACAAGTGTAGAAAATCGAGTTGCAGAATCTTCGTTAGAAACTTCTTTTCTCCAGCGACACAAGTCTGATGAAATGCTCTAATTGATTTATTTCTCCCATAGCTGGCCAAGCGTCGAGTGCCAGCAATTCGTTGCCATCCTCTAAACTAGCTTATTTAAGAAGTCGCCGAGGTGGAGTTTTCCACGTCCAATTTTCCGTATAATGGAACTTAAATATTAAGAGAAGAAAATAAAGAAGTTAGAAAGCTACTTAACCAACATACCAATTTCATTATAATATCTTTACGGTTAATAGAAATTACACAATTGAATTTAGTAAATCAATTCCTCAAATACATTTAACAGATCCTCACAGAAGAAGGATGTTATGTGAATTCTCGTGAATATTTTAATCCTTTCTACTAAATAATTCGAATGTCCTTTTTCTCAGAACGAACTTCTTGATGAATCGGTGTTGAAATACGAAAAATGTCTACCTACATGTGGAATGAGTCCGAATTAGGCTGGAGCTTATATTTCAACTATGAAAATGTGATGTTCTTACCATCTCAATTTGTTCCTTTTTATAAAAAATAAAATTGAGCCGAACAAGAGCACAATAATTTATCAATATTTAAGGGTGGCTCGATAATTGTGAAATTTCCAATGTACATGACAATTATATGGAAGGACATGAGACATTAGAAATTTTTTCAAATTCAATCATTTGTCCATTAAAAAAAAATAGAAATTGAGAAAAGCTATCATTGTACCCTATCTGACAAATAATTGAGTAAAATAAGTAGTAGATTATACCCTGCTCGCAGGAAACAGACACTGCCCTTGTGAACACTAAATTTAATAAATTAACAAATATAAATGTAAATGCACTGTAATGTAAATGGACAATTTCTATAATCTTTGACTCAGTTCAGCTACCCCTGAACATAAGAATGTATTGTCCAAATTTGTTATATAGTGTTTGTGTATCCAAATGAAAAAATCAGGCTGATAAGACTTATAAAAAAATATTGAATTTTTTTTCAACTTTTAACCTCCGCCCTATTCTAAATGGACCCTGCGTCCGGCAGTCGCTGCATTGCTTAAAACAAGCCTAAAGAGAAATGTTTCGCGGCGAATGGATTTATGTAGATCTGTGTTGAAATAGTAGTATCTCTTTCTCGCATGGTTTACGCGGACAGAGATTATCGTTGTAACTCTTCTGTCTCTATGAACGCGAGATTTAAGCATTCGACCAATCCGATCGTTTCGCTGGATTCAGTCGAGCTGCAGTATTATCGAGATCTTTTCGTTTAATCGTTGAATATAATTTCATAAGAAACTTCCGTTCCGGGTGCAATCACAGGGCGACAAGTCCAAATCGATTCCTCTATGGCAGTCGGGAAAATAGGTTCGTTTCCTTTTCGAATGAACGAAGATGTCCCCGACGCCTTCTTCCAAGGGAATTCAAGAGATCCAATTAACGAGGCGAAGAACCGGAGCTAATCGCGAGAATCGGCTTACCAGCGTCGAGCGTAAACACAGTTGTAAATTTTTCCAGCGCTGACGGCGTTTAATTGAATCTCGAGAACGCCCCGCCATTGTGGAGCTTCTTTCAAACGGATCGCGTGAAATTCTTCTCCACTCTCGCGTTCGATCGAAGCACAAGATTTCGAAGCCTGCTGATAATCACGTTTCTGGGCTCCGATAATGAACTCTTATTGCTGATAATTAAATTCAAATCACCTGCAAATTGTTTTTGTCACATTTTAGATTAATCAGAGTTAAATGGAATAACTTAACCATTATATAGATAATATTATACTAAACTGCTAAAACCAATTTCATTATTCAATATTTTTGAGAAACTCCGTTATTAATTAGATACATTGAACTTTTAAATTTGCTGGAATTTAAATATGTATCGTAGTTGCCGCCATTTGGAGCCTGAGCCTGCAATTACTTTTACTCTCTTAATAACGTTGTTTTTGTCAATTTTTTTGATTTATTTGAAAGATAGTATTTCTGTATCTATAAATGTACAAAGTGAATTGTCTTATTTCGGTTTCATATCTCAGTACCTTGCGATTTCCTGGTTAGGTAAATTTTTAAGACCTTCAACTTATTTGATGATTAAGTGATTTACAATACATATGTGTAAATTCTTTACCTATATGATTACGCAAAACATCATACAGTGGTTGTTGAAAAGAAATTGTAACAATAATACATTTATATGGACCTTCAACATCAGACTTTACTTACATGTTCTTGTCACTGGTTTATTCTGAAAAATCCCTTCACTCTGTGCTACATGACACAGAATATGCATACTCCTTTTTGCTCAAGGACGATGATTGCCAATCATGCTTAATTATTTATGGGTTATTCTCGTTAATTCATAATTCTTCTTCCTCAAGTTTCATCAATGCATTAATCATGCATAATCATCCCCCAGAAGCCCAAAAACCATTTCGCGGATAATTAATATTTTGCTTTGATTTCAGCTAAAGTGTGTAAATTAATAAATGCATACGTTCGTTCGGAGGAAAATTTTAAATACGAAAACTCTACAATTAGGTGTTATTAATTTTAACACATTCAAGTGAATCTGAAGTTGTCTGGTTTTGCATAATAATTAGTTGGCCTGCACTACTTCGTTCAGCGCGTTACCTGCTATTTAATTCTGAAAATGCATTAAAACCTTTTGTCTTTATTATTCATCTTTGTCTCTACTTTCATATCCCCCGCGCTCTGATATCTTATAAAATCCGATGACACTTGTGTCCCCGATTCGCAAGAGGCTTTTAATTGAAACTCTTGCGAACTTTGCCCCAATGTTCGGCGTTAATTTCAATCGCGCTACCTTACATATAATTATACGAGAAAATGCAATTAGGAACACTTAAGCCGGGGAAGGAAGATTACGGATTAGCGAAAAATCAAGAACCGTACATTAATCCATCCTAAGTCTGGGCTTCGCGATGTTTCTCCGTCCCTTTCACACCACCGTTCAGAGTGTCCGGCTCTCTCTCTCCTCCTCCCTGCGCTTTATCTCATTTTCCCCCCTACCATTGCTTTAATTATTACTGATCCCTGCACTATTTTCTCGGTCAAAAGTTCTGTGGTTCTCGAAGGACGACGAGTACGCGGCACTTTCCACTTTCAGTGAGATACACTAGATTCTGTATTTTCCGGACTATGTGCTTTCATAAACAAGCTGCGTGTTTCATTCTAAAATATTTTTCTGCGCGCATGCATTTTCGAAACGGAGAATCGATCAAGTCAATTAATTGTCTCCCATGATTGAAAAGATATACATTATTGTATTATACATATGACGATAAGGTGTAATTAATCATTTTTAACTGACTGATTCAAAGGACTTTTAATACGCATCTATCATCTTACTTTCTTAACCCTTCGGGGTAACACGGGGTGTATCGCACCCCAGGATATGTCTTTACCGATATTTCTGCAAATTTTTACACCTTAATAATGAAATTTAAAAATTTGCCGAATTTTAACAAAAAAATCGCTATTATGCAGAACTATTTTTTCACATACAAATTTCAACATATCAAAATTTACATTTCTAGAAAAAGATGTGCGAGTATTACGAATGTACAATTATAATTCACCAGTTAAAAGATTCAAAAATACGAAAATGGGAACTGAAAAATGACGCTGGAGTGCAGTGAGGAGGGTTAAACTAAACTAAATATACTTTAGGTTAAGGAACTCTGAGCTAAAATTCGTGTCATTATATTGTCGCTCAGGTCGCTATAAGAGAATATTCTAAATATTTTTAATAATCTCTGGGAGCAACCCAACAGTTGCTGAACAATAGATTGTACATACATACATGTATGTGTACTAATGGTCTTGTAAGTCGACTAATCTCTGAACGAAGTAAATTCGAGCTATCAACATCTCGATTTAAGTAGCGAAACTGTATAAAAGAAAATGTATTCTGCGCCTTTAATATTTTTTGCATTTTATACGTACATGTGTACATAAAGCCACTAACAGCTTGCTTCCTCTTCTCTTTCCGCTTGTATTCCCAGTCGAGTTTTAATTTGACGTATTTGAATGTTACTAGAATGTGCTTTCATGAGTTTTGAATCCACAAGTGCGCGAAATTTGTGTTCCCTACTAATTGCAAGCTTTTGTCTGACAGAAATATTTGAAACCCATTTCGAGCCACTGTTCGACTCACTATTTCGAGTACGCTACCGACGAAAAACAGAACCACGAAATGCTGTCTCGAAAATTAAACCTTTTTACATAGCTTGATGGTTACGAAAACTTTTGAAACGCTTTCGGTCGCTTAAATTCGCTTTCCCATACGCTCAATGCGCCTTTTCTCCTAGAACTTCGAAAATAGATCGTGTCATAGATACTATATCCCCTTCTCTTTTTGCAGCGATTCATTATTCGAAAAGCAGGGCGGAATTATTGGAGATTGGAATTGCTACACGTGTTTTCGAATCTGTGAAAGAAATCAATGTATTTATAAAAACAATACTCGAATACACGTATCGCAAGAACTACAGGTGTAAAATAATTTAATTTATAATTCACAAATATCTATCTTCCGCGGTGTTTATTCAAACAACCGTTGAAGGAACTTGGATCGAAAACAGCAATAATAAGCTTCAGAGATTTTTAACAACTGAATAACCAGTTCGAAGGATTTTGTTTTCGATTGTTTTTCGATTGCAATCAGAATACGCCCGTCTGATTAATTCACTGGTTTCGCGAAATTAAAAATGCAATTATTGGAATACTCAAGAAAGCTGAAAAGAAAAACTGAATAAAAATTGCAGAATGATGTGGCATGTGCCATATCTACGATAATCGTATTTTTTTAAATTCACCGCCAATATACAGCGCGGCAAGTTCGACGATTCTAAAATAACGGAGAAACAAAAATTACTCCATTCTTCGTTCTTAATCTTTTACCCAGTAATGTGATTGATGTTTCAGGTGAGAATCCAGCGGCCATGCAACACGGAGGCAGCGCTCACCTGAAATCAGTCTTCGTCCTAATCGTCCTAATCGTCCTCGCGACGCTGTCCTCGTCACTCTTGAGGTGACCATGATGACTCGATTGTTCCGTGGGCCTGCAGTTCGAATGGTGCTAATTTTCTTCTTCCTCGTGGCGAGCCGATCGCGAGTGGATCGGTACATGCGAAGGAGTCGAGACTGTCGGCTCGGAGAGCCTCTATTTCGCGCAGCCGATCTTTCAATGATCGGTCGCGTTTTCGTACGCGAAATCCACGTTCACACCGAAAGCAGAGAGTTACTAAGGAACGGAAGCATTGTTCCGCGGCGAGACGGGCAACCTGGTGAAATCAGTATCGCGTTTCCTCGTCCGAAACGAAAATAAATGCGACGGGAAGAAGGCTCTACACTCCGGAAGCCTCGCCCCTCGCGAGAAAATCACTGACAAGCTGCTTTCTATCTTTTCTTCCCTTCATTCTCTTGTTTTCCTTTGTACGTGAAATTCTCCCGACACAGACAACGAAAGTTCTCTTGGACTCAGACCATTTTCTAGATCGTGTTTACACGCACAATCTCTTGCCAGACGCGCGTTCAATGCTCATGGGTTTAAAGCATCTCGTGCGCGTCGCTGTACGTCAGTTTTCGCGGATACTTTTCTGTACAACAACGCGAAGAGTTGGCGTGAAACGTTGTACAGGATGATGCGGATCGTCCTCTGCTGACGTTTATTCAAACGATTCCTTCGATCGCGTACCTATGGTCGATCAGACTTTAACAGAAACGCGCTGTCATGTTTGTCGAGCACGAAACGAATGAACTTCTTAAGAAGAGGATCAGATTAACATATCAGTCGATTTTCAGGAATGAAAGTTACCCATTCACTTGCTCGTTCTAATTTCAGTTAAAAAGCGCCTTGCCATTCGAGCGTTCTAGAAATACGGGAGTATTGGAGGAAAATTATCCCAATCGAGTAGAGTTGAAATCAAACAAAGGTTGAGCCAAAGGGAAAGTTGTGAAAGCTATCAAGGGCTGTCGAAACACCTTCCGCCGCTTCTGCTTGCACATTTTAATCGCTCTAATGGGTGTTAAAGAAAGTCGTTTAAACGTATTTAACGACAAAACGGCTTTTCGTCGTTCATTTACGTGTACCTACAAAGAGTATTTATGGTGATTTTGAGATAGTCTGATGTAGAAACAATGGAAATTGTTTTACAGTTAGAATTCATATGCTTTTGCTGATCAATGCACGCAGGCGTGTCAGAAATGTGTGACTAACGAATAATCTAAATGAGAGGGAAAGATTTTTTTAAAGTTAGTTTAGAACTTGTTATTCGGCTGGACAGAAAAGCAACGATGACGATTTGGGTAAAAGAATACACCCTTTTCTGGCATTATTAATCTTATGTTGCAGGGTGAAATGAAATAAATATCGGTAATAGGAACAAAGAAAATAGTTTGGGGAGAGGATTTTCAAAAAATTTTACGAGTTATGTATGTTTCTGCCAGTCACGGTGCAGAAATATCCCAGCATTACAACATTCTTGTGCCTCAAAATAGTATTTAACGCAAGTACTTTTTCTAATATCAAAAACGCTACAAAGACTCCCAACGGCTTGTTAAATTTTCGCCAATCTTGACACTTGTTTTAGTCTTTTATAAGAAAATTGAGCAGATTTTTTTATAACAATTAATTTCAACCATAATAAGACATGTGGATAGGAAACGGGCTGACTGTTCGTGTAACAGAATTTTCGAGCACTACAGCCTTCGAGTAACAAAGTTCTTTATCTGGTCGTAATCTATTCTTCTTGAAACATGTTGTTTATTACAAATGGTAAGTGACATCTCTATGAACTTCAAACTCCCAGTAGGTGAGGTATGCCTTGTGAGAAATAAACACTACAAAATTAACCAATTATCTATTAATTTAACTTTATTCCTGACTCAACATTAGACACAACATTAGACTCAACACTAGGTACTTTCGTATTTTACTACTCAATTCATTTTAAGGAGAACAAAATCCATTTTAAGGAGAACAAAATCGACCCGACGCTCGTGTAATGTCCCTTGTTAGAAGAGAAAATCACAGGAGAAATCTCCTCACCAGCAATGAATATCATCCCGTTGCGAATTTCATAAACGGTCGGCACACGACGCTGCAAACTCGAAGCATCGAATAATGGTCGGCCAGGGGCGTTCAAAATTATTGCTCGATATAAAGTATACTCGTTTCTGCGCAACCAGGGGCACTCAGCCGGGCAGACAATGACCACTCATAAAATTTCGAATCACTTCCCGCTCCAACCAGCTCCTCCAGCCTCCACCCCCACTTCTCTCTGTTTATTGCGTGCCAGTATGCAAATTTGCTTTCACTTCGCGCCACCGCTGCAAATTTGACGCTTTGATTACTAGACCGTTGGGAGGACAATTATTTTTGCATCGGTCACTGGACTCGACCCCGACTTGGCGAACGTGTTTGCATAAACGCCGGATGCACGCGATCGGATCGACCTGTCCAATCCTCGTTCACCCACCCTGTGACGTACAATCGCGCCCGTTAATCGGTTTTTCTGCTCGCCGCGAGCGGATTCGATTTTTTCACCCATCGTTCCCTTCTCACGCCGGTCAACGGAAAGGGATAACGCGGGTCACTTTGATATCGCGGTTCCTCTTCTCGGCTTCATCGGGTTATACCTATTCATCAATTCTTGTTGCTGCCGTGAATTTCAAGAGACCTCCCGATGGTCATGGGGAACGGTCTCGTAAACAACGATATTAGCGGCTATTAGTCGACGAGTTGCAATGCTTTATTTGCACAAGTAGGTTGAATTAGTTTGCAATCTAGCTGGGGGTCTGTGGGAGCCATAGTGAATGCACTGTTGGCACTGTTTGCTCGGGGCCAGACGGGGAGAAACGTTTGTAAAAAATGAACACTTCATTTTTATCCTGAATAATTATCATAAATCTTACTTCTGCAAACGTCTTCGGCTTTGAAACGATAGAATATTTAACCTTGATCTAGAAGTGTGTGTTTTGTATACATATAATTACATCTAGAACCTTTACTTTTTGTTTCTTTAGAGTGCATTTAGTTTCAAGCAGAGTTTCGGGCAGTAACGAAATGAAGAATTATTTAAATAACTGATCGAATAAAAGTTACTTTAACTTTACATTATTCTACGAATAAAGTGAACTTTTTTTTATTCGACGAATAAAGTTAACGTCGTTAAACTTTATCCGACACATGACGAATAATTTTTTTTAACTTTTATCGGTTATTCGAAATTTTTATTTAAATAAAAATTTTGCCCATCTCTGGTTTCAAGTACATAATGTTCGATTGATTGTATAAATAAAATTTTCTATTTGTTCTTTTTTTTTTCTCTTTTTTTTTCCATTTTAATAGTGTCTTCTAGTCTAATGTGTGCATAAGGGTGTTTCTATACAAACATTATCGACAATAATTTCTCCAAACTCTGCACGTTCATTTTATTGTCCTTGATCTTTTAAACTGAATTATCCTGACATAAAAATGGCAAACGGCTGTTAGAAGCGACTTTAGATAGGAGTTTTAAGACGCTCGCTTCAGGACAGTTCCGGGGTAATTAAGTGCCCCGTGGGCTTCGGCACAGTCCTCCTACCAAAAGGTATAGCCTTCCCCACTCCGTAGCCAGATCCTCCAGGAACAGAGTCCCTATTCATTAGCAATACGGCGTGCGTCGGGCCGCTTGCCATTCCCATATTCTCCGTCTCACTCTAAACAATCAATCCTTCGACACCCGATAGCTGGGAGACCCAACGTGGTCACCAGCCATCGTCCGCCGCCAGGACTGTTTAGTCTCCTGCCATCTCCTGCACTCCCCAAGTCCCTACCATAAAATCCTCGAAGGCATGACAGCGTGGGGCCATCCGCCCTCGACCTCACCCTTAAGTTCAGTGAAGCTAACACGGCTGTGTTTAAGGAATGGAAACACAAGAGTAAGGGACTGGTACACAATCGACTTGCGAATAAATGATCGCGGGTCAGCAAAGAAGAGTGTCTATCTCAAGTCAGCTGGAAGACATAATTCTTCGTGCGGTTGCTGCAGATCCCTCAAGTTCGTCAAATTCTGTAATACTCTCTGCCATTATTTTGAACCAGAACTACTATCTTAACTCACAAACTACAACACGATTTATTATAGTACATGCATTTGTCCCTTGAAGTATTAAGATACTCTGTATATGTATAACGTTCGTCCGTTTGCCAAATTTCCATACAAAATTCAATTGACCCAACAACGTACAAATAACGGGGTGAAAAAAATAAAGCTGCAATTTAAACATAAAAACTCTACTCCAGTTTTGTGATGCTTTAAATGCTTCTATATAGGTACTATATATTTCCTAAAAAACGGCGATTCGAACAATTACACAGAAATGTGATAAATGCAGAACTACATAGTAGAACGTGCTTCCCGTTTTACTTTCGCCGGTCTCACTCCTTTGTTACCTGAATTTTTTCAGGAAAAATCACCAGCGAATATACGAATATGTGATGCGGGGATCAATTACCTGATTACCACTTCGCTCCGCGCAATTCGAACGGCCGACAATGAGGCAGATGGAATTAAATTTCCCGCGTAATACGCGTAAGAATTGATCGTGAAATCATCAACGATAAATCCGATTCAGAACGGTTGAATAGGTCGTGGCAATGACATGAGAGTATTTCAGTGTAAATCAGCAGGTCCGGGCTGTAGAGTAGCCACCCACAGCCAGTATAACACGATAATTTAACAGAAACATTATTGCACAGGCAGGTGCAAAATATTTCAGCAAGGCATGCGCTTGCACACGGAACCGCTGCACAAAAACCACGTCCGTGTAACCGATGCCTGTGATAAATTTAATTATCACCTGATCCTGAACGGGACACTTTTGAACACGCACACGAATCCTAAGCTTCCGAGAAAATCGAATTCCCCTCGCCTTTCAAGGGGACATTTTCCTTTTCTCTTTGCACCCTTTGTCTCTCCCGCTTCCATTTTCTGTTCTCTATTTTGCATGGCCAATATTGCATCTGGCTTTCTCCTTCAATCTTTTCTCTCCCGCTTTCTGTTCGACGTGTAAAACAGAAAATTAAACTTTGAATCTTACATTTTTTGGTCCACCATAGGTCGATGACGTTTCGCAGATTTTTCGTTGAAGCATTCACCTTCGAACTGGAAGAATTTTTTAATTCAAAGACGCTTAATTAAATTCGCGTATTTCCCTGTGAAAATACAATATAATTAATTCAATTTAGCGTGTGCCATGTATAGATGAGCGTTAACTGTTAACTTTGCAGATCAATTTGATGTAGGAATTGAAAGAATTAGAGAAGACTGAAATATTGTTAGAATGTTTATGGGGCGAGATTCTCATATGATATTGATGGTATTGATTCTGGTTGCGACTCTAATATCGGTTACATATCATTGTTTCATTCTTTCTAATAAATTTAGATGTCCCATGTACTTATGTTACGGGTATACTACCTACAGTGGCGGACGAAAGAAAGTTTATAACTTTTAAAATCGCATAACTTTTTTAGAATTGGTCCAAACGACATGAGTTTTTTTTAGAAGGTAGAAGGATTACTTTGCTAAGTGACATGTTTCGTAGTTTTGAAAAAAATGCAATTTGTCGGAATAGCAAAAAAACATAGAAAGGGCAGTTTTTTCAACTATTTTTTCTGAGCCTGTAATGAAAATTCAAAAAACCCGTTTGTAAATTTAAGTAAGCTGTATACATGCTGAAAATTTCATCAAAATCGGTTAACGGTGCTCTGAGTTACAAACGTTTAAAGATCGCAGAATAAGGTCGAAAATCGCGAAATTCCCGAAATCAAGCGATTTTCGACCTTATTCTGCGATCTTTAAACATTTGTAACTCAGAGCACCGTTAACCGATTTTGATGAAATTTTCAGCATGTATACAGCTTACTTAAATTTACAAACGGGTTTTTTGAATTTTCATTACAGGCTCAGAAAAAAAAGTTGAAAAAACTGCCCTTTCTATGTTTTTTTGCTATTCCGACAAATTGCATTTTTTTCAAAACTACGAAACACGTCACTTGGCAAAGTAATCCTTCTACCTTCTAAAAAAAACTCGTGTCGTTTGGACCAATTCTAAAAAAGTTATGCGATTTTAAAAGTTATAAACTTTCTTTCGTCCGCCACTGTATAATCGATTAAGAAAACGATATGGAATCAACATGAAAATTCATGCTGAAATCGACGTGAAGATTTGACAGTGTTGACTACAACACTGATTTTCAGCCACATTTGGAACTATGGCCGAAACGAACAAGCTCACCAATTTAGGCTCTCTTTGATTTCTATTCAATATAATGATTCCTTGAAACTGTTTCAAGAACCGGAACTGATTTTAAATCAATTTCAAACGCCTGGTTTAATATCCTATTAGTTGTATGTGAATAGTCTAAAGTGTTTTTAAAACGAACTATGTTTCGTTTCGTATATACATACATATAGAAGAATTGATTAATATATTTTTCATATATCACGTTTGATATTTCATAAATGTTTGAAGCCGGAAACTAAAGAACTGATACGAAGTTGATTTTGATGATATGATACTAATTTCTTCATTACGCGGAATTTGTACATACATGTACGACATAAACAGTATCATCGTTCCTTCCAGGCATTATGTAATAATTTAAATAATTCAGAGTTGCAGTAAATACGATTAGGTATTTACTTATATTTACTAGGTCTTATACACTTTCTATTAGCAGATGTATTATTAATTCAATCGTTGTTAAAACATTTGCTGTATATCAATGCCCTTTGTAGTACGCAATAAATCGTTGAATTTCAATTTAATAAATGTCGACTCATGTTAATTTTACTCATGATTCTTAAAACAACTATGCACTTCAGAATAACGCACTTTAGGGAATTATTGTGTGGTACATAAATTACAAACAGTATTAGTATTCCCTTTAATAGTGAAGCACTTCTGAATTTTAAAGGAAAGTGTGCCGGAATTCGTTTGACATGTCTACACTATTTAGGGTTCTTTTTAATGCGGGCTTGACGAAAGAATTATGTACTCATTTTCGATAACTTCTAACTAAACATTTAACATTTTATTCAATTTTAAATATAAACAAAACTCACAGCAGTATTCATATTAACAGGTACTGTTAAATGTGCCCCTAACACAAAAGAAACATAAAAACCCATCAGGGGCACAGTGGCTGTGTTACAGTATTGTGCAAGTAACTTAATGCAAATTTTTCAACGCCTTCCCTTCCCTTTCTACAATCCCCAGAACAACCGCTTTTATTTCTTGCTCGCAGAAAAATGATAATACATTTATCTCCTTAGTTTCTTAGTTTCTTAGTTCTCTTGTTTTTCTTCCCTGCATTTCCGTTTTCTCTATTTCACTGTTTCGCGTCTCTTCGTTTGATACCTTGTTTACCACTCCACACCGCTCATCTTCTTTTTCCTACAACCCATCTTCTTCTTCGCAGCACCCTCGCCCTCCACCGGAATCGCCATCCATTTCCATTACTCGAAGAGCGAACCGCTGTCGACGGCTGGAATTCGCAAAAAGTCGCATTTGCGAATTAATGGTAAACACTCGATGGCCCGCTTTCCATGATGAGACGCGTTCAGGGGAAGTATTCTCAGAAAACCAGCCTCGAAATGGAGTCTCGTTGGTGACTCTCCACAATTTTGGATATTAAGTGAATTAAATTTCTTATCAACGTCATATATTATATGCATTAATCCGAAATGTAAGTTGTCGCGAAACGCGAAACAGAACTTCCTCCACACGCTGGAATATTGAATAATGAATATAATAAGCCATTTAAAAATGCCAATACTCAGTTTTTCTTTTTTTTTTTTCAATTCAAGTTAATGGCACTTTGCTTTCAGTTTTATAGTTGAGAATGTGAAAACTGTTCAATTGTCCATTTAGAATTCCCACTATGGTATACTCATTTTTAAATTTTTAATTATATAAGACTCTGGTTAGTTTCTTAAATCAATAGTATTATTTGTTAAAATTTTCACGCCAATGTGCCGTTTACCTTAGATTTCTATATGCAGTAAGCTGCCTATTTTAAATTCATAAGATAGTTGCCCGCGTTTGAAAGCATGAACGCAGAGACGCGAGATTATTTATCGCTTCCGAGCGGCGAGGTGGATATAAAACAGTTGGCTAATTAAAAACACGACGCCTACGGGCAACTCATTAAAACAGGGCGCCATTATAATCGGGTCACGACTGGCTTGAAATGTCCTCAAGAGCCCCCGTTCCTTCTTGATGGCCGTAAAGCATTCGTCGTGGTTCGCGTGATTTCCGGAGTCCTCAAAATTAAGCAAAGCCACCTGGAATAATTTTCAATGGAGAATGGAATATATTTCTGGGATTACGTTTCTGTTCAATAGCATGTATGGTGGGAAACTTTTACTCAGTGAATTCTTTTCCGGTCGCTTCCATATACAATACTCCAATACGATTCCCCAAACTATCTTCCTCCATAAATCGATACTTTAGGTTTTGATGAAAAATTGTATGCTTCGTTGCGTTTTTATACTGTTAGACTCAATGTTTTGTTCTTTAGTTTGCCATCAACTCCAATGTCTCTCACATAGTTGTTAGTAAATTATAATAATTGCAAAAACGTACAATTGATTTTTAATTAATCTAATAAAAATAAGTCCAAATAACAGTGGCTAATGCCGATATTTATCTACGACGCACAGTGCGAAATGTAATGGACAAAAATCAAAATAATCAATGTTCAATTTCGGTCTAGTTATCCTATACATATAACCATTCATCGGAAAGTAAGAAATATGAATGTAAAATATAATATTCAAAAATAACAACAGATTATCAATAATTATCAGGTGTTAATTATAACTTGAAATATAAAAATTACCGACCTCGTGTACCTATTATTCGTTCTTCTGTGCTAATAATTTTTTAAATAGTATTTGTTAGACCTTAAATATGGATAAT
Organism: Andrena marginata; assembly: GCA_963932335.1. Classification (NCBI taxonomy): domain Eukaryota; kingdom Metazoa; phylum Arthropoda; class Insecta; order Hymenoptera; family Andrenidae; genus Andrena; species Andrena marginata. Next base: position 97,979 of record OZ010664.1, on the reverse strand, counting down.
TTGAATAAAGGAATGTATAATTTTAATTTCCAATTAAATAAAATCATGTTTTTAAAAAGAGCAGTTTACAAAGAAACGGTTCAAACCGTCCTGTAATTTTCAGGACGTCTGTAAGAAAAAGCTATTGTATCACATTGTCATATAAGTTTCATCTGCTACAAACTGCTGCACTGAATGCGGCGATGGTAAATATTTACATTAGGGGAGGATACTCCGATTTCAATGACCTTCACATATGTTGTCAAGGTCATCATTCTGAATAACATTTCCCTGTAAAATTTTCGGCGCTCGGCTTTGGTTTACGAGATATTTGCAAAAAACTGAACTTAACACTAGGACTGCCGACGGTTTCACAGCTGACGGTATTAGCATTGGTTTGGGCTAGATTAGGGCGGGCGGCGGGGGGGGGGGGAGCCTAAAGCAAGGAGTCCATTCACTTTCCCGTGACCCACGGTTAACACTAGAATTACCGCGCCCCCCGCTCTGATCTCTAGCCTAAACCAATACTATCATAATAGGTACCGTCGGTTATGAAACTGATTTCAATATATGATATTATGCCGAATGTTTTTTATTAATATCTCTGAAACTAAGGCGAATCGCTAAAAAGTTTAGAAGGAAATGTCGACAGCATATGTCAAGGTCATTGCACAGGTTTTCCAATTTTCGGGTTAGACTATGTATTCGCGTATTTTATAAATATTCATCATATAATGAACAATTAGAGACATTAATAGAGACCCCCTAGCCTAGCCCCAAACAATACTAATACCGTTAGCTGTGAAACAGTCGTCTGTATAGGCAGATTTGAATGTACAATTATGCCAAGTTTTTTTGCAAATATGTATCTCGTAAAGCCGAGCGCCGAAAAATTTAGAGGGAAATGTTGTTCCGAATGATGACCTTGACAACAAATGTCAAGGTCATTGAAATCGAAGAATCCTCCCCTAATGTAAACATTTACCCCAAATCCCCATTGAAGTTCCGCACTGTGTGACGTGACAGATAAATTGACAGTTCGAATAAGTATTCTGTACTTATTGAAATCTTACCAATATCTTTCAAATATTGTAGTATTTAAGTGATTTTCTTCGAACACGAGTTATGTTCAATACATTGAAAGATGAATTTTTCCGTGAAAATGGTGAAATCCGTTTCAATCATCCCGGCTTCCATATTACTTATCCAAACTGAAACCTTTTCTTCAGCTGGAAACATACATATGGATAGGTAATCGATGCAGAAAGTAGTTGTGAATAGGTAAAAGATCTCTATACAATTTCTTGTTAGTTTCTCACAGTGTACAATACACATAAGCAGTGAAATACGTGAATACCCAATAAACACCAAAACTTGTATCTTAACAATGTGGATCCGACCATTATAAATAAATAATTTTAAAAAAATCGGATCCTTGAAGATTCGATATACACACGGCGAATATTTGAATACAAAGTAAATTGAACAAATTGTTTTACCTGGGGAAAATAGTCGTGTTTAAAGTTTCGTATGAAACATGAAATTGTGCGGTTCTATTTAAACTGCCTCACGTTAATACCCAGGGAAAGCAAAATCGAACACGCGTTTGCTTTCTCGTGTTTGCTCGAACATTTTCCAAGTGGACTGTTCATGTTTGTTTTGTCGATCGTGCGTGTCAGAGCGGTGGAAGCTTTTCAAATTTTCCATAGCCCTTGCCGCGAGAAAAGTCTGAAAGGTCAAGGATCAATGAGACTCGAATACTTTGATTACATCGTAATATTTGGCGGAATGCACGAATCCTCGGTCTTTTTCTACCTAAAACCTTTTCGGTTACGTATCATTTAACACATTTTATATTTCTTCGGAATATTTAGTAGTTCGTACTGATATTAGGTCCCGACAAAAATGGCACACAAACAATAATGAACTATATGTTTTTTTTTTTTAAACAGATGGAAATTCCACAAAACAAAAGGTTGCGAAGGATGTTGTGTGGCAAGGATTCGCGTTGCTACATATTTAGGTGCACTTTTTATGTTCTCACATTTTTATGTATTCTCCGCCTGAAAAGTATCTTAACTATCCGCGTGTCAAGTAATTTTAAATAGAGAAACAGAAATTGTACAGTAATTCGTCGTTATAACTTATAAACCCGACGAACGACGAAACAGTTGACGCGAAGTTGCCGTCGACTCTTTCCTTCTCTCACTCTCGACCGAAGGATTCCAGGACATGGTGGGGATAGCCGCCGGGCATGCTACGTATGGTAAAAACGGGACGATAACGACGAATTACTGTACATACACCGTTTCGTGTCTATGCGACGTTGTTAACTTTTGCCTGTTGGAGACTTTTAATATTTGGTTGTTATTTGAATAGGATTTGTTATTTTGAATAGGAAATAAATTTATTTCCCTTTGTAGTTTATTGCTGCTGTCTATGATGTTTAAAATATAATTTATAGTAGAAAGTATGGTGTTATATTTTCAGTAAGAATTTTACAGCATATTTGGTTAAAGACCGATCGTGCAAACATGAAGACACACCATATTGCTTATGTTCAACCTTTCACGTGTCGACTTATATTTTCAAAGAAAAATACTTATAATAATCAACGACGCTTTTCATGGAATAATGACAAATATAACGAAGACGTTCATCAAATCTTTGACCAAAAACTGACGACAGCTCAAGCACTGGAAAGATCTGAATACGTCTTTCGATAAAAATGTTGGCCGAAGTTGACGTACATACATGTATGTATGTATGACAAATTAACGTCTAAGGTATGATAAACGCAATTCGTATACGAAGCGTTCTGTCGATGGGGCGTTCTGTCAAAAAATCCATTTTTTGTTGATTTTCGAGTGAATTCTCTCCGCTTAAAAATACAAACTGAAACAAATGGGATCTACGTGTATACATATACAATAATTTACGATCATACATATGGGTCGCTCGTAATACCATTTTTATGTGAAAATTGTTGCTGAATATTGCGCGTTGAAAATAATTGAAGAGTTTTACCAATGCAAGCAAATAAAGGAAACAGATTTCTATCACTTAAATTAGTAAAACAGATAAAAAAAATATACATTTCAGGATTCCTACGTTTTCTCTGCGAAAGGTTTACTTATCTGGGCAATCTTTAGTCGCTAATCATTGAAAAATCTGCTTGAAATTCAACGGAAAATTTGATTCTTTTATCAAATTCCTCGACAGCGCGCGACGAAAGAACGAGGTCCCCTTCTAATTGTCAGTTAATGTCACGCCACTGGAATTTCTAATCATCTCTGATTGAGTTCCCATTCGATCGACCCAGCATCATGGACGGCAAAAATTTCCGCGGTCGCGTTCTACATATAATACCTAACGCCTCCGTCATTCGTTTGTGTGTGAGAACTTTTCTGCACGGATGCGTGAGTACGTCCGTTTGTGTGTGCGTGTGTGCGTCCCCGCGTATCCTCGAGTACACAAGAACTTCGTAAGGCATTTGATAAAAAAAAAAAAGGAAGTAAAATAAAAACAAGGGGGACAAAGTATTGTGAAGTTAGAGAAAGTAAGTCACGCGCATCCGTCATACCGATTGGAGATGAAAAAAATTCTGGTCATATTTTCAAGTGTGGAATACAGATTTAATTTTCTGTTCACTGACAGTTGCTCGCGGGATCTGAAATTTTAAGAAAACTCCACCACCACATATGTAATTTCCTCCAGAATGATTCTGAAGATTCGCGGTGTAAATGCATAATCGTTTGAAAGCATTGTAATTAATAACAATGATAGTGTCTAATACTTTGGTATTGCTAATGCTATTTGTGCCGTAAATGTTTGTAAGTGACGCATGTCGAACAGTTGGTAGGAGTTTGGCACATGCGACGAATTCAGTGTTAATCTCGCCGATTTATTTGCACAGATGTGACTAATTAACGATAACGTTGAAGGAGTTTTTGAAGCTTTTAAAATTTCTTTAGGTTTATTTTGCTTCATAATCTACAGATTTCTGTTTTGACAGCGAATAGATCGTTTCTTTATTAATTTTCTTTCTGTTATGTTTTCGACATAAGAGTGCAATGTATTAATTTGGATCTCCGATTGGGATGACGTTAATGGAAGTACATTTGGCTTAAATAATTCGTACCGTACTACCATCAATGCACGAAAGTCGCTAGAAAATGAAGCTTCCTTCCTTAAAGAAGTTCTGACATATCGATAATGTGCAAAATTCGTATGCAGAAAGTTATATGTAGTATATGTACCTAAACGACGATGTAAATCGTTGCTGTGGCAACTTGGTCTTTTGTTATAAACTCATTAACAGTTTAATATTTTATAATACATCTGGAAAACACTCATATGGGTATAAGTCTATAATCTGGGGAAAAAATAAGTGTAAAATATTCTAGTGACTAAAGCTTAATTAAATCACATGAAACAATAACTACTAATTCTGGGCACAAATTAAGGCATACTTCCTGAACAATGCCTAATGCCTCGTCAGTTTTAATACTGTCGAAGGGTTAAAAAGTTCCAACATTTAAATATTTCTTCATTTTTAAAACAGTTTGCATACTCGGGGGTAAGATTATCCTTACGTCGCAACAGTGAATTTACAAGGCAATTAAGGATATTAATTAAGATACCAGATCTATTCACTTACACCCATATCGCGAATACACGTCATGGAAATAGCAATGTTCTCCAGCTGATTTTCTATTAAAACACTTAAGAGAATTAAAGCCTCTGTGTATTAATCACCGATTACTAACAGAACAACGTGTCGTCGAGCGAATAGCGATGAACAGTTTGGCCGAATGTTCTGCGCGTCTTGTTCTCTGATCAATTTTCGTGCATTTGCGATAGTATGATAGAAATTATTTAAGCGGAATATACATTATACGTAAAACCGAAGAGCATTCGTGTTAAGACTTCGGCTCGATATATTTGCTCATCGCTAATCATGTCTCATCACCCATAGCAATGTATCTACGATAACAATAAAGTGAATAAAGAAAAGGCATGTCTATAAGCGTCTATAAGGTATTGGTACTATTAATGTCATTAACGCGGTTAAGAGTGTGCGAACTTGTTGTATGGTAATACGATTCAAAGAGAGAACGGAAAGGAAGAAGCATAGGAAACTCATTTAGTGTCGGTAATCACTGTTCGCTATTTGTAAGACTCGAGAAGGTAAATATAATAAATTCATAGTATCTAACTGATTGTGTACTTTATTCCAATAAACCCCACCCTCACCGCGAAGAATGTTTACACTTTTAGTAGAATTTACTTTCGAAACAATCGATTGTCTGTTTTCTGTTAATAGAAAAACTTGGAATTCACGAAACATTCTACTCGATAAATCTTTCACTTTATAGTTGAAATTTTCATTTCCCTCACTTATGCCTGTAGAAATCATGGCTCGAAAATATGTTCCTTTGCATGTGCAACATTTCTGCATTCCATATTTGCATAACCACTCTGACAGTTCTGCGCAGTATGCGCAACGTGAAAATTATATTTATCATTCAATTTTAGACTGGCGATTACAAACGGAATATTCTGAGTTTCGAAAGGAAACTCTCCGGTTTTTCTAATGCTGTACATTTATATGCTTAAGTTTTCATAAGAACTTTCCGCTAGATTATATAAACACGGTGAGCGTGATATTTGATTATGATTTAAGAGTTCTCAACCTCTGTGGTGGGGTCGGGTCGTCCATCCCTTTCATTAAGCTTCACGTAGTTATTGAAGTTTGAAGCTTGGAGCACTTTTTAACGACTAGAGTTTGAACTATACAGATATTGGAGTGTTTGTTTTTCACATTCCTGTACACTATGTGTGGATCATTCCACGGCAAATCGATCACATTTCACACCTGACATCAAGGAATTGAATGTTTGAAATTGAAAAATTAAAAGTGGTTTAAGTCATTCATTTGCTGCTTTCGAGTTTATTAAAAAAGTGCAGGCCGCGAAATAAACTAAAAATAATAACAATCGAAATGCAGACAGATCTATAGTACTTATGTATACAGCTGCATGTATGTAACTAAATAGCCTCTGAATTCACGCGAACCACTCAAGTTGAATGGTTTCATTCATTCGTTTTTACAACTACTTCGAATGCAGTTGCAAACCTTATTAACGACAATAAGACTTTCTATCACCTCGCAACGGTAAAACGGAATTGACTCTAAGAGTGCCCAGATCTGTCTTCCATTCGATTTCGAATACAGTTATTGCTTTTACGCCTATTTCGATGTACATGGTGTAGTAATAACGTAAACTACAATTAGTGTGTGCATTTGATCGCAACACATACTACTTACAGCAGGCCTGCCCCATCGGGTGCAAATTGGTGCCTTTACACGGACGTTCTTTTGGGACACTTTTGCGCGCCACACGCCAGCGCGGCACGCATTTGGCGTGGCGTGCCGGAACGTCGCAGGCCAGAAGATCGTACCCGTCACTACTTAGAGACAGCGAGTTCGGGCTCCCATTTCTACGTCGACTCCACGTGCTTTTTCCAGGAACCACCGCAGTCTTGTATTGTGTACTACCTGTTCCATGTATATTATCGATCTGCGAAACAATCGGCAAGACACGATCGCGATACACGTAGGTTCGCGAAAAGTATACGAATTCCTCGATATACCTGGCTTATAGAGGATATCATAAATGCTTTTACTGTAGGGCATACTGAAACATCTGTTTTTACGAAGCTACATTTGGTTTACCTGAAGGTGCTATAAATTATGAAAATGGTTTATTACTCAGTTATAACGACTGTATTGCGATCTGCATTCTTCTTGCAGACGAAAAGTTTCCACCTCATCGGAAGTTCTTGCTAGCATCTTGTGCGTAGTTAGAAGTGTGGCGCGCCGGATTTCCACGTTCTTGCGTGCGAGTAGAACCGTTGTCAGGCGTGGCGCGTCCAAAAAAGTGTGGCGCGCTTGAATTTTCGTCCCACGCAAACCTCGACTCAAGAGGCAACCCTACCGATAAGCCGTGCCTCGATGGGTTTCAAGGACTTCGACCCTCGAGCCCAGGGGGGCCGTACAATGTTGCCCCCTAAAAAGTGACGAATCAAAAATTCTACATTTTTCATCGGATCTTGGCGAAAGTGGTGTGAATCGTTTCCTTATGCTTTCCCGATGAAAATGGTCCAAAAACGACACAAATCGGATCGTAATTAAGGAATCTTCATAATAAATTGATTTCCAAAATTTCGTTAAAAATAGTTCGATTTACATGAAATTTGGTATAATTTTCATTTGAAAAAAATTTCCATATCGATACGCGTGTACACGTGCATCGAAATTCACGGATCGTAGTATCCGTGTACCCGTGTACTGAAATTCACGCGTATACATGTATCGAAATATACGGTCTCACGTGTATTAAGATATCCATATTTAATTTTTTAACTAACTATCCGAATGTTTAGATTTTACGCAAATACTTTGCGATAGGTAGGTACAGACATAATTTACTAGGTTGCAGATGAAAATAAATAACATCATGATTTTGGTTAATAAAGTTTAATCTATTAATCGTATATTAATCTATTTGAGACAACTACAACAACTGATTTTATGCTAACAGTGCGCATATGAGTTTTGTAAGGCGCTCTATTTGAAGTACTATAACTCCGGATATAACCACTATTTTTGCATACAATTTTTTTTCATATTCCCTAAAGATTGACAAATGAAGCCACAAAGCTGGAAGTAAATATATTTAATTCTTTGGTTTGAAAAAATTCTCTTTCACTTCCTACCGCCTGTAGCGGCTCGAAGAGTCTTGGCTGCCAGGCGCGCCGCGCGCCTCAGAATTTTCCGCACTGTCGGAAATTCCACGCGCCACGCCAAACCCTTGGTTTCAAGTGCCGCTTTCCTTTTCTAACTACCTTTTCTGTCTCTTATGTAAACTTTTCTGAAGTCGAGGTTAGCGCGCCACACTTTTTTGGACGCGCCACGCCTGACAACGGTTCTACTCGCACGCAAGAACGTGGAATTCCGGCGCGCCACACTTCTAACTGCACACAAGATGCTAGCAAGAACTTCCGATGAGGTGGAAACTTTTCGTCTGCAAGAAGAATGCAGATCGCAATACAGTCGTTATAACTGAGTAATAAACCATTTCCATAATTTATAGCACCTTCAGGTAAACCAAATGTAGCTTCGTAAAAACAGATGTTTCAATGTGCCCTACAGTAAAAGCATTTATGATATCCTCTATAAGCCAGGTATATCGAGGAATTCGTATACTTTTCGCGAACCTACGTGTATCGCGATCGTGTCTTGCCGATTGTTTCGCAGATCGATAATATACATGGAACAGGTAGTACACAATACAAGACTGCGCTGGTTCCTGGAAAAAGCACGTGGAGTCGACGTAGAAATGGGAGCCCGAACTCGCTGTCTCTAAGTAGTGACGGGTACGATCTTCTGGCCTGCGACGTTCCGGCACGCCACGCCAAATGCGTGCCGCGCTGGCGTGTGGCGCGCAAAAGTGTCCCAAAAGAACGTCCGTGTAAAGGCACCAAATACCTCCTGAATTTCTGGGACCCGGGCAACAGCCGAGCGCGGGACTGGTTACGATGCTAACCACAGCATGGGTTGCGGGAGAACTGCACGAGTATGCGGCCGTCCACGCAGGCTCGCGCAGTTCTCTCACAAATTTCGCAACGGGTAGCAATGGAACAGTCCCGCGAAAGAAACACTTTCTCTTTAATGTATTTGTAACAAAAAAAAAATGAAAGCAAATCCAGATGTATCCTTTTACCCAATGTTTATTATTATAATAGAGATTTAAAAAAAAAAGTCGATATGAGATATACATGTGGTTTAAAAATGACGGTGCTGATTGGTAAAGATTTTAACGTTCTTCTGCGGTTTTGCGGCAATATTTGTCTTAAAAAGTAACGTAATCCAATTTCGAGGTGTGATTCTTGTTTGTTACATCCGTTGTTTACCGCGCAATTAATAGAAACTAAAATCAAAACAGATTTATTAAGTTGGTGGTCGAAAAACGGCGATTATTTCAAGAAATATTCGGTCGTGTTTGTGGGCTACTAAAAATCCGTGACTCTTTAATTTTTTTATGAGATTCGCGAATTTTCACTTAACATATTATAACTTGCGCGGGAAATAGCACATGTTTTATACACCCTGTAATTTTGTCAAGTCGACCTGGACTTCCGTTTATTCGCAATTAGTGGAATACGTTTAAAGTTTCTGTGCGAAGTTGACGCTGTAAGTTGCCGCGTGACCTACCTTTTTAGCTGCCAAATCCCTAATTTTGCACATTTCAATATAAAGCCGGCGGATTTTTATTCAGAAAAGATAGCACTTTTGGAAAAGGTAAGGAAAAGATCGATTTTTCGGCTGTCCAGTCCCCTTAAGGCTTCAGGGGTTAGGCTACTGTAAACCGGTTGAAAAATCGCAATTTTTTCGCTAAATATTAGTTTAAATTCTCTAGAATGACACGCAGAAGACACGTTTGAAATATAAATGTAGCTTAATTTCGGAGATACAGAGCCGAACGCACACTCGAATGTCATGATTTATCCATCTGCATTGTTGCAATTGTTGCAATTGTTGTTATGTCCTCTAAACATTAACGGACCATTTCTTGAAAATTCCTTTCTTTTACGGGAGTTGCAGACGAATCATCGCGAAAATCAGCACCCTTTTCTTCAACACGCTGTTATTCAGCCAATTTTCAAAATATTAAAAAACGAGTCGGCTACTGCTTAGGCATAACTTTATACTTAATAGACAATCGAAATTTCAGCGTACTAGGAGGTACACCGTTTAAGAAAGACCATCAGTTCCGAGCCACTACGTGACACATACCCTAGGTATATATGTTCTTAATTTTTATAATGGTTTTTAATGCTGTACAATATGCCAAAATCAAGCGCTACAGCGCAATTTAATCGGCTGATTAGTTTCTCTACAATGCGCATTGGAAGATTACCTACTTCTTCGAGCCGTCACAGTAGTCTACCCCCTTAAAAGTGATATCAGTAGTTAGGTAAACAAATACCGTAGCGCAGGTTGTAAGTAATAATATCCCATGTGAAACTTGCGCGCTACGTCTGTATACGTATAGTACACGTAAGGTGATCGTAAATGTATTTGCAAAGCTTTAAAACCTTAAACCAGAAAAGAAGTACATATGTACGACATACGCCAATTGGCAGGTTACGCGAGGGGCGCGTAAGTATTGAAGTGTACATTCTAGAAGTTTCTCAACGCAAGCTAATAAACAGCCTGTATACATATATTGTAAAAAGCAATTGAACATGAGCGCGCTTTCGGTGTGCACGGTAACCGGGGTATTTCGCAGTATTCGATACTCTACGGGACCCCCGCTGGCCCCCATTCAACCCATTCTTACGATGTGTATGCTGGTTTTAACTCACGGAGATTGATATTCCTAACGTTCGTTGAAACGGCCGGCTTTACTGCAGCTTTCGCGTTGAAAGCTCGCTTAGACGCGGCCGTACCTCGTAGCTGGCTGCCCTCTTCTGTCGTTTCAAATTCTGAGCCTCCGTCTCCATGCCGGAGCCCCTTCCATGTCTCTCCCGACCTCGTTTTTCGTTTTTCGTTTTGCTTCTCCCACGTACTTTTGTTGTAACGGCGTGGCTCACTCTTCGCGAAATTCCGTTCTTCAAATTCTTTCTGTTTCTTATAGCCGAAAGTTACGCGCCCAAGGCTCACGACTTTCTATAAGCCCAGAGTGTCGCGTCAGAAATTACTTAGGCGAGAGCCCCGAAGGTTCCTTTTATGCACGCGCTATTAATCAGGACCGTTATCCAATCGGAGGGTCGTCGTTTACGTTCCAAGCTGCAAGTTTAGATTCCCTAAATGTACACGGTTTGACCCAATTCTAATGGTAACAAGAAGATTCTGAGTACAGAATTGCGGCAGAATTACGTTATTGTACTATACATAGAGTATTCAGAGTCACGTCTGCCGTTGCGCGGTTCGAGGGCCGTGTTTCCGGTAGCCCATCGAGTATACGATCGATTACATGAAATTCAAGCGTTTCTCCCCCATTTCCCGGGGACCTCCAAGCGGTTCGTGAATCGAAGAATACGGCGTCGCGGGCCTGGAAGTAAATTCTCCCTGAAAAGGGGGGTGGGCGGAGGTGAAACTTGGATTTCGGTTTCCGAAACTCGAGAAAAAGCACATTTCAAAGTGCCATTCTTCTCGATATCCCGTGTAGCCAGTCCCATTCCGAAAGCAAGCTGGGACGATTTAGTATGAATCGCGTGCGCAGAAAGGAGAATACCGCCTTAATCTCGTTGGCCTTAATTATAAGACCTGTTACATACTCGAGCGACGAATAATATCATTAGCCGGGGTCGATAGTAACGAACGCGGCACCGGCTAGGGAAATGGGCAAAGACATTTAATAATTTCTACGTAATTTGGATTCGTTCAGTTGGAAAAGCGGCCGTGCGTAGAATTATTATCTCTTTCGCGTCCTCCGTTTGCGCCCACCCCTCCCCTCCCGCAGAGGGCTCTCACAATTTACGGGAATGGAATTTTCTGCTGAACGAACTCTTGGGATTCTCGATCGACAGATTTACCAGAAAGGATATCGTTCGTTACGATGATCCCCTTCAGCCTTGTTTTGGTAGCGCACTCGAACGATCATCGTCATAAGTTTACGTAACTTCGTTCTATCGTCCACTTTAACAGCTGACAGAATTGTGTGCGACAGAACAATATTATTTGTAGTACTATGTAATTTGTAATCAAGCTGATTATTGTTGGAGATGGAGCAACATGCACTGCGGACGCACCTGCAGTCGTGGAAACGCTGCCTTGCTGTTAGCGGCCAGCCCCCTCTGTTTTTAGTCAACTAACCGTCTCTGTCGCGACATGCGTGTGCTGTACGCTCCATCGTTTTTACCTCTTGTACCAAATTCTAATATTATATACGTTTAAAGCTTAAGAACGCGTACTTCTCTCCTCACCCGACCTGCCTAACTCTAACAATTATCACGATGTCAGTATCTGCGAAATGAACATTAGGTATATGTTTGAATTGGCTAGATATCTGTTTTGTTATAGGTAGGTATAGGTACAATCAATTATTCAGAATTCACGATTAAAGCAAATCTATCATCTTAATTATCACTTAATCAGACTAAATTAAACGAAACTAACCGATCAGCTTGTGTGAAAACGTATTCGAAGTTTCGTTCACGCGGAAACAATAGTGAAGCTAGCTGTGCGCTTGCGTATTGTTCAGCGACTCTCGACAATTAAGGGCGTTTCAGGATCCATTCTACCTTGCCGGTCGAAACAGGGGCCCATTTTCGTAAATTCTTTTTCAACAGCTAATGCACGAATTTTAATGCTCTCCTTTTTACAAATGTTTATTATTCCTTGCTGTATAGAATCGTATTTTTCGTGTTTCCAAAATATCATACACAAATGTGTAAATTTAAATCGTAATGTTTGTTAAGGTGTTATACCTAGTCAGGAGGCCGAAAAAGTAGGCGAATGTTTGTGAATTTTTTTCTTTAATGCCGTCCTCTTTTCCATGCCTGTCCGTCCCAGAAAACTCGATGGAAACAACAAAGGGAAAATCTCTCCTCTAGGGACATTAACAATTCTGAACTCAACCTCGCCCGACTATAAAAACGTCCACATTTAGAGGCTACATATGCTTCCGCGATTTCGCATCCGCGCGCAAGGTGCTTCCGCAAAGCATTTCCTCGGTTTACCCGGATAGACTTTTCTCGGCTGAACGAGTCCGCTCGGAAGATTCCACTGGATTCGTCCAAGTCGCATATTTTTCGATCCTCTTTGCTTTCGCCCCTTCTTTCACCGAGGAAAGAGCTCAGCCGCGAGCCAGGCTCTGTGTGCATGGGTGGTCGCGCGACTGTCTCTCGTGCCGGTTCAAGGGTCTACGCGGCTTCGGGGGGTGTATCGGTGCAGAGGGGGGGGGGGGGTATAGCGGAAGTTATCGCAATGCTTGGAATGTTTAATACCGGCGCAACGACACGGCACGGAGAAATGGCCGGCTTCAGCCACGGAATAAATCTCGCGGAATCATACCTGCCTAGCCGCCATTTCTTGTCTGCCAGCAGGCGCCCACTTGAAAATTTTTCAGGAGGCTGCCGCAGAGAAAACGCTTATTGCGCCCCAATGTGAGAATGCTCCTCCTTTTTGCCCTCCCTTTCCTCCTCTTCAAGCAGAGCCTGCAATTCTATGACTGTGTAATGTATCTACCACCACCAAGCTTAGACCTTCGAACGCCTCGAACCTTAAAGGGGATGACTGGGGATCGCTGTGTAACGCAAAGGCTTCTTGTCAAACAACCGAATGTTATCATTACATGGAACTAATTGTAAGTAATATGTATATTGTAAGCCCGGCAGAGTTCGATCACTTTTTGGAAAAGAAATTGTGGCATCGTTGTTTTTTACATTTTTATCGTTTCATGCACATTAACCCTTTCGCTACGACGGGCGACTATAGTGGCACTCCATACGGTGCCACTGAGGTACGACGGGCGACTATAGTGGCACTCCATACGGTGCCACTGAGGTACGACGGGCGACTATAGTGGCACTACATACGGTGCCACTGAGGTACGACGGGCGACTATAGTGGCTCCCCATACGGTGCCACTGAGATACTACGGGCGACTATAGTGGCTCCCCGTACGGTGCCACTGAGATACTACGGACGACTAGCCCCTGGCCGACGACCATTGACAATATTTTATTTTGCATCATTTGTTTCTCACAACCGAAATAACTAAATGCTTAGCAACCCAAATTCCTCAAGAATCAGCCTCGAGTAATTTGTTCGATTGTTTGTAGCGAATAAAGTCTCCCTGGAATACCCTTTATTTATAAATACCCTTTGAAGAAAAATTCTTTCGTTCGAATAACATTCAGCAGTTTGGGTTCTCCGCCGCGGTACTCCTGCTGACGATCGGCGTCGCGTACCTACCGTACAGTGATGTCGCGGCGCGCGGCATTGCCCCGTACAGTGATGTCGCGGCGCGCGGTATTGCCCCGTTCAGTGGGAATACCGCGGCGGAGAACCTGCCCGTAGCGAAAGGGTTAAAGCAAAGTCCAAGCAATTTAGAGTATATATAAATTATAGCGTGCGATAATTTCAAATATTTATTTGGATTTTCAACGAACAACATTGGCACTGCAACTGGTCGGTCTCACCCGCATGTCGCGGTTAGACCGTCCACCCATTACGGCTAATCAAGGTAGCGATCGATCAACAGATAAAAAAAAAATTAAAAACGAGTACACACGTATTGTTGGTGTTACACTGTAGTTATATGCATATTATACCCCCAATATCGGAAGAGTGTAAATAAACTTAGCTTCAGCCCCGCATAAAGTCTTTAACTGTGTCTTATAATTCAAATATGGATTTGTAACAATGGTCAATGTGAGATAAACAACAAGCGCCTTCGTTTCATTTGTGTGAATGACAGGCGGTGCCCTATTTTGCGTCAGTCTTAAAATATCAACACTGGCCGAACTCTCCCGGACTTACCCTATATTACATAGTTCCATATAATGATAACCTTCGCGTAATCATAATTTGTTTGCGTTAGTGAATATTTGGGTCCGAACACACACTTCACAGTATGGAGAAAAAAGAATATAGAGTTCAGAAAAGAGAATTTGCGACCTATGATGCAACACTTATTTTCAACCTGCGATATCTTTTGCTCTCACCCCCTAATATGGTTCCACTTCGTAAAACAATAGTCCCTGAAAATGTTTAGTAAGAGTGATATATGTATGTACGTGAAATAAAATAAAGAACAAATATTGCAATATTCGAACAATACATTGAAATTCTAGAAACTTCATACGGGGATTGGAAACTTTCAATATTACAATTATTGCCCCCTGGCACAAACTTCTCCATCTCCCGATCAGTAAAATAAGTTGGCATTAGATCATATACATAGAAGGTATAGTGCCTATACGAGCTATAGTGACTTATCAGGTGTGAAGTCACTAAACGGGGTCTTACCCAACATCCTGCAGGACTACGGATTACTACTGACTACTGACTACTGACTACTGACTACTGGCCTAGTGGCCAGTGCTCCCCTCGCTACCTCTTGCAGGACTGTATTTAGAGAAGACAAGGCCTTAGGGCCCTGGTTTTGTCCTGGTCTTCTCTAAATACAGTCCTGCAAGAGGTAGTAGGGGGCAAGTTTGGCCGCCCGTACCCAGCACAAGGTATCGGTTAAGACCCCGCTGAGTGATCTCACACCTAAGTCACTATAGCTCGTATAGGCACTATACACCAGATAACAATACGATTACGTTTAAATATTTTCCAATAATTCCAGTGTTTCCCTATAAATATTCGCCTTCTATATTCTATTTTCACACTAAAATCTACGTTGCAAGTTCGCAGATCTTCATAAAAACGTACCCACTCTCAAAGGGGAGAGAAATAAAAGGGAGAAACTGGGAAACGTATCCCCTGTGGGGACTCGTGTAAGTTATTAATACGATTCCGTGCGCGCGTCCTAAGGATCAGCATAATTTGTCGTCGTCTTGTTGATGTTTTTACTGGCACCTGAAATTCTGCCATGTTGTCGGATGGCAGATCGGCGGTTTTTCCTCTACCAAGCAAAACAACCCGTTAATTACGCGGCCCTGTTTGCCCACCTGTGAAATACAAATGACCTTAGTAGCGTGGCGGGCTTTTAAGTGACGTAACGACCCTATCATCCTGGTACGGCGATGTTTGCCAGGAGCGTCTAATTGCGACCACCAGGAGTGGACTCCGTGGCATAGAACGTTAGAAATTCATTAGTAAGTTCGGAGTGATTCGCTTTGAGAGGATCGTATCTCGCAAGTAGATGTATAGCGCGAGTTCGCTGTACGTTTCTCATTGATTTCTTTGCTCGTAGAAATTGCCTAAGTAGGTGCAATGCTTCCTCCTACCTCACAACGCGTCCCTATAGAATTGAATGAGGATGCCAACGACAAAATAAAAAATACGTTGGTATTACACCAAGTAAACAATTTCCAAGTAACTACTAAACCAGTAAACAATTAAGAAAGAGAATAGAATCCAGAATTACAAGAGTATCTGGTGTTTTTTTTTAATTTCTTATGTTATACATGTATATGACTCTTATTCCAAAAATATTAAAAATATCTGCATCCTAAAAAACTTTAGAAAGATATAGAATACCAAATAGTAATATTTAGAATGTCTTCATCCTAAAAAGCTTTAAAAGAGTATATCAAATATTAAAAGTATCTTCATCTTAAATGGTTTTAAAATAAAATTTCGAAAATATAACAAATAATCCTCTCGATAGAATTTAAACGTTAGTCACAAAACAGAAACTGTCACTTATCGAGAGGGTAAACTTTTGGTTGATAATCCATGTAATTCGTCGCGTTGCAGGATGTGTCGGTAACTTGATGTACGATGCTATTAGTGTATTTCGTGCGTATTGGCGGCCAACCAGAAATAAACACACCTTCCAGCTTCTTTTCCGTGATATCCTTGTCGCAAGGATCGCTGGAATACTTCGGAAATTTGTCGAAGCAGCCGTCAAAATTTCCACCCAGTTTCTTGGGGAACGGGGTGTAAAATTGAGCAGGCCCTATCATTTTCGGTTCACGTACGATCGGCCGTATATACGTGGGCCCGGGAGATAGCTGTTTGTACGGATTTGGCGGGAAATGATCCAGTGGCGCGCTAGCACTTAGGAATCGACCCACAGGTTTCTCTGTTTCCGCACCCAGATAAAAACTGTTAGATGCTGATTAATCAACGGGAAAGAATTTTAAAGCATGCAAAAGATTCAGAAAAATAAGCAAGAAATCTTTAATTAACATCTGTAGCGTGAAATATCTCTGATAGTCCAAATATCTATTAAGAAAAATTAAAGATGCAGATTTTATGGTTTCGTTGTAGACAGGGGCTGAAAGATATTTCAAAATCAACTTTATGTTTTTCAAACCAAGTGACTGTAACTATAACGAATTCTAAGAAAAAAGATGAATGTAGATGACTCCTAAAATTAATAGTTTCAGTGATATTTCACTTTTAAGATAGTTTTAAGATATTGTTGCGCAATGACGACCGTGGCTGCTGTAGAATTGCGGAGATACGTTAGCTGGACCAGTGTTACCAGATCGAGGACGGGTGCGCTCGAGAATTTCCCCCACCTCGCATGCACACTACGCCGGAGCTGCGTGCCGCGAGAGCTCGGTGCATGCACACACGCAGCTACGCCGTCGTAGTGTGCATGCGAGGTGGGGGAAATTCTCGAGCGCACCCGTCCTCGTTCTGGCATCACTGAGCTGGACAGCGAGTAATTACTCTCTTTCGTCCGTCAAATGTAATACAAAAACGATTATAAATTGTTGCGTCCAATTCTTTTAGTTGCATGGCAGATTCCTATATTTCCCCCTGATATTCTACTCTAATTTTTCGTGAACCGAGCAACTCGAAATTCGGGTGGAACAGGTTCGGTTTATCCGTTTGAACCAGTACCTGAAGACTGACAAGTAGTTTTGCTTGACTTTGCAAAAATATTTCTAATGTATTTATATATTCAAAATAAAGACATTACACCAGTGTAGGTATGATGTATCGAATTTTAATAAAATTTTCTTATATACACACATTTCGTATAATCTGTTTTTACCATTTGCGTACTCAGAACTATTGCATATAAACTTCACTTCATTTATATCTACGTAATATCGAATAAGAAATATCTTTGTTCCGTTACAACGAAAATACTGAGAGAAAAAACGGCCATGGTGAAGTCTTAAAAAGAAAACAAACAGTTTCAAATTCTGATAAAACCAACGATAAAAAGTTTCTATCTGAAAAAGTTTTGGAAATGTAGTTTACCATATACGTAACAGGCACGCAAGTAGATGCGTTAAAATCATTTTCCTTCATTTTAGCTTCCTTTATTTTAGATAAGTTTCCAGTATACTAAGGCACGCGACAAGGCTGCAAATAAATATGGTTTTTCAAATTTTCCAACAGCAAAGGTAACGAAAGAAGCTCTTTAGAGATAATTTCGTTTTTTAAACTCCCTCTGCTTTCGTTAAAATCAGTCTCGATTGAAGTTTGACGGCGTGCTGAGGGAAAAACTGTCCAAGTGCAGAGGGATTTCATTTTTCTACCTTCCCTTCATTACGACAAAGATGTAATTAGTTACGTTGGCAAGCGAAAGAAAATTTTTCCAAAAAAGAGGGCGCGAGCTGGGAAAGCTGGGAAAGCAAGACTCCAATCTTCTTTCGCGTTGCAAACCCCCTACGCGTTACTTTTTTACTCGGTGATATTGCCTGCCCGTCGTGTCTACCATTCCCAGAAGAGGATAATGAAGAAAAAATAAAAAATAAGGAGCAGTACTACTGCGCGGGGAATAGAAAAATTGAAATCTAACGAGCGGTGCAATGCACGCTCGTATGTATATTGTTACTACAGCAAAGTGTCCTAAGTAGCAAAGTAGTTACCTGCAAGCTGTTTGTCCAGCATTATTATTAAAGGTAAGGATAAAAAATTGTTGCGGCTTGTCACTATTTTGTTACGGTTTTTCATATCACACTGGCAGTGTGCGGGGGACATTTTTCTAAATGGAATGATGCTTAAGTATTTGTTTCTCGAGTAGCTCCCTAATAACATCTATCTGAAATACTTTCTTACGCAATTAAAAACATGTGACAAGAAATAGTTTAGAGAGGAATCTTATATGTGGAGCCGAAAGGCATTAAATTCAGCGTTCCGTGGCTAATGAAATTACTTTCTTTATTACTGTGCAAAATTTGAATCGTTTCATTTGAATTTTTGAAAACAGTTTTCTCGAAAGCAAAGCCACGGGTAAAAAATTTGATTCTACATGCTAGGTACCTACGGATAGGCACTTTTAAATGCATAATCTTTCCGTTTAGGTTACACCGAGCATCCATTGAAAAATAATCGCCACTGAGCATTTAGATTTTTTAATAAATCGCGAGAATATTGTTCGCCTGAAATAACCGAACTGGGAATGAATTAAACAACTTTTAAATGTTACGGAGCTTTAACATCTCAATTTACGGGTTAAAACGAGCAGTGAACAGATTGCGGACGCGGAATGTTAATGAAACTATTCAGCCAAAGGCTCTTAAACATTACGCGAGGGAGAATTGTGTTGCGATTTCCCAAAAGGGCGATTGACTTTCTCCGTTGGACGTTTCCTGATTGGATATTAATCGTGTACCTCCCAAGAGCGATGAACCCACCATGAAACGATAGAAATTGATTAATGTACAGCTTGGGAACGGTGAACCCCCTCCATGATGTTACGAAACAATTGGTATGTAACTCAGATGTCCCCTAGAGAACGATCTAAGGATTAAAGACTCTGTTTACCCTATGGCATGAATTTCAAAAATCGAACAGTAGATCCCGTTGATTAATCTCTTCCAAAGCAATCCAGGATAAGCAAAGGAATCGTGAAGTTCAGAGATTTTGCCAGAAACAAGAATCTTTCCAAGATCAATAGTGAAAAGAATTGTATGATAAAGTAACTTTCAAATAAATATCGCATTGAGCATAATTAGGTCTGTGCAACATGTTATAATTAAAATAACAACTATTATTTATAAAAGTAGCGTAGTGAAATCCATCAAATTCACAGCACTATTCTATTGGGTTACAAGTTACGTGAAGCAGGAAAGAATGTTGAATGAATTGCAGAAAAATCGATCTTACTACCTTTGACTTTTATTTTCACGTCATAGGGTGAATGGGAGTACGTTGGGAAAGGACTGAGGGCGATGTCCGCGTATCCAGGTCCTCCCCGAGGATTAGGCTTGGTCTGCGCGTTGGGTGGTTCAGGTGGAGCCCTTTTCGTCGGCCTTTCAGCAGGGCTAAAGTAAGTGACTTTTTCGAAACACCCATGCCAATCACCAGGCGTAGAATGTTTCTTCGCTGGAGAGGATGGCAACATGCGTGGCCCAAACTTTGCCTGCTTGCGTTTTAACTACGGAACGGTCGATGAATCAGCTTCACCTCTTTAGCGCAGAAATTATGGCTGCAAGAGTACCAACATCTTTATAATATGTCAGTCTCGAATTTAGAGGATTTGTGAATCAGCCACTGCGATTGAAACATTAAGTGTTATAAATGCATAGTACAATAGAAGGTCTCTTCGCATTTCTTTCTCGAAACAAATAGCCACGTTGGAACAAGTGAATCTATCACCGTTATTTATGTATTATTTGTCGTCAGATAATAGGCATTCTGACATGGTTTTAACGTATCATTTACTCAGGTAGTATATCAATTGAGAAAAAAAAACGAAAATTGAAACTGGTAGCGCAAAGAATTTTCAATGCAAAACACAGGGTGAGTCACCTAACATTTAAGCCTAAAATGTTTCCACTCTTTTTAACGATACTAGAAAATGTCTAAGGAAAAAAATGTTTGCGATGGAGAAGTATTTTTTCTCAAGATCATATTTTCCGAAAATTCAAGGTCATCAACGGTTTTTTTTTATAGGATGGTCAACGTCACGCTAATGAAATTACGTCATCCCATTTAAGAAACGTGGATAAATCTTGAAATCCAGGGAAATTGAGAATCCTTGAGAAAAGCGTCTTCTCCGCCTCAATAATTGCCCCGCTGAAGGAAACATTTTTTTCCTCAAACATTTTCTCGTATAATTAAAAATTAACGGAGATATTTTTAGTTTAAATATTAGGTCACTCACCCCGGTATAGTTTCATACAATTAAAATCGTAGAAATAATTTCTCAACTATGTACTTCCTCAGATTCTCTGAAAAGCATTGCGTAAAGGCTTTTTTGTAGGAATATCTCGTCTGCAACGCGCGCCTGAAATTGGAATTAATCAATTATGTCGTTCGATTACCTCATCTTGTGCTTTTACGCGCCATGGTTCAGTCAACGCCTCGCCAGTAAAAATCCGTACAAATTCCTTTTGGAATAAGTGTGTCCGAGGTCCAGGATGCATTTGACGTCCTTTTTCGACACCTTCCCGAAACTCTACAGGACTTCCGCGATACTCGTCGAAGGGTGCCGGAGATGGATCGTGAAAGTACCCTTGGAGAATAAGGTAGAAGTACAAGTATGAAACGAGAAATTTCAACGATCGATGTATACTTTACCAACTCGATCCAGATCCGCTTTTCCAAATTGTTTACCCAAAGGGCACAACTCGACCCGTCTTCCCCTTTGCTTCATAGTTGCTGATAGGAACTTATATTATTTTATTTCGTCAAGTAACCTGCAATTTTAGCTGACTTTTCAAAGGAGTTATTCGCGTCAGTTTCTCTCTTCCGTGACAGAATGTCTTCTGTTTTAAAAACGAAAACAAACGTCAGGAACAACTTCTGTTAGGTGTATAATAATTTTATTTATACTGCTGACGCTTATTTAATGCCGATTTACAATCAGTAATTTAATGATAAACAATTTTAAGTTAAATAAGTTTTTCGATCTTTTCAGAACAATAGATTAGAAAGCACTTAACTTGACATTTAATTTTCTGGAAATTTTAACAGCCTAATCTTTAACTTATTAGTATATACTTTCTTTTGAAGATCTTAAATTTGAAACTTACCTAGTGTTTGCTTTTTCGAGAGCCGATCTTCGTAAGTAGTTATAAATCTTAGATTATCCAGTTTGAAATTGTTAAAGGAGCTGCAACCCCTCTTGCTGTCGTAAGGTTCCCAATTGGTAACTCTGCCCTCAACATTAACGAAATATGTAAAATACGGCATACATATAGCATGTGCGGATACTTTTCTAAGTAACTGTACTCACAACCATTTCCGATCGTATTGTACATAAAAGCAATCCGTGTACTTGCGCAAATCGCATTGATACGTGCACTGACTGGTCTGCCTGGTACAAACCACACGCAAGCAGGTGAACGATCCCTGCAAACAACGCGCTAATGAAATGTTCGTACTGTTACCGCGGCGAATAGATATCTGGCAATATCAACTCATTAAGAACTATTCGTTACCAGCGCGTGGCGGTTAGAACGTACGCCTAGCCATCGACGAACACTGTCTTGCCTGCCACGCTGTCAGCTAAATCTCGAGCATGTTTCCCTGGAGCGGGCGTCGATTCTGTGGAATCTGTAAACGGCGACGCAGAGATTTCGGAAGGATCACGAAGGACTTTGGAATTTGGATCGCGCGCGCGGGAGCTCGTGGAAGGATGTACAGGCCTGTGGACTATCAGGAGAGCAGGATCGCGTGGCGGTGGCGAAAGAACGATTACAGTTCCCGGCTGCGGAGACTCTCCTCGGTACTTTGACGACCGGAACTGTTAGTGCAAATAGGGAAAACCTGGAATTATCCGTCGAAACTTCTACCGTCGAAACTTCGCGGCTGGGAATCGTCGGCGCAAATAGGGAAAACCTGAAACGGTTTCATTCTTATGCCGTTGGAGCTCTGAAGCTGGGGACCGTCAGTACAAATAGAGGGGACTAGAAATGGTTCTAGGCTCTAGTATGGTTTTGACAAGAGGCACAGCTGTCTCTGTGACTTCCTCGAGACTTTACAGCGCGCTGTGTTTATTTATGTGTATGCACGCAAGTAGACGCCCTCTCAGACGCAAGTAAGGCTATCCCGTGAAGTTCCAGGCAAACGTACGTAATGGCAAAGCCATGTCGGATAAAGCTGGGATATGTTTACACCTGCGGGTGAAATGTACGTGCATTCGGATGTAACGAAATTACAACGTTAAGCAGGGAATGGGGGGCACGAAGTAAAACTCCAGCAGAAATTACAGCCAGCCCGTACGTGCCGCGGGGCTGGATGGCGGCCTGGGTTATTACTTTAAGTTTCGGGGGGATCTGCGTAACGAGGGAGGCATGATTCCCGGGAAAAGTGTTATGTTCACGAGTGAATGCTTTAAGATAATGCGTGCCAAAGATACATTACGAATTCGTGTAAGAGGGGTGGCGGGATACAGCAATGTGCAGTGTGCAGTGTGCAGTGTGCAGTGTGCACCGTGTTCGGATTCACTTGAATGGAAGTAGTAGTTGTTTCCAACGTAATTTCATATATTCGCGTACGCGTGAATCTGTCGTTAGCTGCGCGTTAAAATAATTATTACAATGTACGAAGGTAGGGGAGGGTTGCCACTTAAGATATTTTTTCCATTTCATCACTGCACCACTTTAGAATTTAATTCTCATATCATACCCAATCATGCATTCTGAATAACAAACATTCGACAGTTGGCAAATATTCTTTGTTTATTGGCGAATATTTATGTTCAAAAGGTGCTAATAAAATTGTTCTTAAGCTCGGAGATAGATAATTACCTGGTTACTTAAATTCTTCAGAAACTGATGAAGGTAGAAAATAATGCATTGTATTTCATTGCCAATAATACGATCCAAACGCGTCAATGTCGCCTGTCAGCTCGTCTATTTATAAACATTTCTTATAAAACACATTCTTGTCGGCTGAGAACGAATAAGCTATGTTGACAAACAGATATTTCCTCAATTTTCCAGTTTGCTTATTAGCTTGCCGAAAATTATCTCCCGGTAAGCCTTCCTTGTTGGTATTATACTTTGCTATATCCTCGGTACATCGAAGCATAAGTGCAGTCACTATTCGTAACGTTTGCTGAAAATTCCATCGAAACATCCTACACTTGTAACTTAATCATTTTGCTTAACAGAATCAACCTAGAAACGTCCAAACGCTCGCTTTGTTACAAATCGATGGGGCGTGACTAAAAGAGTAATTCTCATACATAGGACAATCTCAATCTTAATACACAACGAATGGTCATTGCAGACGCTCACAATCATCCCCACAACTTGTCTGTAGCGAAAGGGTTAAAGTGTCAGGCAAAACACCATGAATTATATGAAACGCAATCGATTAAGTCACCCGTCACAGACCCAGCGAGCCGCAGCCCAAGTTCTTGCAGCCTTAGGTGGCGATATAATTTACGGGAATAAGGGAGCGTATTATCAAAACCTCTCGCCACTGTAATACAACTTTCGTTTTCACCGCGGGGATCGTTCCCTCGCCGAATCTCGGCGACTCGGTGCCGTTCGATTGGCTACGCGTCACGCCGTCGATTCCCTCCGCCCTATCTGCTGCCATATTTTCATGGAATCTTCTAGCGGCAGCTCGCGATCCGAAGCGACAACGCTCACGATAATAACTAAACTTTCGATTGCCGAGGCAACCATTAAGATAAGGCAGGCGAAACGGGCAGGCCAGCTTTTAAAGAGACCAACGAAAGATGAAGGTAAAAGAACGAAAGGCGGAAAGCGAGACAAAGGGAAGGGGGTGGGTGGGGGGGGGGTTAGGAGCGAGGCGAAATGGAGAACAGTGAGGCGAAGCTAGAAGATCGGGGGAAGGTGTCGGAAAAAGGAAGTGGAACGGGACGGCTCTCCCTGAAAGGAAGTCAAGACGGTAGAGAGCGAAGGAGGGAAGGGTGGAGGCTCTCGCAAAACGAGAAAAGGACGCGGATATATATTTGGCTCCCGAGAGATCGATTAAGATTAAACGCCTAGTTGCTGGGCTTAAATCAGGGTACAATGGAAAAGCTGAGATTGGGTTTCACGGATTGAAATCAAGGACGTGGCCGTTTAATTTGCAAATGGAAAGGATCGCAGCTGCTCTCTCTCTCTCTCTCTCTCTCTCTCTCTCTCTCTCTCTCTCTCTCTCTCTCTCTCTCTCTCTCTCTCTCTCTCTCTCTCTCTCTCTCCGTCCGTTAGGCAGAGTGACAACACGCGAATCCTTTGGCCGAAGAATATTCTCACATCGATGCATTCGAAGTCCTTGGTGGACCTTCGGAATCCAATGGACCATTGAACCCTTGGTCATTGTTGTCGAAGGCAAAGGGATGCAATTCCCTAGGGCAGCACTGACGAAACTCTGAGGAGCTGGTTGATTACGATTGATGATGGAAGACATCACAGGAAACAGATAGTTTTGTGTGCGAATTGAACGACAGTGGCTTGGCGACAGTGTAATGGAATTCGTGTACACGTTGTCGGGAAGAGAAATACCTTTTGTACTTAATAGATAAATACAAATAAATATTTTTATTTCTTCGAGCAATACAGGATTTGACAAATAAACTTTTCTTTGAAGTAGTAGTTACATAAAGAAATAGTATTTTAAATATATATTTTAATACTAATTCATACGAATACACGTACTATTATGAAATGAGTATTTCAATGAAATATAATAAGGTACAATATAATATAAGAAAATAGTATTTCAAATAATAATATTTCAAATAATGCCTAGTATTTTAAATAATGACTGACTGACTGACTGACAATGCAAAAAATGTGTGTACAGTGTACACATACTTGCGTTTAGAAATACGTGCAACAAATATGAACCCGAATATATATATAATCTTCAAAAGGCAGTGAGCGACATTAGGAAGATCTGTTTAGTTTTGAAATTTGCATCTCCTATTTTCGATCCCCTACCTCCCATATTCGAATCCGATTGTAAATAGTAAAAGTATTTGCTCAGGGTTTAAGCATTTAATGAAATCGTATTTTCAAACAGCATTTGCTTATGGAAATATATTGATTGAGTTTTCAGTATTTCGTCTTAAACTATTTAAAATTTTCCCCAGCCCTGCCCGCGCCGCTTATTTAGGTATGTATACACATATATGGCTTGGTGTCCCAATACTCCCAATACATCTAACAAGGAGAGTATTTTAGGTGTCCGCCTCCGATCATTTTGATTTTTGGATATGTTATAGAGGACCGAAAAATAAGAAATACGTGTTTTTTTATTTTTCCCCGTTTTCATATTTGGGGGGTGAAAACTGCGTTCAAAGTTAGGGTTGAAAAATCATTTTTGTGGAATATCTCGAGAACTATTAGAGATAGGGGAATAGTGTCAATGGACGAATTTTGTGTCATTGAATGCGAAATATGACTGACTCACCAGATTTTCAAAAAGTCCATTTGTTTAAATAAATTTGTTTTGTGTCTTTGAATGCGAAATATGACTGACTCACCAGATTTTCAAAAAGTCCATTTGTTTAAATAAATTTGTTTAAACAAATGAACTTTTTGAAAATCTGGTGAGTCAGTCATATTTCGCATTCAAAGACACAAAATTCGTCCATTGACACTATTCCCCTATCTCTAATAGTTCTCGAGATATTCCACAAAAATGATTTTTCAACCCTAACTTTGAACGCAGTTTTCACCCCCCCCCCCCCCCCCAAATATGAAAACGGGGAAAAATAAAAAAACACGTATTTCTTATTTTTCGGTCCTCTATAACATATCCAAAAATCAAAATGATCGGAGGCGGACACCTAAAATACTCTCCTTGTAAGTACTGACGTCCAGAAGTTAAGTATGCTGAAATCGAATCCTAGGCCGTTGACGCCAAACACTCAACAGCACAAACGCCCTTGAGCCTTACAGCTGCGGCAAATTCATTATATCTGCTCGATTAACAAATCCAAAACACGTGCCACCCAATTAAATGGTCGTGCAGAGTCTAACAGGGACGCGAGAACAGGTTCTAAGCATGCTTCGACGTGTCGCGTGACAAATTTATTCCACACAACTACTTTTGCCCAGCGTCATTACCCTTTCTTAAACGTCTCGAGGACCGGCATGATCGTCGTCACGATAAAACCAGCTCGATCTATTACCGTTATTATAAGGCAATTAGTTTACTCAAGTGTGAAGAGCCGTCAGGTTGAACACGTACACGCCTAAGAATCATTCTTTTCCCCGCCTCGAAACCCTGAGGGCTGGCAAAAAATGAGTGGAAACGCTAGGATCTCCGGAGATTAATGCCTTAACGAGAATTTCAGGCCGTCCTCTTTATCTGGGTGCTGGCCACGCCGGAAGATACGTAATTTAAAAATCGCGAACGCGATGATACTGTTTTTCTCAGACCCCCGCCATCCGCATCGCTTTCATTCTTCCCTACCTCAGCGTTCCGTCTGTTCTTTTTAAAGTTATTACAGCATTAGCCAAGTAATCCTCCCCGCGACCAGATTTTTGCCACGTGAACCAATGAAAAATTAATTTTCCGGGTGAAGCATTGATATCGTAATAGACAGAGTTCAGGTAAAGGTGGGTGTGATATCAAAATTATTTGCGGGCAAAAGAAAGATATCAAAGGAATGATAGTGAATTGCAGATCAGGGTCTTTTTATTCATCTTTAACTGATGTGTCTAGAATCGATCATTTCTGGAAGCTGATGTATTAGGTAAGTACTCCTGCACTCATAGAGATGTGAAATTCGTCTGTATTCCCAGAACTTCTTGGTTTATTAACTTGCCAGATTTTGCGAGCGTTCATCCGGACCGATCGATTCGCCGTGAAACAAATCCATTCGTAATTACAGATCCAATCTTCAGTGCCTCTTGGTCGCTTCCAATTCGTCTCGTAGTTTGCAAAATAAAAAAATACGAGTGAAAAACTGCCAAACTAGATTTGCGTCTTGTATCGATGTTCCGAAGCGGTCGTTAATCCCGCGTTTGCGTTTTTATGTACGTGCGCCGTTTTCTTCCCCCCACCCCGCCCCCACTCCACCGTGGGAAGCTCCCACGGATAATCAAGAAGTTTGTCACGAACGCGACCTGCCGGATATATGCGTCCGCCGAGGGATAACGAAGTTAAGGAAACGCTGGTCGATCCAGGCTATCGGTCTGCGAGGGGACGCCTTGGCCTGATTCGATCTCATTAGATGAAAAGACAGGAGCTCACAGCGGGAATTCCTTGTGAATACCGAAGGCCCAGGTCCAAAATGAAAACGGAAGAGGGGCCGTCTCTTCCCTCGCAAAGAAGATTGCCGTTCCGGCGTGAATGATTTCTGAATCGTGATATTTAGGAGACATTTCTCTTTATACATCGCCGCCCTACTCCCATTCCACGGCTACTTTAAATTCTTCAACAGTTGTTCAACAGTTGTAGCCAGAGTTGGGCAACGTGTAATCTCATTACAAATTACAAATTACGATTGAAATGAAATTGTGTGGTTGATTACACATTATAGCGTTACGCATATACCTAAATTAACGATTACAGAGAAATAATGTGCATCAGTTAAATAATTAAGTACATTTTAATCGTAATTTGTAATTAGATTACATTTCACCCAACTCGGGTTGCAGACCTGCTCTATTTATGTGACACTTTAAACGCCGGTTTATCCATACACCGTTTAACAAATAGAGTTCTTTAATAAAGTCACTGTAGTAGTAGCTGTGGGGAAAAATAATACATTAAATTTTAGGGAATGAAGATTTTGCGTTTAATTTTAGAATTGGCATCGCATGGTTATGCTTTTATTGACATTAAGATGAATTTAATTATTCTTCGACTAACATCTAATTTCTAAGAAATCTTGGATGATTTTACTAACAATAAGTTAGGAAATTAGTGAAGGATGGGAAAAGCACGGTACATTCAAATTTCTTTACAGACAGATTTCTTCTCTCTATGTGTCTTATTGGAATGTCCTGATTTTTTTGGACAATCTAATAAGTGATTAAATAGTAGAAGGTTTTTGTCACGAAATTTGTCACAAGGATACAAAAGGTAGTCTACACCGCAGTAATAAAAAGTTAAGAGTAAAAATGTATAAGACAGGGTAAGGAATTAATAAGAATGATGTGCTCGAAAAACACCAATTTGAGTATGTGAGAGGAAACTTGGAGCAAACGTGAAATGTTTGCACCACGGTGTGATGGTATTTTGGCACTGTACGATATGAACGATTGTTCTGAAACGATTAAGCATCTGGTGGTGCAAACGTCCACCGAACTGCATCCTTCATTCACACTTCATCGTCTCCCACTCTTCATGGATGATGCTTTACCGAGGCTGATATGCTATGAATTGGTAAAGGAATGTGTGTCGCATATATTACGGCATCGTTCAAGCAGTGGCCCAGATTTTAGGGCGCCCAAATGATGTCAAGTCGCCGTGCAAGTACTGCTACGTATAGGATGCATCGTACGTTAATGAGACATTCGTGGTGGTAAAAACGAACGATTGATAGAAGTGCCATAATAATTGCAACAGCCGATAGCTAGTACGCAGAACCAAGATTTTGATCGCGACACAGAATTTTACAGCTGGAAGATTGAGAAGCTGCGCAAAGGGTGAGACCGGCAAATATTGATTAATTTTAGGTAGAATTTTACACTTGCATGATTACGTTTTATAAAAGCGTGTTCTATCTCTAAACCTCGCCTTCTATATCACCAGTTACGTCGTCACATTATTTTGTCGTTAACTATTTCTGACCATATTATCGTAACTATTATTATTATTATCATCATCATGTTTTATAAAAGTTAATACGCTAAAACGTCTAGGTCAGCGCCATCGGTTTTGTTCCTTTTAAGAATCCCTCCTCGTGAAATTACATATTTAGGATTACCTGCACCGAATTCCAACTATACCAGGATGCTCCCCGCACCGGTGGAGAATTTTCTTTAGTTACTTAAACAACTTCAGCAGGGCTCTCTGTGTGGCGATTTCCCTTAAGAACAGTTTCCTAAGAAAGCTTAAAGTTTCGTTGAGCACCGCGAGTTTAACCGGAACAAAAACATTCCTGTTTAGTGCGTATTGTGACCGGCCCGAACGGCCGAAACGACTTTAATTATAATATACTGTCGCGATGCGAGCCCATCGCCTTGCGTCATAAAAAAATTTAATCAGAGAAGTAATTAATTAAAAGTATCCCCCGGCCTTGCAACATCGCGCGATGCGTCTTCCCTCTTTTCTCGCCCAACACCGGGCCTGGTACATTTCGTGCATCAACACCGAATATTATCGTATGTTTGCATGCAGCGGTGCAAAATTTAATTCGCGAAATTGTGGCATTAGGAAGGGAGGCTCTTCTGCAGAGAGAAAATTATAGTGTAAGCAGGAAAACATTGCTTCAAATGCAGATGCTGCGGATGTAGTCGACAGACAGCGATAGTATTCAGAGTTCAGCACCGAAGGTTATAACTACAGAATGTACGGTATATCGTGACACAACCGAGCAGGAGACCTCATGGGAAGACAACTATAAAATATGGAACAAATCTGTTTTATTAGTCCTGTACCTAGTTTTTGAGAAAAATAACTAACAATAAGTTAATTAAATGAGTTTAGCACAATATGTGTATATTAGGTAGCTTTAATGTGTATTTACCTTAAAGAATGACACTCGCGATAAAAGAATATAAGTTTCTAAAGCCATTTTTTTTATAGACACTGCGGATAGTATCGCCCCTGTTGTAAATGAAGTTTCCTTATGAAATGTTTATGTATTAAATGTAGCATGGTTCTAGTAAAATTCTGGCAATTTGTTGGTTGCTCGGGACTTGTCTATTTAAAGTAAACAATCAGTTTACTGTGGCCCTATAAGTCGAAATCTATAATATCTACAGAAATGTGTAAGCTGCAAGGAAGGAATGCCAAAATTACTTTGCTCGAACACTGAGTCACTAATCCAAAATATTTTTCAAATATTTTTTATTTGTTTTCTTATGTTGTATCGCGATGTACATAGCACCCTGTATGTCACGATTACTAACTAATTGTAAAACAGAACTCTTACAACAGAGTTAAACTGTTAATGTACAAAGTTAACTTAAGGGGGTCTTCTAGTGTAACGAAGCATTTTCTTTGAGTTTTATCGGAATTTTTTATGAGGAGCTTGTAAAAGTTATTGCTACCCGGTTTATTTCTATATACTTATCTATATTTCGATTACATTTCCAATTTTTTTTTAGCACGAAAAGATTCCAATTAACTCAAGTCTACTACTATTGGACGGTTTCTGATCATCTGAAACAAAAAATTCAAAAGGATTCCTTATTTGTATGTCCTTGGCTGTAGCCGGTACCAGAATGAAAGAAAGATATTGGAAATTTAAAAAATGCCGGCACTTTGAAGATCGAGTTTCGATTTTCACACATTTGTTTTGGGGCTGTCAGAATGAAAAAAAAATGAAATATTTTCACACAATTGTGGTAGGGGCGATAGCCACACGTGTGCCGAAGATGTATGCAGAAGTTGACCTTAATTGGTCAAGAGTCAGCCAATCCAGGACCTTTGCAATAAAGTCAAAGTCGATCCTTTATTTTGACGGACGTCTCCCCAAATATGGGACTTTCCAGGGTAAACAATTACACGACCCTTTGCTGAAATATACCTGCCAAAACAATAACACTACGCGGCAACCGTCCTGCTTAGCGAGCGAGCCGTACCGATACCTGCCCTTCAAAGCCTCGTAACTTTATGAGTGTTATGAATTGGACAAAATCCTTTTGCACATATATTTTCCATAACAGACACTTGTAGAAAATTAATAACTTTCACTTATAAGAGCTAACAATTTCATTCGATCCCTGATGATCTGTTTGAAAGAAATCTATGGGGAAAAATGACTCGGGCCTTACTATGGTCATTCTTCAGTAGCTCGCCTTTTTGTCATGTCCTACTAAACCTGCTTGTAGGATACGCCTAGCAAGAACCCCTAATTGGGATTCGGTACGCGGCCCTGGATCGTTCTGCTTCAATCAGTGCCGCCATTTAACTGGCGAATTTACGACTTCGCTATATCTCTAACAGCGAGCATACATCATACAGTGGACAGCGTCTCTGAGAACTGTCCGCGCAAACAAGGCATGTCTGTTTTACTAATTCGAGGCAGACAGCGTAGCGACAATCAAAATCGATTGGTCAAAGTCTCCCCGAGCTGCAGCAAGGTGGCCTGTCGCGCTCTTGAAGCCGCTGGACAAACTAATCGCCCGGTGTAGCCGAAGCAACAGAAACGCTATAGCTGAGGAACGTAGCTGCCTATGCTCCACGCGTGGCACGCGCCCCAGGACCAATGAGAGAGGCCACAGAACTGCAGAATTATCGATGCCGCGGTGGCATTGCGGCGCTGTGTCCATTAATTCGACGTTAGCCTAAGGGGCTTTAAATAATTAATCCCGCGACCCATCTGCCGCGATTAAACGACGCGATTAAACCGACCCGTGGATTTACTTGACCGAAGATCGCCGACCTTCGAGTCACTGACTTTCTCCCTGGAACTTTCTACCATCTGGAATGTCCAACGAGCCGTGGCCAATGCTTCGTCGACCGAAAGTGCCTTAAAAATTCGTTCGATTGCCGTTAAAAGGGGGCAAGAGTCAAGGGATTGGGAACGAAGCTATCTATTTTTAGCTTGGCCTCGGCTCGTGGGGCTCAACATAAAAACACAAAAATCGTGTTTACCGATATACTGGATTTAACGGGTTACGCCACCCTGAGGCGCTCGAAACAGCACTAAATTAGACGAATTTTTTTACTGATACCATGACGTTGAAAATTATTTTTTTCTTCTTATTAGAACAACACGTAACAAGAAAATGCAAAATAGGAAAAATCGATTTTTCAAATCTCTCAGGCTGGCGTGACCCCTTAAGATAACAGCAATACATAGCAACCAACGATTTAGAGGCAGTGCAGATTACAATATTCAAAGTCGCAGGTGTCCTAGTGTTCTCTCAACTCCGTTGGCAGACTTCAGTGGTGGGAAAGTCTGTGTTCAAGTGTCAGAAGTGCTTATGATTCCATTGTTCAGTGAATTGCCATTCATGTAGATTGTCTTTCACATAACGATACCGCTAATTCTACCCCTCAGAATGATCTTGCAGTGTAGCAAAAGCAGCAGGTAGAGATAAGGGCTACAGGGTGTGCGAATCCACGATAAGATTTTATGTACACCTAGTCGCGAGAGATGAGATTTTGGAAAATATAATAAAATAATGAAACACTTGTCTCTTGAGACTGAAGACTCGTGTGAGAAACGATATTTTTGTCTCGTCGTGGATTCACACCTTAAGAGTGACGGCGAGAGAATCTTTGAGCCGTTATACGAATTTTGCTTACACTCCACAGTATTCTGCTGCCAACTACGCGATGGTATGTTGCGTAGAAACATTGCACGTGTTTGTATTGTAGTTTGGGAAAGTCGGCCCGCAGCCTTCCAGTTCAAGTGCACACAGCTATGGCATTCTCGTGAGTTTATTATACATCAATGCAAGTCCTCGCCGGCTTAATTAGGTCCTTAGAGTACTTGGCTATGAATTATACGTAAATGTGAAATACAGTTTACATACTCAGGAAACGTGCATTTAATTGCAATCTCAAAAGAAACATGAAAGTCACTTTCACATCATGAATAAATATAGTCCCTCGCAATTAAACAATGTATCTTTATGTCAATTGCGATTAAGATGATTCTGCTAATTCAATGTGACAATCGATTCACGATCGATTCAGTCTACAGATTGGCATCCATTGAGGGAAAAAGGAGGGAAAGAGGGAACAGCGGATGGTAGTGAGGGACGTAACTCAAGTCACGTGATGTAAGTGAGGTAGGCGATAGGCGTAGAGTGGTATTGGTGGTAATGTGACGTCAGAGTATTTCCCTCAGAGGTAAGTTCTCCTGGTAACGGTCATTCTCCGGTCATTGTACGTGCCAAAATAAGACGAAAATACAAAATAACGAAATTACGCTTGAGGCTTCGTTTCCGAGTTACATACATATTATGTAATTGCTGAAAACACGCGCAAAAAGCGGCTGACGCGGGAGACTTATACTACTGCACTTTGGCAGTAGTACAGGTAAGTCCTTGACGAACCACGCGGCACTTACGGCAGAACCATTGGAACATTCTCAATCGACATATCAATGGAATTTCTAACAAGCATCATACGAAATTTGTAAACAAGTAGGAATTATTACATGTATACATAAACTGATAGATCTGTCATGTATATATCTAAATATGATTTTTTAAATGGGGGTGCATCGCTCTGTTCTAAATAAAAATATTTCTGTTCACCTATAAAAGACGCGGTTCGTCGTATTTGAAATTTTTCCAAATTACTTTCATTATGAAACTGAAGTAACTTCGTGTACAAGCTTCAAGCGCCTGTAAATTAGGAAATATTATGTAAATTAGTGAGAAAAAAAGAACTGTAAATCGAAACTTTATGAATAATAAATGAGCGAAAGCAAAGTACATATGAATTGAATCGAGTGCTTAAGCTCGTTAATAATACAACAGCCACGAAACATTATTGAAAATTGTGCTGAGGTTTGATAGGTATATATGTAGATAGAGTTTTGAAATTTTTGTGAAAAGTAAACTGATTGTTCAATAATTTCAAGCAATCATTCATAATTTACACGTTCAAATGCAGTTCTCGGAACGTCCACTTCAATATTCGCTTTAGGTCTTTCTTCTTAATTTTACATCGACCTGCTAGCAATTACATATTGGTTTCCTGATAATCACCTGAATTCCCAGTTTAAGTATAATAACAGACATTAACGTTGCATGACATCGTGTATTAGCTGATATAACGCATGTGGCAGTAATCGATATTGTGTAATATAACAATGCGTGATACCGCGGTAATGAATGCCGTACAATACATTACGCGGTATAACAGATCGGACTGACCGTTAACAATTCAATATTCATGTATTACGGCTATAAAGTCGAATAACATGTAAATGTTATTGCACTAAATGGTAACACTAACATCGAACAATAAAGAAACTGTTTCCATTTTTATATCGAGCAATCTGCCAAACGTAATAGTTTAATTATGGGGTTGCATATACATTGTATAATATAAGCCTGCATATAATATATAGATGGCATGAACTGAAATTACCTAGTCGCGCAATTCAATTGCAATGCAAATGCTGAATAGATTATACCGTCCAATTAGAATAATTAATTGTATGATCGAGCGTATGTTATTGAACTCTTCGCGTAGCTAGCTACATATTTAGTATACAAGTTTCTTCTTTCTTGTCATTTATCGAACTGTACTTTCATTTCTTCGCATTTAACCCAAGCATTTCTGGTTCCCTCTGTTTTGAGAAAAGCAACGCGAAACTAGACGAGCCAGCAATAAGACGACCAAGAGCATTCTCTTGCGTATGACTGGGAAGAATGATTCGGCTGGCACTTGATATTTAGTCACAATAGAATCGACATTTAGTTTATGTATTAAACAACTCAAGATATTATATTGTTTCATTACTTCTAATGGGACAACTTCCTTCCCCCACCACAAATCCTTCCAAACTCACCCCTACCAGTTTTACACCCTATCCTCCCTTCAAACTCTCAGGCCTTCCAAATAGACCATAACAAACCAGTACAAAATAATTACAGTACCTTAGACCATGATAATTGATAAAAAAAAAAACCCACACTGAAGGAGTGGGAAAAAAAATAAAAAAAATTATTGGTAGTAGTATACATATGTAAGCGTTTCGTATACTACATATATTGATGGAATTGGCAGCGTATATATACGTTTTTCACATTATATTGATGTACTGTGACAGCGTATATATACACCTTTCGCAGGCAAAGCGTTAAAACTGAAAAGTAAATATAAAGTCAACTGACCCCATCATATTTGTCAATTAACCCCGCGGCCGGGGTCTGTTGACTTATTCGTCTCACTACTCTAAATACAATAAAAACTACAACCTAGACTCAAGTAAAACGATTTTCAAAATTATGCCTGTATACCTAATGAAATTAATAAATACTAATGGTCTATTTATAAAACTTATTATTATTATAATCTAGAGTATTATGACAAATGCAAAATATTAAAATGCAGAATAGAAAGTGAATGAATAAAAATGAGTTCGAAAAGTGACGTTCAGAATTAGTGAAGATAGTGAGGAAATGAATAATAAAAGAAATTCGAATAAGGGTTTGGGTAAATAGGCCGAAAGGGAACAAGGATGTCAACATTGCTGACCCCCAAAAGCACAGTAATACTGTGTACCAGAGGGGATCGATATAGATGCTCGAAGATGTTTCATTTGGGATGGTCAAAGTGACAACGCGTTTATATATGTACACGGTGCAGCGTCGCTATTGTTGGCAAATTGGCGGTGGACGGATCCGTCGACGATGACCGGGGTTTGATGAAGTAATGGACGTTCTCTGTCGACGTGTTGATCTGCGTCGATTATATGCACTGTAATAGGACATGCACAGAGGAGGAGATGGGTGGGGGCGACAGGTGGCATAGTGACTACCGATACGTGTACAGTAGGGCTGTTTGAGTCCCGAAACATTCGAGCCAAGTGACGCTCGGTTTGTCCAACTGAGCCGAGATTCGAATGGTTTCGAGCGGCATGGATGCATTTCGAACAGTTTGTAGGACGTTTCAAGTAGCAGGGAAAAATTCTGGCCAGAATAAATACAGCGAAATTGAGGTGTTCAAACGCAAATATTGAATCGGAACGTTTAGTTTGCATCGAATATAAATCAAAATATTGTATTTTTAGAACTTCGCGACGAACTATATAGTACTATCTATTTTCGCGAATTAAAACTGCTAGCTGGTAATGTAGCACTGTGCGTTTTGTTTGCGGCAAAGGACAGGTGCTTATCTACGTATTAATTTGGTTACTGTTGGTTAGTTCCTTATATCATACCATTTTTAGTCAAATTGAAATTAAATTCTTCTGTTTAATGCTCAGTTAGAGTACTATTTTAATGCATACTATATTGAAATTTGAAAGCTTTTGAAAAATTTGGAAATATTGGAATTTGAAAATAATTTTCATGAAAATTAATGTGCAAAGTTTCAAACACCATTTTCTGGTTTTCTGTTGTTTTTTTCCATTTTCAGGCACAGAATTTAATCTTTACGATTAAATTATGTAAATTTCACAGAGTATTATTATAAAACGGTGTAGGAATGAGAGGGTGCATATTATGCACTCATTAACTTGAGTGAAGAATGGTTACAAGGTAAGTTAGGTAACCCGGAAATTCAGGAAATTATGCAACTTTGTGTGCAAGTACAGTAGTTCATCCGTAACACAACCCTATTTTCGTTGATGTCACAGTGTGGTTCTGGGGCTGAAATTGCCCCTTAAAAAATGTAGAGTTTTCTGTTTAGGGGAATATATTGAGAACGGTGAGAGATATCGTAAAGATTTGTTTAACTGGGGAATCCTATTTTATGGGCTGAAACAAGAAAAATTTAGGAATTTCTTCGAGAAACTAGATTTCGATTCATCTGAAATTCGGACCATGTTTTTATGCATCCTTGAAGAAGTTGCAGTTTTTTTTTTTTTTTTTTTAATCATTTTTAATAATAAATATAGGAGTTATGCATCATGCCGCGCAAAATTCGCCGTCCGCTAGTGTGCATGATATTTACCTTTCAGGTACATAATATGAAACAGAAAATTGAAACGGCGTTTTACTTTGTACATGTGTAGCTTCAATTTGACGAACCAGAAATCAGAATACAACTAAGTTCTATACTTTTTTTATTACGTAAGAAAATTGGCGCAAAATTGGATCGCAAAAATTAAAGGTTCGGACCTTTCAATTTGAAAACTCTCCACACCGCTCAATAATTTTTTTTTTGTGTTTTTCTGGTTCATCAATTTCAAGCTACATACGTATAAAATAAAACGCCGTTTCATTTTTCTGTTTCGGATTAGCTGGTAGGTAAGTATCATACACACCAACGGGAAAGGAATTTTGCGCGGCGTGATGGTCGACCATGCAAAACTACTATATTTATGGTTTAAAATTAATAAAACAAAAACTGCAGCTTCTTCAAAGATGCATGAAAACATGGCCCAAATTTCATATGAATCGAATCGCTGGATTCTTAAAAGAAAATCTCAAAATTTTGCTATGTTTTTAGCCCGAAGAATAGGATTCCACAGTTAAGAATTCTTCAGATTTACTAGCTATGAATGTAATATGAATTAAGAAGGCTGGTAATTTTACAGCTGTTGATATTATAATACTATGATTATGTTCCTGGTAGAGGAGAATACCTCTGTAGCAGAACACTGTATGAGAAGAATGGTGCTGTTTACGCATGTTCGCTGTCCTAGTTACTACACCAGCATATCCACGAAAAACTTGACTCTCTGGCAAAGGCAGTGATTTCACATAACAGTAAGTATTAACGTAACTATTCTCGTGGAACACACTTTTCATTGTAACAAATGCGTTGTTTCGTGTAATCACGTAACGGTGGCCTTCCCTTGAAGCGCATCTGTTTTCGTTGGAACGGCTCGTTTCCGCGATTACGGTCCAGTGCAATAACTCCTCGTCGCCCGGTGTCACTGCCACGAATTTGCCGAATTTAATTAAACACCGCGAAACGTAATTTCTAATTTAGTTAAAAACCACCTGTATATCGTCGCGTCTACTCGTGACAATTAGTAATTTAAACCAACTTATTGTGGATAAATATTTATGTAGATAAAGTATGAGTGAACTCGTGTTGGATCCGAACAAATGCCACTGTTGTAGGCGTACACTTGTACCTGGAAAGACCAGACGCTATATGTTTGACGCCCAATTTGATCAAATTTCATACACAGTCGGAGATAAAATTAACTGGATAGGCGGTAGAGATTGTTATAATTGAAATTTAATCAAAACAGTACTGTTAATAAATAGTTATGTTTCTTGTATTATTCTATATCCTTATCGAATCTAGAATACATCGCGGACAATTCGAGTTAATTTCAAGAAGATAGCACAAATCAGTATCGCTTAATGCGTAAGGCGACAAATTAAAGTGGAACAAAATTAAGTAGCCGCTCAAGTAACCAGGCATTTATAACCAAGACATTTAAACGAACACCGAGTATATGTAACCTTCACAAATAGGAATTTTGAACAAATTTTTCTGTTCATACTAAGTCATATTCGGTAAGTCTACAAGTATAAAGTAAAACCAGAAACGGAGGAAATTTTATTAGATGTTCGAGACCTGATTGTTTTAGAGTGCCGCAAAAGTTAAGTTACCGTACAATAGTTCAATAACATAATGTGTCAAAAGTTGTAGTTAAAAATATTTCTTTCGAAAAATTCTTGCGAAAAAAAACAATGTTATAAATCTGAAATATTGAAATGTCCAAACTAAATGTTTTAACCTTAGAGCCGAGCTTTCAAAGAAATCAAATACAAAGCATTATTATTGAATTTAATAAAGGAAATTTAAAGAAGGGAGGATAAAAATGCTCGGAGAGCGGGGCATTTCCTAAAAATGAATATCAGTTGAAGCTTCTGAATGAACACACGTTGAAGTCAACATATTTCGAAAAATATTTTCAGTCGCATATTCGATTACTTTTCAGCGATGGTATTTATAATGAAATAAACACTTGGCGTTTCCAAACTTTTGGGGGTATATCGAGTGAATAAAAACATATCGAAATAATCATTTAAAATTCAATATAAAATGAAGAAATAATCACTTGGACCATGTAAGTGGTTAAAAGATTGTAAAAGTTAGGAAACTTCTAGGCATCAGCTCATATAGTGGCAACTACCTCTCTCGCTCCTTCTCCAAAGCTATGATATTTTGGACTCTGTATATTACAATGCTAATTCAAATGATAATTCCAGGCAGGACGCTATTGTTCTTTTTGTTGTTGCTTGCTGGCAACTGTAACCACCTACAGGGTAAAATGCCAGTTGCCGATTGCAAGAATCAGTTCACCGGGAAACGCGCTCCTACCATCCTACCCACTGGTTTTTTGTAAATTCAGACAGCGAAGCCGAGTCACAATGATATATAACCAACCACCGGCGTGTATCCAGAAATTCCAGGCGCGACACAGTAGCTTCGTGCCATCACAATGCGAATTATGACAGAATGGTACTGCTGACTTTTTGCTCCTGTTTTGCCGAGAACAAAACGGAAGAACATGGAGGGAAAGATACGGGAAGGGAGGGAACAGCTAACTATGTACTCTGTTCCCTTATAAGTATAAGGGAAACGTGACACTAGAAATACTGAGAGATCATACTTTGGAATCGATATAATTATATACCCAAGGATCCACCTCTAAATAAAGCTCTTTTAAAATACAGTGAGGTTTAATGTACAATCGAACTACTTAGTATGGCGCTTAAATAAATTTCAAAAGTTCAATTTTCTCAATTAACGTTGCTGGAGAAACTTACCTCGCCAATGATATCGAGTTATCATGGCAATACATCGCGATGATTGCTCCCATTGCTTCCCCTAATTACGGCTAATTTTTCTCGCGAAAATTCAATTAACCTTGATTGGCTTTAACGTTTATGGAGTTCAGTCAACTCGATTAAATGAAATATCCACTCTCTGTCGGCTATAAAAGTAAAATACGGCGAACCATTCGTTAACACCTCTCCGGTCATCTTAATATTCTTAGTAGCCAAACATGTTTCGTAAACTCCGCGCTTCTATTCTATACTGCTGGGCAAAATTAAAGCATCGCTATAATTTCCCGAAATTTTTCTTCATTTTCAAATGGCTGTATCACCGCGAAAAATTGTCACAAAAATATTTCAATGTCGAAGTGGATAATGGTAGTCCATTTAGTCCGTCCACAGTATTCTTATTGGTTTAGAATTCCATTTGTTCGTTAGAGCTTACTCCTCCACCAGAAGTTTCTGCAGTTGCATCCCCGGTTCTGAACTGATTTAGCTTTTTCCTCAGTTTTGTAAGTCTGCTCTTAAGACCGCGATTGGTGATACGAGGGTAGATGCTCCTAAGCATGTCTTCCAGAGCTGAGATGTCTTTGGTGTGTTTAAGGGCAACTTCGCGCACGTTTGAGTTATAGTAGCTTTCTGTTAGGAATTGTAATAAATCTTGATAATTTATTGGGAACTTATTATCATTGTTTGCTATATATTTCGTCGCTGGGGGGTAACTTTTCGTTTACTTCTTCCATAGAAGTAGTTGAAGCAGTT
This sequence comes from Andrena marginata, assembly GCA_963932335.1. Taxonomy (NCBI): domain Eukaryota; kingdom Metazoa; phylum Arthropoda; class Insecta; order Hymenoptera; family Andrenidae; genus Andrena; species Andrena marginata. The sequence continues at coordinate 57,170 of OZ010664.1, read as the reverse complement.
TGTCCGTTGTGCACTCTGCTTATTATTTGCTCCCGACTGAGTTGCCTCTTTATTAATAGGATTTAATAGAGATGATCCTGAGCTAGAAAGCGGTATTTTAACTCCGAATGGAGGAGGCATTAGTTCTTTTGCCTTATTACGAGTAGCTGTACTTTCGTAGGCATTAAGGGTCATTGGAGCCATTGCGTCTTTGTAATCAGTTCTGTGCTGCTGGGAATAACTTTCGCCATTTCTACAGTGACGAGCTAGGTGCCCTTCCTCCTTGCACAGGAAACAGGTAATTTTCTCGGTTGATAAGTAAATCCAATACGTCGTGTTGTCGTAAGTAATTTTTAAAGATTCGGGTAGTTTGCTTGCGTCTTCGCATGTACGGTTGTATGTACATTTGATGTCGAAAACATAGAATGTGGCTGAATCCCGGGTCATTTATACCTGCTGTAATGCTCGTTATGTTCGAAAGTGGTTTCGTGTCGAGTTTAGTTAGTTCATCTTCTATGTGGGAGTGCAGAATGATGGGACGTACGTTCGATATAGTAATACGCTTGGCCTTCGATATTAGCGGCCTTATTTCAAGACTATTTGGGCCAATATTTACGGTGGCCTTATTATCTGTAAGTTTGTCCGCGACCTCCTTGCTACATAAATATGTATATACAAATGCGGCTGTGCGAAATACGTGATACATACCGTATGTCTTTCGGTTCTATTAATTTGGCTAATGCAAGTGTATAGTCATGTATTGTGAATCCACTGATGGCATCAAGTATAATGGCTTGTTCCTTCGTAGGAAAGTATACTTGTTGGAGAATTCTCGCGTAGGAAACAGGCGGTGCGTGCCGAGTTCGGACAGTCGTAGAATACATTATGGTCTAGGTTTTTTTTTCTTATTTTTCAATTAACAGTGCCTCTGTAGTCAGGGGCACTGAGCCATCAGGTGATTTTAGTACGGAGCGCGTCACCCACACCCCTTTTATCGTAGTTCTTACTTATAAACGCACAGAATCACTAGAAACTTCCAATTAATACCTGTCAGCCACTCGCCAGTTCGAGATTGTAAACAAGTCTTATCGCGACGATGGTTGACAGTGAACTCGTAAAACTTATTTAAATGTACAAAAGGGATTTGTGAATTTTCATTACAGGTTCAGAAAAAAAGTTTAGAAAACGGCCTTTACTATTTTTTTTGCGATATTCCGACCAATTGCAATTTTTTTCTGGCGCACATGAAGAGGAGTTTGAAAAATACATTAGGTACCTATAGGTTGTAGCAACGTTTTTTATTGGTTGACCATTTAAATCGCGCTCTCTGCGCGTCTTCTATGATATTTAGCACTCTGTTCGTGATTACCCCACGGCAGTCGGGTAATTACAAACAACAAGGGTTTTTCTTTTTTACTGTACATTTGATTTTTATTATAATTTTTCAAAAAATCGTCACAGTACTTTATAGCTGAACAGTTTAAGTATGCTTGTGAATAAAAGACAAATTCATTTCTCACATAGTTTTCTTTTTTATTTGCTTTTTGACTTAGGTGTTCGTCATTACCCCACTCTCCCCTACTGCTTTATTTTCAAATGGCTGTATTGCCGCGAAAAATGGTCACAAAAATAATTTTAAAAAAGCATTTTAATGCTTCAGGTTTCTAGGTCTTTAATTAAGACATGAATTTTTTCATGCATTATGATACTGTTTTATTAAGATGAACGTCTAATTTGAACGTATGTACGGGCCAAAAAAAAGTTTTCTTATAAATCCAATGGAGGGTAATCTCTTGTACATTTCTGAAAATTTGTTTTCTTTCCTTCATCGTGATGAAACAGTACCTATATTTAATAATGGATAAAACAAATTTTGAGACCTTGGTTCAAAAACTAGAAACTTGCAGCGTTAGAATGCTTTTTTTTTTTAAATATTTTTGCGACCATTTATCGTGGCACAAATGTTTCGAGAAATTATAATGATCCATTAATTTTGCCCGGCTGTGTATTAAAATTCATTGACAACAAGTGTAAATATCCCTTTAAGCTTTTTTATTGTTATTCATTCTTGTAACATTACCTCAAAAGCGTCATTAAAAAAATTTATATAACAAATTCACTTAAAATATACCGTAACTATGAACGTCATTAAGAACAGTTAATTACTCGAATTTGAAATACTACGTTACTCGCATCGCAATCCAACAGAAGACACGAGAGTGTAAATGGGTACGAGAAGCTTATTCAGCTGATGGCGCTTTTAATTTCAACAGACCCGATTCAAAGAGAACGATACAAGAATAATTGGGTTCTCTAAATCCAGCCGGAAATAGGCGTTTAAACAAATTGTTTCGATGTGCAGCGATGCGGAAGAGGGCGTGATTGGAATCAGGATTTGCGGGATACAATTTCCGGATGCATATGGTCGGGCGCGCAGCCTCGTTATTGTTACCTAAACAGTTACCCATTCGTTTTGTCGGTTGCAACTAGAATGGCCTGTATCAAATAATGTGCGAAACGGTTGCGAGCGGCTGGTCAGGTCCGCTTGAAATACATATGTAAGGTCCGTTTTTTGTCAGGCGAACCACGACAATTCTCTCTCTCTCTCTCTCTCTCTCCCCCCCCCCCCCCCCCCCGTGAATGACGAGAGCAATAAACGAGAAGTTGAATATTGCCACCGGAGTTCTTGCGCTTGGCAGGAATTTAATGGAGAATTTTCACGGAAAAATTGTTGCTAAGAAAGTGGCGATAAAAAGTTTACCGAGGCCGAGGGAGGGATGAGCTGAAAGTATGAATCGCAGGAGGCCAAGTGACACGGCAGAATCGTTCGTTAGTGGAGAATTTATTACGCGGCACTTTTAATCATCGCCGCAACAAAGGATTAGCAAGCTAACCTTTTAATACATCCCAGTGAAGCGATTATAGCAGCAAGGTACATGAACTCGGGGATTGATAAAACGTTGCACTCATTACATATCCGTATACGTTACAGTTGCGCGTTTTTTTTTTAAATTACGTACTTGTTACATAGTGTTCGTTATGCTTCGTCCGTAAGAAGTAAATATATCGCGAAGGAAAGACTGGTGCGAGAAAGGAGACAATGAATAATAAAGGTATTTCGTTCGAAGTGAAGCTGACAAATCGACTGTACCGTACTTTTTCCTCCATTTCTTTTGAATCAATTTACTGTCGCAGTTTGCAAGAGACAACCTTTCCCGGACAATTGCAGTTATATCAAAGTGTCGTTTCCTAAGAAATATTACGTCAGATTACCTGGGACTGTAAGGAGAGGAAAAACGGAGCGAAGAGTTCGCTGCGCTGGAGGATCCTTGAGACTGCTCCTCCACACATAAAAATAACATAAGATAAAAATTCTATAGTGGAATACTTCTCTTGGACGACGTTTCCTGTTAACCGATCACCTTCCCCTTGCATTTATACATAATCCAAACGATAGGATAGAAATTTCGATAGTTGAAAGAATTGCTAATTATTCCCATGGAATACGTAACATCATTTCTGTACGTTGTAAACACGAGCTGAGAGTATTGACTAATTTAGAAATTCTCTGTGTTATCTGTGATTCTGTGATTCTGTGATACTTTTTTCTACTACGATACATTGTCTATTTGAAGCTTATTAACGCATCCTTTGTCCGTATGTCACATGTATCGTATCATCTTCGTCACGTGACACGGTGGCGCCACATGTAGCGCATGATCTTCGTCACGTGACACGGTTGCATTAGCCAGCTTTCATATGAAACTCCGTTATACTACAGTGATGAACGCTAATAATTAGCCTGCAACCAGATTCAGAAACTAGTTCAGCCTCCCTTTGTATACGAAAGAAGACGGTACTAATGATCTAGAGTACGTGTAGTTGCGAATATCTTCCAACGTAATGGACATCCGTAAATCTCTGGCGCAGTATTTTATGATAATGCGCCTAGATTTTAGCTCCAACCACTTCTACCACATCCGGCAATAATAGTTGTGAATTTTTGAAAGCAGTAAATAATTGCCCGTTATGAGCCCGACGAACGGGGCTGGCGGCGGGCTCATAGTGGCTTGCAGACATGATTCTCTCTTTCGTACCTGACGGCAACTTCGTGTCTGACTCATTACTTTCCTCTCGCTCGTTGTCCGGCTTTCTCATTGTCGTCCGTAGGCTTCCAAGAAATGGTGAGGATAGTCGCGGGGTTTTCAACAGGGGCAAAAACGGGCTCATAACGGGGAATTACTGTAATTAAAAAAACTTGATGTAAAGTTGTTCCGATTACTTTTATAATTATCTTATGTCAAGTCCTATATGCATTATCATGAAATACCAGTTTCCACGCGTTAAACACCTTTGGTGCAGTTTGTGTAATTAACATCAACTCCTTAGTGAAAGCAACCGTTTGCATGAGATTGGGCACGGCGTAAAGCTAAATATGTAGATAAATTTCAGAAATCTAGCTAACATTTTCAATTAACGCGGAATTAAATGATACTACGGTAATTATTATTCCACATTCAAAAGTGCCTCTCATATGTATGATAGATACATTTAGTAAAATGACCAGTACTATTTCACAAAGCATCATTTTCTCAAATCACCTTCACACGGCTAAGAATTTCTTAGTTCGAAGGAATCGCTTTTGTCTTACGTACGATTCCTTTCACGAAGCATTTTACACACAAACTTTTCTATATACTTCTAATATTTATTTAACTATCGCTACAATCCGCCAGCCTCCTCTACGCCGACGTATACACTCGCATTGCGTACGAAGAAATGACTTAAGGCAGCCAGTTTCCTAGAGGTTTCTGGAAGGTTTCCAACAGTCAGCTGTGCAAACCGGTCTCCACAACCTTGTTCACTATATGTTATCTGCTTTATTGAATCACCAACCACTGTTACCCTGACTCCTATCCCTGCGGGGCAATCTGCCATCCTTGCGTGGCTCTACTCTTATTTTTTCCTCCCCCTACCCACCGCAAACTTACCCCCGCAGATCTCCGAATAAGGTGAACCTCGCTAACTCTCGATTTTACGAGGTCGCTTCTACGGCTCTTATTTCAACTGCCAAATCCGTTTCGATTTTCGTTTTGGCCATTCAAGCTCCCTACATCGACCGCCGAACACGTGGACCACCCTACGGACTGATCCAATAAAATGCCCGCTCTGGTCGTTATGTTTCTTCCACTGCCTGCATGTTCGAAGAAACATGAAATTCTATTCAAATCTGAATTGTACTGTATTTTTCTGTTGCATCATCCGCGGGAGGTTTACCGAAGGTCTCTTCTTCTAATACTCAAATTATTGTGCTTGAAGGTAAACTCGTAACGTGTTTTATACACACATCTTCCTGCAACGTACGCATACACGTATTCTTTCTGCACATTTGCGTGTAATTGATAACACGCAGCAAGTGTTGTTCTGAATACATCTTCCACGTTACGATATAGTATTTTGTGTTTATTAGAAAGAGAAAAGATATAGAAGTTTAACGTAATTTATAGCAACCTTCCTAGTTTTGGTGTAATATCTGGCGCATATTCTACAGTCTCAGCTGAAAATGCCCCCAGCCCCTGGTGATGGGTTTTATAATGAAATATTTCGCAGTGAAGTTGGCATCTTCAGAATTTCACCCCTAGCTGGCGATTGAAAAAACCAAACATATTTTTAATTTGCAGAAGTATGGCTATCCGGCTTACTTCGAATATCTAGCTTTTCGTAATATTTTCCCACTTTTTTATATCCATTAAATATAGAAATAAGATGGTATATACGGTACTTTCAACGTCGATCAACCGCCATTTTAATAATTTTGGTGAAAAATTGTTCTTTCGTGGTATACCGCATAATCATACTCTTGCAAATTAAAAATATATTTCTTTTTTATTTCAGACGATCCAGTCGTCCGAAATTTCCAGTGCCAGCAAATTTCGAAGACGCCAGCTTCACCACGGAATATTTGTCTAAACAAAGAAAATAACAATTTTCTTATATTTTAAGACCGATAGAATATACCCGCAAACGGTTGAAAGCATTAAGTGTTTATTTTATTATAAAAGCCATCACCGAGGTGTCACCGAATTTTCGACCGGGACTGTAGGTTCTCCCCTTAATTACACTGATGTAGGGGGCGATTCGCATATTAGTTGGATCACATTGGTTTGCAAAACTACATTAACTGGAAATGTTTTGTCTATCTTGGTAAGTACTGTTTATCCAGACTCCAGAACTGTAGACTCTTTGATCTTACTTCAGCAATTAAGCTAATTACTTAAAGCAATTTAAGAAAGCTCACGTTTTACGAGAAAAGAGTAATATCATCAGCAAAATAAAGAAATTAGCTGGATAATTTATACGTAATTTGCAAGAGCATTGAAACTTTGCAAATGAGCACTCACTTATTTGAAATACACATAAGCTGTTAGCAACTGAACGTCCTTTTATCGAGGGCATACATTTATTATCTACTAAAACACCTTTACAATTGTTTAGGAATCTTTCGTTGTGACTTTTGCATCAACCACAAACTTATCTTCCACTCTCACCTACTCCTCTTCCGTCATTTTTCAAACACCACACATAATTCTATCTTCACCTGCACATTACTTTCTCCTGAGCGTTAAAAATGGACACACTTCGATTTCCATGCTTAACGTTGCGTCGTAATTGAATCTCGTTCGATAACTGCGGAGACACATCGATCACCTGATTACGCTCTACTTTTGTGGCTGGCGAAAGAAGCGGAAGGTTTTCGATATCAATAAAGATGCTAAACGTCGATAGTGGAAGAATCACGCCAGCGGATACCACGTGAAACGAGATTCCAAACGAATGGCCGCCGAACAAGCCGCGGAATTGAATCCCGTGATAATCTTCCGATCAAAGCATATGTACGTATGCATATGTACGTATACATACGTACATAGATAGACGGAGAAATGCAGGATGGCTTATATAAGGTGGGTAGAATTTTCGCCAGTTACAGTTTCATTGACGCTCTGATTTATGCGTTATCAACGGAATAGAAGAGAGCGTGAGCAATGGGAAAAAAAAATAGGAAATTCAGGTGTGGTCAATACTGAATGCTTCCATCATTGGATAATGAGTAGACTACGGAAGTTTATACAAATATTTATTTATAGTAAAGGACTGAACATGTGCGAACCTTGATAGAAATACCTATCTTTCGTCATCAGAGGGTTTTAGAAATGTATTTTTTATTTTGCATATTTTGCATATCGTATAGCTTTTGCATATGTTGCATATTTCCATCATATACAAAACTTGCTTTCAAATTAGCTCGACTATAGTAGCGGTCACAATATAACGAGGTCGCAATTATCGTAATAAATATCATACTTGCATAAACTTCCGCAGTCTGGTAATGAGTTTAATGTGGAAACGCCTTATCGGAGATGCCATTCTACGCTAATGATTTACTAATTAGCTTCAGCAGAATTACGTGCGATTTAATCCATACCCCGTGCATCACACGTGGTGCATGACACTGTCACGCGACATGGTTGCGTACATATGTATATACGCAGCATGTTGGCAGAAACATGTGTGAGATATGTATCTATGTAACATAGATAAGAGAAGAAACTGCAATGTAATTTATACAAATTCCAATTTAGATAATAAGAACTCGGGTTTCATTTTACAAGTTGTAAGAGTTGTGGCATTTAGGGAACGGCCTATGGTGCGAGTGGCACATAAGTGGCGCCCCGCCACTGTTGTACGTTATGTAGCGACAGAGTATGCATAAGGGACCTCGGAGAGTCGGCGTTGGCCGTGGTGACTGAGGCGGCTGATCAGTGCGCAACGAATCCAAAGATCGCGGGTTCTTCGAGTCCCAACGCCCCCGAGGCTATCTTTTTTCGTCGCTTGCAAAGTAAAAAAATAAAACAGACTTAAAGACACTAAAGATATGATGTTATAAACCAACGATGAAGTTTTAATGAGTGTTAAGGTTAACACCTATCGCAATGCTTTTAGGATAAAACGTTAGTTGCATATCCTTTGGTTTTCTAATTATCCTCATTTTCCAATTGTTCATTGTCTGACTGATTGACGGAGTATTAATGATACGCGTTACCTTCAAATTACCTTCGATTTTTCTTTATTGCAACAAACTTGGACGTCGCAGACTCTCAGGGATGTCACCACTTTAAATAAGCTGAGGTTCTCACACATGCGTGGCCATTATGATTAGCTTTTTAAATTGAAAACCAATGTATCGTGGATATTATCTCGTAGACCAGATAACTCGGACACTAATTATATTTGTAGCACTATGCGAGCTTATATCGTGCACTTTGCCCGATCGATTGTTGCCCATTGCTCCATAATTCCCACGCAATACACGTTATTCACTTTGCCAACTTCAAAACTTCTTTGGTTCACTTTCACTTCGTAAATACCACAAACGTCTACCCCTTCCAGTTTTCTAAGAAATGAAAATGAAAATTGGGGAGCACAGCATTTCGGACCTTTAATTTATAACTCATTGATCATTCAGAATTACATCTCGTAAAAAATTAAATTTTCCATTCCTGAACAACGTACACTTTCAAAGTGTGCTTAATTGTATTGCATACGATTTTCTTTTTTTTCAACAGTTGAAGCATTTAAATCAAAGAACAATGAAGTTATCTTCAATAACCGCCATTACATCTGAAACACCCAACAAAGTAAACATAACGAAAAGTTGTTGGACCCACTGCACTGGATATTTGCGCCAAGTTCTTAACTAACTTAGCGTCCGACTCGTGGACGTAATGTTTGTGAAGTTAAAACTGAAGGCTTCGTTGCAAGTTGACAGTTATTCCACAAACTGTGCTGTCACATTAATTCTTTTTCAGCTTATTCCGTAATTATTTCTGTAAATATTAATAAACTTGCATATAACGAAATATATGGGGAGAAAAATTCGCCATCGTAGAAAAAGCACTAATAAAGATCGACTGATAAAACAAATTAGCGTATCTAACTTACAAGGAAAGATCCCTGACGCAAAAATTCAAAAGATTCCTAAACTTTGGGAGTACGTGGGGGACTTCCTCCTGATTGCAACGCAATTTTTGTTTGTTATCCAAATTCACTCTAAGCAGGTGAAATTAACCCTTGAAAGTTCGGCTATTTTTCGATTTTATTCTGTTACTGGCAATCTGTACGAGATAGAAAAAAAGTTATAACGCAAGTGTTACGTCTTTTAATTATATCTAACAAATGGAAAAAGTTTTATCAATCGTTAAAACAATTGATAATACTAACAATGGTAAAACTTTCCATTTGATAGATCTAATTAAAAGAAGTAACTTTTGCCTTGAAACTTTTTTCTGTCTGTTACAGATTGCGAGTTACAAAATAAAATCGAAAAATAGCCGAATTTTCAAGGGTTAATTTTGCCCCCCTGGAGTGAATTTGGATAGCGAACAAGAATTGCATCGTAATCGGGGGGAAATCCCCTACATATTCACAAAGTTTCAGAATTTTGTGAATTTCCGGATTTGGGATCTTCCCTCGATAGAGATTTTAAACAATTTCCTTGTTAGTTAAAAACGGAATTAATTTCTGTGTTAAATCTTGCAGTTTGTTTGACATTTATTGAAAGTAAAAAATTCACAAATATTATTTCAACAAACATTTAACAAGCTAAATTTTGCAATAAATACAGATTATCGCGAGATTGACATACTTGTAACAAACCCCCAAAATTGCCCTTTTCTTTTTCTTTTTTTTTTTAATCTGCATATATAATAATTACTTAAATACTTATATTCTTATTATTTTACTTTTATGAGGCGTGTTTAGCGTTAATATTGATATTAGCTCAGAGTACCGCGAGAAGCGAGTGCAATGAAAGAGAGAATCGAGTGTTGAGGAGTGGGAGAATTGAACGCATGCGCGATCCTCGGTCGATCGCGGATCGACGAGAGCAAGGATCAGGAGCAGCGATGTGCCTATGACGAGAGGTTGCCTTGAGAGAGGGAACCGAGCGTTTCATGCGCGCCTGCGCATTGACCAGTCACGCTGTAGGCCGACTGGAGAACGGATCGTGCGAGCGGAGAATAACCGATGCGTAATAGTCGCGAGCTCCATTCCTATTGGTACGCTCCCAGTGCTCCGAATATGTACATACATATAAATACGGGCATGATAGCCCAGAGAATCAATCCACTTCATTCAATGACTCGAGGATCGTGTAAAGCTAATAGCTGATCCCAACATGATTAATGCTCCAACTTTGGATGCCGCTCGGTAGGCCCCTCGGTCCTGCTGATCGTTCTAAACTAAGGCCATAGACGCGCCAGGTTTGACGAGAGGTTCCTTTCGTGGAAGCCGCCTTGTAGGCCGCTTAGTTGTCGAAGCTAAGTTACTAATAATTATTCTCAGGTTAGTAATATTACTCCTGTGCAACGAGGGAGTGAAATTATATCGGGTGGCAATACCTGGCTCTGATCAAGCGAAGAAACAACTACAAACAATTCTCAACTTAAACATATTCAATCTCCTAGATTCATAAGCTAACTCCTACATCGGCCAAAAGAGTCATTATCTATAAGCTAACTCCTTTCAATCGACTAAAACGTGATTATTAGTTATTTAAGTCACATCACAGACCAGGTATAGAATAGACCTTTCACTCTTTTGTCTTCCGTGTCACTCGATTTTGGGGCTCTAGAGCCCCATTACCATTTCCGTGTCGCATCCGACGTTAACGACTAAGCATGAAATAAAAGTGCAGCGCTATAAGCGGTAGGAATGAAAGTTATAATAGCGGTAAGAATTTATATACAGGGTGTCCCGATGTCAAATTAATACAGCATTTTTAAAAGGGAAATAAATTTCTTCATTTCTTTATTAATCAGCAGATTCATACAACGGGGAAGCATTGTACAACTTCGCTTACGATGTAACGAATCTCTGCTATCTTATAATTCCCTAATAAATTATTTGCGGACATGGGTTTATATAACTTTTTCAACTTTTTCAATTTTTTTCAACTGTATACCCGGCATACTCTGTGTACAGAGATACACTTTCATTTATCATTTTGAACACTTCCTATAATAACTAATTAAAAAATGATTAATCAATTATGGTAATCTTATGTTGTGTCTCGTATCAAGTAGTAGAGTAGTGGTGGACCCATGCCTACATATACGTGTAACTCTACACAATCAAATCGTTCCGAAATCTTTAACAATTTTTCCTGACCAAAGCGTTCCTTTGCGTCATATGGCTTCTTTCAAACATTATCCCTTTTCAACGCGCAGAATACGTTGATGTAAAAAAAATTGGTAAAATTGTCGAAAAGCTACCTATTCACCGATTTCAATGACCTTCACATATGATGTCAATGTCGTCATTCTGAACGACATTTCCCTTTAAACTTTTTGACGGTCGGCCTCAGTTTCGGAGATATTAATAAAAAACTTTCGGCATAATATATTCTATACCTGGTCTGTGCCAAGACGATCAACTTTATTTTCTTGTAACGACCGAGAGTCGCAACCTATTTAATAATTCAAATTTCTTTAGTATGTTTGCATGTATGCTTCAAACGTGGTCTTCTCGAATAAACACTATTAAGATTAATTCTTGTTCTGGAATTTCAATTCTTTATCGCACGCCACTCGAACCAATCCCGAATCCCTGTAACACGCGTTGTGCTACGCGTAGAAACGTTACACACTGTCCTCTACAGTCTACAGTCTCTAGACTCCACCGTCTACAGTCTACACCAGGGGTGCACACTAAGTTTGCCCTAGGGCAGTCGGTGCGCCCTCGAGCTCGACCGTGGAATGCTCACCCCCCACTCCTCGGTATAAGGTCTTGTGGTGGGGTACACTATGACTGCAAAGGCAGTATGCCCGTTACAACTACAAGCATACCGACGATAGATATACATACAAGACCAAACGAAAACGTGCAGAATTTTATATTATATTCAGAAAGTTACTTTTAACAAATTCGCATACGTAAATTTGAGTACTTTCATTTGAAGATATTTAATAACATATATACATATAGAGTGGGCGACAAAAGTATTCGGATACCCTACCATTATAAATGTGAACCAAAGTATTATTATTGCATACGAAAATTTGAACTCATTTTTTAAAATTCAATTAATAAAAGTACAGAGATTGCAATTATAATACTCAATACTTTTCTTTTAAAAATTCCCCAAAATGTGCCTTATTTTCGGAGCGTCAAACTCTGGAAATCCCTGCGGCAGCCTGTGAGGCTCCGCTCCCACTACTCCAGCGTCTCCAGCCGCTCTCCACTCCGTTGCTGGACTCGCTTCTACCTGAACGAGCTCGGAGCTCGAGCTCGGATCTGAGCTCGCGCCCGGAATTGGGGGTCCTGTGCATACCTGGTCTACACCATGCAGGTAGATGACATAAAACAGAAAACAGTCACAGTGAAAAAGGAGACAGAGATTTAACACCACTGTCTAAAGTGAACATAAAGAAACTTCTGCATCTTTTACCCAATACATAATTTATTAAATAGCTTCACTAACATAAATCCTGCACGAAGTGTTCATTAATATCCCTTACAATTAGGCAGATACAACAGCCATCAGTATGCAAGGTGACCCGACAGTTAAAATGTTAAATCGCTAATATAATCTTATCGCCCGCTGCTGTATGCGAGTTCAGCTTTCTGCTCGGATTTATTAGATCCTACAGGCGGCCCGCATGAGTATCGATATTCCAAGTCGTGCCTATTCGGTCCTACGAGTCCTAGATCACGTAGGTACAGGCGATAGCTCAAAACGTACTGCGAGGACAGACCTACGCGAATAGATGCCGTGATTTTTGGTGGTGCAGCCGTACGAATTCCCCGGGAATCGCCCGCAAACCTACCTGATCATGAATCAAGCGATGTGGGGTAAGCCTACCGCCGATTCAGCTACCTGATACTATGAAGGTACACAACGCAATATGCCTCTCCTATGCTACGCATACTAATCCCACGGAACGGGCCGATTCACTCTATGTACCACGGATGTTTCCTGCCTGGCATATCATTCACCATGGCTCTATTCCTCTTTGCTCGTTAGTCTCGCTCTCTTCGCTGGTACAAATTATGCAAAGCCCTAGTCTATATACTGAGTCTATCCAATCAGCAACACCCGTACCGTCATTCGATCCTTTTTCGATTCTCATATAACACTAGTTGGGGGCGGGGCGCTCGTTCTTGAGGTAAATAATTGCTGGGTATTGAATCCGGGCGGCACAAAGTATTGGTGGTGTTTTCTATTAATCTGAATGTCTTCTTTACATCGATCGAATCCATCGTTTATGGACTGCATGCTTCTCCCTCTACGTCATCCAAATATTCTATTATCGGTATACCCTACGTTACTGGACAGTGGACATCATTAAGCAATACCCTATTTTTGTGGTATTCTAATTCCCTACGGTGCACAGTGGCCAGTTTGTCCCAAATCTTGGTCAAAAGTCCAAATACAAAGATTTTAACGTGTCAAATCTAATTAGCCCAGTTTCTTGTTAATTTGAAAACTTTAAACTGCAGCGGAGGAGTTGACAGAGGAGGCACACGTGTATGGCTTCGTCGTCCTATCTCCTACATCAACACAGGAGAAATGAGCCGCAAGGGAATCAGTTCTATTGGACTAATTAATAGAAAAGTAGAATCATTTTGCACGGTCCGTCTTCCGTCTGTAGTTTCTAACCATCCTGGACCATTGAGAAACTTTGATTTTTATTCCTAGGTTCGTGAGGGGCAGCATGATGGGGTAACTCTCATTTTCATTACCCCATCAAGCCCCTTCTCATCTCACTACAATCATACGAACACTGCCCGAAACATTATTTACAAAAGTATAAAATACCATACGTACCTTATAGCCAGCTAAATTCTGCCTCAGGAACACATTAATGTACCGGAGATCTTCTATACTATTATATCACTGTCACGGGTGCTAAAAGTGAGGAAAAACTAAGCAAGTGCCAATAAATTATAAGTTCTGGTCTAACTTCGTCACGCGTCCACATGTTTCACCGATTCACTACTCACAGACGGCGCCGATAGCGACGCGTCTAACGCATATGCTCAATTTTGATTAGTGCGTTTATATCACGAGATAGGGTGCGGAGGGGGGGGGGGGTACCCAGCCTTGCCCCACCTTCCCCTATCAGGAAGTTGTGTCAACAACGATGTACCGTCCCCATTGGCGTTACCCCAAAATCTGTTGAAAACTCACAACTGTTTTCGCTTACCTAATTATTGTTAACGTCTCGGCTGGTCAACATAGGAGAATTATAACCATATTACGAAGAACTACATCTGGACTGCCAAAGGCGACATTTCTAGTCAAAGGAAACGTTCTACTCCACGCGGGACCACCATCGGGGCATACAAATAATGCTCCTCGCATATTTAATTAACCCTTCGTGGCCACACGGGGTGTATCGCATCATTGGCAATTCTTTTTCTTTGCCAATATTTCTAGCTTCAGACCTTAATATTAAAATTTAAAAATTTGGCGAATTTTCAGAAAAAAGTCGCTTTTTCCGCAACTATTTTTTCATCTTCAACATGGTATCAAAATTTACATTTCGAGGAAAAGAGTATTAGCGCGTGATCGTATCGGTATTAAGAATGTACAATTGTCGCTCAAAAGTTAAAAACATTGAATAATACGAAAATGATAACTTAAAAATGACACGAGTCTGCAGTGAACCCCATGTGACAAATTTGTAATTATAAAAAGGTGTGACCATGAAGGATTAAAATAAAATTTATTACCAACTTATTGCTCGTTAGAAAACGAATGTTATCCTACATCGTATCAACGATGCTGAATATAATTTTCTAAACTTTAACCCCATCTTTTGCTGTCACACTAACTTTAAGAAACATTTAAAACCTTATGCATATTTTCCAAGTAGAGTCAGTACCAGCTGAGACTGAAAGCGATCATTTCAATTTAATTCGACTTAAAATCATCAGTTCAATTCAAACCTTAGTTCTAAAATGATTTACAGATACAATGACCAAGAGTTCTTCACGCGAATGACGCTACCAGGTGTGCAGTGATCCCATGTTTCTATTTCCTCTTCCATACTCGATCGCCGACACATGTTGCAGTAATATTTTTTAACAAAAACATATGTTCGTATCTCGACCGGTATTTTATTACCGTTCGTATGTCATATGTATATTACTTCTGTATTTCTATATTTTTAATGGATTTAGTTTGAATTTCAGTGTTAACCTTTAACAGACCAAGGATGCCTGCTAGGTGCAAGAAAATTTCAATTAAAGTTACTTATCGATGTCATTAGACTTTATAAAAGTGCAAGAAATCGTGATTCGTAGAATTCAATGAATTGTCAAATTCACGAGGGAAGTGTGCGTTTCGTCCTGGGCCTGCTGGTGGACTGATCAGTAAGGCTTACCTAGCAAACCCTACCTTAGTTGCGGGGATGTTAGGAGCTTTTTTTTCCATCGTGTTAAGTGTTCCGCAGTGCCACAGGGAATGCTCCCTTATACTCGCATATATCTTGGGGTGTTAGGTGATATTAAAGTCTTGACAAGAAGTTGAGAAAATCTGTAACGCTTGAAATGGGTTCATTAGTAGGTTGGTGGGTAAATGTTGATTTAGGGGATTTAGTTTTCTGTTTAAATGGGAGTCGGGTTACGTCATAGCTGCCTAGACTTCTGATAAAATGATTTTCATGCTCCTGGTTGTTAGGAGATAGGATGAAACAGGTATATTCTATAGCAATCGGTAGTTGAGGGAGAATTTTCGAGAGTGCGGGATCGGTGGAAATGCTCTCTTGTCGTGAGTATGGAGTAGTAACTACTTACACTTATATTACATTACCTTCTGCTCTAAAAATCTATATTTAATAAGTGCGGCACTGAGCAAAATGGCTCTGAAAGATTGACAAGCGATTCAGTTGGATTGCAAACGATTAATTATTAATTAATAGCGTGCAATGCTGCATTAAATAATTACATGTAAAATAGAATCATACATGTACATATCTAGGTACATATGTGTATAAACATCCTTATTGTTTCTTACGGATTACAATCTTGTCCTTCTCTACCGTATGTACATTCCTTATCGCCATCCTCACTTCAACTCTATGCTGTACCTACCTACTTATTATTCTACGCTTTTAACCTGTCGCGTTTGCTATCTCCTACTCACTATTACCTTCTCTCTATTTACTACTCTACCTTATATCTAATTCTTAGCACCTTCCTCGTTATCTCCTTCTCCTATTCCTATTCCTATTTTAATCTAATTGTTAATTCATTTGCATTCCCTTTGAACACCAAGTACACTGTACATCCACACGAGCATCGCAACGAAGAAAATCTTCGTATTACCTACCATTTACGACCGTTCCGATTCAGAATGTTGAAAGGAATCCGTAGGCCGGCAGCCGAAAGTCAAATGACGAAATTAAAACTCATCAATGCGCGAACTAACCGATCAGATTCGATCGATAGAGATTTAATTAAAACACAGCCATTCGCTGGTTACCGTGCCCGATTCGCGTGGTACGTTTCAATACGAGCACGAATATACACACATATGTACCTTTATAACGAGTCTACT
Organism: Andrena marginata; assembly: GCA_963932335.1. Lineage (NCBI taxonomy): Eukaryota > Metazoa > Arthropoda > Insecta > Hymenoptera > Andrenidae > Andrena > Andrena marginata. The sequence continues at coordinate 40,570 of OZ010664.1, read as the reverse complement.
CGAGGGTAACGATGCGCAGACTGATATGTCCAAACATTATAACCAAAAATAGAAATATCAGACAGCTCGATAACGTGCGGAAATTGCTGGTGTGTTCCAACAGCGGTGCTCAAGACTTCGAGAAAGGGTACAAAGGGTCTGAAACAAAGAAACATCACCCGGACTTGTTAACCACGGTCTTTTCAATCTATTCGCTGTCCTAGTTTGCCACATGTTGCGTACGGCCATGCCACGTGACACGTTTGCCTCACAATAATAGCGCACTGGTACGTTTTCAGCGAATGCCTAGAATCATTTCTGATCATATCATTTGCATATGTAACTAACATAGACATCATAACTTGCAGAAGTGAAAATTTCTTACTTATCTTCTGTAATCGCAGATATTTTGGCGATTATAATTTCAATTATAATTTTTAATACAAAATATGATGTGTGTCTATCGTGAATATGCCTATGTATTTATTTATTCTTCCGAACGTGATATGATTACACTGTTTCAATATATTCGCGCTGATTGTAGTGAATTTTCGAATAACTACGTGTTATCGTGTTATCAATGTATATCGTCAGACTTTTTACAGTGTTTAATATTATTCTTATTCTATTTACTATTATGCCCTATGAACGTTCACAATTTCTGCATGCAATGTTTATTTCGTTAGGCAAATTTTCGGAGAGCGTCTTATAAGGCCTTTAACCGTTGCTACTGCATATTGAATGATTTTTAGCATTTAAGTTTCTTGGGGCTCCAGTAATCCAGTATGTTGTTTTAATTAATGAATAAAAATATTGAACATATTGGGGGTCGAGTACATATTTGTGAAATGTTTTTAGCCATCTTGAGCGTACCTATCTATCGTAGCTGAACAACATTTGCAACAATTTTCGTTTGCATTTCAGCGATTATAATACGCGCATATCTACTTATATGCGGCAATAATAAATAGTTCGCGGTTGATTTTCCGAATCGAAGAACAGACTTTAGAATATGAAGCAATCAAATGAAAAGTTTTGCATCTAATTTGCGCCTACAGCATTGAAACACCGGACGTCAGACTTTTGACCTGGAAATAAGTAATTAACGGAAGAATTGGGTCAGCCATTAAACCGAGTAATTAATTTCATTTCGTATGCGAAAATGCACCGTCAAATTCAGTTTCTCATTGAGAACTTTCCGCGCGAACGGTACAATCTGCTGCAATACCATTATAACCTCAGGACAATTTCCCAAATATAAGTTGCTTTCAAATCGATAGAAATGCTCCGTGGCCAACAATAAGAGTATTTCGAGGGCTATATTTATAAATTTAAGCGAGACATAGAAACTTTTGTCTATGAACAATTGAAAAATATAAAAATAAACCAAATAAATAGGCATACTCATCTGATAACATATATCGACCACGTAGGAGATGACAGTTTAGATACTTAGCTATATCTTCGTTCGCATCTCCAAAAATCTTCATAATGTTTACTGGTGTTACTTACTTATCCACACTTTATTATTCTTTATTGTTCTACTGTTTTTATTGTTGAAAATGATTTCAGTTTATCTCTGAGACTAATGATAGAAAGTAAGTTTGTTTACTTTAATTCTAACACGTGAGAAATCATTGTAATTATTGAAATTTTCTTTTACTCAATCCCGTGATTAGTCCCGGAATCTCGAGATAGATTTAAAAAGAAAGAAAAAAACGCAATCCCGAGATAGTAAATAATGACCGGGATTGTATTTTCTAGTTACATCAAGGTTATTTCGATTTTTTAAAGGTGCATGTATGTTTCCAAGTACCTACACATTTGTAGTCCATTTCTAACCGAGGAAACTGGCCATAGATCGTCAAGATCCAAGTGTAGTCGAAAAGAACAGCGTACTGAAACCTTTATTTCCCTTTCATTACTGAGTGCCATGGGGCACGAACTACAGGTGTGGATTTATTGCCAGGGCGAAGGTATGCGAAAGGAAAGCCGTCAGGCTAAAGAGGGATTAGTGTGGTAGCGTGTAGCCGCCTTAGGTTGTAGCCGCGGTTCGTAGCGATAGAAGGCCAATTCAGGGTATGAGACTGAACTTGGCTAGGGTTTACCCTGGGAGACAAGTGGTCCTTGTCGGGCTCGCATGTTGAAACAGTACAGAGTTGAACGGACGAGGTCATCCTCCGACAGCGCCATCGTTTCCTTCAAATTCAAACTGTAGAACCACTAAATCGCTTCCACGTTCGACGTCTTACACGTGTCATCTCTCTCTTTCGCTGTCCCTTTGCCTCTTTACTTTATTTCGTGCCACCTATTGTCACTCTCCAACCTTTCATTTTCCCCTCGCTTCTTCAGCGCGCTTCTTTCTCCATTTTCTCTAGCGTTCTATTACGTTGCTCACAGTTTCGCCCACCTTTCTTCTTCAACTCCAAAAACATATTGTACTCTCTTCTCTCTCCCTTTCTTGCTTTCCCTCTCTGCCTGTTTTGTAGTTTCCCTTTCCTATTAGCTTTCCTTCTGTTCCTAGTAGGTACGATTTCGATGCTACTTTAACATCTTCTTCCTGCTCTCCTTTCGATTTCCTTTTACATCGCCCTAGAAACATTTCTTTCTCAAATGTGCTTTTGCGCAAATTTTACATATTTGACAAGAAGTACTTCACATGAACTGTATATTGCCTTCGGTCTCAAAGGGGATCGAAGAGAGGGGTCGATTTGAAGATTCGCCGCCCCTAGGCTAACAAGCGTCAGCCACCCTTTCCGCGAAATATCATCAAATATTTTAATCGAAGTCGAGACAATTTGAAAATTAATTTAATATGGCAAACTCACATATGATTGTGAATCGCTGCAAAATTGCTACATAAAAATAAAGTGAATTGCTTTTAAAGGTGTCCGAGGCCTCTGCGTTTAAGCCTTTTCTAATTTCTATCGCTCAAAATTTGTCGTTCCCCAAAATTTGAGGCTTCCTACAATTTGTCGTTCACCAAAATTTGTCGGTCATCATCTTTAACTCCTTCAAATCTTATTAATCCTTGATATAGGTACGTATAATTGAGGTATTGAGAGCAAAAACGGACTAACAAACATTTCTTGCGAAATTCAGTTAGAATCAATAATGTAGTATTCCAATAAGCCAGCGTTCCCCGATGGGCGGTCCGAGAGCACGAGTACCTATCCATTGCGTTTTCCAAAGCTCGCGTGGAAAAACCACTTGAAATCAGCCTATAACCACAATTCGAATCAATTTAGTCGCAATGAAATCAGCATGTAACGGTTACATGCTAATTTCAGGGTACGAGCCTACAGTTTGTTTGCCTCGGTGCTCTTTTTCTCATCGTTTTCTGACTCGCTCTCGCCTTTGCAGAACAAGAGTGAACCAGAACACATCAGAATAGGTGTGTGTTAGCAACGAAAAAATTCAAGAGCTTTATTGGTCGGAACATTGATTCTTTCTCGATAGCTTCATCTCGTATTGGTCTAGGCATAGCTTCGTAACGCACACAACTATTACGTTAAGGATAAATAACAGCCAAACGGCTAGGTTCAGGCGGAGCTGGGCAGCGTCCCCGTTACCCCACTATACCCTGCGAGGGGCATGCAACTGCAACTGACAAATGCACGATCGTCAGATGATGGTGGCTGATTTCTACTCGATCGCTGTTCGCGAAAACGAATTCACCAGCCAATGTACTTGATACCGACCTTAGAGTTTTCCCCATCCGTTACATACCCGCAACTTCATTGGTTTCGAGCGCCCCCTTCCACGCGAGCTTTGGAAAACGCGATGGATCCTCGTACTCTCGGACCTCCCATCGGGGCAACGCTGCAATAAGCTGTACTAATTGTAAGTAATCATATGAGGTAGGAAAAATTTAAATTTTTTGCGACGTAGATTAGTCCAATTTTGCTCTCAATGCCTCAATTACATATGCCTCTGTCTACTCAGAATGTAAAATGAAAAAATCAATTCTATATCCAGCAGCGAACTGGAACAGTCAAATTCTTTTCTATTTACAATCTTTAGTGTAGGTATGTTAACATATTCGTTGCCTACCTATTACAGAGGCAAACAGAAAGTTATTCGTCATCCTATAATTGCCTAATTATGTCCATCACCATTAATTTAATACGGACAAAACATCTGTGTTCCCTCGTTCCTTCGTTAAGAGTCCTTGGCATTTCGCTGTTTCTCTGTTTCTCTGTTACTCTGTGCTCAACCTCTCACACTTTCCTGCTTTCACAGTCAGTGTTGCGACTATCCCCTTTGTGCCCACCCCTCTCTCTCTCTCTCTCTCTCTCTCTCTCTCTCTCTCTCTCTCTCTCTCTCTCTCTCTCTCTCCTTCTCCCTTCCCTAGTCATTATACTTCCTGGTGTAAATGGGTCGACACATTACGCTGGCTTACCTATCATCGTTTCTACCTGCGATATCCGCGTTCCTGATACCGCTCGAAAACTGGCTCGCTTCCGTCCGCACGCCCACCCGTGCCGTTCCGCAATTATCTAGCCGCTAATCCGCTGTCTCGTCGGCCATAAGCGACGTTTAACTTCGACCGAATGCGCCGTTGCTGCTAAGTGACTTTTCGGCGTGCTCGTGTCTTCTTCCGCCACGTCGCGGCCATGTTGACCATGCTTTCGGGCAAAATACTCGACAGGAAAATGTGCATTCGACATTCTCGCGATTGCATAACCATGTTGAGTACCTGCTTCAACTCGTCGCATTTGATGCTCTCACAGCTAAATCAACGTCCAACAGTTATTCCGTAAATCATATTACTCGTGATTTGCAATCCATTGTACGTTTTATATTCTTTTTCAATTCGTCCAGATTGGTCAGCTGAAAGATAGAGAAGATTCGTGAGTAGTGATTAATGATCCCTGACAGAAGCATAGGCACTTATAGAAAGCGCGGCAGAATCAATACTTTCACCTTGACGAAGATATTAAGATCCTTGATGAAGCCTGAGGATAATATTCTAAATGTACCTACACTCTTCAGGCCTGAAAGCCTTAAGGGGGATTCTCGTCTAACAGCTCAAAACTAACTGGTATTTAGGAATTCTTTTTGAAAAAACTGTTGGTCATATTGGATTAAACTCTTTAGGGATATAAGAAGTCATGTTTAAACTTGCAGAAAATATTTCTTTATGCCGATTCTTCTTATTATTTATTAATTATTGTGGAATCTTGTCCACCTGGTCGACGATGTAATTACTATGGCCAGATGTGTAGCACCTATCACAGTCATCTGATTGCAAAAAAAAAATAGAAATTTCTTAAAGTTAGTTTACGCTGATATTGGTCCACTTTAAAGAAGAAGAAAAATTAAAAATTGAAAGACTTATAGCGTTTGACAGAAAAGTAAATTTTTTCCTTAGACAAATTTTTCATATTATTCTTTATATGGACGAAAAAAAGTATAATAAATAAAAACTAAAATTAAAAGTTCAGGTCCAGTACCAGCGTAAATTATTTAGCTTTAATAAAATTGTCTTCTTTTTGCAATCAGATGACTGTGACAGGAGGTGCTACACCTGCAGCCAACATCGTCGAAGAGGTTTGCAATAATTAATAAATAATAAAACGGATCGACATAAAGAAGACTATACATATTCTGCCAGTTTAAAGATGCCTCCAAAAAAATTCGTAGATTTCGGGGGCTCTGGCAGGAGAATCCCCCCTTATACAGTATTGACGCTACCATTTTCCCTTAATTTGTGAGCACGTGTATGTAAATTTGCACGGTACAGATAAATTCAAGTGAAGCTTCTGCAACAACAGCTCACGCTAGGTACGATACTACCAATGTCGCGCGTGAGCGTCAAGAAGCTGACTGACATCCCACCCTTCCCATGCACAGGATGTATCGTCGTTACTGACGAACCACGCAAGACAGCCGCGCCCGTTTCTGCCTTCCTCTAACAATAATTTAATTATTAACGGCAGAACGGCCATAGAGAGTACTACTCGAGGAGTGACGAATGATTATCGCGATACCGCCTGGTTGCCTCGGCGTTTCCCCCGAATACAGTACGTTCGAACTAAACTCGGATAACGACGTGCTCTTCATTCGCGATCTGCTTTAGCGCCCACGGAAACATGGCGAGAGCAACGCCGCGGGAAGGAGGGAACATTCAGAGAAGGAGACCTGTAAACGTGAGACGGCGCGAAAGGGGGTGCTTATGCTCGAAGTTTCGTGGTGCCCGCACAGATGCGCACGCGAAACTACATTATGATTTAATTAAAACGAAACTCCTTGGTTGGCATGCGCGGACGCAGCAACTCGAACACAACTGGGACCACGGTCTCGTTTTCATTTATAAAACCGACCAACGTTTGCGGATGCGACACTGTCGACAAATTAGCGAACCTGTGTCCCCGGCCGACTGCCACACCCCGCGTGACCCGCCCGACGAATCACAACTTGATAAACTTCTCAATTATCAGAATTAATTAAATTTGTTTGGTCGATGTTATATGCCGGTCGCCGGCGCGCTAGACGCTGGATTGCCGGCGATTAAGGGCGGCCGCATGTAAAAACAAATATAAATTTCGGTAACGGTAATTCCGGTTAAACGAGCCGAGTCTGCTGCCGCATCTTTGAATTACGAAAAACCGAATATGGCTAGGCTGCCTCGAAACTTGGGGAGCTGATTTACGGATTTACGGATTTACGGATTCACGGATTCACGGATTCACGGATTCACGGATTCACGGATTCACGGATTCACGGATTCACGGATTCACGGATTCACGGATTCACGGATTTACGGATTTACGGTTCCTGGTAAAACTTCTTCTATGGGTGTTATAAAATGAGCTCCTTTCTTCAATTGATTTTGAATAAAGATATCGACCAACCGAAATTACCTGAGAGTCCTTTACTTTCCCGTCACCCACAGATACCTTTCCACGTGCCAGTCTGTATTTATTGTCAGATTCATTACGGTGTGCTTAAAAGTAGTTATTCTTAGTACGGTATAACATCGATCACCCAAATTATTGCTAGATATAATGTTCGGATAATCAATCTGTGCGCGGAACCAAATATTAAATTGAAATTATTGATTTCCATCCTCTCTGTGCCGAGTCTGTGTGAAACATTAAATGAAATTATTTTATTACTCCAAATGTACACAGAAAGAAATTACAGTTTATTAAAAACTTTGAGGTAAATATTCGACAGGAACATAATAAAACTGTCAAGAAAACAACTAAGAATATGGTGTTCAATTCGAAACTGAATCTACCGACCTAACAGTAGCAGGACCAATTAACGATGTTAGCTCCTTTCCAGAATAGTGAGCAAATCGTTAAAAGGCTAGGAAACATTTATTTCTCTCGTTCCTTAATCACCATTTCCTTTCAGTGTAAAACCTTCGTCAGTAGAAGCAAAGGGCAAGGGAGGCAGGTTCATGTCTATCAGCAGCGAAAGATAAATTCACGAGCGGCCACGATGGACGTTAATGTCTCGAGGGTGTGGTACTTTCCACGCAGAATGCTGACGTTCTCTCGGTGAATTTCCAATTATCATTATCTTCTCCTTTGTTTGGGTGACCACAACAGCGCGGGGGGAGGGGGCAGGGGGCAGGGGGCAGAACGTCGCGCTTCGCTCGCCGTGACGCACGTTTTGGCATCCCATTTGTTTAACTTTTTCCAGGGGTCGTAAGTTACACACGACGTGACGCGCTGCTCGCCAGAACGAACCCTTCTCACCGATCCGCCCCCCTTCTCCCGCTCCCTCCTGTCACGCAACATCGCTTCTCCTTTTTCCTCCTTTTGGACGAAAATTACAGTTTCCACGGAGTTCCGTCGTTAAGTACAGCCTGCACATCCGCGTTATAATGTCGGCCGTCTGTGTCCCTACTGACGGAACTTACGGCTCCGATAATACGTTTTCCATTACCACTGGCCAAGGCTCGTGAAATGCTCGATTTAACTCCGACCTGTAACTGGAACAGCTACGAACAAAGAAAGATCGCGGCTCGGTGTCGAATTGCTCGCCTGCTGGTCCTTTAAAGAACGGAGAAGTGTGATTTTCTACTTATCGCACACGCGATTTCTCCCATCAGTAGTTTTACCACTGCTCTCTTCGAGGCTCTCCATACTCGCAAGTCTTCCACTTTGCATGGGATCCAGGCAGGTTTATGGAGTACATGATTGCCCGCTTCCTAAAAGAAGCTTGCAACCCTTTGCACTCCAAGTATTCCTCTCGGATACACCAACGACAAAAATGGCCCCATACACGGGTATCATTAAAATGATTAACGCCATTCTACATTTTTATCTGCAAGAATTCGTGATTAGCTTCAAATTTCGCAGTTCCGTATTTAATAAATGCGACAATTAGGCAAAAGATTTCTGATCGACTGACGAGGGAATAAGGTGGAGTGTAAAGGGTTAATCAACTATATCATTAGATCAATGTTTTTTCAAGCATGTTTCCATTTCAGACTGTTTTTCAAAGTCCCATCAATGGCCTTCATTTGCATCCTTATGCGTAGGGTGGTTTACAATTTGTTCCGTCGAACCGGTGAAATAACAAAATGGCCGGTTTGAATGTTAAAGTTCCCTAAAAAGATGTTTCCTCGAATGTTCGCCGAGAAAAATCTCGGTTATTTTTTGAAATTGTTAATTGAGCTACGGGCGATAGCGACACTCATACAGATTAAGAATCTTCTCAAATTCTTTGTTTCACATAAGCCTGTACCGGGGAATCTACCTGCGCCACGAACATACCTCTTTCTTGTAGGTGTCACATTAACGCTATACCAAACACATTTGCAACAAATTAAAAAAAATATTTCTAGATTTTTTATATAATATAAAAGTAGCTTAAAAAAATCCAGAAAGATGTATTTCATTATATGTTGTATTTATTGAGAAAAAAATTTAAAAATATCTTCAAATTCCAAATTTTAAAGAATTTTATTACACAGTTTTATAGAGTATTAGAAGCCGTTGAATTTTCATCGTAATAATTTTTTATATCTACTTCAGTTTTCAAAATACAGGTACAGGAATGTACGAAATCACACATTAAGGGATGTTTTCAGCGTTCAGACAACGAAAAATTGTCTGATACTTCTATTGAGGACCTCTACAAACCCGCTCAGTTATATATAAAAAAGAAATGGAGTGTTCGGGTAACCGAACATCGCTCGTCAGTCTATTTTTCGAGCGTTCAAATACCTACAATCGTTACATGAGAAGTTAGATTCCTTGTCTGCGGAGTGTCCAGAGTCGTTTCCATCCGCGCCGCGTAATGTGGCGGAGAGTTACCAAGCAGTGCTCTTGAAACTGTCGCATACCTACCGGGGCAAACCTGTAAACAAGCAAACTAACGTGCCACGTTCTCAGTTAAATCGAAGCCAACCAACACGCAGATCGGGAACCCTTGCGTGTGTTTGGCGTTAGAAACTCGCGGATGCTTAATTTCTGGAAGACCCAGAGCGTGGCAGAACTTCCGAGAATACCCTCAATCGGATGTCTGAAGTCACGTGCTACTCTCAGTCCCTTCGCTACGTAAATAGTAGGAACGTCAATAATTCTCTTCATAAGAAGCTTCATGCATCATGGATCAAAGGTATGACGTACCTATAAGTACGCCAGCGCAATTTCTGTTTTTAAACTTTTCTGCTTTCTGAGTGTACGAAGAACGCCATTCCCCATGAATTCTATTCCTCGTGCTTGAAGCATATTTACGTACAATTGTACCATAAATGTAAAGAGAGAAAGCTTTTTCTCCTTAATACCATACTTAGAATTCTATGAATTCCTTACTTAAATCATTAATGTTGGATACAACACTATTAGACAGAGAATATGAAGTTTATTCATCGTCTTTGGTTTTTTGATACTGAACTTAAAATCTTTTGAGACTTTCAGTATTCCCACTTGGAAACATCATTGGAGACGTAGAGTTCGAATTCCTTCGTAGGAGTGCTGCAACTAGCTGTGTTTTAAATAGACAAAGCTGGCCTTATGGGCAATACTAATAATGCACAAAGATGGCTATTTCAAATTTCGAGATAAATTTTGTCGAGTTTAAAGAAAAAGTTTATAGTTAAAAATGTAAAGTTTATAATGTGATTTGCAATCAACAAACGTAGATACATTGCGGTCGCCACTCGCTGTTAAAAAGCTACGTGTATCTCTTGCAGGAATCGGACAATGTCATTTTTATTCTGAGAATTGGATGGAAACGTTTTAAAAAATATATTTGATCATCCCAATTTCGAGGTAGCGAACAACGGAAGCGGCAGCAACTTCTTATCTGGATGGAAGTACTTGGGGGGGGCACTTGAGGCACACTCAAGTGGTGCGTAAACGAAATCGTTGAAGGTCAAGTCGCTGACCGTATTTTTGGCGAGGAAAATTCAGAGAAATCTGCAGAATTCTATAATAACGATACGCGCGTGTTGCACGAGGGTTGTGGACAAAATGTTTTGGGAGATCCCGTTTAAAAAGATATAAAGGAATAAAGATAAATCCATTAGAGTGAAATCATGTGACACAATATGCTTTCGTCGACATAAAAAATACCGAACACTGCAGGCAGATTTGGAAAGTAGCCGAAAGTAGCCGAAAGCAGCCTACTTGTTAGTCGTTATATCGGTTAACGGAATTCAGGCAAACCATAAAAGGCCTTCCATTTCATGTGAACGGAACGAAATTCAAACAATGTACGGAACTATTGCGCTTTAATTTAATTGAAACTCTCAGTAACTGGGTAATTTAAATTACTGTAATACATCACGCAGCGTGACGTTAGCCCCGATATAATATGCTTCGAGCAGCTCTCACAGTACTGTCTAAATACGCGGCTCTTCCTTTGTTCTCCCTTTCTCCGCTCGATTTAATTTGCCCTCCAGCCTTTCATCGTTCAACATCGTCCGGAATTAAATCAGTCCGATTTAATAATTTATCACTCTTACGCGCCGTACTCCTCACTGCTACACGGCACACTCTGAAGCTCGCGCACGAGCTTTCGTCCTTTGCCGACGATTCCGTAATCTATTCTAAATAATTTACTGCTCTTCCGCTTCTCTCGCGCGCATTCGGTTCTTCCTTCGACTTACTTAGGTTTCCAGTATTTCACGCGGCCTTGTTGATGAAGTAGTCATAACTTGGGTTATTCGTAATTAAGCCAAGACGTTTCAGTGAAAGTCAGCAAGAACGTAATTACTGATCTAGATTCGATGAGAACAATCACGTGCTCACCCATATTAAACACTTCTTACTGTTATCGACTAATAATAAACTATTTAGTTAAAAACCTATTTTGTATTGTATTCGTGATATTTTAATTTGGAAAGTGGCAGCGGAGTTTCGGAGAAGGTAGAAAAACATGCTTCAGGGGAGCTTCCGGTCTGAAAAATCGATTTTTTTTTTCATTTCATTTTTCGAATGTTGAACCTTTTAGGAATATGTGTTTAAAGAGATTTGTTGAAATTCGTAAAATTCTCGAAGTTGCAAATGCATGGGTAACACACGACTACTTAGCACTCGCGTTAAACTTTAAACGCGTTTTTCTCGAAGCACTGTTGCCAAAATTGGCGAAGCCCGTATCTAGAAAAGTTATTATCCGATTCGACTCAAGCTTTATTATTTTGAAGAATATACTTCTGGCTCGTGGATAGAGCAGTCAAATTTAAAAAAAGAAAAATTGAGAATTGAAGGGACGAAAAAAAAATATAGGGAAAAAAATATTTGAAAATCAAGTGACGTTATTTTCTCAAAAAATGTTATTCTTGTAATTTTTCTGGTCTAGTCCACGAGCGAGTTTCACGCCCTTTAATAATCTGGCATTGTTTTTTATTTCAGACCAATGGTTTAGGTGCTACAGGTTCCACCGATTTGGATGAATTTTTTGACGCCTCGACTTTAACGACTCCCCAGTGCCGTCTGCAATGATTAATTATAAAACAAAAATATATTTCTATAGTATTAGACATCCTTAATACAATGAAAAAAGTCCCATTAAATTATATGTAGTAGTTTTCCTTTAATTAATTCCTAAAGATCACCTATTTGTACGGGCTCTAGACCGGAACAGCCCTTTAATGTGATACCATACTACACTATAATACAATACTACATTGCTAAAACTTAACAGTTTCGATAAAATTAATTTACACATTTCCATAAAGATGAACGTTTGCAACTCGTAATTTCTTGAGACGAAGGATACGATAGAATTCAAAGCTATTATTTATAGATGCTCCTTTAAAACAGCTGTAACGAGTCTTGCATATTACTGCAAATATTAATTAACAGAAAAGACATGTGAGATTGGCCACTGTTCTAAACAACTCTAATTTACCAACATAGCCTTGGAATTATTCTTCTGGTGCACAAAACGCCTTGAAATTTTCAAAGATCTGTAATAAATCTCTGTCGATTAATCCAAACTACTTTCTATTGGCCGATTCCCAAATGGGATGAGAGAAGCGTGAATCCGCGACTTATGAAAAGGATTTAAGAGTTTCTCGTAGGTTGGCAGGAAGGTAGGCGTGAACGAGACTGACGCGCGAGGGTCATCGATGAAGGCAATCACGCCCTATGTAGCTGTCGTCGTTGCAACGGGAGCCGTCGGGAAACTGTAAGATGGACCGGTTGAAATGACGTGCGTCTGGCGCGGAGCAAGGGTGCTCGACGAGGTGCCGAACTATACACAAATAGCACTTTCCACACACCCCTGAATGCATAGGGGTGCGTGCACGTGTACAGGCGGAAGCAAACAGAGAGCCAGAGCAACAGCCTTGATCTCTCTGGCCTTCTCGTGGCCCAGTATGTTTGCCCTCCCCGAGAGTTTCACGCCCTCCAAACGGCAAATACGATCCACGCTCTACTTTTTTCGCCGGACGGCTGCCTGTCGTTTTCGAAACTTCTGCGCGCCGTAGCCCCGTCGACTCTCATTTCAAGCCTGACCCGTGATCCCCCCCCCCCCCCGCCCCCGCGACAATAGCGTTGCCACTTCCGTTCAATCTTTCCCCGCTTGCCATTCGAAGCTTCTTGGACAGCGGCAGCTCGCATCGCGGAACATTCGGCGATGTCTGAAGGAAACATTTCGACGCGCGCGTGTACCATTGGACTAAACATACCGAGGCGAAGTTTGCTCTTTGTTTTCATGCCAGCGGGCGGATGTTTGACAACCGTGGAAACGTGCTCGAGCCTCTTGGAAATAAATATTCAGATTGCAATAGGAAAGGTTCACAGAAGGGGAAGGAAATTTTTTTGTGTAAATACTGACTCCAGAGATATCCGCGCGGACGTTTTATCCTATCGTATTATCAAACTTCCTGAATTAATATTTTAAATCATCACACTTTCTGTTACTTGTATTACCAGTTGCAATTTATATCGAATTTCGTATTTCCTAGCACCGTGCGTTTCTATCAACCGTGATGAAATACCAAAAAAAACGACGACAATGAAATCGCGCAGCCAGAATTGGCATTATTGCGAAATGTTTAGAACAGCGCTAGCTCCAATAACAAGCGCAATTACATAACATTCTTCAGCCTGAATTTTCTAATTTACCTGGCCGTCGTGTTGCCGCATCCTCCGCCGCATTTTTTCGCTCCCAACTGGGAATTCGGTGCTAGTTCGCATCCGTCAGTCGTTTTCATAATCAGTATGAGTACTCTCGTTGGCGCAGAGGACAGACAGCGTATTCTTTTCATTTAATTCCCGACGCTCGCGGGCTGTTTAAATGGATCCGCGAGTACGGCAACTACGCGAGGGAACGCTGTCCATTAACAAAACTGTCGCGAGATTCGGGACAACTTTCAGCGTGACGCATCGCCGCGATATTTCACCGGCGAATTAATTAATGTACGTAGTATTTTATCGCGGGCCCGCGAGTCTTGACCCACTCGCAACTGGCGTCGTAATTTGTAACTAGACGGGGGTCGGGGCCATCGCGATAGATATCAAACGTAACAAGTTACGCGCTCGGCGGGCGCCACGAAATCACTGCCAGCCCGCGCTAAAGTGAGAAGTCATTACAATCAGACGTGCCCCGCGTCGCGATTCCAGCGAGAATTAACAAACTGAACGATGCCGCCCCTTACGGCTTCGAATTCCAGTTTAGCTTTCGATTTCAGATTTGCATAGCTCGTTGAACGTGCGTCACGTGCGCGCGCTGGCTCGTTAATTTTATTCATCGAGAAATGGTAATTCGCGAACCGGGATATCAACTCCATTAAGGGCGCAGTCTTCCAACGTTACTAGTGACAAACTGAAGTAATGCTCGCGTAAGTGATGGAGGGGTTAGAGTTACTAACGTGATTTAACCGCCTCGTGGACCTACATGGTGGCAGAAATAGACTAATTTTGCCTGCCAAGGGAAACATTTACTTAAAGGTTAAATATAATAAGAGTTTTTGATAGAGGTCGTGGCTTTTCACGTGTATTAACCTACTAAAAATCCGTGTTTTCGATACACGTGTACACGGATTATAGGTAAGTACACGTGTGCACGTACATTTAAATTGGTTCGACAAGATTAATTTTGCGATTGCTTAGTTGGTATATCTCTTCTGATTCTTTAGCATTGCATGAATGGTCTCACATATCTAAATATGAGACACTGCAGGCTGCACGGACGCACGCAAATACTTACATATGTACCTCCATCGCATCACACTGAAAGATGCGTGCGGTCCTAAGTCCGACGTCATCGATAGTTACCGACGTAACAACAAAGTATGTACGGAGGTCTGTAAGTATTTGCGTGCGTGCAGACTGCAGTGTCTCATATTTAGATCTGTGAGACCATTCATGCAATGTTAAACAATCAAAAGAGATATACCAACTAAGCAATCGCAAAATTAATCGCGATGAACCAATTTAAATATACGTGCACACGTATATACTAGAAATACACGTGCGCACCTGTAACAGAAATACACGTGCGAATATTGTTTATCAACAAACAAGTACAATACAATTACAGTATCTGGCACCATGATAATTAATAAAAAAAAATAACACTGTAAATGAGTGAAGAAAAAAATAAAAAAAATTTATTGGGTGTAGTATACATACATATACAACTAATCCCACAGCCGGGGCTTGTTCACTTATTCGTCTCACTACTCTAAATACAATTAAAATTACAACCCAGACTTAATTAAAACGATTTTCAAAATTACGCCTATATATCTCATGAGATTTGTAAAATTTTGGTATGCAGCAAGTCAGCAAAATACCAATGGTCTATTTATAAAAATTAGAAATGTTAAAAATTAGTCAACTAGCCGCGGTCTCCCCTAATACATACATAGCCTGGCGTAGGTCGCAGCATCATTTTACGCTTCGATTATCTACATATACATAAAATCCTCAGTTTAGTTAGAAATAAAAAACAATTTGACGATATACAAACATGTCGCGAATCAAATTTCGGCAATTTGCTTGCAATTCAATGGTACAACGACACATACTTGTAAAAACACGTTTATAATTTAGTTAGGTTAGCTGACTTGACGGTAAGCTGTCAAAATTTGGAGTGGATTGCATAGTGAAGATAGCGAATGTCGAACGAAACATGTGTTAGTTTCTTTTGGCCGAAGGTGTGCGTGTAACGCGTATACGTATTATGTTGGCGATAATTTGGCTTGGACGATCAGGAGAAAAATCTTACCGTTTCGAAATGATGCATGAAACGATATTACTATATCTCTGTTATGCGTGGACCGATTTTATTGAATTTTATTGAATTTTATTGAATTTTATTGAATTTTATTGAATATTAATGAAATAAGTTTCAGGCAAGGTTGGATTAGCCGGGCGACGAGTAAAATATACGCGGCAGTGACAGTCGACATGTACAGGGTGTCGAAACATGTGCTTGGTGTCGAGACGCTACCGCGTCTCTAGATACTCAGCATCTTTTAGCTCTATTTAAAATTAGATAAGACTATTATAATTCATCGTATATGACACTTTGAAAATGTTTCAGGCTGCAAGATAACTTATAATTATCAGTCAAAGCCTGTTCAAATTCTGTGGATGAATCTCGAATGTAGACGTCTGACGGCGGTCAATTACAACCGATTTTAACACAGTCCAGACAATGCTCTGTCGCCCATATGTCGCATCCTCGACACTTTAACGGACTGTGTAAATCAGCTTTAAACCAACTTGACGTGGGGGGAGGGGGAGGGGAAGGGGACAGGAAACCGAAAATGAAACCTGAATTGTCCGCGGCTGGAGGCCGTCACGTTTACATTGCCCAGAATCAAGCCACCTACCACCGTCATATACACCACCGCTGAGAGGTCTAGGGTCGTGTGTCTCCCTTACATTCTATGTTATATAATTTAAATGAGATGCAGAATACGACTGACAATGAGTTGATACATATATGCATCTACAAAGTCTATTTAGCTTCGAAATATTGATACTTTGTTAAATAAAAATGACACGTCATGATGGTTTCCTGTACACCAACCTCTACCGACCTTCCTTCGAATAACTAATCCAAGTGTCTCATTATCAGTTTTCATCATTTACGAATTATTTCCTTGATACATTACAAGCATAGTTCAAGATTGAGTTTTTTCATGAATACCCGCGCAAGAGTTACATGAAACAAATAAATTTCAATTTCGATTGTCATTTGTCCATTGCGTGAAAACTATACACGAGCGTGCAAGGTTAGTACGCGGTGAATTACCTACGATGAAGAGGAAGAAAATGTCACCGAGGTCCAAAGTGTCCACCAAAGGCAGAAAACCAGTTGCCGATGATTCTTGGCGTTCAGAAATAGAGGCTCTTTCGATCAACGATGACAATTGGTGGTGTATCGTGACCATGATGGTTGAGACGATTACCGAGCATTCGGAGTATGTGTCCCTCTTCAACGACGGCGCTGAAGAGGGCAGGCGAAAAGCTATTTACTCTCTCAGCTGTCAGAAAGCGCTGGCTACTGTAAAAACGTTGTCGAAGGAAAGCCTAGACAAGTGCCCGACGGTCCAGGGCGTGTGCCATTATGCAAGTAAGGTTTTGAACGAGGAGAATGGCGCGTTGCCGACCTGGCTTATGGCTCGGGTCATCAAATATTTGATATACCGCGCCAAGGAAGAAAGCATCGGTATAGTGAAAAGGCTAGCCGACTTGGAACGTGAAATAGACGAAGAGTATCGGATTATGCAAACCATTGCTGATTGGGGTTCGTGTCTGTACACGTGGGTATGACGATAGCGTTCCCACTGATTTACCATGCGCAACTTATCATGTGCTTATTAAGTATTCACTTAACTGTATTTTCTTACTGTATTTATGGGAAATAATAACTATTGCCACTTAATGTTGCGTTGGTATGAAAGTCGTACTGAGTGTACAGTAGCAGAAGAGCGAAAGGGGGAGTGACTGAATTATATTTAATTGAATTTGAAAATGAAGAAATTGAATTTTATGGTTGCTCCAGTAATTTTAATTTTTAATTCTTAATTTGAATTTGATCTATACTAATTTTAGTAGCGCATGCTGGTGATACTGCAACCCGTACTGTTTTTAGACAGAGTTTGAGTGATTTTAATCGCAATTAAAGATAAGAATTTGCTCATCAAAGTCCCTTTAGTACCTTCATATTTAGTCACTGGTTATTTATGCGATGGTTCATTTTGAAATCTTACTTGCTCTTCAGTTTTTCAACGTATTTCTGTAACGCCATGACGAAATTTGTTTATCTATTCCTTGTACATTCTCTCATAGTAGCTATCTGTTCTGGTTCAAATGAAATAATTCACTCACGCTTCAATATGTACGTAAAAAAAAAAATTTAAGCACTGTACAACCGATTTCTATCTACACACATCATTATTCACCCTCCTTCGGAAATGAAACAAAACTAAAAATGTATTTTTCTTGCTTCGAACTTTGAACATGTCTAAAATAAAATAACATGTGCATTTCCTCATACCTGAAGTGAAACTGAAGTAAAGCATGGACGAGACAAATGGTTAATTAAATATTCTTCCTAATGCAGTTTCTTATCAATCTCCCCATTGTCGTTCATTCGACAGGAATCCCAGGAACAAGAAATTTCAATGCAGAAAACTTTAACAGCAAGGCGAGCACAAAACTGCGAAAACGCAACGAGGAGTGGAGAGACGCCATCTATGTCGACGACGCGCCTCTGAATGGGCCCAATTTCTACGTGATTCTCACTGGCTTTCACGATCCAGATCTTCCAGAACACTTAATAAACATCAGCACGCCATTGTCATTTATAAGTCGGATTAAAAGGCCGTGGGAAAAATTGCATTACACCGCGGAACACGAAACTCTAAGAGAATCTCATGTAATGCAAAGGCTGCAGTTCTTCGAACGCTACAGCAGTCGTAAGATTCATCTGTTTAAATTCTGGACGACGATCCACCAACGATCGATGAATCCTGAAGAGTATCCAGTCCTCTGCGACGTTGCCTTCCCTACTTTTTGCCCCCCGACGCTACCTAAGGCTTCCGATGACGCCGAATACACACTTCTGCAGAAGGACATGTACGACAGGGTATCCTACTTCGTGTACGACCTGTATGACCTTCATCGACAGCATGCTAATTATTTGAAGACCATGAAGGTGGAGGATCGTATCCTTGGTGATGGTCAGGAAGCGCTGGACTTGAAAGTATACGAGGCATTATTGGATGCTATTCCTCTTGAACGCGTTTCCGTACCGCTGATATTGCATGCGTTGCTGATGCAAGTTGAAGCTAACGTTGTCGAAACTGTGAAGAAGATGCGTAGAGACGAAACAGATGCGAGAACCGATTCGCAAGACGTCAGAATGGTAAGGAGCGCATTCGCATACTTTTGTGGTTGGAATAAGCATATTTGGCAAAGTGATTCATCGATACGTGCCAATACTTCGGGGGATGAATATTCCCTGAAGAATGGGGAGATACAGGACCAGAAAAGTGAAAAACATGACACACGGACGTAGATAATACCGTAATAGAATGAAGGGTTCGTTGGTACAGTGATACCAAAATATGTCCAACTAAGCGGCTGTATGGCTAATTTCGCTCTGACTCGAATTTCTCTAACAAGGATTAGAGCAAAGATTAAAATGTGAGCAACAATGGGAGTGCACCAACCAGGTTCGGGTCACCTATTAGGCTAACGCTTTGCATATACTTAGTCCATGCCATTTATAGTAACGCGTTGAGGGTGGGTTATACTTTACGCAACGCCAAAATAGGCCGATTTTTGGGGAATATTTTCGATCGTACTTTTTCTCCTAAGCCCTACAATTCTGTCAATTTTCGACTTTTTTCGACCGCACGCATTATAAATATAGGTAGAATTTAAACCATACCATATTTGCGAATGCCTCGTTCATTGCCATTTTAAGATGAGGATCGAATTATTAGTAGATTGAGTTTCAATTAGTACTGCTTCCTGGTTGGTGAATGTACAAATTTCTCAAGGTTCTGCGGATTGAGATAAATGTTGGGGACATATGTTCGATGGCATGGGAGGACTAGAATAACGTAGGACTAATTCAATGTTCACATGACGTATGCAATTCAGACTTTACCTTATTTGGCGATCCAAAAGGTCTAAGAACATCTGTTTTACAGAAATCATTTAATCCAGCGGGACTAAATTCTTGGGTTATTTATAGAGGGTTAACGTAAATGCCCTGGCATTGCTTCTATCTTTGCCGAAAAATGTGCGGTGCCTTTTGAAGATCTTGAATCACTTTCTTATCTTAGCACACCAACGTTTGCGTTTATTGAACGTACTTCAAGATTTATTCGTCACATGTAACGTTTACAATTTTCAGCAGGCGAGCGCAAACACGGAAACGGAACCTACAGTTACGATCCACGCGGTTGCTTCAATCGTTGAACAACAGGTAAATAAACTCAACATCGTATACAACCTTAAGGAAGAGAATAACGTTATCAGCACCGATGAGAATGTAACTGCCATTGAATTAATTCTTCACGGAGATACACTGAACGAAACCATTCGTGTTCTCGATAACTGTGCAAACCTTGGCAAGTCAAGTAGCTCCAACTTGATCGCCAACATCCTGCCTATCTTTTGGCATCCAAACATCATCAGTCTACATTCGGTACATGAAATCTCCCAGAAAAAGCTGGAAGGATACTCTCGTCACATCGATGAAGCTCGACACTATTTCAACGTCAGAATAAGCAACGAAGAGATCAGGCACTACTTGCACGTTCTAATGTTCGACAGAATGATATTTGAACCGTTTCAGCGTCCACGCGAAATCTCAGAAAGCAGAAGCGAGAAAAGTGTAGGAGCCGCAAGAAACGCGCGTAGTTCGTTACGGTCAGTGAAACGCGTGAAATCAGTTCCCAGTTTAACTTCTAGGTACAGGCCAGAGATCCATTGCCACAGCGATGGCAACATCGACTATGGCAAAATGGCACTGAACCTCACCGAATGTTCTCCCTTATTCGATTTAATAGATCCCCGTGAAATGCTAGTCCCTGGCTATTTGAAAGCGAACGTTTTCAGAGCGAGATACAAAAACGGGCCAAATCTTGAAGAATTCGAGGACGTGGAGCTCTTATCGAATGCAGCTTCCTCACAGCTGATTCACGAGTGTCTCCTCTCGTTCGATCGTTTCGAGGCTCTGTATTTCGAGCCGACAGACTCCGTGTTACTATACTTCGGTAACGAGTGTAGAGTTAATGGTGTGCACGAGGAAGAAAGAATGTCTGCCATTCGGACGCCAGTTTGCCTTCGTGATTTCTGCGAATACGTGGTGGCCGAGGAAGGGGATTGGATAGGACGGGAGGAGGAACTGTACAGATTGCAGACGACCCAGTCGATAGGAAGATTGATGAAGAGGGCCGAGGAAGTATACGAGGAGACGATGCTATTTCGCGACGAGGACTTCATCCTGCCTGGATCTTTGAAGGCTAGGGATCTTGCGGAAAGCGGCGTTTTTCTTAAACGAAAGGGGGACTCGGAAATGGGTATGAGTAAAATCTCCAATTACTGTTCCATCCAAATACTCGCTATATTTGTTTTAAATAGGATTCCTATTCATATTTAGCGATAATATTAAATAATTTGGAAGCAGTGTTGTATCGTACTGTACTGCCTATACATACATGAATATTATGTGGTACACTTTTACAATGTAGGTACTTTTAATAAGTAGGTATATCGAAGTATGCACCTACTATTCTTCTATCTATTTCTTCCATACCTATACTTATCCAACTTACATCATTTCAAATTTTTCTACGCTATTCTGTTATTTATTCGCTTATGTCTATTCTAACTTTCCTCATATTACCCCATGCTTGTACCTCTACCGCCCCCTGCCTGCCTAACCTGCCTTCTATCCAATTTCTCCATCCATTCCTCATCTGTCTCTCTGTCATCCAACATTTCTCAGATTTCTGTAAGTTCCTCCCCCTCCTCACCCTCCTACCCCTCCTCCTCATATCACACATCTCAGCACATGTTCCCATTTTTAGCAGTGTAGTGTACTGACAACGTGATAACAGCATTAATTAAAGAGTTCTTGTAGAAAACACAATAAGTGCCAAAATTAAAAAACAAAATTTTAATCGGAAAATATTCCACCCGCCAGTGGTAATACAATAGGGGAGACCGGGGCTAGTTGCTACGTTATTCTATTTTTCATTTTTATTTGAATTAATTACTTAATAACAAATATGCTAAAATATACCTTGGTCCTTCCTCGTTAATATATAGTAAGCGAAAACTTGAGAATATACATAAAAAATGAATGAAAAAATGTTATTTGGACGATCAATTTGGATGTATCAAAACTATTTAGGTTTACTCTATATAAACGAAAACGGTTAAAAAACGATTGTTAACGTCCAGAAACACAGACGTACGCCGGATCGTAGCAAAGAATTGAACAATAAACTTCACACATCTCGCTGAAATGGAGCCACATATATACGGTGTCGAGATAATTCGTCTGGATCAACCTGCCCCTGTATCGACTAGCTCCGGCCTTCCCTGCTACACATAGAATTCTAATGCAATTTCACTTCGTAAATAAGTTAGCAATAGTGCGAGAAAATGCTACCGCTGGTATGTCCAACGCCACTTCTATAAAAACATATTTACCGTATTCGTAAATAATATCACTATTTGCTACATACTCTGTTCGACGAGCGAATGTACGATGACTTTTCTATCACGAGACAAAAATCTCAGCAACAACTAAATATAAATAATGGAAATATATCATGAAACGTGTCTGATGAGAGTCTAGTGAGACCAATGACAAAATAATTAAAAACCAATAAAATAATGAAATAACTGTCTCGTGAGATTAAATTCTCATGCTAGACACGATATTTTTGTCTCATCGTGGATGTGCACCTTAACACTTAACTATCCCTTATATCCAGCAATTCACGAAATAGAAACAATGTTCACTTAAACGGTAAGGCGACACTGCAAAATCAATATACCTACTAAAAGATACTGACAATCGGCAAGCAAAAAAATTAGCTTAAAACCAGACCAATTCGAGCAAGACAGAACTTCCAATCTCTTTCTTACCGCTAGATGTACAGTCTCGCTTCGCTGCCGAAGAGACAACGCGGGATTCAAAGAGGGGAAAGGGCAAGAAAGGAAAGACTGTAAAAACGGGGAGAAAGGAGAAAGGAGAAGAGGAGAAAAAGGGTCAACAGGCGGGCAGGATCGGCAAGGGGAAGAAGTCGGACGTAGGCGAGGGCTCCTCGGCGACCTTGAAAAAGAGCTTGCCTGATTACGGCACTGAAAAGGAGACGACTTACGAGTTCGTTGGCTACGACCTCGGCAGACTTCGCGTGCAAGTAACCAGTCGCGTGAAAACCTTCCTCTCGGCCGATGGCACTCTGGTGAGGGCAGAGATGGACGATTGGCTTTACAAGAATAAGGATTTACGCATCACGGTTACCATCCGCGCTAACAGTTTACGACTGTTCCCTCGGATTGCCACTATTGGCACTCGTGAAGCAAACGAGGTGTTCCATTTAACGAGCAAAACGGGAATCATCGTTGGCTTCCAGAAACTGCCGGGACCACAACGTAAGCTTTCCCAGCCTCCCAAGTGTTTCGAGTGCTCCTCCGACCTTACTGCACGATCAGATTTACAACAACACGAAACGAAACGACAATCCTAGTTCCCTCTGACAGAACCGATAAATTTATTCGTTTCATTCTTCCCGCACTTTATCGGGGTGTATATTCGAGTTCACATCGAGATTCACGCGGCAAACAGCCTTGTCTCCCGACAATCGGGTGTAGTGGGGCGTTTATAAATGTGAAGTTCGTAAAAGTGAGCGTGTTGTAGGCTAAGATCTCTAAAATGCAAAGAGGTATGAAATTTTTGCTTCTTCAGGGGTTGCTTGGTCTCCAAGTGTTGATTTTAAAGCTTCGTGGCCATCGGGATTACGGATCAAACCGATCTATGAGGACGGGCTGGAGGGTCCGTTTTATATCCATCAATCCTACATTTCGAGGAGTTACGACGTCAACGGGGACCACGAAGTTTGTCGGAAATTCTTGAGAAATGGGACCGTTTTGAAGTATCTCGTCGACGGAGAGATTATCGTTCTCCGCCCTAATGGAGACATAGTGACGTGCGTAGCTTTTGAGAATCTTCAACCTAACGAAAGTGAAAAGTCTGCCAATGCAACCGGTAATGCCCAAGGTACGAGCAATGATATTTAACGGTACCCTCCCCCCTCCCCCCTCCCCCCCCCCCACAAAACAATCGATTTTTTAAAAATATATTTTGGTAGAACATCGTCCGAGGAATGAGACCCCTTCGTATCTACAGCATTTAAGCTTTAAACAAGGTTTTCTCAAAACACGTCTTCTTAAAACTGCGGAAGTCATAACTAAAAAAAAATAATCGACCGATTTCAAGAATTTTTGCGGGATTTCGTTCATTGCTAAATTCTCCATCAATCAGAATCATCTGTGCGTATCAACATTTTCATGCGTAGAATTACCCGGTTTTTCGATGTTTGTGGTTCAAACGTCTGCCAACACATGAGATTACAATATTTTACTACGACCGTAGATGATTCTACGATCAATCTTATAAACTTTAAGAATTTTCGTGGTTTGTGAATTTCACATAATTCTACGAGGCGTTGAAAATTCCGCAGATGAGGAAGTTTTTTGTATACAAATTTTTTTATTGCCTTTAAAGATAAAGCACAGCCCAAATATAGCCCAAAAAGTTCTTTGACCCTGCGTCGTTTACTTTCTTTTTTAAATTAAATTCCTAAAAATTACCTATTTCTGGAGTGATTTGATTGGGGGGTACTCTTAACTGTCCATTGTAATAACAGTATGTTCTATGTATATTGCATATCATCATAAGTATTCCCATTCTCCTCTTACGAACGCAACGAAAAATCAGAAACGTATTGTTCAATTTCGATATACGAATATCGACAGACTTAGTCCTTTCGATATAAGATTGTTTAAGAAGCTTATGCTATCCCCATGTTTTTCCTATACCTACTATATCAGAAATATTTAGAGGAGTGTTCAATCATATTCAAGAATCTAGACTCCAAGTTTCTATTATAAAGATTCTTCTTACACTATGCTTGAAGGCTGACAGATTAATAGATATTCCACTTCATACAAATATTTAAAATTGCTAATGAAAAGCACGAAAGCGTTGTTTCTAAAGTAACCATCATCCATGTATTTATAAAACCACATTATGTATATGCAAAAAGGAATTTAAGCTTTCGTTGCGCAGGAAATACAGAAGGGACGTTATTCTTGTGCACGAAAACACCCCCTGCATAAACGGAAGTCCGAAAATTATTTGCAAATTCAAGCGAAATTGTTAAACGTTCATGTCTGTCCCGCTTTCAAAGGCAATAGACCAGTCCCAGTTTCGAAGCCTCGATCTAAAGGTAAAAAGAAACCGGCGAGTTTCTTGAAGTCGCAATTGCCTGGAGTGGTCGAGGAGGGTCGTACGCTCGCACAGCAGAATCCGACTACGGCGAATCAAGTAACCGTTAAATTTCGTTTTGACCGAGATACCAGAATGATTTAATTCAATGAGAAAAAGGCTCGGGCCTTCGACATCGCTTGATGCCTTGGCATTGATCGTTGACATTCAATACCTACACTAGAGAATCACTTAAACATCGCCTTACAATTAGACATTAAAAAGCAACGTAAAAGCTCACTATAGATAAGAAATACAATTAATTTCGATAAAATCGATAGAAACGTATGCGTAGCTTTAGAAAGCAACGAAAAATATATTGTTGTGAAAAATATTTTTATGAAGAATTCTTTAAATATTTCTGATATTCGAAACTTTGCATTCGTTTGATGCGTAAGGTAATCAACAACAAATATCAAAGTCCATTTTAAACACATATTTTGTTTGTAATAATTTATTCATTTCTATCGTTGATACACAATGCCGGTTATAAAAGGATACCTACTGTTTATCCACAAAATATGATATTTGATACAGATTGAATGCCTTTCGCTGAAATGAGTTCCTAATTTTAATTTAAAATACCGTGTAAAGTAAGCTCTTCATTAAACTTGCAACACTTTCACAAATATTATTCCACGCATGGTAGGTGGCCAAATACTTATGAACGGTAGTGTATGTGTTACACTGTTACCTGAGCTAAAATACAGAATAGCTGGCGTTAAATAAATGAACATTCTAAAAATGTTTCTATTCCAAAAATGCCTACCGAATCCTCCTTATTGTGTTTAATTCACGAAGTTTCTGCTGCATTTTACAAAAGTAAATCTGTATTCAAAAACAAAGTAGGAAAGATAATTGTTCAGAAACGCCTGCGTGTTACTGTAAGTTGCACAGTGATGGGCAAGATTGTTATTTAAATAAAAATTTCGAATGACGAATAAAAGTTAAAGAAAAAAATATATATTTGTCGTGTATCAAATACAGTTAACCTCTAGCTTCACCTCTAGCTTCAGCTCCAGCCCCAGCTCCAGCTTCAGCTTTAACTTTTATTCGATCCGTTATTTAAATAATTTAATAATTTAATAATTTAGTTAATGCGCTTGGAGGGACGTACTCTTTTTCGCCGATTTGAAGCAGCATATCCTCTCACTAGGCACCTAAAAGCGCTTCCTCCATGACAGACACCACAGTCAAAGTGTCACGATACACGGTACTGAATCACGTGGGCCAACGGTACGAGGTGGTCGACGACTTGGTCGTAGGTGAACATCATCGATTACTCGTGAGGGCAGCGTCTGACTACGAGGTCAACGAGAAATTCACGCGTCGCGCCGACGGCACCGACATGTTGCTGAATTCTAACGGAGAATTGATCGTCAGTTTCCCTGGTAGGTTCAGCAAACACTTTTTCTTACCCATTGCAATAATTGCTTACGTTTATCTTCGATTAATATAAATTGTGGGGCGTAATTCGCGACACAGCCAGAGAAAAATTAATTCTTTGTGTACAAACAAATAAAAAATGTACAATCATTTTTTTTTGTAAGGGACTTAATTTTCGAAATAATTCATTTCGAAGAGTCTTCGGGATATGCAATTTGGCTAACGTGTCTGTGTACCGCTCTCGCTACTTCAACTTGTGCGTTAGTATTCGTCTACCATTAGTTCCTTGTTATCCTAAAAATTGTACTTGGATTGGTTATTGTGGTAAACTAACTTAGCTTCCAAAACAGAAGACACGATGTCCTTTGATTTAGAGTTAGGAGTCACCTTAAAGACATTAATACAGGTAAATTATTAAAAATCAAATCCACGTAGAAGAGCACATACGGTTTAGAAATCAACAGAACCATTTGTGCAAGAATTGAGAAAATTGAAAAATTAAAATACATTGTCGCTTTTCCTTTTGTCTCTTGAGCTCGCCAAACAGGACTCTATGTCGGACTGCGGGAGCAGAGTTTTCAACCATTTTCCAACACAATAACAAAATTAATGGTCTGTATAAATACTATGATATAAGTGTTTTTGTCGTAGCACATGTCTGTAAATACAACCAACCTACGCATCGCGCCGCTGATCGCTGAATTGCCGTGTTTCAGATGTTGCTGACCCGAATTTTTAAATACTTATTAGGTATTAAAAAGCGATGCCCCAACGGCAGTTTTAATACTCTCGATTCTCGTCTTATCTTATCACGTAGAATTATTATTATTATCTATTATGCAGGCGATATCGGAAACAAACGAGCGAGCCAATTATATTGCAGAAAATTAATTTAGAATATCTGTTTCTGTTTTCTTTCGTTTTTTTTTTTCGAAAAATTTGACTTTTCACAGTTGTACTACTATTTTCACCGCGTACGATGTTTATTAACTGGCAAAGCATCCGTAGCAGTGCAATATTAATCCCCGAGAATCCCTTTAACGTGCTCTCGCATTTTTATCAAACATTTTGCCCGCGTTTTGCTATTATCAAGTCTCGGGGCGGTAAATATTTATTTTCCACGGCCGGATAAAATTATGCAACGATTCGCGCCTGCACCACGTGAACCGTTTTCATGTAACATATGCGCGGGGCCAAGTTCATAAACTTTCATCCCAACTTTCCTCATCTCGGCCGTGTTTTGTGTGCTCGCTGCAACAGTCTCTACAAACAGTTGAGAAACTAGCACCAGGGCGAACCCGACGATTTTAGTCATCCTAATGAGATTCTTTTCGTTTGTAATGTATGGCGCCTTTGCGCGTCGAAGTTTGCAATTTGTCGTAAGCATTGTACGTTGCGCCCTGATCAGCAAACTTTTTTTATGCCTATTGTCAGCTATTTACAGTTGATTCGTTCCTTGATGGTAATACGCGTTTTCTCATGCAAAGAAAGTTCCAGCATCGAATAAGTTCGCTCCACTTTCGATAACGTCGATTTTAATGTAACCGCGGGAGCTTCGACGCTTTTAAATTCATTACTCGTTAAACAGATCGAGCAAGTCCTCGGAGAGTAGTTGCGTGGCCACTTGTGATATACATTCGTTTCGAACTATGAAAAAAGCATATAAAGTTAAAAGGCACGTTTTACATCTCATGAAAATGACTTGAGGCGGAAAGTACATATTTGTCTCATATTCTTCCATGATTCGACTAGTTAAATCTTCAATCCACATAAGAGACGTTTCGAACGTTTATCTTCTATTTCTTATCTAATGTAGGCTATACCAGTGATTCCCAAGGTGTAGGTCGCCGAGTGTTTTCTGGGGATTGCCAGTGTTAGTTTTAGTTAGCGATTTTTGGCACTTATTTATTTTAATTATTATATTGGAATTATATTCTGAAATACCTATTTTTAATGTGTTTTCTTTGCCTTATTAAGTTTGCCTTAACTTATACGGAGGGGGGAGGGGAGGTCGTAGGTTATGAAAGGGGGTATTATAAAAGGGGGTCGCGATTTAACAAAGGTTGGGAAACAGTGCTCTATGCCATTGAATTAGAAGTTTGAGTTCTCCTACCTGTACGACCAATTGCAATTTTCCTATTACCTAGATTCGAATTTAAGTTATCTACTACAATCTTACTTGGTGGCGTTTCCCACGATTATCAATTTTAAGACTCTGTCTTCTATATTTTATTCCTGCAGCGTTACACAACACCTCAAAATTACTTCGCTCGTTCCCCTAAATATTTCCTTTCGTTTCTCAATACAAAAATTCTTCGTACAAAGATTATGAAAGATTTTCTTGTATTTTCAGTTTAGTGTTTTAAGACTTTTCTCCTGCATTACCAAGGTGTTCCGGCTTCTAGAGAGCAGTGTAATTCAACACTCTCTCGTACATTTTAGACGGAACACGCATCACGACCGGTTACACGATAGAAGAGGAACCAGTGATGTGTGAGTGGACCGAAGAAGAAATTCTGCGATACTTTACATCCCCTGGGACAAAAGGAGAAGAGGAGGGCTATGACGGTGCATCGTTTTCCAGCTTTAAACTCCTAAAAGAGGCTTCCTCGAAATCGAGCGGGGAATACGAAAACGAAATGCCTGGAATATCGATCGACGAGGGCTTTGTCTCTATCCTGTTGACATGTTGCATGGAACACAAGAAGTACGCCACAGTGTTCTACGATCAGTCAGCAGTTAGCTTCACTCTATCTATGCCCGACGATCTTCGAGTCAGCATATCGAGAAGTGGTCATTACAAAGTTTCGATGGCGGGCGGAGTTAATCTAGAGGTAATCGAACCCCGCGAGATGAGATTCGCTGGAAAGCGAGCACCCAGTACCGAGATATCCCAACGTTTCAAATATTGAAACGAAACGTAACGTGAAGTTGTGATTCGGTGGATCTTTGTAAGAAATTTTAATTAATATTACAATTTAGAGATGAAAAGCTCGGTTAAACAGTCGTCGTTATTTCTTCAAAGTAAGTTCTTATTGACGTAGGGCTAAATTACCAAACTCTTAATGTCGCATGAACAAATTGAATGTATAAGTGTAGGAAGTGTTTAAACGAGCACAGGCGTCGAACGCGTCGGCATTTCAAAGCGAATGGCTTCTCATTAGATCGAAGATGATGGTCTGTCATTGAAGGGAAGCGCCTGCGCCATTTGCGGTAACCAGTCAACGTCCACCTACAACTTTTTTCCGTTCGAGTCGCCATCCGTGATATTCAGCAGCAGCGACGTGTTCGGAAATATCTTCGAAATCAAGGACGACGGTACGACGCGTTATAGCCGCGGAAGGCAGCCGCCTGGCTGTTGGAAGTCCACCTCGAAAGCGGATGTTCAGGAATCAAGCAAAGAGGAAGATAGTCGCGAGGAATCACCGTGGGCTGGGTCGGAGGAAAACGAAAATCACGAGCATAAACAGGGTTGCGACCACGAAAGACTTTGCCACCAGACCAGAAGCAGACGATGCAGAATATTTTCGGTGAATCGAGATCTGACGGCCAGCGAGTACCTTCACCGATCTGCCAGGCAGGAGGCGGAGCTCGCGGCGGTCTTCGATAACGAGACCAGCATGATCTTGTATCCAACTTCGCGTCGTCCCGAACTTCGCCGTCTGATTACATTTGAGACGGTGAAACCTAAGTCGCGATCAAAGGCTCTGCTATCATTACGGGTTAGATAATCGGGCCAGCCAGCCCCGCTATAGTTTGCTTCCTTCTCGTCTTTCCGCGACTGCTTACTTTAACAAAGTAGTCTTTGAACTTGAGTCACCGACGAAGAAAATCGATGGTACGCGAAGGGAATTGTACAGAGTCAGCTTTCTTAATTCAAGGGGGTGAATTGGCCAAAGGAGGAGCCCGGGCAATGCGATAGAGATTCGAAGTCCTCTGCATTGAGATTAACTCGCTCGATGTAAAGCTTGAGATAATATTTATCCTGACAGTGATCATCGAGAACAGATTATGCTTCTTGTTATTCTTTTATTTCACTGCTCACGGGGTGCTGAACATATTCTCAGCAATATTCCAACGCAATTGAAAGTATCATAATGACAGTTATATAGAATACGATGAGCCTTCAAATAAAATGATTTCCTCGTAAAAATAAGAAAATTCATAGATTTCTAACGACTGTCTGTACCTTCCACTACCTGTTCTCTTATTTTAATTTTATTAATGCTAGGTAAGAAAATCGAAGCCAACGAATTTTGACAGGAGAGACTTAATCCGTAGCACATACTCGATCCCATACGATTGGCCATTCCCGTTCGGCAGAAACGGCGATGGAATTTGGAACAATACCCACTATCTACCTTTCACCGGTACCATGGAGCGTCCCGTGCCCAAATTATTGAAAATTCGCATCCTATGCAGTTTCAAGGAACCAGGTGGAAACGCAGTGATCGATATGCAAAGAGCACTCGGGCGCTATTGGATGTCCGTTAGTGAATTAATGTCCTTTTTACGAAGCTACTGCCAGATGTTCCAATTAAATTATTCGGCCAGCTACCCCCCCCCCCCCTTTCTTTTGCATATTATGCAAAGTTATCACCATTTGTATCGGTTAAATATTTCAGTCAAATATCGCCCCCCGCCC
This sequence comes from Andrena marginata, assembly GCA_963932335.1. NCBI lineage: Eukaryota > Metazoa > Arthropoda > Insecta > Hymenoptera > Andrenidae > Andrena > Andrena marginata. The sequence goes on along the minus strand of OZ010664.1, from coordinate 9,606 downwards.
CCACGGCGAAGAAGCTTTTCTCTATTGAATCTAATTTATTGCAACGCCATTATCGTATGATTAATAAAGAATGCAAATTGGATTATTCAAAGGTGATTCGGGGCTTTGGAAATATGTATAACTTTGCATCAGTATGTATTGAATTCTAAATCGATGTTAATTAGTTCGCCCTGTCTGTTTCATATACATATAATTGAAGAGCCCTTATAGAAAACACTGTAAGTGCCAAAAATCAAAATTTTCAGGAGAGAGAAAACACTTCCCTGGCTTTATATCGTTTACGGAATTTAATTTGCTTTACTTGCCAATTATGCTTAAGTATGCAGCAACCTAAATGCATCACAAAATTTCTTATTTTCTATATTAATACAGTCGAAACTCATGAAAAATAGAATTGTTTTTACGTGTAGAAAAGTCTGTATGTGCCATCTCTTAGTTGTAGAGAAATTGAATGTGTCACCTCTTAGGTGTAGAGAAATCTGAATCTGCCATTCTTGAAATTTGCAGGCACTGTGAGTGGCAATCTTACTCGCCTATCGACTAATTTGTACTTGCATTGTTTCCTACAGAAGTGGCGTTTAACGTGCCAGCGGTAGCATTTTCCGGCACCATTGGTAAACTATATAATTACCATTAGCACGTAGAACATTTTGCGATAAAATTTTTTTCTCACATTTACCGTATAAATGCCTCCAATGTCACATTCCAATACACATTTTAAATCGTAACCAGTTAGTTGGCAGTGCCGTTGGACTGTCCATCGCCACAAACGGAGAATACGACAGGCTGGAGAAAGAGGAGATAGCTTACGGATATTTGGAGGACATTCTGCAAGACCTGGCGTTGGGTATCAAACAGGTGATTGACGTTGCAACGTACAGAAGCGGCTTGGAAAGGCAGTCGAAGGTATCGAGTGTGAAGGCGCCGCAAAGATCGATCAAACTCGACGAACTACTCAAGCAAAGGGCTTCAAAGAAGGAGGCGCTTGAATGGTACAAACGCTGCATGAGGGAAGGATGCGTTGTACCGTACTTCCAGAATATCACCGGGACGTGTTTCCTCTTGATAGAGGGTTGCGTGGAAAACGCTCTGGCGATATCGCTGACAAGTCGATCGTCTACTGGGCTTGGCGAAAGTGAAGAGTTTTTGGTCCGCGAGGATCAAAAGGCTCAGGCTCTGAGCTTTTATGGAATTTAGACTAAACTTTCGCTGACTACGCTGGGTCTAGCAAAATTTTCATCGACACTAAATGAGTTCGGCCAATAAATGTTCCACTTATGAAACTTGGACCAAGTTTGGTCTGCTCCAAATGTTCCACATACGTTACCGAAAAGTTTCTGAAAAAATTAAGTTCAAAATCTATGCTTCCTTAACCTTCGATATAGGTGCACGCATACACAACCCGGTTCTTCCCCAAAGGGGAAAGCAGTAAAAAAGAACTTCCTATATATTAGTTTAAAATATTCATAACACCTTATTTATCAGTTCAGTGTAAAAGTTCGTTCGCTTTATTAAACCAAAGTGTTTATTAAAAGTAAATATGTATTCCACATTTCTTTAATCTCATTTAAAAACATTGTCGTAAATTAATACCCATCAAAAAGAATGCCATTTAAAAACATTTGGCGCGAAACACTGCCGTGCCTCTTGATGATAAGAGTATTTACCTCGGCTATCTACGAGTATATTTTCTGGTAAAAGTAGGATAGTAAAAACAGACATTTCCACAACTTTTGCACCGACTGAATAAAAATAAATACTGCACTCAAATTTTCAATCAGTCCCGCGTATTCACCTACCCCGTTGAAGAAAAGTTAACAACTCGTCCGGTCATCGTTCTTACGCTTTAAAACGAATCCGAAATACCTACTCGTGCGCCGCAGACTGCACATCGAATTATGCTAACTGCCTGCACTTGGACATCATCGGGCGTTCGCATTTAGCGCTCGATACTGGATGCCAATATCGACGGAGCGCCTCGAACTCGAGCACTTGTTTAATATAGGCGTATCATCCGTGGGGCGGGGGACGGGGGGGGGGGGGGGTGGTGGTATCGCCGCTCAAGGTGCGGGCATTCTCGTCCCGCATGCACGTTTTTAGCAGCTGGTGATTTCGGGACGCGTGGCAGGAATACCGAGGGTGGCGAGTTAGAAAAGGGCAGCGAAAGCCGTAAAGGGGTAACAGCCGTCACAGTACCATATGCCTCGCACATTACTCGCGAAAGTAGGGAAGACTCGTAAAAGTATGGCACACGTTTTTTTTTTTATTCCCCGCCCCGTTACCTTCCCGGCGTTCTTACGATTCCGTCTTCCTCGTCGAGTACAGTCGGACATTCTTTTCTCGCGATTAACGCCTCTCTTTCTTTCGGTTTTCATTACCAGACGCTTTGGTTGCATCGAGCACTGTTTCTACAATCCTCCCCCACTCGCCCCTCCTCCTGCCACGTTTTCTTTCTCCGGTTTGTTACAAAATATAAAACGCCTCGCGAAGGAAGTTTCGCTATTTGGGTGCCACCTGCGTGGCGTGTTATTCGACACAATAAAAATATAACGGCGTTTTATTTTTATTATACACTCGGAGGCCGTGGGAAAAATTAAGACGTTTTCAAAGGGGAATACGGATAATAATCCCCATACTGCACGCCACCTGGATGACACTAATCGCGAATGGAAGAGTGAAAAGTGGTGGGAGCGGGGGCGAGAAAGGTGGGAAAGTGAATGGAAACGGGAGAAATATATTCGATGAAACGATATATTAGTGCTGCACGCTTTGTAATGTATCCCTGCGGTGTGGCATCGATTTGGCAAGTTTATCTCCACAGAAGATGATTATTCGTGTAAAAATTAGTCGGAAATGTGGAATAAATATTGTTTATTCGCGGCTTCATTTCTGAGAAAATCGATTCTGAAAACTTTGCAAGTACAAGCACAGAATACTGCAGTAAATATTGTACAGCTTTAAATGCACAGCTTTGAAATCTTAGTATAATTGTTTTCGAACAGAATCTTGGTTTTAAGAAATTCGGTTAGGTCTTTTGGTATGAATATTACTGAAATGCACATGTACCTACTCCGTGGATTTTCAGAGTTGACTTTCTCATAAACGGAAGCTCCTTCTGACGAAATTCTAGTGTACATTTTAAGTTTATTTTTACATGAAAAGTCACTCAGTTTTCGGTTCAAGTTTTACTACCAGTTCACTGATTCTCTGTATAACTTTGATTGAAAGCATTGGAATTTTAAAAGCAACAGGAATTGCTGTCACAACTTTTGAAATTATTGTAACAAAACGAAGTACTTATTGGCTACCAGCTACTAAAGTTTATTTGTGACGAATCACCGCAGTTAAATCACTATTGTATAATTTTCAGATTAGCTACCTGGAACATGTGGAACGTTGTAAATATATATTTTTTCGTGCAATTTATGGACTCATAAATAATGCGTAATAAGTATTATAAACGTATGTAGGGGAAGGTGGGGCAAGGCTGGGTAACCCCCCCCTTCCCCCCTATCCCGCGATATAAACGCACTAATCAAAATTGAGCATATGCGTTAGACGCGTCGCTATCGGAGCCGTCTGTGAACAGTGAATCGGTGAACCATGTGGACGCGTGACGAATTTATTGGCACTTGCTTAGTTTTTCCTTACTTTTAGCACCCGTGACAGTGATATAATAGTATAGAAGATCTCCGGTACATTAATGTGTTCCTGAGGCAGAATTTAGCTGGCTATAAGGTACGTATGGTATTTTATACTTTTGTAAATAATGTTTCGGGCAGTGTTCGTATGATTGTAGTGAGATGAGAAGGGGCATGATGGGGTAATGAAAATGAGAGTTACCCCATCATGCTGCCCCTCACAAACCTAGGAATAAAAATCAAAGTTTCTCAATGGTCCAGGATGGTTAGAAACTACAGACGGAAGACGGACCGATCAAAATGATACTACTTTTCTATTAATTAGTCCAAAAGAACTGATTCCCTTGCGGAAAGGTCGATAAGCTGCCAAATATGCGGGAAATGGGCTCATTTCTCCTGTGTTGATGTAGGAGATGAGGACGACGAAGCCATACATGTGTGTATGACACACACACACACACACACACACACACACACACACACACACACACACACACACACACACACACACACACACACACACACACACACACACACACACACACACACACACACACACACACACACACACACACACACACACACACACACACACACACACACACACACACACACACACACACACACACACACACACACACACACACACACACACACACACACACACACACACACACACACACACACACACACACACACACACACACACACACACACACACACACACACACACACACACACACTATTTATATTGGTTTTTAATTGGTACCCAATCTTACCCCACCCGTGGGGCAAGATGGGGAGAAAGGACTTTTTCTGAATTTTTTTTATTTATTCTATTGGAACCTGTAAAACTTAGGTTGATCCACAGTTGAACTGAAAGACTTATTACCAAAGAATGGTTCAGACATAAAATCGATTAGTTGATTATGAGAATCTGTGTTTTATTCATCATCAAACCTTAATAACCCCGTCTTGCCCCACCTTCCCTTAACTCCTTAACGCTGGAAAGAATGTACCGTTTACTATGGATTCTAATGATCGTTCTTTCAACGAGATAAATTGCATTTCTGTTCAGTATGATGTTTCCTTGAGAAATGTCTTAAAGACTGCTTCCATCGAATAACTTGTGAAATCGCACGATGTCGCCCAGGGATGCACAGTCGACTTCGTATTTCCGCTGGGCTCTGGACCTCCTGAAAGATTTCGCTCACGTATTTTTAACCTATATCATTTTCCCTTCCAAAACGTCATGTGACGTAGCACGATAAAGAAAAAAAACTCGTTCAGCTTATGTATTCCTCCTTCTGGGGTTGGTCTCACGAGAATCCCTATAGGCTGGCTGGTTCCACGGCATTACTTCTACCATTCATGCTTCACCTGCTTTATTAACGGTAGAAGCTGTATGGAAATATATACATATACACGTTTCCCTGCCACAAAATTACACTAAGAAGATTATAAGAAACAATACGGAAATAATACTTACAGCTTGTTAGGTTGATTAATATGTAGGATTCAGCGCATTTCAACGAAAAAATATGGATAATAGCTAAGTAGCGAGGCGTTACCCATGACTTTTTTCGTTGGTGTCACTCAAGGGGTTGTTTACAAAAACTACACTGAAATAATTAATTCCTTTATTTATACCCGTAATTATCACTGCAAAATTTTGGGGGAAAAAAATGGATTTAGTAGAGCTAGAAAGTATCTAATATTTACGACTTGTCGCATTCAAATATCTTAAGTAGTTTTCGAGAAAAAAAAATCATAAAGTTTGGGGTTGTTGTCCCTATATCACCCCTACGGGAGGGGTTACAGGTCTGAAATTACTCATAGTAGTTTTCCATGCAAAGAGCATTATTTTAACAAGCATAAACGATGAAATTGGTGCTGGGGCCGTTTCCCTATGCTTACTCTGCTAGGCCCTTTATTTGACTAAACGTCTCATGAAACGAATAGGTCTTTCCTTTTTCTTTCGCTATGCCCATGTTATGAGCGGTGCTACCAGGCACGCAAGGAGATGCATATCAAGCAAGAAACAGGCCAAAAACAAACGAACACGTATGTAGACGGTTAGGGGATGGGGGCAGAAATTTCGAAGTATCGCGGAAATACGTACACCGCGCCGACTTGGGCCGAATTTAGCCTGGACGCGTATACGGACGTTTACGTATCATGTTATTGGACAAAAGTTGCACCATCGGTTTTAGACGCGACGCGATCTGATTTATCGCCTAGCGTGGATTTTTCGGTACGAGAGGGAGAAACTACGAGACGGGCCATTTTTCTCAGGCTACAGCTGGATAACGCGCAACTCTCTCCGCCACTCCTGTCTCCCTCTCTCCTGAACAACCCTCCCTCTCCCTCTTGCCCCCATTCAACCTCATTCCCTGTTGTTCTTTCCCGCTATCCGCGAAATATATGAACTCTATACACGCTCGCAGAGCCCAACGATGGCGAATCTATCCGGTCGTTGCTTCCGCTAAGGCTAAAGACAGTTAACATATCATGGTAGACACCGGCGATATAGATCTAGCACGTGGGCAGTTCCGATCGGTTCGCAGGGCCCGCGAGCCTCGATCACAGAGGAGGCTCACTCTGTTCCGGGGAATTGATATTATCACTGCACGGATATTAACCGCGTCCTTTGCTGGCAACCGCTCGTGGCCGTCCAACACCCATCGATCAATATCGCGTCGCAGCGTTGTTCATATTATTCAATAAAATCCCAAACGACTGGCAATTTAATTTGACCCGTCACCGCCTACGCGTACGTGCGCCGAGCTTTTGTCATTTTCGCTGAGTAATTAATTTCCGATCGGCAATTGAATAAACGTTGACCTTTGACTTTCCATAAGTCTCTTTGCTGCGAGCGTGGTTTTTCCTACCTGTATATTTCGCGACGAATGCGACGTGCCCGAACGTGCCGGTGCGATGTATTGGTCGACTCACTGATTAGAGGCCGTTGGGTATTTTATTAAATTACAGTTTGCATCTTTATCGCGACGATGTACATAAATGAATGACAGTGGAACTTGTCCAAGTGGAGATTTCCTGGGAAAACTGTATTTACATACATATACAGGGTGTCTTAGTATCGATGGTACAACCGGGAAGGGGGTGGTTCTATGTGGACAAAAAAAAGTCAAATCCATTGAATAAATTTCTTTCATTTGAGGTTTTATTTTTCGAGGCTTTATATCTTATTTTTATTTATAAACCCACTCTAAGCAGACGGAGAAATATATAATAGCAGATTTATATTGATAAGGAAACAACATTATCGACGATATTGTGTAATGCTATTTGTAAACAACACGTTAAGTGCATGTGTTAAGGGCACATGCACTCGAAGAACATTCAATAAATCATTTTCTCAGAAATAAAGCCACAAATGAGAAAATTTCATTCTATATTTCCGACTTGTTTTTTCATCAACAATCGCCCCGTCCTAGCGCAGTAAAATTAACCCCTCCATAGAGGGGGGAGGTGTTACTGAAATGCTAAATGTTTATTTCTGAATACATTTCGTTTGAAAATACAAATACAAATACAAATTTTAATCAGAATATCAACTTCTGCGGCCTAACAAACCCACCCTATCAACCGTTTTTACGATTAGCAGTCGTGTCGTGTGTTATTAACGTAAACATTTTTTCCCGCAATTTCTGAGATTCGTACCACTGTGCCTCGATTGCGCCATCAATACTGGGACAGCCTGTACGAAGACGTTCTGAATAAGTAATAAATGTAGATAGAATGCATACACTTGGTGACGGTGTACACTTGAGTCGTTTCAGTAACGTCTAAATTCTACGGTAAATTCTCCGCATTAAGCCTTCTCCTTAATGAAGTTAAGAAATTTGGAAAGTTGTTATTAAGATGAAGCGCGAAATTTAATTCCCGTGCTAAGTGAAAACTAGAACGCCTAGTAATTAGAAGGGAATAACGTTTTGAACTTTCGCACGGAAATTATAAGTGGAATTATTATGCTTGGAAATTTTCAGCAAGCAAAGCCGCCGACTCTGATGTTACTATCATGACTTGCATTATAGTTATTCGATCATTTTTGCGGTAGACAGTACATTATTTTGTTGAAGATATTTACTGATCCGTCGTGTTAAAATCATCAACAAAATCACTTTCTTATGAGATGCAGCGTGCATTGAACTAAATATAAAAGTATTTAGGAATATAATTCAAAGAATTCAAAGAATTCAAAGAATAGTCAAAAACTGTTCAGTTCTGAGATATCTGGAAACTTATCCAGTATAAGCTGTAATGTAGTTTGTGTTGTATTAATGCTATTGTCATTTATTTGTTCTTATCTAGAGACGCGGTAGCGTCTCGACGCCAAGTACAGGAAAGAAAGTACAGGAAAGAAAAAGACACCCTATATATGGCGACTGTCGCTACTGCTTATCATTTACTCGTCGCCCGGCTAATCCAACCTAACCTGAAACTTATTTCATTAATATCTCATGACGCTTGCAATATTTTCTAAATTTAAAGGCATTTTTCTTATGTAAACCGCATATAAGCTTTGGAATGAGACCAATTTCAATAAAATCGGTCCACGCATAACAGAGATATGATAATATCGTCTCATGGATCAGTCGGAATGTTAAGATTCTTCTTCTTCTTCTTCTTCTGATTCTTCTAGAAATTTTTCGTCAAACATAATACGTATACGCGTTACACGCACACCTTCAGTCAAAACAAAACTAACACATGTTTCGTTCTTCTACGTATATACGTGTTACACGCACACCTTCAGCCAAAACGAAACTAACACATGTTTCGTTCTTCGTTCGACTCTCGGGATTATTCGGCAGGGATCGTCGTCCGTCATTGTACAAACTATTTTTTAAATACATTGAACTTTATAACCTACCAATCTTAACCTCCAAGTGTCAAATAATGTAAGTTGTCCAAATTTGAGATGTCAGGAGTTTTTACACTAAATAGGAGACGGAATTATTGTCTCAATTAACAAGGTAAGTCGCCAAATTTATTTAATAGATTTTTTATGTAGAGTCGCAGACTTGGAAGTTGTCCGGAGAAGGTTCGACAGAGAAGCACCTTCTTTCGCATAAGTTTCTAGAAATTTGTACCATGCTTGTACAAAATAATATATTGTAGTAAAAAATTGCATTGAATTTAAATTGCCAGATATTTGTATTTGTATACCAGCAATTTAGAGTTTTTATTTTATGTAAAGGTTATTATATTATAGAAATGAAGGGGACGTACAGGACTTCGATAAAAATGAAGGAGACGCACAGGCTTGGATAGTACAATTGAAGGGGACGCACAGGCTTGGATGGATAGAAATGAAGGGAATGCACAGGCGTGGAGGTTGTCCGGAGAAGATTAAATAGATAGACAGAGCATCTTGTTTCGCACAAGTTTCTGGAACTTTGTCAAATAAGGTAAATCGACAAAATTTGTTTAAAGACATAGCATTAAGAATTATTAAGAAAATAGATTATGGTGGTCTGCTTGCAATGTAAAGCAAGTCACATTAGTGAAGAAAGTACACTGAAAACACATCTCCGTTAATGCTTTTCAATCTTTTGTGAAAGACATTCGTAATACTTTAATTAATAAAATCCAAAGTAGTTGTCACGCTATTCATTAATTCATTAATTTTTTAGATTCCCATTATTTAAAATCACCAATAAACATACTAAATAAATTAGTTTCATTCCAACACCAATACATTGTGCGTTAAAAATATTGGATCTCCGCGTTCATTTCGCTGAATTATTACCATTAGCATTTAAATTTCCTGCAACAAGACTTTCTGCCATACGCTCGCACCTCCTTCGGACACATTATTTAGTCTCTACACTCACTAAAGCAAAAGGCCACTCTATTTCTATATATAATAAGTTCTACGTTAAGTTGTAACTAAAATAACTAAAATGTGGATTTTATATATATTTACAGATAATCAAAG